>CM062805.1:1218795873-1219395873 GCA_031772625.1 Pinus tabuliformis
CAGTTGTTTTGTTAAATCCATATATGTTATCTGATTTCATACTAAGCAACAAAGAAAAAGAATGCTTTAGAATTTATTCGCTGAGTACCCTGAGTTCAATCTGTGTTGTTTATGAATGTTTTCTTCAGCTGTAATCTAGATAAGTGTAATTCTTAATTGCTGCACTTTCAGAATACACCTTTCACAGTGACCTTTGTCATAGGAATTCAAGTTTTCGCTCCTGTGCAGTGTGTTCACCTTCACCCCACCAACTTAATAGAAAATTCTTAATTGCTTTCTGTTGGTTGACATACATCACCATTTGATCTAATTTTGTTTGTCTAAAATACACAATAGGCCCCGCAGTTTGAACACCACCAAACCAGCGTATCAGATCATTTCACAACTCCAGACTCCATTGCCCAATGGTATTATACTATCTAAACACTATATCATGAGACCTGAAAGAAATCCTTCAACCAAAACATAAACCAAAACCTGAGCATAATAGCTAGCCTAAAACACCGTCATAACAGAGACAAATCATTAAGAGAGAGCCCTCTCTGATCACAGTTTGGCTAGAAGCTGTGATCCAAAGATTGGTTAGTGGTTACCCCGGCCGTATTCCCTTGGGAGTCATAGGGAACAACCTGGGTGATAACATATCCTGTGAAAGTGATGGTAATACTAATATTCCACGACCAACTACTATCGAGTAGTTGTGGTCAACTTTGCGACACATAGGATACTATTGTAGTTTCATTCATAATTATTATTTAATCACTGAAACATTGGAGAATATTTTAAAGAAATTTGAATGGTTTGTTTGGTATGCCGAATGAAACTCTGCATTTGACACCCTAAAGGATAAACTTGCAAGTGCATCGATATTGGTTTATCCCGATTGGAGTAAATAATTCCATGTTCAAATAGATGTGTTTGGGATTGCATTGGGAGCTATTTTGACACAACTAGGATAAGGTAAGTTGGATCATCCCATTTATTTCATGAATAGAAAAATTTCTACTATGGATAAGAATTACACCACTATAGAAAGAGAAGCTTTTTTTATGGGGTGTCCACTTCAAAAGTTGCTTTTTCTATGGGGTGTCCACTTCAAAAGTTCATACACTATCTATTTGGAGGCCCATTTAAGTTTTTCACTGATCATTCAGCTTTAAAGTACCAAGTTAATAAACCTTTACTAGAAGTGAGAATATGTCGTTGGATTTTGCTATCTAAATAATTTACATTTGAAGTCATTGTTAAGCCAAATTGATCAAATGTGGGTCCAAGTCATTTATATCACCTAGAATCAGGAGAATTAGGAGGCTCAGTTGATGATTAGTTTCCTGATGCAAATTTATTTAAATTTGAAGAAGTCCCAAACTATTTGGAGGATATTACATTATTTATTACAATAGGTAAATTCCCTGATGATTATATGCCCACCCAAAAGTGACATATGGTTGTTTGTGCTACTGATTAGTAACTGATTGCGGGACAACTATATAAAATGTTGCTCAATTACATTTTGCAAAGATGTATATTAGATCATGAAAAGGATTATATTTTATGTGAATGCCATGTGGGAGTTGTAGGAGGCCATGATGGAGGATAAGCCACTGCTCAGAAAGTCTCACTAGCTAGCCTCTGGTGGCCAACCTTATTGAAATATGTGAAGGAATATGCAAAGCATTGTGATATTTTCCAGTGAGTTGGTCGACCATATCGATGATATGAACTCCCTCTACATCTAGTTAGGGCACTTGAAGCACTTCAAAAATTGGTGATTGAATTTGTTGGACCAATCAATCCACCTACATGACACTCACATGCTAGGTATATTATTACCACAACAGATTACCTAACACGCTACGTAGAATCTTCTCCCATTAAAGATTGCACCGCTGATACAGCTGCAAGATTAATCTTTGAGAATATCATCACTAGGTTTGGTTGTCCTAGAAGACTTACTAGTGATTAAGGTTCTCACTTCATTAATGAGACAATTCGGTCACTCTTACAAAACTTTATGATACAACATCACAATATCAATCCTTATCACCCGCAAACAAATGGAATTATTGAAGCTTTTAAAAATATTGGAGAAGGGTCAAACCAAAATCTGTTCTGTGAATAGGGATGAATGGGATGAAATGATTCCAACAATGTTATAGGCCTATTGGACTACAACTACTTGGTTGCATAAGTATACACCCTTTCAATTGGTTTATGGCAGAGAAGAAGTGGTTCCAACATAATTTATAGTCCCTAATATATGTATTTCTCATGCTACCAAGATATCAGAAGACGAGTCCATCCTCGAGAAATTGTAGGAGTTATGGAAACTAGATGAATAGTGGTACCTTTCATATTTCCATCAGATAGTTGAAAAATAAAGGTAGAAGACTTGGCATGATATGCACATCAATAAGAAGTCATTTTTCAGTTTGTGATCGAGTACTACTTTATAAAAAAAAATATTTGAAGCATCGTGGTAAAATGCAAATGCATTGGCTTGATTCATTTTATGTTTCACGGATTAGAGATTCAAGAGCTATCAAGCTTGCTCAATTGGATGGTATCCTTTTTCCTGGTTGGGTGAATGGCACATGGGGGAAGCCCTACTTTGGCTCATAAAGTTACTTTTTGTAATGATCTCTTTAAAGGAAGTATTAATTAGGTTTTTATGTTAGCCTAGTTGTGTTAGTTTTAGTCTGAGTTTATTTTCTTTTGTCAGTTGCATCAATAAATCCTTTTAGTTGTGACCCACCGCAAGTCGTTGTGGTCAAGGAGGTGTCATCGTGTCCAACTAGTCATTTCATTAGTCATAAATACCTATCCTTTTCTTCATTAAGTCTCACATTTTCGTAATCATTAGAAATAAAATTTGATCATATTTTCAAAGGATTTTCTATTAATTTTTTATCTTGTGAGTCAGTCATCTAAGTTTTCTGGGCAAGTTGAGCATTTTTAGTTATAATTGTGGGGGATTTCATGTTTGTAGAGAATTCATTGGTAGTAAATTTATGGTATAATGGTCTAGTCATTTCAAACTTCTACCAAATGCGTCTATATAACCCTCGTTGTTTTTCATTCCACTCGTGATTTTATTGAGTCTTTCATCTAGCTCCCATGTCATCTATATTTATATCCCCATCTTTCTCTCGACCCCACATTAGTTTTTTCTAGAGTTTTCATTTCACAGCCATGGGTCGTGCTACAAATCCTATCATTTCTCTCACTCCATTTGATTCTTGTCTCTATACCATCCATGATCTGTTGTGGAAGGAGAATAAATATTCCTTGGTCAATATTAATTTGTCCTATCATATCTTGTTTCCTATTGTTTTCTCAGAGGTCTTCATTCGACCAAATACATGGCGTGGTTCCTAAACATCCCATAAAATCAATCTTGAATTCCTCCCATTAAAGCAATCATATTTGTTTACTTTGCATGATTTAACTGTCTTTGGCACCATAGGGGAAGTCATGCATTGCACAAAATTTCTCATAAGTAGACTCCATGGGGGATCCTTGTGGTTGGATTAGGAGAATCTAATCCATGTGCATGATATTTATAATCTTACAGGACTATTTTCCTATGACTCTAATTTCTCGAAGGCTTTTCACAATTTTTCTAAGCAGTGCAAGAAAATTGGAGATTACAATTTGTGCACAAAGTATGGAACCCAACGGAAGGAAGAAGGACTTGTAATGGAATGGATAAAAAATGAGTGAATTAAGGTTTCATGTTATATCATTGCCGGTAAAATTATGTGTCATTACAGAAAATGTGAATGCTCTCTTGATACCATATATGTTGCGAAGGACTATGTAAAAGGAGAACAACTCAATTGGTCTAGTTATCTTCTCAATGCACTCTTTGAAGCCTATGGGGATGTCTACATGAGGCAAACCTACTTTATATTTGGATGCCTGGTCATTCCTCTCACCATGATGAAATGGTTCCCTCCAAAACGTTGAGGCCTTTCTCAAGTAGATAAGGATGAGTCGTTAGCCTATTCCTATGCTCCATGATGAGCCACTCATGATCCAACAAACGAAGATTTCAATGAACATGCCTTCTATTAGTGGTGCAAAATGAGGGTCAATTTCACCTGTCATGTTTCTAGGGTGCCTCCACCATTTCTCAACCAATATTCTTGACATATGTGGTTTGTTGTTAGCCATAGAAATACTTATGTTGAACCCATTATTGTTAATCCAACAACTTTCTCCATGTGAAAACTACCCTATTATTTGAATGTGACTACCTTCCACTCTGAGGTTCTTTCCTAGCACTGAATCACCCCCATGCAAAAATATGGGGAATTTGTATATTCATTTGATGGAATGCAACCAAAGGAATCTTTCGATGACACTCCATCATCATCCAGAAAGCTCTTTTCTAACACTGAGGAAGACCTCCAACCACTGATGAATAAAGTCCAGGAGTTTATTCCTTCTACGCACATGACTTGGTCGAAGGTAGGATATTTAGTTCCAAAAGCCACTATTATTCATGTTGTTTCCCATCTATTTGTTTTTCCGCCAACTATTTCTTCCACTCTTCCTTTTTTTACCAACCCTGCAATACTTTCCCCTTAGCAATCACGAAAAATCCAAACCCTCCACTTCTAGCTTGATTGATCTTACGGATGAGGATGTTTCTACTACCTCATGACCCCTCATCCCCATTACTGAATAAAAAAACCCCTTTGTCTCATCACTCCCCTAATTCGACACCTAAAGCTTCTGAAGAAACCATATTTCATCGCCCTGACCCTCATATTATTATTGATGAGACTGCTGATATGGAAATGAAATTGGTCCTTGTCGATCTTATTGTTCTGCCTCCATCCACGACCCCTCCTCAAGTTAAACAACATCTAGTTACAGTGAAATATGGTACACATATTTTATTCCTTCATCCCAACCCAATTCAATCCTTTCTGTTGAGTAGGTCGCTACCTTCCTTAGTGATTGAAACAACTGTCGCTAAGTCCTTTCTATTGTTGCACAATAGTAGGATATAGTTCCACTCTTTCAGCACCTATCATTGTTATAATTTGCTAATATATTCATAAGGAGCATAGAAAATATTGGTAATCCTCACCCCAAGGACAGTCGGAAAAATTGGTTGCTAGCAAACAACCCCTACAAGCTCAATTTCCACTGTCAGACACCCTTTTGGTTGACGATCTCCATACATTGTCAAGTCCTCATTTGTTTCAATTTATTTGGGCCTCTACTACCAAACTAGATTAGGACCTCTTGTTTAATGTTGAATCCAGATGCACATAGCTCTCAACAACTTGTGAATAACACCAACAACAAGTCACTATAGTCACAAGAAAGCTAGATTAGTTCCAGGAGGACAAAGCGCAACTAGAGCAACATTTTTTTTTATTTAAGTTCCAAGATTCAAACAACGTTCCCACCCTCACCAAATTTATTGTCAATATGCCTAAATAATTTGTCATATGCTCCCTTGCCAAATGTTGTAAGTATATTGAAATGACATGTCTTTCCTTAGTTGCACAGAACAAAAATTTGCAGAGCAATATTTTCAAGCTTTGCCCAGAACTCCCAGATCCTTCTATCCAGTAGCAAGAGAAAATTTCCCAATGGATTGTTGCGGCCTCATCCATCAAATATACTCTCCATAATTTTATCCATGACTCACATTATATTTTCAGTCAAGTCTCAAACTTGAGTGGTGTGTTGGCCAAGAAAATTCATCCTATGTACCTTCTCTATGAAAATGTCAAACATTTGTTCCACCAGACTGTGGAAGCCTCATATTTAGAACAAAAAAAGGAGTTGTTGGCACAAGTAGATGCATTCAATGTGTAGATTAACCAAATCAAAGAAGCCTCACAAGATAATAAGTGAGTGCTCAGGGACTTTTTCCGATCACATAGAAGCACTGTGTCATGCTGAAGGACCTCAATTCCAATGTAGAAGGACAATTACAATAATTTCTGTAGTCTCAACCTGCTGAACTCAATTTTGAAGCTATAGAACAATTTTTGGGCAAGGTTTTTGTCATTTTTTAGACGTGGAACAATGTTGTTTCTACATACACCCATTTCATAGATGATGTTTTACAAATTGTACTAAAGTTGGGCGCTTCATTTGAAGGATATACAATGATATATAAAAACACATTAGGAATTGGAGAAGCATAATTGCAACATGGACAAGATGCACCAGCAATAAATTGACTTGAGGGTGAGTCAATAGATTTTGGTTGGGGCCTATTGGGTCCTTTATTTTTTGAAGATATTTGGGAGATAAGTTTACAGAGCAGTCATAAAGAATAAATTGGATAGATCTGTCAGAAGCAGGCCACCGAAAAACATAAAGTGGAAGGAAAGTTATGTTGGGACTCACACAGCCACAAAAGAGGGAAAGCACAACCATAAAGAAGGGAAACATAGGTTCAATTTTGACTGGATCAAGAATAAAGGCGCCATGTCTTGTGAAAGTGGACAAGATCAAGGATGATATCAAGGAACTTGTGCAACGACTAAATCAAGCGAGCAAGTTTATAAAGGAATACACATATAAGAAAATTATGTGGTTAGAGTAAGAAAGAGAGATTTATCTAGAATCAAAGCTATCACCTCATTCTGTAGTTAATGGTCTACATGTTAAACAATTTGTAATCTATGCAAAATTATGATCCTTCTATCTGTGAACAGTAATGTCTTGGTGTAATGTGTTTGATATGAAGAGATGAGATTGTGCAAGTCAGTGCCGACCTCTAATGTAATTGTTGCTTTAATAATAAAGAATGTTTTGTGGTAATGACTTATTGATGGCTTGTTGGGGCCCGACCCAGGTTCAGAAGTGACTTAGCCAAACAAATCCCAGTACTACTGGCCCTTTCGGCAATAGTCTACAGAGCACGGACTAAGGTCTCACCCGAAGTAGTATGGGACGGTGCTAGAACCAGATTTCCACACCCTGGAGACGTCTGATGGTTCCAAGTGGTACGCGATTCAACCCTGCGCGCACATCACTATGCACACTTACCTGTGCTTCACAGCCTGTGATGCTCCCTTCACGCAGCCCTACTCGAGGGCCGAAAAGTGTTATTACCCCAGTCCTTACTAGTAATCCAATATTAGTTAATTAACTTAGCTTATTTGTATGCTTTCAGTTATACTTAACAATATTCACAATTCATACAAGTGCACGTAGTAAATAAACAATACATTAGCAATTGATATCAAATAGGTAATAACTCAAGAACAGATACATGGAATTCAGATAAAAATTCTCTTTATTATTCTCTTCCATCGGTTACAGACTCTATTCTACCCTGCTCACTCAACTACAGGGGTTCGCGCACTCAACTACGAACAACTAGGCCTTTGCGCACTCAGCTACAGAGCCTTCTCCTACTCCATGACCCAAGATACCCTTAGACACTTGCTCTGTGCTTCTATCTCAGACTTCGCTCTCCCTAGCTATCTTTTACACTTAGAGATTCACTCTATTTATACAATCCCATGGTCCACAGACCATGGGTGGGCTGAAATTACATTCAAAACTACGAAAAACAGCCCTATGACTCCAACATACATTTTCACTCGCAATTCATGGAGCTTTACAACAATATCAACTCAAAACTTGGGCTTTGAGCCCCAAAACATGCAGTGGGGGGATTCCATGCCCAACAGGCCCCCAACACAAACATCGTGACTCACCTCGAGTCACTCTGTCGGTGCGGTGATCTTGGCGCAGAGTCCCTCCAACTGTTCTCGAACGGTACCGATGTCTGTAGTGCACTGAGCTACGGCTTGCTGAACTTGCTACATCCATTCTTCTTAGACCTCTGTGGCTAGCACACTTCCTGCATCTGTGCATGCATCCCCTATATGTGCGCAAGCATCCCTTTGATATTTTCCATGATCATGAAGGCCTCATCAATCCATGACTGAACGTGTGCTTTGAGAACTACTTCCTTATGGTGCACCACATCCACCTACTCCTTTAATGCCTTAGCTTGCTGCATCCTTACAAGACGCTGAGTGAGGACTACTGTCTACACAGTTCCTCTCACACTGTCGTACTACTACTAGAGTTTGTGTGCCTCAGTCTCTAGGTGCTGTATGTTGGGGTCCTCTTGCAAAGTCGTGAGGACCTCAAGTGCTTGTTCAAACATGCCAGTATAGTCATGCACTGCACCTCCAATTTCATCCAACCCTGTTGCGATAGTGCTAGCGCGTTGTTCTCTGATTTCTGGGGGAGCAGAAGGTTGCGCCTTCAACCGTAGCTCAATGTTCTAGAGATTTAGGTCTAGCTGCACCTCTGTCGTCTCTTCCCTAGCCTCGCGGATGCCAGTTGCCAAACTATGGATCCGCACTTCTACCAGTAGATCTGCTGCGATGGCTAGTTCCGGGGTGCATTGGCAAGTGTCATCTACTGTCTACACCAAATGTTGATTTTGCGACACCAATTCATCATGCTACAAGCTGAGCTGTTCTATGTTTATCTTCTGCTCGCTAAGAACTTGGATCGCACGGCTCTCCCTAGCCTACAGCTCTATTGTTATCCCATCCTATAGCTGATACAATGTCTCTCATAGAAGGGTAGCGAAATTAAGGCCAAGACCTTTCAACATGATAACTGAAAACCTATCGGTCACATTTGCTGCAATTATGGCCCCTTCCGGCAACACTATCATGTTTTCCATCTGTGCATGCAACATCTACTCTACTGCTGAGGATCCTGTTGCGAGGTGGTAGAAACGTTACCCACCTGAGGGAGCCACACTTGTAATTCCTGTAGCTGCACCCTGAGGGCCCCCAACACAGTCTGATGCTCCTACATTAAATCCTGAAGCACTTCATTTGTGACATCGTGGACCATCTCGCCAATGTCATGGAGATCACCTTCAATTAAGGTGATCAGGTCAATGGCCAACTTTCAGGCCTTGACCTTCTTCCTTGGTCCTACTCGCTCTGCGATGTGTGGCCACTTCAACTGTGTGGATGCGACCCTGGGTCCACACTCCCTTCTACTGTTTCTGTTTTGTCCGCCTCCTACCGTTGTGAGGACGTTTCTTGGCCCTCATCTTCCTGTGTTGTTGCTACCTCTGCTGCTGTTGCTGCTTCTGTGGCCTTCTTCTGCTTTGTAGCTTTCTTTGCTGCTTCTCATGCTGCCCTTACCTCAGTTGCTGGCTTTTTCCTTTCACCTTTTCTCTGCTAATTGAGTGACGTGCAACTTGGTATCATCCTTTTTATTTTGTGATGTCACCTTCTCTAGTTCTTCCAGATCCAGGGCATGCCATTCGGGAGGCCATGTTTCCAAGACAGTAAAAATTATGTCGTCAGTGGCTACAAACAGTAGCTTCATCCACTACTTTGACGGATCCTTTCATGCCCTAATATAAATGTTGTGCATATCAGCTTTGAAGTCTGCAAAACTCTGCAGACTATTATACATCATAGGTGATAGGCGCAGCCTCAGATTGATCCACATCTGGATGCTTTCCTCAATGAGCACCCATAAAATTTTGGTGTCTCAAATCTGTTTTGTGTCCTTTGTGGCCCAGACCGAAGTGTACTTCGCAGCCTCCAGTAAGTCTCTATTAATGTTGGGTAATTAACTATCTTCTAGTAGTTCCCCTGCTACTAGCATGATGGATAACAACAACCACGCATAGTGGAAGATTTTACCCTATTCCTGGTGTTATAGACATTTTTGTGCCCTACAACTCCAAGCATGAAATGTCCATAAACCAAGGGATCCTAAGTCCCTAAAAGTTTTGTTCTAACCCCTAAAGGAACAAGGTCAGCAGATTACAGCTTCTCCCAGAAGTTCTCCACCAGAAACTGCTCAGAATTGGTCAAAACAGGATCATTGCAGCTGCTCCACTAGCTAGGTGCGTTGCATCTCACCCAAATGCACTGTGAGGGTGCATTGCATTTCAAAACTCCCTTCTGTAGGGTGCGATGGGTGAGAAATGACAAATGGCAGTGTCATTCCGCGAGGTGGAGAGGCAATGGAAGCTTCCAGAATCTTCTCCTGTGACACTTGCCTCACTGAATTCGACCAAGGATGAGTAAGAGGCCCTCAGTCTCCAAGTGGAAGCAAGAACTGACAGAGAGAAGACACTAATCAAATCACAAGCTGACTCATCCTCCTTACAAATATCTATATATGGATCCCTCATCCCAGAGATCCAGAGGCTGGAATTTTGCATATTGTAAGGAATTGTTGTTGGTTTCTAGAGACAAACATCAGATTGTTGGGTGATTTATGCTTTGTTTGAGGTGAAGAGGGGCTTCTTTGCTGGGAGGTTGATGCTGGGTCGGAACCACTGGTTGTAACTCCTCCTGGATCTTTTCTTGTTTATCAATAAAAACTTTTTGAGTTCTCCTCCATGCTTTTGTATCATTGATGCTAGTTACATTTGTATGGTTAACTTAAATCTAATCCTAAGTTGTTTATGAATATAGATCCATGTCTTTGTATAGTGCTTTGTTGCTTCTGTGATCTTACAGGTACTTCGTGAAGCTGGGCATGCAAGGGAGCAAGTAGCTGGAGACTATCAAAGAAGAGAGGGATTGGATCAAAGGATTAGCGCAAGACACAGGTTGGTTCTTTCTATTCCTCTCTATCTATAATTCATAAAGGAAATACAAAAGTAGTTTTTCTCTATTTGTTTCTAAGGTAGCTGTCACACCATAGTGGGATAGAGCAGTTATAAATAGACACTTTTCCCTGTAACAAAATGGAGACTCCGGTTACTCCAAACATTTTTGGAATCCCTGCCTCTACAGAAGAAGTTCAGCAGCCACAGAAGGATAGTGATACTGATCCTAGTCTGAGAGTAAACACTTGTGTTACCGAACCAGTTCCATCTACAACCGGTTCGGAGAGTCTTGCTCTTCAAACATCTGTCGCTGCCGATTTCACCCCTTCTTCGGCACCAGAAATATTTTACGGACCTGACGGTCTTCCCCTTCCACCTGGTATAATTGCCATAGAAGAAATTGTAGAAGATCCTCAAACAAGTACTCCAACGCACTTTGGAGTCGGGATCACTCTATATCCTTCTTCGTCAGAAGTTAGCCTACCACCAGTGGAAGCTCTTGTAGAATCGCTAGGTAATCTTTTGGATAGACTACAAATGTCTGAACAACCGTCAACATCTAGGACTGTGTCGTCTGACACATCGACGGCAGAACTCCCTGCTATCACTCCGACAATGTTCGCCGGTATACCATCTGTAGCTCTCAACCGCTAGAAGGAGCCCACTCAAGGGCCATTTCGACAGTATGGTCGATTCCTGTTTGTTCATCCGGAATAACATCCGGAAACTCTTATGTTGAGTCTCAACAAATCGATCCATTTGGAGGTCAATTTGGGCAGTCCAGTCCCCAAGGGCAAACAATTCCCTTGAGTTCTGGATTACCACCATATGGGGGGCAGTATACCCTTTCTTTATCCCCTCCGGGAGGATATCCATACGGGAGTTACCTATACTACCTCAACAACCAAGAGTTGTATACTCGATGCAACAATGCTTACCTATGTCAAATATCCCAACTACGCCAGCTATTGTGACGATGTTGCAAGTTCAAGTGCTGCCTGTTGTATGCCAACCTCAAGTTTCTCAGGTTGTAATGCAATAGCCCCTTGACCCTGCGACTCAACCACAATCGCCAACTAGTGGAACGACACAGGTTCAGACGGGAACAATTACCCCTCATCTTGGTCAAACTGTTAGTATCGGGCAACAACACGTGGCTTCACAACCATGGCTGGTGCAATACCAACAACCGCAATTCCAACAAGTATACCAAGGTTCTGAGCAACAAATCTTTGCTAACAGTGGACAGCCGTACATTCAAAACGGTCAAAATCAACCATTTTACAATGGTCATGTCCACCAACCTTACCAAACATACCAGCATCAAATGCATTATGCCGGTATGCAAAGACCAACTGCTCAGGCAATCCCATCTTACCCTGGGTATGCTTCACCTAACCTGAATCAGCAGTTACCATTTGTGGCAACTTTGGAGTTACCTGATTTAAACCAGTTAACCAACGATCCAATTGCTTACGCCCCTTGGTGGCCAGCGATTCCGCATAAACTTCCATCAGATATTCCTAAATTCAATGGAAATCTGAGTGAAGATCCATCGAATCACGTGATGACCTTTCATCTATGGTGTTCGTCAAACACCCTAAATGATGATTCGATAAGACTTCGCCTCTTTCAGAGGACGTTAACGGGTCCGGCAGCAAAATGGTACATCGAATTGCCTAGAGCTTCATTCGAAAACTTCAGTACCTTAGCCACAACTTTTTAAACCCATTTTCAGTTACCAATAAGGTATGAAATGGGAACAGAACTTCTTACCAATTTCAAACAGACAACGGCCACTCACATATCTGATCATATACATGAGTGGCAACGTCATCGTAGAATGGTAAAAACGTATGTCCCCAATCAGCTATTAGCTGAATGGTTTATCAAGTCATTACTACCTTCCATCACGGAAGATGTGGCAAAGGGGGGAGTCGTAACAGAAGAGCAAGTTATCGCTTGTGCGCAATATCTGGATTTGATTTACACTCAGTCCGGCACGCTCTACGATAAAATACCTGACGCCCCTAGACCAGAATTCTCAATTCCTCCTCCTCCTAAATCGAACAATGACTCTCATGCCGGTGATGGCGTGATTGGCACAACAGACACGAAATCAACAAAGGCTACATCCAAAAAGGCCCGTAAGAATTCAGGTCAAAATGCAAAAGATGAACTTCTTGCTTCGGAAGTAAATGTTGTATTGATAGATAAAGGCAAAGAAACCAAACAACCAGGGAGCAAGAAAAAAGGCAAAGGGAAGAAGAAGAAACAGGAGGAATCATCACCTGAAAAATCTTCTTCAAACCCTCCTGGAGATAGGAAACAAAAAAAATCCAGGCTTTATATGTGATGAGGATCATTAGACGAGAGATTGTCCACATATAGCTGAAGTTAAGAAACTCTTTAAGAGTTCAAAAACCTCAGCGGTATTGATTGATCAGTTTCCAAACCTGGGAACCAAACTGGTTGCTAATCAAAATGCTTCTCGATCCCAAGTGCTTATGTTGTCTATCTCAGAGCAGCAAAATGATGCTTTGACAAGGAATAAAGATTACGGGAATCCACAGCTGTCGAATAACAAGGCTAATGAACAACCTAGTAGTTCGACAACAACTTTGACCGAAGTTGTGCCACCCATCATTCCTGAACCAATGATAAAGTCGCCAAAGGGAGTAGTACACAAATCGACATTTAATCCTCGTGCAAAAGTAGCACAGAATTATAATACAGTAGAGGACCTGGCCCAATCGCCGTTGGCTATGTCGACACTTGAGGTACCGAAAAATTGCCTCTCCCAAAAGCAGGATCTATTATCAGTAATAGGTGGGATTGACCCAATGGATTCCAATCTTGTATCCTTTAATCACAAAGGATATGACCCTCAGTTACCAGCTCAACTAGCTTTCCTTATTCAAGTGAAAGCCCTCAACAAAACTGTTCATCAAACAATTATTGATGAGGGGGCATCTACATGTATTATGTCGATGAGTTGCTGGAAAAATTTAGGCTCACCACCCTTGTCAAGATCGTCAATGATGTTAAAAGCATTTGATGGACGATCATACACTCCATACGGGATTTTAAGTAACTTGCAAGTTGAACTGGGGGGCAAAACAATAGAAATTGATGTTGAAGTAATCGATGGAAATCTCGATTACAACATCCTACTAAGAAGGCCTTGGATATACGCCATGGCCGCAGTTGTGTCGACCTACTTCAGGAAGATTGCGTTTCCCTTTCAAGGAGGAATTACAATCATCGACCAACAAACATTTCTCCCCAACAGTTCACAAGTTACGGGAAGCATTCCAATGATCCATGGAAGCAATCATTCGCTTCAAGATATTGGAGTAGGCCTCCTAAAAGACCCTACCTTAATGGGTACTTTTGCCCTACCGCCTCTGAGCAATTTGGCAAAAGTGGCCACAGTAGAAACCTGCAATATGAAATCTTCTATATCTAATGGATTCGGAAGATTCCTAAACATTTTGTCAGCATGGATCATCGCCATTTTAGAAATATTGTAGCAATCAATTTTCTTAGCTTGGGGGGCAAACCCAAATCAACGCTCATCGAGTGTTTGGATAAATAGGTCTAAGGAATATGGCACCTCTTCAGATCCTTGGTCACATGTACATTCTATAGACGAAGGAATCATTCAATCAATGATGATAGGAGAGGCACCATGGGAAGATTACCACCATCGCTCCCATCTTCCGGATTACCACGAAGATTATTCCAACAACCTTAATCATCCATCAGTTTTTGATTTTCTATCAAATACTATAAATACGGTGGACTCTGAGGATGGTTCTTATCTCGTGTCGACCTCATTAAAAAATGAAACAAGGAGTCATGACGATAGTTCTTTTACTGTATCAACCTCATTAAAAAATGAAACAAATCCCCTTTCCAAATCTCAAAGGTAAACCTTCATTCCAACCACCGAGTTGAATGCAATGAAGCTTGGGGGGCATGCACCTCGATTTGCATTATTATGCTGGGGGCATGCAAACTTATCACGAGCAGTGTTACTGTAGGGTTCAAGCTCGTTAAAAAATAAACCCGCCACGAGCAGTGTTACTGCAGGGTTCAAGCTCGTTAAAAATAAACCCACATCGAGCAGTTTTAGCACATAGTTCAAGCTCGTTAAAAAATAAACATAACACATGAGCAAATGTTTCCACCTGCGTTTAATCTCGTTAAAAAATGAACTACTCCCCGGTAAATAACCATCGTGAATGTAGTACTTCAGCCGTTAAAGCCTTGGTCGTGTTTCCACCGTCACCTCCACTTTTCATTAGCCAATCATTCACCTCCATTTGATTGTTTACCCATTTTGAGGAACAGCTGCGAAGAGTGATTTCACTAGCCATCCTTGTGACACTGTCATGATTGGGAAATTCCAAACCTTACATGGAATCAGCTGCTACCCGTTTTATCACTCGTTCCTCAAAAGACGAGTCTCCTTTAAGCTCTTTTCAACTGACTCGTAAAATATGAAAAGATTGCCGAGCCATTGGCCTCTCCAGCTCGTTAAAGGGACAGGAAGTGCTATCCCTCATCTAGATTTTAATCTTTTTGGACCTGAGGGATTATTACACAAAAATATCGAGCGCTTGTTTTGTTTGGCTCGTTAAAACTATCGAAAATTCATCCCTTCTGTATTGTTATACTTTTTCGGACTTAAGGGATTAGATGATGAAAAAGGAATTTTGGAGTTACCTTTACGTTCCTTTTCAGACTCTCTAAAATTGAAAAGGACCGAGTTATCTTTGTCGTTAAACTCGTTAAAAAGATTAAGAGCGACAAACTTGTCTTTAGACGAGAACGAGTTTCACTATCGCTAGGCTCGTTAAAACATAGCGATGGGTTTGCCCGAAGGGAAAATTATAGAACAAGCATATGTTATCCTCCTCAAGCTTGAAAAAAATAAAGAGGTACTGGTCAGCAATGACTGGGGAAAAATTGGGAAGAAAACTCAAAGAAACTTTGTTGGTAGCAAGTCGCTCTTGAACATGACACTTCTGCTCTGTGTTCGAGTCGGGTTGGATTGTTTCATTCACCGGTCACATCACCATGGTCACACCATACCATCCACATTTGCGGTTAATGCTACCAATCCATCACATCAGTGTCGCCGATATGTTCAAGAGAAGTCATTTAGAGAATTCACCTGTGTCTCACCCACTACCATACATTATACTCCGTTCTTTCATGACCGCCACCCTGAACCTTATATCATCAGATCGTTTTCACCTCCATCAAAATCATTTGCTCCATTCCGTGTCATTGATGTGGGATTCATTAAGGCCCTCCTATGACGGATCACTTCTTGTCGACATCAGCTCATTATCCAAGAAGTTGATCTAGGAACACCCCATTCAGTACTTTGAAGCTTGCATGCCTCAATGGCAAGTTTCCACTTCCGGCGACAGGTTTACATCAATGGCCTTCAACCGAAAGATTTTGTGTGGTGTTCGACGCCAAGTCCTCTATTCACACCACGTGAATTGTACTGCAGTACCTTGAGGATCATTATCATTATCGGTGATTCCTCTCGCGCTTGTTAACAGTTTACATCATTGACTGGTAATCAAGCGATGTCTTTCCATGTTCGACTTTAGAACATTTCTCACATGGATCGACTTGTACTTCGAGTGAAGATCGGATGAGATTGAAGACCCCAGATCTAGTTTCATCCATCCGGGCTGCGATATATATTCATGGAAATAAAGACATTAAATGTACAGCATTGCAGCACAGATAATCATCAGGATGATGGCTCTATCAGAATCATCAGTCTACACTTAGACGATTGTCTATCCTATGTACATGAAAATGAATTTAGAAAGCTGAACATGGGAATGCCCGCCTCAGCTAGATCATGAAAACAGTATGAAGATAATGTATTGTATTGTATCTTATTACAGGTCTCCTCCCATCATTGAAAGAACTTCGGATCCTCATAATAAAGCATTTCACCCAACACCAAAAGGTTAACGGCCTCATACTTTAGGGGGAAACTGTTATAGACATTTTTGTGCCCTACAACTCCAAGCATGAAATGTCCATAAACCAAGGGCTCCTAAGTCCCTAAAAGTGTTGTTCTAACCCCTAAAGGAATAAGGTCAACAGATTACAGCTTCTCCCAGAAGTTCTCCACCAGAAACTGCTCAGAATTGGTCAAAACAGGATCATTGCAGCTGCTCCACTGGCTAGGTGTGTTGCATCTCACCCAAATGCACTGTGAGGGTGCGTTGCATTTCAAAACTCCCTTCTGTAGGGTGCAATGGGCGAGAAATGACAAATGGCAATGTCATTCCATGAGGCGGAGAGGCAATGGAAGCTTCCAGAATCTTCTCCTGTGACACTTGCCTCACTGAATGCGACCAAGGATGAGTAAGAGGCCCTCAGTCTCCAAGTGGAAGCAAGAACTGACAGAGAGAAGACACTAATCAAATCACAAGCTGACTCATCCTCCTTACAGATATCTATATATGGATCCCTCATCCTAGAGATCTAGAGGCTGGAATTTTGCATATTGTAAGGAATTGTTGCTGGTTTCTAGAGACAAACATCAGATTGTTGGGTGATTTATGCTTTGTTTGAGGTGAAGAGGGTCTTCTTTGCTGGGAGGTTGATGCTGGGTCGGAACCACTGGTTGTAACTCCTCCTGGATCTTTTCTTGTTTATCAATAAAAACTTTTTGAGTTCTCCTCCATGCTTTTGTATCATTGATGCTAGTTACATTTGTATGGTTAACTTAAATCTGATCCTAAGTTGTTTATGAATATAGATCCATGTCTTTGTATAGTGCTCTGCTGCTTCTGTGATCTTACAGGTATTTCGTGAAGCTAGGTATGCAAGGGAGCAGGTAGCTGGAGACTATCAAAGAAGAGAGGGATTGGATCAAAGGATTAGCGCAATACACAGGTTGGTTCTTTCTATTCCTCTCTATCTATAATTCATAAAGGAAATACAAAAGTAGTTTTTCTCTGTTTGTTTCTAAGGTAGTTGTCACACCTTAGTGGGATAGAGCAGTTCTAAATAGACACTTTTCCCTGTAAAACCTGGGCTTTACGACAGTTTCTCAAAAGTTCCTTGCAGAGGAATTCGGACCAGTTGAACTGGACCCCCTTTGCGCACTACTCATCAAACGTGACCACCGGCGCCGGTACCTCATCGACGTGGCACTTCCTCATAACATTGCTAGCTAGGTGTTGGGTTGCTATGCGCACCCCTTTGTCCTTGATGTTGGAGATGGCGTAGCCCCTCTTCTTCTTCTCCAACTTATATTTTGCCTTCATGGCTTTTGTGAGAGCCAAATCGCTGCCCTTTCCGACTATGGTCATGGGGTCCTTTCCTTTATAGGGGAGCCAAGAAATGAGGTGAATGAGGTCTATCATGATGGGAATAGGCTCCTCCAACCATAGATACCCATCATGCACCAGGCAAAGCAGCTTCCTGATGACGAAAATGGTGATGGGTGTGCGGTGGAAATGTGGTATCCATAATAAGTTCATAAACTCGTCCTTTTCCATACCGCGCAATCATTTCGTGACTCTAACATTATCACCACCCCCTCAGTGTTCTGCTTCATTAGGTTCCCAGTCTCTAGGTGCGGGAACTTCACAGTCAGCGAGGTCCGAGTCTTCAAATTTCATGGTTGGCACGCAGCTTAGGTCCATGCCCTCAAATACAATGCCATCTAGGAGGAGCGGGGTCTAGAGTGAACTCTTCATTTCATCCAGGTCCTTTAGTGCTTTGGTTTTCCTTTTCTACGGAGGGACATACATGGGTAGTTTTGTTGCAGAGTGTAATGGTTGGATATCCTCCTCCATGTCTTCTTCTTCATCTACTGCAGCGATCAGGGCCTGCAAGTCTTCTTCTTCCTCGTCCATTTCTATTGTGCTCGCTTTCCCCTTCTCTGCCATGGTTAGTTCGATGTGCCATGGATTCCTCGGGGACACACATACTAGACCCATTCCTATTTATCCTTCTTGGGCCTCGGTGTTCGTGCTAATTTGGGGATTTTTGTCACAACCCTGACGCCTTCTCGTACATACTCAATCATTTAGGTCTGCACGGCCTCTTACCTCTTCAATTTCCAAACCATCCTTAGTGACTATCATCGTAGCTAGGCTATATTTTATCACTTGCAAACTTAGGGGCTGAATTATCGCTCAGCTCTCAATGCTCACTGCTCTGCTCAAGCGATCAATTCACAAATGACCAAGTGTTGTTCGTTGGCCAATTCGAATTTGAATTTGACTATTCCCCCCAATTTCAAACCATTAATGCTTTCTTGGCTTCTAATTTTCCCAAATATTGCCCATAATTCGCATCATAAATGCCCGTCGCTTGCTCCATTTGGCCTTAAATCACACACCCCATCATGAATAGTGACCTCAACAGTCACTTCCCAGCCAACCCGCATGGCAACACAGCCCTCCGTGCATGGTCACGAACCCTGTGACATTCTTATTCTGCGCACATCTCCAATATTGTGTAGCTCGCAAGCAGAATATTTTATAGTCCTGCACTCCCTTTCAGCTACCTAGAGTGCTAAGATTGTTATTCCTATGGCTAGTCAGGTGGTCGCACCACCCATGTGGGGCTCCATCCCATCCTCCACCATGGTTCATGGAGAATCCCCATCTTCCATTGTGGTGATCGGCACCATGCACATTACTACTTGCAATGTGCTACCCTGGTCACTTCGTTTGGCAATATGCGGTCCAAGCCACGACAACAGACTAACCAATTCATGGTGATAATCCTCCAACTTGTTAGCACGATCGTACGCATCTTTCCTTACCATTCCTAGTTTTTTGATGAGAATTGGTTCCTTAATTTCATCTTCTAGCCTCTTGACCTTCACGTCCATCAAAGCGCTTTTCTCCCTTGGCTATACCCAGTCTTTTCCAAGTTCGCGAAGTCTAAAGTTTCCCCATCGGATTTCTTCCTCAAGTCTTATATGTTCTGTTTCTCATAGCTGTGTGATTTCTTCATTTTGGTCTACGCAGACCATCGTATCTACGTGGGTTATTACACGCGGACTCGACTTTACATGCTCAACAAGGATCACAGCCCCTGCTTCATACTTCAGCTTCGAAAGCACTCTCGCAGTCAGGGTTTCGTACATCGTCCTCTAAGCCTATACAACCGCTGGTACGCACAAGTCCCAGTTGGTGCATCTCACATGGTGGACCCTGTTCATCACTTCACAGAGCATGTCAAAGGCTTCCCCGTGTATGATTTTGGGTGCACTAGGTCTTATCATACTTCGCCGTTTGCACACTTGTCTTGTCTGCTTCTGCTTATTGTTTCTATTTCCTATTGTGAGAGTGGTGTGTGTTCATGCAGGCTATGTACCATACACCTGTACCCATCTGGAAAGGTGGGCACGCAAGCTGTTTCGTCCATCATGCCCAACTTCCATCCTCATCTGAGGCTTCCCAAATCGTAAGTGCATCATTTTTATGCATTCACGTCAGTCCCTGAAACTCTCCTGGTGCGTACCCCACCACCTTGTGAGCGTAGCGTGTAGTGCCCATTTCAGAGCATTGAACCATAGTGCAGTGATCTTACCATCATGTTGCAATTGAGCTTGGTTACCTCATGTAACTAGTTCTGCCATTGTTTTGTTTCCTCATTTGAATCTGATGTGCAGGAGCTTTCGCGCTCCCACTAAATTGTGCCATCGGCTGTAGGATTTACCCAATTCTATTCCCGAGTAGTTATCTTGTAGATACAGTCTAGCTCATCGTCTCTCTCGTCATCGTGCACTAGCTCTATGTAGCGTGATCCTTCTGCAATGTCTAAAGGTACCACTACGCGCAGTGACTTTTTCTCAAAAATCATTTTGCGCTTCTTTATATTTATCACTCCATTCATATCAGTGACCCAATCAATTCCCAGTAGTGCAAGATAGGGATTGTTGTCATCGACAATCTCTATCACTTCGAAATTTGCAAGCACGCTCACACCTTCGATGTCTACCATTATTCTCTACAATCTTCCCATCGGTAGGATCTTCTGCTGGCTCACCATTTGCAATTGAATAGGGGACCATTGTAACACGAGCTTACCCATGTGCTCTCATGTCTGCTTTGGCAGTACATTCGCATCCGATCCTAGATCTAGAATCACTTGATCCATTTCATACTCTCCGATTTGCACAGTCAATCTCATTTCCCTTCCTGTTCGCGATGTGTTCTTTCCAAGCTTGTAGACTCGATGCAGTTCCCCTAGTCCAACACATCTAGCGATGAATTCTTGTAGTCCTTTCACTACTTTGTTGCCGCGTAGCAGTTTCATGCATGTCTCCAAAAATGTAGTGAACATTGAAGGATCCATCTACGGTTCTAGTTGATCCTTACTACCTGAGGTGGAGGCCTCCATGAAGCTCTTCTTAGCTTCCATGAATGTCTCCTTCATGAGCTCCAAATCGAACTCTGGTTCCTTTGTAGGACCCTTGCAAACCCAAGCACTTTCTTCGGGTTGCTTGCCCTTGTCATCTCCTATTGTCATACCGCTTCGGAGTACGATGTTTACATTTGGGTCCTCTTCGCATGGCTCGGACCTCATCATTTTGCAAATTCTGAGTCGGTGGAGGCTAGAGTATCCCTTTATCGCACAGCCTCGCTATCAGTGTATGGAAGTCCTCCGTCTCATGATCAAACTGAGTACAATATAAACATGATGCTATCGTTGGATTTGTACAATCATGGGCATAATGCCCTGGCCCTACGCAATTGTAACAAATCAGTTGTCTGCAACCCCTTCCTTATCCCATTCCACCTTGACCTCGTTTGCGCCCCTGAAATCTAGTGCGTGCCATCACTGCATTTTGATTGAGGGCTCGCATTTCAGTGTACACTCTGTAGGCAGGAGTCCGATCCATCATCAGTTCATAACTTCTACAGGTGCACTCATCATGGCCTACTGATCTGAAAAAATTACAAAACAACTACTCGGACATTTGTGTATACTTCTACAAGAGATGAAAATTATCCGTAACATGTTTTCCTCCTATCTGACAAATCACACACCATAATTCAAGTGCCATGCTCGGTCTTGCTTATGCCTCTGGTCTTAATGGCACCGGCCCTCCCCCCGCCAAGTAGTTCACGAAGACTGGAAAATGGTCCTTTTCATGCCCCTGGCCTTTACATTTTATGCCCCATACCTCCTTGCGTGCCTCTGGCCAAATTGTCCTATCCTGTTTCAAGCTCTGCATTTCCAGACAAAAATTTTTGTAGTTGTGCATGGATTTGTTGGACTCCCATGCCAGGATCTTGTATTGTGGTCTTGTGCAGTCTCATTGCAATCTCCAAAGCTTCGGCCTGGGTGGATAACTTCTGCTGTGAAAGCGTCATCCTTAGATGCGGCATTAGTGACACTACAAACCATGCGTGGTGCTGTCCATCCATCAAGGTCATGTTGGCTTCACGAATCATACTCTTCAGTCTTTGATCCAGATCCCATGGGGTCTTGCTTAGAAGCATCATGATTTCCTTAAACCTGATAATCGATTGTGTCTCCGATTTTGGCCTGCTAAATTCCCTGTTCAGCGCAGCCTAGATATCTGCGTTCCCAACATTTGGATGGTCATTAGAATGCTTAATGTACCTATTAATGCACGATCCTGCAATGCACTTACTAGTGTTTCCTTCTTCATATTTTCATCCATGACTACTTGTGCTTTCCATACAACTTTTACTATGAATCAAAATTGGTCTGGATCTTCGTTCCCTACTCCTATGAATACTGGCAATTTTATCACGCTCGCCATATTGAACTGTGGTGGTGGTGGACGTGGTGTGGGCAGAGATGGAGGTGAAGATGGTGATACTGGTGGTGTTGTAGGCGGAGGTGGTATGTGGAGAATTCACTTCCTTATCAGACTGATCACACTTGTTGGTGAAACTTTCACAAGCTCTTCCTTGGTTTCTTGCCGAGGCAAAATCAAGGGGTTATTTTTTATTTCTGTGCTACCTTCATTTCTATAGATCCTCCCACTTTGCGTAGCCCCAAACATCACTTTATTCGCATAACCCACTTTTCAGACAATAGCATTTTAATCCAAGTGTTCAGAGATTTAATGTACTTACCTCGCGGTCCTTTGAGGAAGCGTCCTTCTGCCTCGCTATAGCTGAGTGAAGTATTTACCGCGAACTCGATGATAAACCCTCCTATAATTCGATTGAGCCAATGGTTCACAGCGTGCGCAATCTTATCTTCCGATACTTCTAGTATGTGCACCTATTTTGGAGTCCACACAATCAGTTTATCGAGCCTACAACTTCCTTGACTGTCTGCTAGCTTCATGATCCACTCATACAACTCATAGGGGAAGGATGCAAAGAAAATTTCATGGATTTCTGTATATAAGTAGCTCTCTAGCCACTATTTCTTTGATACTCGCAGATTCATGTTTTCTTGCGCTGCGAACTCATGAATCTTTCTGTCCAACCACCCTTCAATTTCTTTCTTCGTCGGATTCGAGTTACATGACATCAGAAATCCCTTATGCAGATCTTGGTCCTGGCAACAAAACCATTTGTTGGCTTGCTGGGGCTTGACCCAGGTTCAGAAGTGATTTAGCCAAACAAATATTGGTACTACTGGCCCTTTCGGAAACAATTTGCACAGCGCAGACTAAGGTCTCACCCGAAGTAATATGGGAGGGTGCTAGAACTAGGTTTCAGTACCCTAGAGATGTCTGATGGTTTCAAGTGGTCTGCAGTTTGACCCTACACGCACGTCACTACACGCACTTACATGTGCCTCGCAGCCTGTGATGCTACCTTCGCGCAGCCCTACTCGGGGGCCGAACAATGTTGTTACCCCATTCCTTACTAGTAATCCAATATTAGTTGATTAACTTAGCTTATTTGTATGCTTTCAGTTATACTTAACAATATTCACGATTCATACAAGTGTGCGAAGTAAATAAATAGTACATTAGCAATTGATATCAAACAGGTAATAACTCAAGAACAGATACATAGAATTTAGATAAAACTTCTCTTTATTATTCTCTTCCTTCAATTACGGACTCTATTCCGCTCTACACACTCAGCTATAGGGGTTTGCACACTCAGTTGTGGACAACTAGGCATCTGCGCACTCAGCTGCAGAGCCTTCTCCTACTCTATGACCCAAGATACCCTTAGACACTTGCTCTATGTTTCTATCTCATACTTTTCTCTCCATAGCTATATTTTACACTTATAGCTTCGCTCTATTTATACAATCCCATGGTCTACAGACCATGGGTAGGCCGACATTACATTCAAAACTAGGGCGGACAACCCTATAACTCTAACATACATTTCGCGCCCACAATTCATAGAGATTTACAACAATATCAACTCAAAACTTGGGCTTTGAGCCCCAAAACATGCCATGGGCAGATTCCATGCCCAACATTTATGTTATATGCTTGATAAATCCATGGCACCTTTAAAATTTTCATTATGTATGCATGGTTCTTTATTTAATAATCTATGAGAGAATGATTTATAGTTAGATTTTGTTGTGATGAATGATTTTGTGGTAAAAATGAATACATAATGTCATGTTGGTTTTGGTTTCTTTCAATTGATCTTAATCACTCTTCTCATTATTTGTTTCGACATGCCTTGGGTGAGACTCTCCTTTCTTATGAAGGGAGTGAAAATGTCGATGATAAGCTAGACTACAATGTTACTTTGTTGGCAACTTCAGGTTGAACCCTAGGTCATTTTAATGAGATACAATGATAAAGAAAAATGTAGCAGCAAGTGGAGAAACACAATCACAACATGGACAAATGCACCAGCAACAAATTGAATCAATGGTGAGTCAATAAATTGTGGTCAGGGCCTATTGGGTCCTTCTTTTATTGCATATATTTTGGGAGATAAGTTTACAGAGAAGTCACAAAGAACAAATCGGATAGATCCATTGGAAGTAGGCCACCAAAAAATAGAAAGTGGCAAGTAAGTTATGTTAGGACTTGCATAGCTGCAAAAGAGGGAAAATGCAACCACAAAATAAGGAAATGTGGGTTAAATTTTGACCGAATTAAGGAAAAAGACACTAGATCTTGTCAAAGCGGACTGGATAAAGGACAAGATCAAGGAACTTGTGCAATGGCCGAATCAAGCGAGTGACTCTATAAAGGAAGAAACATATGAGAAAATCACGTGGCTAGAGTGAGTGCTAAATCTAAATCTAGAATCAAAGATAACACATCAATCTATAGCAAATGGTCTACATGTTAAAGGGTCTCTAATTTGTGGAGAGTTATGATCCTTCTTTCTATGAACTCTAATGTCTGGGGGTAATGTGTTTGATCTGAAGAGATGATATCGCACAAGGTTGTGTGGATCTATGTTGTGAAGTTTGCTTGAATACTAAAGAATGTGTTGCTAGAATGACTTGTGTTATATGCTTGATAAATGCATGACCCTTTTAAAATTTTAATTATGTATGTGTAGTTATTTATCTAATAATCTATGAGTGAATGATTTATAGTTATATCTAGATGCGATGAAACATTTTATGGTTAAAATGAATACATAATGTGATGACTGTTTTGGTTTCATGCCACTGATCTTAATCCCTCTTATCATTCTTTGTTCTAACATGCCTCGGGTGAGACTCTTCTTTCTTTTGAAAGGAGCATGCCATGGTTGCCTTCAGTTCATACAAAATGCCATTCAAGCAAAGCCAGATACATGTCCCCTTTCTGAAGCTCAAGATGGGATAAGCTATTATGAACACAAATACAACGCAAATTTCCTTCTTTGAACAACAGGCATAAGTTGAGAAGTAAGACAATGAAGAACTTTCACAAGATACTACTGACAGTAGTTTGTGTAGGCAATAATATATAACCTGGCAAACTACAAATACTAATCTAAATTACAGTTCGCGGTAGACACGACAATAAGCTACATTGAGCCGGAGTGATGCTTCTTCAAAGGACTGCTGATGAAAAGGTAGTCTTGGGTATTACCCAAAATCCCCTTTGCAAATAAAAATCAGCCCTTGACCTGTGGTAGCAACCTACAGGCTTTATCGGAAGCGCTTAAGGCTTTAAGCCTTTTATGACCATGGACATATGAGGAATCAAAGCCACCTTTTTATCAGCACTCTTAATCACCCATCGGAAGCCACCACCCGAGCTTTAAAGCTCGCAAGCACCATCATCCATCTATCGGGAGCGACCCATCATAAATACGTGTCAACCATATAAAATCCCCCCATTTTATAACCGTGCCTACATATATAATATTTATATGGAACAATGCCAAACCCCACTTTTCCAAAATGCCAGACTTATAAATATATATATGTGCCTTTATAATCTATCGGTAGGTCCGATATCGCCCGTCTCCACCATAAACATTATACCGTGGACCCGATGACCCCCGACGAGGTTGCGGATCCGATCTACAATTCACCACAGTTGATATTTCTATCACATCCGCCTCCGCCCAATAGTATTTCGTCGGCGATCGGCGATCGCTCGATGCCTATACACATATATGCATCCGCTGATATAGAACCGGACCCGACTTGGGAATTCAACCCGATATATAAAATATCGCGTCCGCTTTCATTTTTAAGTCTTCCGATGCGATATTGCTCCGCTGTCACCAATATGCCGATGCGATGATGTTACCCGGACCCGATAAGTTCAAAGGCAAACTTAATATTAATTCAAGTCCGCCCAGTGCTCTGCTAAAGGTTTTGGCATCGATTCTCTATGTTAATGGCTTCTCCGCTCTCGGACTCTAGTTAACCCAGATTGGCTTTAAACACAAGATTGCTTTCGGTTATGAATAAACGCACAGACAGATCGAATTGCATGAACTTTAAAAAGGTAATTTAAACACACAAGACCTCCACGGGCCGCTTTAACAAAACGTTGCACAAAATATTGAAATTGCTCATAAATAAAACACAGAGTCTCGGCCTTTGGCCAGATTACACCATAAAATGACCTCTGTTACCCAAATACAATCCACAACACACTTTGAGCTCTCGCTCCACTCCAAAACCTCACTCCTACCTCTCGCTCACCACATTTGTCCTCTTTTTTAACTCAATAATTTCTCTAACAATCTCTAGCAACAATATTCTATTTTTAAGAGATCTAACAGCAATCGTCTATCTCTTAGCTCTCATGCACACCTAAGCTAACAAATATTATCCCTAATCTAAATAAAACAATGCCTTATTTATTACAATAACTAACAATTTGAGAAGTCATCCTTCTCAGTAATAGTCGATGAAATTTACTGTGATTAGCCACAACATGTGGACAATCCTCCACATTGCTGGCTAATGTCAATACTCCTGCATCAGACTCGCGGGGAAGAAAAGATTTGTCCTTCAACCCTTCAGGACTCACTCCATATTTCTATAGTTCAGCTGTTGTCAACCAACTGGAATCTTCCACTGGCTGCTCCTTCCACTTGACTAGATATTGGAAATATGTGTGCCCTCTGGTTTTCTTAGATACTCTTCGGTCTAAAATAGTTTCAACTTCTTTTTGAGATGCTTTTGGTACTTGTTCCTCCCAATCCACAGTTTGAATTTCATCACCTGTGACTTCTTTCTGCAACTCTGTTTCTGCCTCTCTGAATGGATACAAGTCTGCAATATTAAAAATGGGGGATATTCCGATCCCTTCTGGTAGCTCAATCTCATATGCATTAGCTGAAAATTTCCTTTTGATTTTACAGGGTCCTATTTTCTTCAGTTTCAGTTTATTATAAGTCCTTGTAGGAAATCTCTCCTTCCTCAAATATGCAATGACTAAATCTCCTACTTGAAATTCTTTTTCTCTCCTTTTCAGATCTGCTCTCTATTTATATCTTCTGCTGCTTTCCTGTAATTTATCTTTGACTTCTTCTTGTAGCTTTTGCATTTGTTCAACAAAATCTTCAGCACTTGCACTTCTGGCTTCCTGTTTTCCCAAATCTCTGAGCTCATATACTCCTCTCGGATGCATTCCAAAGACAATCTAGAATGGACTCATTCCAGTGCTTTGGTTTGGTGTATCATTGTAAGCAAATTCAGCTTGAGCTAATGCAAAATCCCACTTTTTTGGGATTCTGATGAACCAGAGTTCTTAATATATTTCCCAAGCTTCTGTTCACAACTTCAGTTTGTCCATCGGTCTGAGGATGGTAGGCTGAACTAAAACTAAGTTTAGTTCCCAGCTTCTTCCAAAGTGTTCTCCAGAAATGCCCTACAAATTTTGTATCCCGATCTGATACAATGCTCACATGTAAACCATGCAATCTTACAATCTCAGAAAAGAACAAATTGGCTATGTGTGTGGCATCGCTAGTCTTCTTACAAGCAATAAAATGGGCCATTTTTGAAAATCTGTCTACAACAACATATATATAATCATTTCCTCTCTGAGTTTTTGCTAAACCCAGAACAAAGTCCATACTCACTGCATCCCATGGTTGATCTGGTATGGGAAATGGCTGATATAGACCTGTATTTTGACTCCTTCCTTTGGCATACTGACATACCCTGCATTTCTCAACAAAAATTTTAACATCAGTTTGCATTTTAGGCCAATAATAAAAAGCATTCACCTGAGTGAAAGTTTTGTCTTGTCCAAAATGACCAGACAATCCTCCACTGTGCTTTTCTCTAATGATGTTTTCTCTCATTGAACATTTAGGAATGCATAATTTGTTGCTCTTAAATAACAGGCCTCCTTGAATAAGATAGTCCATCCATTGACTTCTGTTATGGCTCATTGGATTCTGCACTGTCGTGTAGATATCCCTAAAATCCTCATCATCATGATATATTTCTATCATCTCATCAAAACCTACAACACCCACTTTGAATTCTTGCAAAAGAAAACTTACCCTGCTCAACGCGTCTGCCACTTTATTAGACTTTCCGCTTTTGTGCTTTATTACAAAAGTGAAACTTTGTAGAAATTCTACCCACTTGGCATGCTTCTGATTTAACTTTGGCTGATTATTAATGAACTGCAAAGCATGATTATCTGAATCTAAAATGAATTCCTTTGGCAGTAAGTAATGCCTCCACTTTTTCAACGCCTGCACAATAGTGTAGAATTCTTTGTCATATGAAGAATATCTCCTTTTCGCATCATTTAATTTCTCGTTGAAATACGCTATCGGTCTTTGCTCTTGGCTCAACACCGCCCCAATTGCTTCTCCACTTGCTTCAGTTTCCACTTGAAAGACTTTCTCGAAATTTGGCAATGCTAGAATAGGCTTTTCTGTTATCTTTCTTTTCAACAAATTAAAATTCCTATCGGCTGCTTCTGTCCATCGAAATGGCTGATTGACCTCCCTGATGGTCTCAAGGATTGGTGCACAAACTTGACTGAACCCTTTTATAAACTTCCTGTAAAAACTAGCAAGTCCATGGAAACTTCTTACCTCGAATACACTCCTGGGAGTAGGCCAGTTTCTGATTGCTTGTACCTTTTCCGGATCCATTTTTAAACCTTATCTGGAAATCACAAACCCCAAATATACCAGCTCCTCTTTCATGAAACTACATTTGTTCAAGTTAATTAGTAGTTTTTCCTTTTGCAGGGTTTTCAAGACTAACTTCAAATGTTCCAAATGTTCCTCTTTACTTTTGCTAAAAACCAGAATATCATCAAGGTAAACAACAACAAATTTACCTGTATATTCTTTCAGGACCTCGTTCATTAGTCTCATGAATGTGCTGGGCGCATTAGTGAGCCCAAAAGGCATCACTAACCACTCATACAGTCCACTATTTGTTTTGAACGCTGTCTTCCATTCATCGCCTTCCCGAATTCTAATCTGATGATACCCGCTTTTTAAATCTATCTTTGTAAAATACCTGGATCCACTTAAACAGTCCATTAAATCATCCATTCTGGGCAAAGGAAATCTATACCTGACTGTTATCTTATTGATAGCTCTGGAATCGGTGCACATGCGCCATTCTCCTCCCTTTTTTGGACTAAGCACCGTTGGCACAGCACACGGACTCAGACTTTCTCGGATCAGTCCCTTGTCCATTAACTCTTGAACCTGTCTTGCAACCTCTGCATTTTCCTGAGGAGTTAATCTATAGGCAGCTTTATTAGGTAGACTTGATCCTGGTATTAAGTCGATATGGTGACTTATACTCCTAATCGGTGGTAATTCATTTGGCAATTCATCCACAATGATATCCATGTAACTATTTAACACAGATTGAATTTCTTCAGGAAAATCATTTAAATTGGTGGAGGTTAAAATTACCTTTGGCCTTCCTACGATAGCGAAATGCACCTCTTCGCTTTTATCAACCTCTTGTAGCAGTTCCTTGCCACTCATCAACATAATACTATTTTCAGGCAGCTCTTTGTCAACATCATTCTTTACTTGCAGCAACGTATGTTTAACTCCGTCCTTCTCTATGGTATATGTATTCCTTCTCCCATCATGAATCGCCTTCCTGTCAAATTGCCACGGTCTTCCCAATAACACATGACATACATCCATGGGCATTATGTCACATAAGATTACGTCTTTGTATGTGCCGATCTGCATTTCCACATTACACTGCTCTGTCACAATGACTTGATGACCTTTCTGTAGCCAAGATACTTTGTAAGGTGCAGGATGCGCTTTCCTTGTTAGTCCGAGCTTTTCCACCATCTCTGTAGACACAAGATTGTCAGTACTCCCGCTATCAATTATAACCTTACAGCACTTACCCTTTGACTTGCACGTAGTCCTGAACAAGTTCTTCCTTTGCGCAGGTTCTCCAATCTCCTTTTCTGATCTTAACAAAGTTCTTCTAAGCAGCAATGCTTCACCTTTTTCCGGTGGTTCTTCTACAAGTCGAGGTGGTTCCGGCTCTGCCTCAACCACATTTGCACCCCTCTAGCTTGCTGACTTGTTACGAGGATAGTCTCGTGACATATGTCCCCATTCTCCACAGGTATAACACCTAAAATCTCTTCCTCGCCCTCTTCCTCTGGGCGTGAATCTCCCTCTACTAGATTCACCCATCTGGGGTGATCTGCTGCTTGAACTCCCTGTGTCAATTTGATGTTGTGTTCCTCTAGATCGACCAGCTCCTCTACCTCTTGCTGAGCCCCTTCCTCTATTCCTTTGACTTTGTTTTCTTAATATCTTCTCTTCTGCCTTCAATCCTGCTTGATAGGCATCCTCAACAGTTTTCAGACTTAGCAGACCAATCTCATCTTGGATCTCATACCTTAGCCCATTAACATATCTAGCTACTTTTTCCAAATCATCCTCTACATGCCCTATTATGATACTTAATCTGTAAAATTCTTCAGTATATTCTTTAACAGACATTCGTTTTTGCTTCAGATTTTGCATCTGCTTAAAAAGATTCAAATGATAATCTTTTGGCAAAAACTTGGCTTTCAGTTTACTTACCATTTTATCCCACTGCTTGATCTTAGATTTCCCCTTTCTCGTTCTTGATGTCTGTACCTCGTCCCACCAGATGGCTGCATGACCTTTCAATCTAGTTACTGCAAATTTTACCTTCTTGTTCTCTTCAACCTCTTCATAATCGAAGTACTGATCTATGGATCTGATCCAATCCATGAGCTCCTCGGCATTCAGACTCCCTTCATACATAGGAATCTCCATTTTAGGTTTGCCTCCAACCTTTGCCAGCATCTTCAGGATTTTGATATTTTCATTCTCTTCTTCTGCTTCCACATCTGTATCAGATTCTTCTGCAGGACTCTCAGCTCCCTCGTCAGGCGCTCTTCTTTGGGTTGTCTCCATTGCCTCCATTCGTGCACGCAAACTCCGCACTTCTTCTATCAAAACTACATTTGGTTCTGGTCTCCCTCGACCAATTCCTCTCCTTGGCGGCATCTTTACTGTAAACACTATCTCTTCTGCTCTGATACCAAAAATGATGAAAAGGTAGTCTTGGGTATTACCCAAAATCCCCTTTTCAAATAAAAATCGGCCCTTGACCTGTGGTAGCAACCTACAGGCTTTATCGGAAGCGCTTAAGGCTTTAAGCCTTTTATGACCATGGACATATGAGGAATCAAAGCCACCTTTTTATCGGCACTCTTAATCACCCATCGGAAGCCACCACCCGAGCTTTAAAGCTCATAAGCACCATCATCCATCTAGCGGGAGCGACCCATCATAAATACGTGTAAACCATATAAAATCCCCCCGTTTTATAACCGTGCCTACATATATAATATTTATATGGAACAATACCAAACCCTGCTTTTCCAAAATGCCAGACTTATAAATATATATATGTGCCTTTATAATCTATCGGCAGGTCCGATATCGCCCGTCTCCACCATAAACATTATACGGCGGACCCGATGACCCCGGACGAGGTTGCGGACCCGATCTATAATTCACCACAATTGATATTTCTATCGCATCTGCCTCCGCCCAATAGTATTTCGTCGGCGATTGGCGATTGCTCGATGCCTATACACATATATGCATCCGCCGATATAGAACCGGACCCGACTTGGGAATTCAACCCGATATATAAAATATCGCGTCCGCTTTCATTTTTAAGTCTTCCGATGCGATATCGCTCCGCTGTCGCCGATATGCCGATGCGATGATGTTACCCGGACCCGATAAGTTCAAAGGCAAACTTAATATTAATTCAAGTCCGCCCAGTGCTCTGCTAAAGGTTTTGGCATCGATTCTCTATGTTAATGGCTTCTCCGCTCTCGGACTCTAGTTAACCCAGATTGGCTTTAAACACAAGATTGCTTTCGGTTATGAATAACTGCACAGACAGATCGAATTGCATGAACTTTAAAAAGGTAATTTAAACACACAAGACCTCCACGGGCCGCTTTAACAAAACGTTGCACAAATAATTGAAGTTTCTCATAAATAAAACACAGAGTCTCGGCCTTTGGCCAGATACACCATAAAATGACCTCTGTTACCCAAATACAATCCACAACACACTTTGAGCTCTCGCTCCACTCCAAAACCTCACTCCTTCCTTCCGCTCACCACATTTGTCCTCTTTTTTAACTCAATAATTTCTCTAACAATCTCTAGCAACAATATTCTATTTTTAAGAGATCTAACAGCAATCGTCTATCTCTTAGCTCTCATGCACACCTAATCTAACAAATATTATCCCTAATCTAAATAAAACAATGCCTTATTTATTACAATAACTAACAATTTGAGAAGTCATCCTTCTCGGTAATAGTCGATGAAATTTACTGTGATTAGCCACAACAGGTGGACAATCCTCCACATTGCTGGCTAATGTCGATGCTCCTGCATCAACTGCGAGGTAAGAAAATCTCGATGATAAGCTAGACTACAACAGTACTTTGTTCGCAACCTCAAGTCAAAACCTAGGTCTATATTGTTCCAAATGTTTCTCCAACATAACTAATTCCATTTTCTCATGATATATGTGAAGTAGGGATAAGTTAACATGCTCTAGTAATCGTTATCTAATTGCCTTATGCATGTGAGATATGGATGGACCAACATGTGTCATAATTATATGTGTAAAGATCACTGGTAGTTATATAAGTTTAATTAATTCATGTGTAGTGTTGTTAAAAGAGAAATGTCTCAATACTTTATTTACATTTTATTTATGCACATGAAAATATGATTGAAGCATCATTAGGAAAGATAATTTAATGATTAATATTTTATCTAATTATGTTTTGAATGTTTTTTGATGGTAGAAATGGTAGGGTAGGATGGTGACCTATGCAAAGGATAGATTATGTTTAACATTATGGCCGGAAAATAACTAATGGTCCATGTGGATTGAGGAATTTCGGATTGAGGAATGTCGGTTGCGGGATAATCCATTGATGGGAACAAGCAAGCCACAATGACATAATGTACGAGGATTTATGGGTAAATGATATCATGATTAATGTAATAGCTTCTATGTAGTTATGTTGTCTTTAAGATATTTCTTTGTAAATATTTTATGGCAATGGCCAAGAGATGGATTCCCTTACAATGATTGAGTGAGGGGTGAACACCCTCATGAGACATCTAATAAAATTAAACATTTGTTGGGTTTTCCCTAAGGGGCTTCATGGGTATATTGGTGTCAATTGTCCTGTTTTACTTTGTGTCATTCTAATCATGTTGATTCCTATCATGACGTGAAATTTACCTTATCAAGTATATGGTTAACTAACCTAATTAAAAGAATCATGAACATGATGAAAAGTTACATCAAGAATTTTATCATAGTATGCTACAACAGTGGTTGTTATTATTAGGTAAAACTAACAGGGGGTTTGAGTCAAGGTTGACCTGGTTAAATAGCAGGGCACATGGTATAGTGTACCCATGGTATTATAGTCTAGGGTATTGCATGAAATGGAGCCTATTAAAGGTTGGGAATACTTCATTGTAAGAGAGGCCTGGAGCTGAGTGGTGAAGGCTCACTTGGGCGGATTGGCCAGGGATTTGCCTAATGCTAATGAGATCTCATTGGGTTGGGTTTTTCCCTAGAATTTGGATTTTCCTAGATAAATATTATGTGTATAATATTTATGTGTATTGTTGTTGGTTATTTTATTATTCCTTTCCGTAAATATCCGTAAATCTCAGTAATAATTTATCTCTGTGTCGTAAATTTCTTAACAGTTATGTTATGAAACTTACTATTCCATTTCTAAAGTTTACTCTATGTAATGATGATGATTTTATCTAATGGTCACTTAAGATTTATGGAATAGTGAATTCGAAATATTACATGAAGAAGCGATGTCACATGGGGTTTCCTAGGTATATTTGTGTTAATTGACGTGTTTTACTATTCTGTCATTCTAATGATGTTGTTTCCTTGCATGACGTGACACTTACATCTTCAAATACCTACTTATCTAGCCTAATTAAAAGAAACTTGATAATGATGTAAGTTTACACCAAGAAGCTTATGTTAATAGACCACAAGAGTGGTTGTTATGGTTATGTAACTTTCTATTCCTTTCATAAAATTACTCTATGTAATCATGAATATTTTATCTAATGGTCTCTTAAAGGTATGGAATAAGTGATTTGGAATTTATATGCTAGTAAATTTTGTGAAAATTGTCTAAATCCTATGTATTTTTGCATGAGGTTTATAGGGGATGTTACAAAATAATTGCATCGAGAGGCCCTCTCCAGCCGAGTGTTCTATAGATGTTGTAATGTTCTGTCATGTCTTGTCATGTCATGCTTAACATTCTAACTTAGTCAAATTACATAGAAATAAAATTAAAATGAAAAATAAAATAAAAAAAGAAATATGAAAGTAAAATAGTCAATTTACCATCGACGATTTTTGGATATAGGTTTTGAATATAATATTTTAAAATATAATATAATATTCTTTAATATAATAATTTATTTTTATTTTTAATAAAATTATTCATTTTTTAACTCTTGAAAAAAAATTTACTCGGTCAAAATAAAATTAAATTAATAAAAAAATGTTAAATAAAAATAACTCAACGATATTCACCCATGGTTTTCATGTGGAATATAGCCTATTTAAAAGGGGAAATTAAACCATCCTAGATCCATATTAACTATGGATCTACCAAGTGCTGATAGGGATCAATTCTCTTTTCGCTCTAAAAGAGGTTTGCATCTCAAGATATTTGATGCCTATTGGCCCTAGGTACGAGTTAAGATGGATCTAAGCTGGTATATAGACAAATTATTATTGTTTTTATTATTGTTTTAAACCATATATAATATGTAAAGTGATGACATTGAAATAATTTAGTTAGCATGAGCATTAAGATATTTTATTTATGGATTAAATTCTCATTTTTTTTCTATTAATATATTTTTAAATACATTTCCATATTAGTTTCAATTACTTCATCTCTTTGCTCATTGGAATATTTTATTGTGGTTCACACACACAGCCACGGGCACAGACACGCTCAGTAGATCTGGAGTTAAAATGGATCTAAGCTAGTATATAGACAAATAATTATTGCTTTTATTATTGTTTTAAACCTGTAAAGTGATGACATTGAAATAATTTAGTTAGCATGAGCATTAAGATATTTTATTTATGGATTAAATTCTCATTTTTTTCTATTAATATATTTTTAAATACATTTCCATATTAGTTTCAATTACTTCATCTCTTTTCTCATTGGAATATTTTATTGTGGTTCACACACACATATGCTTATGTTTTTCTAAAATTGATATTAAAATAAATTGTTTAACGTGGATATTAAAATGATTTATGTATCCAATTCAAATATGAAAATATAAATAATATCAAATTTTTTTAATTAATTTAAAATAATTTTAAAAGTTGATATAAAAAAAATATTATTTCATATTCACATGGAAATATTTTATTTACAACTTCGATGATTGAGAGTGAAATATTTTTACCATATCTCTTTTGTATTGTAATATCAACAACAAATAAAACAAGCACACTTAGAGTAAGCCTATGACTTATAATACTTTTAAGTAAAAGTAACGAATTATGTATACTTGTTTTTTATTTTGATTATAGTGGACATTATTTTTTAATTTAAACATTATTTTATTGTTATTTTAAAAGGAACACTCAACTCCACATTGAGCACATATTGAATTACATATTGAAGTCACACCGGGTTGTAGAATGAGTATTTCATCTCAATAATTAATAATTATAATTATGAGTAAAAAAAATTTACTCGGTAAAAATATATAAACCTAAAATAAAATAAAATGTAAAAAATAAAATTAATAATTCTATTTATAACTATAATTATAATTAATAACTAAACTAGCCTGGATCCATCTTAACTCATAATCTACCAATAGCTAAGAGGGATCAAATCTCTTGATATGCAAATCTTTTTTAGAGGGAAAAGAGATTAGATCACTCTAGGCCCTTGGTAGATCTAGAAGTAAGATAGATCTAGGATGATTTTTGTGCTAGGAGGCAGTAGATCTAGAAGTAAGATGGATCTAGGATGGTTTTTGGGTGGTAGATCTAGAAGTAAGATAGATCTAGGATGATTTTTGTGCTAGGAGACAGTAGATCTAGAAGTAAGATGGATCTAGGATGGTTTTGGTGCTAGGAGGGACACTCTAGCCGAGTATAGTAGAGATATTGTAATGTAATATAATTTCTTGTAAACATTTTCACTCTATTAAAATAATAAATACAAATAGAATAAAATAATTAATAATTATATTAATCAATAACATATTTTAACTCGATCAAATGACATGTAACTAATTATTATATATATATAAATATATATATATAAATATTAATTATTATAATTAAACTAATCTAGATCGTTTTAACTTTAGATCTACTCTAACATTGAGAAAAATGAAATCTTTAGATAGACAAACCTTATTTATATTAAAAATATATTTTATCACTTTGAATGCTTGAAAAATTCAAAATTAAAACAAACCTAACTAATAATTTAATATGTAATCGCCTTTCTAAATATAATTAATATGACACATAACTATCACCTAATTTATATTTAAAAATTTAATATTACCAAATCACCTAGGTTAAATGCCACCCATAAAACAATTGGAAATTACCTCAGTCCAATCGATAGAACGATTTTTACATATAACATGTGAAATTTAACTATCAAACTCCCTAGTTAAGTGTGGTTATCCTCTGAACGTAATATTAATACCACTAATTCATTGTTTTAAAATTGTATTTGACTTGCAGTCACATTAAAACGATAATATGAGATATAATAAAAAGAACTTCTTTTATTTTATTTATTAGTATATTTCTTTTTTAATTAGGAGAATTAACGAACCTGCTTCCATCGAAAATGTCCAAAATCAAGTTGAAATAGCTACCCCAGTTTATTTACATGTTTTATTGGTAAGAAGAAAAACATGATATCAAATTGGGAAAATTTTCAATAAATTGTTAATAAAAAATAATTAGAAAATAAAGATACAAAAATTTAGGTATTTTTTTTCAATGAAGAAACGTGACTGAGTGAGCGAGCGAGGTTGAGAAAATGAAAATTTAATTTAATATAGCGAAAGAGTTGAGGCATAGTAAAATAATAAATAATAGTATTTGATAATTTTTTATTATTTTATACTTTTGAATGGTAGAAAAGATGATAAAAGTTTTGTTTCCAAACAAATAATGTGTGATTTTTTTTAATGTGTATCAAATAAAATATTATAATTTTATTTTATTTTATTTTATGATATATATAAATAATTATATAGGGTTTATTATTATTTAAAGGGATGTGAAATTAAAATATTTAATATGTTTTTTTTAAAATGTAAATTTATTTTGTAAAATTAGAGATATTATATTGATTTGAAAAATATTAAGGTTTAGTATAGATAGTCTTTATTGATATGTCTCTAGGGAAATCAGGCCAATAATATAAACTCAACACTTTGATATTGACTCTATTGTTCCTAACCTCATGATCATATAACATAACACAATAAGGAAAAACTACATAAATACCATTATATGGATTATTAGATATGACTAATTTGAAAAAAAATATGAATTGAATCTTGAGCTATGTTGAGGATGTGATTAGCTAGTTGTGGTTCACCACTAGTATCTGATGATGAAGGGTTAGTTCCAATGATATTCTAAATTATCAAATTGGCATTCCCATCCACTCTTTCCATTTTCTCTTAAAATTCAGTCATGAAAATGATAATCTCTTTTTGGGTATCTGATTTTTCAGTGAGAACCCTCCCCGTGAGGGTTTTAACATGCCAATACAAATTAACTATTGTCATATAAGAAAATGCCACATCCTTGGTAAAATTACTGACATTATGGATTCATTCTCTAGTTTCTCGCTCAACATGCACACCAAGAACAAAATTCTGAACCTGTCTGACTTGGTTTTCAATGTCTGATATTTCCCTCTAAACAAATTTTGGTATAATTCTTCTATGCCTGTCTATAGCAACTTTTGTAGAGGGATGAGAATGGGTACCACATAGGGTGCGGGTTGTGAATGGTGAGAGGAGAAGCACTACGATGGCCCCTATGACCTCTTGTTACAGGGTTGACCAAATGACAATGAACGATTGCAGAAAAAAAGGAATTAAAATAGACAATGATAGGGGGAGAAGGAGGGGGAAAATGAGGGTAAGAAGGCTAGCAGATAGGGTAGAGGGTAGAGAAAAACCCTTGGGTGGTACAAGAGGAAAAGAAAGATCACATGGGGTGGATGTAAGGAGTCCCCTAAAGAACACCAAGCAAGGCAAGGAATAGATAACCAAAACACAAAGAAATGTATATGAAAAAAACATGAAAAAAAAGAATGATGCCAATCTTGTAACTAGTTGCAGGGTATTAGAAATAAGAGACTGAACTTATGTGAGAGAGATGCATGAGATGGAGAAAGTCACAACAATAATAAGACTCTCCAAATGTTGATATATATGCCAAAATTACATCCTAAGATTGCATGATTCCCATGAATTTGTTGTGATATTCCAAAATTATTTCTCCTAAGAAGAAGGTGCCATGGCTAAGGAGTTATAAAAAAAATCAAGTTCTTTCAGCCAACTGCATAGTTTACTTTCCCCCGTTTCATTTTATTATTGCTCCAGTATTTCCCATCTGGGGCCATGATTATAACTATCAATTATCAGGTGTGTAAATCCCCATACAGACATACTTTTTGTGAACTTGCATGAATGTAGGCCTTGCAAATTCAAACTTTCCATAGTTGAGATGATCTCCATGATGACAATGTGGCCATGCAATATACTAGGTGGAGGTAGCATATATTCCCTCATTAAACCATGGTACTCTTACCCCTAGGAACCCACTATGAGGGGAATGAAGAAATTTATTAATTTTAGAAAGAAAAAATATAATATTTGAATGTGTAAGTAAAATTAGATTTTTAATATGATTTCTAAATAATCCCTCTCTTTTTCTATGTCACATATATACAATCAAATATGTTCATTATTTTTTGAAGAAGAGTATTTCTAATATAATATTTGAAGGTGTTGGTAGAAAAGTATTTTCACTTTGATTTTATCAAGAGAACATAAATTGTTATGGGTAAACATTTTATACAACATATAAAATCAAACTATATTCTCATATATAATTCAGGCAAATCGCAACAGGTCATAGAGTTAGAAATATTTCATAGATAGAAATAGTTTTTGAAATAGTTTTTCTGATAAATGAGGCACAAACAAATATAAATCTGAACAATAGATACTTCTATAATAACAATATAAAGATACTTTAGATTTGTGTGAGATAACTCTTTACCCCTATACCTAGTTATAACATAGTAGAACAAAAATAAAAATGAGTATCTTACAATTTACGATGCCTGCATTTTGTATATAAGTGATAACTTGTTGGTGATTATCAATATAGACTACTTCATAGCGAATCAAAGGTTTGTGAAATTCAGGATTTATTTATTAATAATGAGGTTATGAGCTCATAAATTATCTCTTAATATTTGGGTTCTAAATATGCATCTGTTACTATCTGGTGATTTTATTTAGGAATGTGTTAATGTAGGTAGAATTCAAGAAACTAGGAATTTTCGAACCTAAATTTCTATGATGATCATAAGGAAAAATGAAGCACCTAAAGAATGCATTAGCTTATTTTTTTCTATTTCACTCTAATTGTCAAGATAAGGTGTTCCAATAAAAAATTTACTTGATGTAATAAAGTTATATCCATATGAATGATACATAGAATAATAATTAGGTCCATATAAACTATAAAATTGCATTATAAAATGAATACAGCTGCTTAAACAATAATATTAAAGGAAATCAACCTCATCATATGACTTGACTTCCTTATAAACAACATATCTTTCTTATGGATCCATTAAATCCATTTCTAATTATGTTTACCAATAAACTTGTATATATAAAAATTAACAAAAATATCTATTTTTAAATTTAAATATCAAAATAATATTAACAAAAATGATTACTATCTTTATTCATTCACTAATAAAAACATTCACTTTATAATTTTTAATAAAATGTTTCTAAGCTAATCATCTTTATTATTATGATCATTATCTTCATTATTGCTGCAATATAAATGGATCTTTCAAACTTTAATATTCACCACCATCCCATCATATACGTTATATAATAATATAATGATATGATTTACTCATTCAACTATGTTAAAACTGATAAAGACACCTATGAGACATGCGGTAAATTTTATCACATCCAATTGGTTGAAGGTAGGAAAGCGAGATTAAATTTATTAAATTATTTCAAGGTAGGAAAGTGAAATTAAATTGCACTTTCATTGTACCATGCTTCTAATGGAATTGACAAAAAATTTGAGCATGTCCAATTATTTTGATGTCTAAAGTCAATTCGTCTTTGTGCTAGGAAATCTAATTATTTTAGATCTCGTGCAAAGTTTCTTTAACGCTCCACCCACATATATAAACATAAGCTGATTAAATTCCCCAATCAAATGTTCCACTATGGTGAAAGCATTCCACAAAACTAATCAAAAGTTTCAATAATGCATCATTATGTAGTCCTCCACTAGGGGAAAAGCATTCCACAAAACATGATTGTGTGAGAAAGGTATGAATGGCCCCACCTTATTAAAATATCCCTAAGGAGAGACACTTTGCACTCGTCTAAATATAATGAGCAAAAGCAAGTTCGAAGCCGGAAGATAATCCACTATTGTCATATTTTCAATATAAGCATATATTTACTGTTTTTTTATTACTCTATCCAAAAAATTATAAAATAATGTATATTTTTTTTATTTCTTTGCCTTTTTTTTTTCAATGTATTAATTAATTTTGTTTTTTTTGTTTTTATAAGTATTGACGTGATGTAATATTCAATGATTTATCTTTATAACATTTTAAATTTTAAACTTAATTGCCCATGATGGAATTTATGGAAACTGTATTGATAATCCTATCGAGTTTTTTTTATGGTTATTGGTTTCAGTTTCTTAATTTGTAGGATAGTCTTGCAACAATGTCATTCAAATTATAGTGTTCCTCATTATACGTTGGAGTTCTTCCTAGTTTATGAAAATTTTGTAGTTGTCAAATTTATTTATCTTTGATAACCATATTTGATAGTGTTTCCATTTGTCGATGGTGGGTTATGGAGTGTAAAAAGTGGAGGCGTCTTTTCTTGAATTTACTAGGGTCTAGTACCCATTTGAGGAAATTTCCACTGATCATTGAATCAAAAAAGTATTATCGATCGCCAAATTCTTTGGCTTCCAGGCATAGTATTTCCTTCTGAACTTCCAATGGAGAAGATTCAAAAAAGTCAGTTTTGGACTCGCATCTAAAGAGATGATGATGTCTGGTTGAGGAAGACCCAACTGCTTTGGTTCTTCATGTCGGTTATCGCATCCTTGGAGCCATAATTAACCTGCATTCAACAATGACCACCACTGTAATAGACCATGAGAAAGGATTTACAGAGGGAGAGGAAGAGTGTAATACTTGGACGTGGGTAGTGACACTATAACCAACTGCATGACTAGGAAAAGAGAATTTAACTAGAATACAAACCGTAGGGTGGACAAAACAAGTATGATAAAGGTTACTTGCGAAAATCGACTGGATAGATTAATAAGAGTGATTAATAGAGAGACTTGAGATCTCCTTAAGTTAATGGAATGTAGGTTGACTTGAGAGAAAATGTTGGTCTTTGTGGAGGAGAAAACACTTAAATATGCTCTCAAAACCACATAGAGAATGTCCTCGCATATGATACTCCACATATGAGTACTGGGAAATTAAACAAAACCCCAGTTGGCTTTGCACTTTACAAGGAAGTTGGGGACAGAACAACCACTAGCTCAAAACATAGGCCAACCCTCGTATTCTGCAAGAACAACACAAACAACTTGGAGTATTTCTCCCACTCGGAAACATTGGACTCCTATATAGATGAGAACATCAGGAAATATTGTGATAAGAGTGTAACAAGAATGAGCTAGACCTAGATATGGGTCTAGCACCAGACAATGAAAACACCTACCATAGACGAAACAGGATTACATAACCTAGCGAAAAAAAAGGATAGATGATGAAAGAACATACGATGGGTAAAAGAGGGAACAAAAATTGAGTGGAACTTGAAATGGAGAGAGCACCCAATAGTAAAACCACTTGCCCACTTCGAGACTCAGTTCAATTAGCTAGAGAATGAAATTATCAACAAAAACATGACCCCAACTTATGCCACCCCAATACCATCATGAAGGCTTTATAAATTGTTATATGCATGGAAATGTTGGTAGGAAAGACATAGATGAGCTCATGGGAGGCATACAACACCATCCATGTGTCCTAGAGATACCTGAGACTCTCGCAAAATGAACCATAACATATTATGAGCCCATTAATTATCAAAATTTGTCTGTCAAGGAAATCTCTTATGATAGCCAATCGACCATGAGAGGAGGTCACCATGATCACAACGACAAAAGGAATGAGCATGTATCACAATCCCAGAGAACTAGTTATGATGAAGTCTTTAGGTGTAACATTTAACACCCGATATTGTAACCTATGAAGTATTGTACCCAATACACATGCTTTCCACGTGGTTAGCATGCGTAGGAAGTGGGGGAGGCTGAAGCATTTAACAAGGACCACCAAATGTTGGAATTGGTGGAGGACACACATGCCAAGAGTTCGCATGTCGAATAAATGAGTTATAAGACCCTGTGCCTACTGGAGAGCGGTGTTTCCCATTGCCAGAAAATACTTTAGTGAACACCACCATCGGGGAATCCTTGGAAAATATTTAGCATTATATCAAAATGCCAATTAAACCTTAATTGATATAAAAAATGTGGATTATTTCATTATCAACATTATTTTCTTTCATAATACTAATATGGTCAATAAATCAACTGTAAAGCATGTTTATTAGAATTACAAGGATTATATGTAGTGTAGGCTCCCAACCTTGAATATAAAATGTTTAAATATATGTTAATGATTTGAAGATATCTATAAATTTATTGTCGAGAAAAATAGCTTAAATATATTTTCTTAATATATATAAAGTTAATCAATGACTATCATTCATAATGATTATAAACCATTTATTTGGATAAATTATATTAATGATTCTAAAATCTACATATTTCAAACCACAAAATGTGGTTCATCATGCGAATCAAGATAGAAAGACATAATACAAAGACGTAATGTGAAATTCAAAAGGATAAATTAATATAAAATTAAAACCAATAAAAAAATCAAAGAAACGTCTAAGATATTAAAAAAATAAGATAAATAAATAAATAACATAAATCAACCAAAATTAAAGAAAAAACAAAACAAATAAATAATTAACTATAATATGTCTAATAAAAGAAATAATATGTCTAATAAAAAAAACAAAAGTCGAAATAACAAAGCAACACACTTTATTATGTACAAATACTTTATTATTAGAATAAAAGATTATATATATATATATATATATATATAGATATTCTTTCTTTTTCTTATATAGATATATATAAGAGTTACAAATTTAAGAAACAAAAGAAAATATATATATATATATATATATATATATATATATAAAGAATTAACGGAAAAAGACAAGAATATATTTGAATAAAATAATAAAAATCGGTTAGAAAAACCCTATACTGAATAAAGGTAAAAAAACACAAAGAAAAAAGAAGAGCAAGATAGATTAAAGGGTTCTTTTCTTCTTCTTCTTCTTTTCTTGCTTTTTTTGAACGGGATAGAGAGCTAATATTATTTCAAAAGACTGGTTTCAAGGCCGGAAGCCTTTACATCTTCATTCAATTGGTGTTCAAAGTTATTCAACTTTACAAAATTCCTACAATAACCCATTTTCAGGCTTCCTACACATATACTATACCTATGATGGCTATAAATTTTGCATAAACCCCATAAACAACTTAAAGCAACAGTACATAGGAAATCATGGGATGGGTGACCAAAATGATGTGTTTCTTCTTAATTCTAATAAGTCTTGTTCCAACAAAGCTCCACGATTGGCCGAGGAGTCAGCCTGTTGATTGTACATTTTCCTTACATGATAAAACTTCACCATTTCAAAGCATAGGAGAAGTCTGTGAATCCAATGAAGGACAGATGTGTGAAAGGAGTGTTGAGAAACCATATCTTTCAGGTAATGTTGAATGACCGAAGGAGGGAAGAGTGAAAGGAGCGTTGAGAAACCATATCTTTCAGGTAATTTTGAATCGCTGATATAGAATCCCGGTTAGATGAAGCTCTTGCCATAGGGCCCAGTATTCAATTTGGTTATTAGTTGCCGTCCCTAAGTCCTATACAGAATTTTCTAATAAAAATTGAGAATCACTCACCTCACCGAATTTTCGTCAATTTTCTAATGAGGATTGAGAATCACTCCCCTCACTCTTGTTTCTCCTTAATTACCTTTAGTTGCCTCATATAAAAATAAAGAATGATATCTTTAAACCCCTCATTTATTTGACATGTATATATATAAATATTTAAAATGTATACGTATTAATATATTAATACTTTTTTTGTTTCTTATAATTTTAACTCTTATTTTTATATAATATTTTCTTCTCATTTATTTATATTTTTATTTAGAAATTTTCATTTTTTTTTATAAATATATATTTCTTTATATATATATATATATAATTTTAATTATTCTTTTATATTCATATTTTTCTTATTCATTTCACTTATAATTATTAATTTATTTATTCTTAAATATTTTAACAACTAGGATACATAATCTCTAATTTTAATAACTAAAATATTATTTTTTTATTACATTGATTTTTTTACTTTACATAATATAGTTAATATTGATTAGTTAGTTTATTTATTAAATATTTATTTTTATTTATTTTCCTTAATTTGGGTTGTTTTATTTTATTTCTTTTTATTTTCAATAATTTTTTTTTTTTAATATCTCAATATGTTAGACGTTTCCCTGATTTTTTAATTGAAATTAATTTTATATTAATTTATTGGTTGGAATTTAACTATTGACATTAGTTTTATATTAATTTATATATTTGAATTTAACCGTTAGAATTTAATGCTTACATCTCTGAATTATATATTTTCGTAGATCATTTTTTCTTTCTTGATCATGATGATGAACCATGTTTTGTGGTTAGAAACGCATCTATATTAGAAACATTAATGTGATTTATTTGAAAAATAATTTTATAAAGTTAATCAAATTATCTTAACCAAAGTTTCATTAATTTTATTTAAGAAAACATTTATCAAGTTATAAATAACTATAGCACACATATAATATATAATAGACGTGAAAGGTTTCATAATTCAATGACACATCTTTTCCCTTTTTGAACTGTTCTATGCAATAAATAAATATAATATAGTAAGCAAGAATAATTTGATAATATTTGAGAGCTTGAATGTTATGTTACGGATTGAGACTCTCAGAGGAGCTAGGGTTTTAGGTTTTTGCAGATCCTTAGAAGGTGCCATTGCATGCCTCCACATTATGTTACAAAGTGGAGGAGGGTTCACTCCACTTCCTCCATGGAGTCAAACGCAGGTGTAATTGGACTTAACTGACTGAGGTCCATAAGTCCTTAGGTCATAGCCTATCAAGTGAGTATATGATCAAGTTGTGGCTCTAACCATTGACCTCTTCCTATGTATGGGATACATATTTGTATGGAGACATGACAACAAATATGTCCATGCAATATAACTTTCAGAGGCTAACCATAGTAGATACTGCGAAAAGGGCCAATCCCTTGCTCTATGTCTTCAAGATGGATGAAGTGAATGTAGTAGATAGGGTGCTTAGCGGGTCAAAATATATACACCTATTATTTCTAGTGGTCTTTGTGCAAGTGTGACCCTTAGGGAGTGACAAGCATGTGTGGAGGAGGTATCCCTACAATATGTTTGTCAAAATCCCAAGTCGAGTTCTTCATGAGGGGCATTGGTTGGCCTGCAAAATTTTTGACATAATTCTCCAGCTAGACTTACTCCCCTAGTCTGTCTTGAATCTCTTGAAATTATTTTCAAAGATGGATCCTAGGTTTCTAGATCTAAATTATATCTCATCAAAGATTGGTTCTAGAGATTGTGATATTGAAAAGTTCCCAATTCTTGTTAAAATTTTGTTTGGAGAGTCTGTATTCTTAGAGGTCAGAGAAGGGTATGTGGTTTCATCGCTTGAAACCAACATTCAAGGATTTACGGAAAACCTTGTAGGGGCAGGAATGCTCCTTTTCAAAAGGGAAAAATCGATAAATGAACTCAGAGATTATGGCATCAAGAAGGATACCTTTATTTTCCTCATTACATGCCTGAATGGAGGTACTAGAGGACGTGCACCATATTTGGAATTAAAACCCTTGTCTTTCAAAGATGTTCTTAAGCTAGGTTCTAGCTCTCAGCTCCCCAACAATCTCTCAGGCAAATGTTTTGTAGCGAGACATTTCTGGGACTCCCCAATGCTTGAGATGAACATAATTTTTACCAGAATTAAGATAGCATATTATGAACAACAAGTGGTTATATGGTGTTTCAATGGTGTATGGGCCTTGGCTTCTGCCCTTTGGGCGTGTATTTATCAGAACCAGACCTAGAATTTAGATCTGTTATTATGCTCTAAAGGGTATTTTCTAGTAGTCTAAAATGATCTTGAAGACCAGCAGAGGGTTTTCGACCAAGGGCCAAGGTTGTGGGGCAATGCAAGTCTTTTGGTTCATCCATGGTTCCCGGTCTTTAACACCCTTTCCATGAAATCTTTGGCTACTCTAGTATCGGCAAGGCTCCCAAGCTTACCCCTCCAATGGATTTGGCGAGACCTCCTCCAAGCTATTCAAAACTCAATTGGTTACTGGGTTCATCTCATTCATCTAGATATGTAATGAACTAAATTTAAGTGAAGGATTACCAGAAAATATCATTCTCAAATGGGTTGGTAATGAAAATATTCAACATTTGGATTTTGGAAACATTGCTTTCAGGTGTCAAATTTTTCATTAGCATGGGCATCTTCAGAATGAATGCCATTCCTCAAAAGTCTAGTCGGGCTCCCAAGGGTTGAGAAAAATCAATCGTAGATGATGGAATGAAAAGGTAGCTTCAAGTCTCAAGAACTCGGCAAGCCAAATGAAGGATTGTTCTCAGCAACAAAAGACAACCCCAAACTCCTTGGCTTCTCAAGATCTAGTGCAAACCCCAACATATATACATCATCCCTCACCATAGGAGAATGCTCTCACAAAGGATAATGGAATATCGTTAGCAATAATTGTGCATGCAACTAGTGGGTGAAAACATTACCATAAATATGACCATTCAAACAATAATAAAAAACTTCAAAAAAATGAATATATGACTTTATTCTCAATTGTAAATGATAAAATTATATTAGTTGAATTGATATATGTAAGACAAAAGAAACTATAAACAATTCTAACCTAGAACACACCAAAATTGTCAAAAATATTTTTTTGGAATTTGTGGCTTCTTAATGTAACTTGTGTTCTTAGTGTAACTAGTATTTTTTATTTAATAGATTTTAACTGGAAAACAATTTAGTAATATTTTAATATTACAGATTATTTTTATATTATTTAAATTAATAATTAATATTTAACCATTAAAACTTTAATTAAATTATAAACCCATTAATTTATAATATTGAAATTATATATATAAATAAATAAATAAAACAAACATGACCCAGTTACATAAATTATAAACGCATTAAATTGTAATATTGAAATTATATATATATAAATGAATAAAACATGACTCAGTTAAAAAATGTAAGCTATAACATGGGGTAATGGGTTGACATTACCATGGGTAAGGGTGGTAACCAGCACGGAGAAAATGACCAAATGTAAATGAGACGAAATGACTAAAGCCATGAAAGTTCGTATTTTCACAAGATTCTCCATATCCATGGAATCGTCTCCTTCTCTCGTCTCGATTGTTAGAACATTTATTACAGATATTTGTTGGGTTTATTTTCCCTTGCATACTTTCTTCTTGGAGCAATGAGGTTCGTAATTTTTATTCCAAAAAACCTTAGTCAAATTTAGATAATAATTTGGAAAAGTGAAATTAAAACGAAAGTCAAATGAGTATTAATTTATCTTAATTTTATTTCCATTGTCTATTTATAATTTATAATTTATATATATATATATATATGAGAAATATTTGTAATTTCTTTTGTGCTCAATAATGAGTTCACAAGTGTTTTTCTTAAAATAAAAACAAAATATTCTCTAAATAAAAAAAACAGTCTTTTATAGTAAAAACATAAATAAATACATGTGTTTGGTTAATTTTAATTAAAATCATAATAAAATATCAATAATCTCATTCATTTATTGTTGATATTCCAACCTAGCATGTATGAGATGCAATAAAAATATTTCACTTTCACTGTAAGTAACATGATTTATATCAACTTTAAAGAGGGATAAAAACTAAAAAAGAAAAAATTGTATCCTCACATATTAAGTTCATATAGACAGATTTTTTTTTATTCATTACTCATCATAATGAAATATTAAAAGGCCTAAAACTTAATGAAAGGATAAAAAACCAATTATTATAAGAAGATATGTGATCCAATCCTTGATATTAAATTAATATGTTTTATTTAGTTTTTTTTAATAATAATAAGAAAAATTCAATGTCGGCTTATAAATAAAACATTTCAATACTCGTTTTAAATATTTTTTAAATTCAATTTTTTTATATTGTAATTTTGTTTTTTATTAATGAAATTATGAACAATTTTTTAGATAAAAGAAAATCATAACATACATATCACATTAAAATATAACATATTAATAGTATTTATAAATGAACATCCATTTCACCATATAAATAAAAATAGTGATCCATTTTACCATATAAATTAAAATAATGATTCTGTGACAATATTTAAATTTAATTAATAAGAACATAAAATTTTAATATTTACAATATAACAAGATTCTTAACTATGTATACTCACCCTCATTTTACCATGTATATTATTAACTTGTAAACTGGCTTTGTTACAATACCATGACTTATCAATACCACTTGTTGAAAAATGATAACTCATTTCAAAATCAAAATATTTTATTTTATAACCCTTTTTAATTAAATATAAAAGAAAATTGCTATGTGGGAAATTTTGTATTGGTGTAAATGTTTGTAAACATTTACATGTGGACTCAATTAAAAATAATAAAAGGTTAAGAATAACTACGTAGAGAGGTGTTGTCGAGCTAGTACTATGTAGAGAGATATTGGAATGTACTCTAAACATTTTGACCTAGTCAAAATGAAATAAAACTAAAAACAAAAACAAAATAATAGTGATAATTATCAATAAAACATTTTGCCTTGGTCAAATTAAATAAAACTAAAACTAAAAATAAATATAATACAAAATATAAAATTAACTTTTAGAGGAGACCTAATCACACACCATGAAAGGGTGTAATGAGGTGTGTAGCCCTAATCACACACTAGGAAGGGTGTAGTGAGGTCCTTCAACATCTACACCCGATCACTAACCAAGGAAGGGTTGAGTGAGGTCTTACACCAAATAACACACCCGAAGGGTGTAGTAAGGACCTTCAGCCTCTCGACCTGATCACCAACAAGGGAAGGGTTAAGTGAGGTCTTGTTCCCAATCACACACTGGAGGGGTGTAGTGAGGTACTTTCAGTATATAGATCCTATTAGGCCTGAGGTTCAGTGTTGCTATTTTGAAGACTAAAGGAGCGAAATGGTCTATTTTGCTGTCGCAGAGAGGTTCCCATACGGTCCATCACCTCACTTTTCTCCCTCATCTACTCCCATCCACGTTCACTCATGTCCTAACCCAACCCTCACATCATAACAAAACCCATTTTTTCCTTGGCCCTGCATGAATTAACCCCTTTTTGCCCCCATGCACTGAATGCGCAAAAGCCCCAGAAAACCTTACCTTTCCATCCATATTCGCCCTTTGCATATTTCTCGAGGTCATCTCATACCTTCGTGTCCTCCGTCATCGATCTTTTCCCTAATCTGATAGTCTGTGCTTCATTCGACTAACATCATATACTCGACCAATCACCACTGTTAGATCATTTCTGCCAAATTTAATGGTTATTGCGCATATCGCTCGGGGAACAAGCGAGAGGGATACCTGCCCGATAAAATCAGTTTCCTCTCTCTCCTCCACTGCTACGTGGTGCCTAATGAATGGAATCGGGCGGGCTCTGACCTTTACCGCTTACTGCCAGATATAAATCATTTCCACTCGAATAAACCGCTCCCGGGCATTATCCTTTGAGAACCTCCTTGCCCAATAGCCATCCGATCTATCCATCCAAGATCTGATGGCTCGAACTTATTCCACTACCACCACGACTTCAAGTCTCCGACGATTGATCTCCTTCGTCCATTCCTCCCAATCCAACAGCCCTCGTTCACGATCACCACAATTCATCGTCCGTCACCCGACCAACATCCCAACCGTTGATCCACGCCATCCAACGGCCCATGGGCCCCCGTGCCCCACTTCCCATCAGTCACCCGGGGAGGAAATTTGTTGGCTCTATCAGTGTTTTTGATAGTCAGACAGTTGAACTGAAATAACATAATGCATGGCTGAAAGGGGAAAACCAACAACACGATGCAGCCGAACCAACATAAATGATATTGGAACATCGCTGGCACGAGCGAGCCACCTAACAGCACAACGAAATTACCAGAATTTGATTACTGTGTTTGTTAGAAACAGAGCCCTCTAAGCTCATGTTTTTCTAGTTATGGCATCAAGTAGTTAGAAGACAGAGGGAATAGATTAAGACATCTCAAGCCTCAGAGAGTTCGAGAGTATTGTAAAAAGCCTATAAATGGCGAAAGTAGAAAGAAACAGGGGTTCAACTTTTGGAGACTATGGATACTCTGTTCCTTCCAGTGTCTCATCTTCATTCCAGTAATACAAGCTTCTTTTGCTTTTACATTTTCAATTTCCATCTTCTCCTTTGTTCTAAGCTTGCACTTGAATAGGTTATTCATGTTTTCTTCTGTGTCTAATGCCAAATAACTGTCATCTTATCTCTGCGTTGATAAATTAAATTTGCAAGCTTCATTTACCTTCTGTAGCTAGCCATTCATATGTGTTTATGTATGTAACTGCTGGTACAGTCAGGATTCTCCATCTATTCATTAAATTTATAAACTATTGAGCATTAGTGGTCAAAAGCCTTATCAAGCTGAGGGTGTTCATGCATGTCTTGAGTGGAAACAGAGTTGAAACAGTCATCTAACTTGATCCAAACCCCAGTCCATTCCAATAGTTTAGAGAATGATATTGAAGACTTATATGTTACCAGACATCTCTGAGCTACAACCCAAGAGATTTTCCTGGAGTGATAACAGATTTGATCACTAACAAAGAGTGCATGAGTGAGGTCTTCGCTTAGAGTTCTCACCAAAAAGGGTGAGTGAGTGCTGGCTAGTTGAGGTCTCAACATTTTGGCTTAGGGAGGGGCCATGGGGATGGATCACTCTAGAGGAGTGAGTCCTGATATGTCGATGACATTTCCATCTGTTTGGTACCACCCCAAATATGGGCACTAGAAGATGCTAATGGTAGATGATGATGTTGATGTAGGTTAAGGGTGTTGACCTAGATGATGATGTTGATCACTTGAACCTTTCCTTAGAGAGATCATATATACAGAGAACATCCCAATAGTCATTATGAATACCTCCCTAGCTAAGAGGGAGTATTGAAATTTTTGGCTATGGTCACTCTTCATAATGTTTTTAATATTTAAAATGAATTGCATTTGCAAAAGAAAATTATATGAAGCATGTTCATGATGCTTGCAAGAAAAATATTTATTCTGTATCCAAAAGAAATATATTATAAATCTCTTCAAAGAGCAGGAAAATGAAAATTTTGAATTGAATTTTACCTCCACAAGGAAGTCGTCCCTCAAAATGACAAATTGGCCTACCTAAGAGATGCACCCCTTCGCATGGACAAACAACTATAAATAGAACCTATTTACTCTCCAAAAGATGTGAGTCATATTTTATCTAAAGCTCGCTCATCTATTGCATGAAAAATCACATTTCTAAGACATACCTTTTGTAGAATAGCTCACAAGTCTGAGGCTACTTATCTATGAGAAAATGCGAAAATTATGAGGCTCATCATTCTATGGAAATGGGCTAAGAGCCTAAGGTATGGTTCTGTGAAAAGGTGCAAAGAGCTTGAGGCATGGATTTGTGGAAAGGGGCTAAAACCCTAGGGTATGTGTATGAGAAAAATGGTCGAGACCCTGTCGTACATCTTAGAGGAAAGGAAGCAGCAAATATTATGGCTAATCTCCGTGGAAAGAGGTTGATCTCTGAGGTAAGGTATGAGTTCAGAAGAAAACTTAGAGGATGTGTTTTTGACCTTGATCAAAGCTTACTTTGATAGAAATGTGGAGGGATAACTTGGTCTTTGGTGTTTGAATTTGATGTATCTCTTGTTGTATTGATTTTGTATAATTTTCTTAATGAATTAACCATGTTTAATAATGTGAAAAAAGATCCTTTAAAACATCAAAAGAAAGATAAAATATAAAACCACCGAGATCCATTTAACTTTGGATCTACCAAGCTCGATAGGGATGAAATTTATTTTGACTCTAAAAAATGCTTGCATCTCAAAATATTTGGTCCATCTCTATGTTTAGTAGATCAAGAGATAAAATATATCTCTATTGGATTTATTAGTAATTATAATTAGTTATAAGTATAATTATACTTATAATTATTAATTTTATATTTTATTTTATTTTTAATTTTAGTTTTATCTAATTTCACCAAGTCCAAATTATCAATATTAATTATTTTATTTTATTTTGACATAGTAAAACGTTTATAAGACATTACAATATCTCTATATACTAGGTTCTAGAGCTCGTGGACTCTCTACTTTATATGTATATATACATTCTAATAATTTGTCGTCATTTTCCCACAATTCCCACTATTCTAAAATACCTACATTTCCATACATATAACCATTATGAAAAGATGTGTGTAGAGGATTTTATTGTGCAAAGGTGCGGTGTAAGAACCATCACAATAAAAGCCTCTGCACCTCTCCAAAATGAAAGTCCCCACATCATGGTTATATGTTGAGAGGTGTGGGTAATTTTATACCAATAAGAATTGTGATAAAGTGATGAAAAATTACCGTGATCCATTGTAGCATACATTAAATTATAGTATTGCAACATCTTCCTAGATCATGGTGTTAGCCTCCTGCTGCAGCAGGTTAATCATCTTTCATGATCGACATTTTTACATGCCAAATATGTCGAACTATGCATGCTGCAATGCTCCATATTTGCTACAGTTGGCTAAAGAAGTGTGCTTGAGAGTGTGCTAGTCTAAAGTGCCACTGCTCTGTTCCAGTCTTGATGAGTAATCCGTTTTGATCAGTTTTCAAGTATGGGAAGGCCAAACAGCTTAATCTTGGCTTCCTTAGGTTTCAATTTCCTATTGTAGAATATAGAGAATGAACATCTGTCCAAACAGCTTAATCTTGGCAGATTTGTAGATAGGTAGAGAAACAAGGGTGCTCAACAGCTTAATCTGAGCCCCCGGCTGAAATAAGTGTAGAAGTAGATAGGAGCACAGCAAGAAGAAAGAATGAAAAGTTGGGTATGCTAGTTCAAGTGCACCCAAACCAAAAAGAAGAGAAAATGCTAGGTGAGTAGGTCGGGTAGGTAGCTTTGTGGTTGCAGAATCATGGCTTGTGATCCATCTCATATTGTCAAGTGTTATATCTATCATATCACAAGCTGAAGGCAGTTGTTCAGTTGGAGGACTTCAAGCGAGGCATGTCTAACTCCCCTTCTTCCTCTTTCCCCAAATCACTCACTAACTTCCCCCAAAGAGGTCAAGATCTGCTTGATACCTCTTAGATTCATCATTCTCCATATCATTTGCCTTGGTGAAGATCTGCTTCACTCAAGGAATTTACACAATTCTTCTATGAATCATTCTCCCCCTTAATAGCCTAAGATTCACATGCTTAGCGCTTTCTTATCATTTTTCATGTTAACTACTAACACTACTATGTAGCTCCCTATCTATGTCCCCTTCCCCTAGTAAAACTATGTATATAACTCCCCTATATACTTATCCCTCCCCCTGGTTGAAAAATAACCATATGCATCCTTGGGGATTGCTAAGTTTATCTGAAACTCAGCAAGAACCCTCATTGCCCCCTCAAACCATCTTCTCATGCATTTTGGACACTTTCTAATGCATAGAACCCTTCATCCCCCCTAACTATCTCCCAAGTGCATAAGGACTCATTCCTTTGCATAATTCCCCTTCACATGTTTAAACATCACCCCTTTGACCTTGGTTTGCCTTTATAAGGCATGAAACCCTCTTTGGCCACTAAACCCCTCTCAAAACCACATCACTTTCCTCCTAAGTGCCTTTGGACTCCTTCCAAGGCATAAGAATATGCAAACCATGAAAAAACCATGAAAAACCTTCAAAAAATGATAAAATCCTCCCTTTTTTTGGCTATCGGACCCCTTCCGATGCCTTAGAATCCAAGCAAAAGCATAAAGGTTACCCCCTCCGAATTCAAAAGACTTCCATTTTTGAATAAATAATGGCTCCGATGAGAAATGGGTCCTTTGGGTCCCCCTCCGATGCGATATCACTATCGGGAGGGGGCAATCATATGTTCAAACACCATATATAACTCCTCCGAATTCATGTTTCCTTTGCATTTTAATAAAATGCATGCCCCGATGAGAAAAGGATCTATTTGATCCCCCTCCGATGCGATATCGCTATCGGGAGGGGGCAGTGGCATATATAAGCAAAATGGCTAAGTCTCAAGGCATGGGGCATAATGCCGATGGGCCGAACCCGAAAACATATAAAGTGGATTGGTAAAAGCATTTCGGGTCCGCCGCATTTCGGCGTTTCTATGTGGTAGCCCCATGACCCCGCCGATAGCGAATTTCCGAATTAATCACAGCCATCCATTTTTGGGCCCCAAATCAACGACCCATATGTAATCGGCGGTCACCCCAAGTATATGGCTCCGACCAGTGGAGCCGAAATAAAATTAAGGCGCGGCGTATAAAGGATTTCGGGTCCGTAAGGGGGCGTTGCACAGCGAAAAGGGAAGGTTCCGACGTGGTGGAGCCGATATATAATAAACTGCAGCATATAAGCATTTCGGGTCCACTTACCCTTTTTTATTAAATCCGCCGATTGACATTGCCGATGGGCCAGACCCGATTCAAATAAAGAAAGGGCCTATAGCATTATCGGGTCCGCCCAGTTCGGCGATTTTATATGTGCTACCCCCCGGTCCGCCCCGATGCGAGTTAGCGATAGCCGTTGGATCAGCTCGCGCCGGATCCAACGGCCAGGATTTAAAGGCCGCTACAGTGCCCGCCAAAAGCCAATTTTTCATTAAAATTTCATGTTTCTGGCACATTTTCTGTGTTATTCAGAAATGGGCCGTTTTCAAAGGTTTTGTGTGCGGCGCCCATGCCTGCCCAGGTATAAAGAAAACATTGTTTTCTCAGGCCATTCTTGGGTCGCTCCAGGCCCAAATTGCCCCAAATAGAAGGTTTTCACCTCGGCAGGCCTTCAATGACCCTTTACTCATCCAGTTCGTGATTTTAAATGTTGCTAAAGCATTTTGAGTCAGCCAAGGGCCGACAACCACCCAAAAGCAGCAGAAGGCCTCACAGCAGATATTTGGGCCGATCAGCAGCCAGTAAGTGTTGATTTGACAGTTTAAGTGCATTTTTGAAGCCAAGATAGCCCAAGTGCGTGCCAAAGAATATCAGTAAGCGGCAGAGTGTATCAGTGAAGATTTTCCAAGGCAGATGAAGGAAAAGGGGCCCTAGCAGATTCAACAAAGCATCATTGAGCTGTAATGGCTCACCAGCTTGCAATTTTTTCCATTTAAGGCAGCAGGACCACTTGAAGGCACAGATAAAGGATTTCAAAGCAGATTTATTGCAAAAACATTGTATGAGGCCACATTTTGGGGCGGCGCTGCTCAGCCCATGCACAGTTATGGCCATGAGGCTAGCACACGGCTCGAGGATCTCTCTCCACTCCTTTTTTAGGCTGCTGCCTCATGCGCAGTCCTGGTCTACATGACTTGAGATGCCAGCTGCCCCAGCGCAGCTGTTTCTGATGTTTCATGCATTTATTTCCAGCATAGATTAGGTTCAAAGATAGTGATTGCACAGATCTCTTTTGATCTGTTTTCAGAGATATTTTTTGGAATATTTTTCCCCTTCACACCTGTTCAAGGGAAGTCTGTAGCTATTTCTTCTATATATACCACCCTCTGCACTGTTCTAAGGGTTGGTTGGTTGTATGACTCCTCTAGAGACTCGCTCTATATCTGATATGTTTTCTTTAATCAAAGATCGCTAAAAGCTTGGAGGAAGGACTGTTTGATGTGTTGCTAATGGTTGAAGAGTGGATGATGGAATTCATGTGCTGCTATATGGATCAATAAGTGTCTCTCACCTCTGTTATCTCAATTTCATACATGCTCAAGTCACAGAACAAAAGATTGGCTTAGAATTTGCTTAGCTGCACTCTATGCTCAGTTTCTGTGGCTCTTTATGTTTTCTCCTTGATTTAGGCATAAATATGAATTCCTTTATGGCTCATGTTTAATCTATTTCACATATGAATGACTGTTGTCTAAGAATTCTTAGCTGCTCCTAGATAGAGTTCATTCATCTTCCCTTTGCTAACTTGTTTGAGAGATTCTTTGTTGCCTCTCATTCCTTAGCCTCCAACCCATCTCTTTTACCTTGAAAGTTGTTTCATATGCAGCTATCTTGCTCCATATTCCTCTTGTCACCAAGAAAACGCACCAGCAGTCTTACTCCATGACTCCATGCCCAATGGTTTGAAACTTACCACACTATGCATTGCCTCTCTGTTTGAAAGCATCCTCCTTCCCACCAAATTACAAACCAAAACCCCTTGAACTCAATAGCTAGCCTAATATCATCATCAACAAAGCTAAATCTGAAAGAGAGAGCCCTCTCTGACTGCAGGTGGGCTAGAACCTGCAGTCCAAAGTTGGTTAGTGGTTACCTCGGCCGTATCCTTTCCGAAGCTTAAGGACAACCTGAGTGATAACATAATGGCGACTCCGCTGGGGAATTTCCTCAGATGATTTCACAAAGAAGGTAAGAAAGCTTCGCTGAGACCATAAATCAAACTTTCCAATTCCAATTGCTGTCCACTCTTTAAACTACAGATGAAGCCTGAATGCCAGCCAGGAAGCCTTTGAAACTGTTCTTTGCTTTGCATTAACAGAAGTAAATAAACGCTGCTTCAGTCAATCTTCATGCTAGTTTAAATTGTAGATAGTTGTCCTGAATTTTGACTAGTCATTTGCTATTACTGAAACATCCATATAAAAATACCAGAAATAGGATTCAGAAGCTGGCTCCTAAAAAGAACCCACGACATACAAGGTCAAACCCAGATCCGGACCCTCCTGCTGTTTTTGAGAATCCCAACCTAATCCTGAAGATCGTTAGGAAGCGAGAAATTCAAGAAGATTTTGCTGACTTGAGTTCTAAAACAGCTCGGCCAAGTGCTGTTCCAACTCTTGTCAAGGTCTTATTTCGGTCAACCCCTGTTTCCCCTTCTTCATCATCCACATCTCAACACACTCCTTCCACACCCTCATTCACTGCTACTACTACTGCTGTTCCAGTTACCCCAGTTATCCCTGTTATCCCAGTCGCTCCGGTTGTACCATTTATCCCCGTTGTTCCACTTATCCCCATCAATATGGCTAATAGATATGCACCCCTGCAACTGCCTGCCAATGCTGGGGCTTTACCTCAAGATTACCAATCTAAAATCACACATTTTGATTCCACCGGTCCTTTCACAGCTATTCAGCATACCAAAAAGATGCAAGACTATTTCGAAAGCTATGAAATCGATGATGATAGTGTAAGAATGAGAATTTTTGTTCAGAGTCTAACTGGTGATGTAAGAACTTGGTTCAGATCACTTGCTGCAAATTCCATAACCACTCCTGATGAGCTATACCAATCCTTTACTACTAGATGGGAGAAGAAGAAAGACCCCTTGCACATACTAGCTGAATATGATACAATTAAAAGAGGCCCTCAAGAGACTGTTTTAGAGTACTGTGCAAGATTCAACAATGTCTACAGTGCAATACCATAGAACTTAAGACCTCCACCTGACCTTTCTTTGTATAAATTTCCGGATGGCTTTGACCCTGATATGGCATATCAGTTGAAAGAAAGAGCCCCTACAACTCTTGCAGATGCACAAAATGTCGCTGTTACCGTAGAAGCCAACTTGATTGCCAAGAGAAACAGAGCAAGAATGGAAAGAAGAACCACCTTTAAAGAAGAACCCTCAGCATTTGACCAGAAGCTTGATGCTATTATCAATGGCCTACAAAGACTGGGATAAAGGGTAGAAAATGTTGAGAGAAAAGCATCATGGGAAGGACAACAGTCCAATACCATTAGGAATCCAAATTTTAGGAAAACCCAGAACACAAATGCTGGTAGGCCCACCCCAGACCATGACATTAGACCCCCTTTTCAAAATAACTATGTAGAAGGGTCCACTTCTAGTGAACCCATAGTGGATACTCACATGAACTTGATGGATCTAAAGGGTGAACACCAAACTTTCCTGTCCCAAGAAGACCAAAATCAGCATGACTGTAATGAGTTTCAAACTAAATCTGGTGAGTCTTTTGATTTTAAACAGGGTTATGATACTGTTGTGTATGAGGTACACAAACAGTATAAGCTCAAAACTAGGAGCATTGACATCTCTGAGCCTAGCAAGACAAAAGAAGGTAAACAACCCAACAAGATTAAAAACAAAGCTGTTGTAACAGAACCAGCTGATATAACTGTCCCTAACCCACATCAAGTGACTGTAGAAGATATAATAGACACTCAGCCTTCTATTGAGCAGCCTCTGCCACTTCCTTCCTCAAAAGAAAATTCAAACAACATCCCAAAAAGCACTCTTGAAAATGTAAAACCGCAAGCAAAAATTTCCCATAACGCCAATCAACAAGAGCAGATTGCCGAGAATGCAAATGAAAAAGAAAAAACTGACATTATCAACAGCAAGACTCCACTGGAAAAGCCATTTAACTTAGAGGCAGAGATTGGAAAACTCAAGATATCTGTCCCTCTTTCAGAACTCGCCAAACACGATGTATATAGACAACAAATTCAAAGATCACTTCAAATCCCGGGAAACAAAGATGATGTAAATGTTTTGGATGATTCCCCAGAACTGCTATTTGGTCCAGAAGTTAATGGAAAATCAACACATGGACCTATTCCACCCTTTTATATCAGTCTGCATATACATGACAAAGTTTTGCACAATGCTATGTTTGACTCAGGGGCCTCGCACAATCTTATGCCCAAAGCAGTTATGGAAAAACTCAACCTTGACGTTACAAGACCTTACAAAGATCTATACTCATTTAACTCAAGTCAAGTGAAATGTCTAGGCCTCATCAAAGACTTGTGTGTCTCCTTAGTCCAATATCCCAATAAAACCATTCTCATGGATATAGTGGTGGTTGATATCCCACCAAAGTACGGTATGCTCCTATCAAGATCATGGGGGGCAAAACTCCAAGGATCTCTCCAATTAGACCTCTCCTATGCCACTATTTCAGTCTTTGGGCAACTAAAGAGACTGTATAGAGAAACACTGATGAAGTATGTGGTAAGTAGTGAGGAAAAGCCCCAGAATTTCCCTATCTATTCAATCCATTCTGATATGGATTCTTTTATTTTGTTTAATGATGAAACAAGTCCTCCAACTGATGATAAGCCTATGGCTTTAGAGTAGCAAGCACATATCAATCAAGAATCGGTTGCACATACTCAACAAATTGTCACAACAGCAAATGCAATCAGCATAAAAAAAGAACTTCCTCAAACAGAATTTTCAAATCTGCCCAATCCTAAAATGACTCAAACTCTTGAGACTACCCACAAGTAAGAAATCACATGGTATTTAGAGTTTGATGGATCGGTTAACAAATTAGGGGCAAGGGCAGGTGTATGGATTCATAATTCTCATAACAATCATGCACAAGGTCATGCATATAGACTGAATTTCAGATGCACCAACAACATGGCAGAGTATGAGGCTCTCTTGTTAGGCCTTAAATTGCTAAAAGCTTTGGGGGCTACAAAAGTGTCTATTCTAGGTGACTCCGACCTAGTAATCCAACAAATGAAAGGTAACTTTGTTACCAATGACAACAGAAAGAGAGCCTATAGGATTGCTGCTACCAACATACTCAATGCATTTTCTGAATCCAAGCTTGCCAAGATTTCAGAAATCATAACATTCATGCTCACAGCTTAGCCACTTTCGCTAGTACATGCAAGCTTCCCTTTGAGCCAAATCACCATTTCACTGCTGAAATAAAACATAGGCCTGCTGTCCCTAATAACATTAAAGACTGGCAAGTGTTCGAGGATGATGCTCAAATAAACAATTTTCTTACCTTACAGCATGAATTTGCAGGCCTAAACATTGATGAGGATACCATGGAGGACCTACAACAACAAGCATTAAATGAAAATCAGCAGGCTGTAACAGCTGTAACAGCCAGACAGATCCTAAGCCCAACAGTTTTTGGCAATGAAAACATAGAGGAATTGAAACAAATGCATTTGGAGGAAATAGCCAAAACAGAGGCCGAGATTATTGATCTAAAAGATAACTTTCTCCCTGCTGGCCTCACTCCACTAGAAGACATGTTTGATGCAAATGATGTGCCCAAAAAGCCAAAAATGCAGCCTATAAACACTGCTATAGAAGAACACAACATTGGGACAGCAGAAAAGCCCAAAATGATCAAACTGTCTAAGTCTTTGCCTCCTGATCAGAAGCCCAAGTACATTGATTTATTCAAAGAATTCCAAGATGTATTTGCTTGGAGCTATGAGGATTTAAAATCCTATGATACCTCTGTAATACAACACACAATTCCCTTGAAACCGAATCAGAAACCATTTAAACAAAAGCTGAGAAGAATAAACCCTGTCCTTCTCCCACTGATTGAGAAGGAAGTAAAAAGAATGTTTGAAGCAGGGATAATAGCACCCATCAGATTCTCTAAATGGGTTTCCAATTTGGTTCCCACAAGAAAGAAGTCAGGCGAGATCAGACTTTGTGTAGATCTCAGAAATTTGAATCAAGTCTCCCTAAAGGACCACTATCCTTTGCCCAAAATGGACCACATATTGTAGAGAGTAGTGGGATCATCTAGAATCTCTTTACTAGATGGCTTCTCAGGTTTTAACCAAATACTTGTTCACCCGGATGACCAAGACAAGACAGCCTTTACCACACCGTGGGGAACATTTAAGTATGTAAAAATGCCATTCGGACTTAAAAACGCTGGTGCTACATTTCAACGGGCAATGGACATTGCATTCGCCAAGGAAATCCATGATTTCCTAGTTGTCTACCTTGATGACTTAACCCCATTTTCCAAATCTGATGAAGAACACCTCAAGCACCTAAGGCAAATATTCATCACATGTAGGAAATATGGCATTTCCTTGAATCCCAAGAAGTCTCTCTTTGGCCTTGAAGAAGGCAAATTACTTGGACATATCATCTCAAAGGATGGTATTAGAATTGATCTGGAAAGGACCCAAGCTATATTGCAAATCCCATATCCCAGAAATATAAAAGAATTACAAGCATTCCTTGGGAAAATCAATTTCCTAAGGAGGTTTATTCCAAACTTGGCTGAGCTAATAAGAATGCTAAACAACATGCTCAAGAAAGACGCCAAGGTAAAGTGGTCTCTAGAGGCCAAGCAAGCATTTGAGGGCATCAAATCAGCCTTAACTCAAGCCCCAGTCCTCACAAGTCCAAAATTTGATAGGGACTTTATCATATTTTCATTCGCATCTGATAATACTATAGCTGCTGTCCTTTTGCAAAAGGATGATCAAGGAGCTGAAAAGCCAATTGCTTTTTTCAGCTGAGCCTTAAGAGATGCCCCCCTGAAATACCCAATCATGGAGAAGCAAGCCTATGCCCTTGTTAAAGCAATCAAGGAATTCTGAATTTATATTTTATATTCACATGTGATTGCTTATGTGCCAAACGCTACAGTAAAAGATATATTGACTCAAGAAGGATTAGAAGGCAAAAGAGGTAAGTGGATTGCAAGCATCCTTGAGTATGACATAGAAATAAAACCAACCAAGCTGATAAAGGGACAAGGTTTAGCCAAACTGATGTCTGAAACAAACTTTAAAGCCTTAGACATCAACCAACTGGACAATGAACAGGAGCTGGCGACTCCACAGATCAGTGACACCTTTTTGCAATCCCCATGGTATGCTGATATTTGCTTTGTATTGTTAAACCTGTGTGCTCCCCTAGGATTGTCCAGAACCAAGAAGAGATTTTTAAAAATGAAGGCTTTGAAATTTTGTGTCTTAGATGGTGCATTATTTTGGAAAAATCATGAAGGTATATTGCTTAATTGCTTGACCAAGAATGAAACTAGTGATGTCATGAAAGAATTCCATGCAGGGGACTGTGGAGGACATCTATATTGGAAGTCCACTGCTGATAAAATTTTAAGGGCTGGTTTCTATTGGCCCACTTTGTTTGCAGATGTAAAGAAGTTTGCCACCTCATGCCACAATTGCCAAATTTTTGAAGGCAAGAAAAAGCTGCTCCCTTTGCCTCTGAAACCCATCTCAACCGAGAAGCCTTTTCAACAATGGGGTCTTGACTTCATTGGAGAAATCCATCCCTCTTCCTCAGGCCAACATAAGTGGATCTTAACAGCCACCGATTATTTCACTAAGTGGATTGAGGCCATCCCATGTAGGCAAGCCAATGACACCATTATTATCCAATTCCTTGAGTGCAATATCCTTTCTAGATTTGGCTGCCCTGAGAAGATCATCACTGACAATGCCGCTGCTTTCAAATCCAAAAAGATGATCAGTTTTTGCCACAAATTTCATATCACCTTGGGCCATTCCACAGCCTATTACCCTCAAGGTAATGGCTTAGCCGAGTCATCCAACAAGAGCCTGATAAGTATTATCAAGAAGACCTTAGAAGAAAACAAGAAGAACTGGCATAAAAAGCTCACCAATGCCCTATGGGCAGACAGACTTTCAACAAAGAGATCCATTGGGATGAGCCCTTATGAGCTAGTATATGGCATGGAGGCCAGATTTCCATCTTCTTTAGGCATTCCTGTTATCAAGCTGTTGCAGGAGGTTCAAGCTGAACCAAATGATATTCAACGAAGGATCAATCAGACCATTCATCTTCAGCAAACCAGAGAGCAGGTGTATGACAGAGCTCAAATGCTACAAGAAAGGCTGAAGAAGGCGTTTGACAAGAGGACTAAGGCTGAGGATTTCTTTATTGGCGATAAAGTGTTAAGGTGGGACTCACGACGAGAAGACAAGGGAAAGCATGCCAAGTTTGACTTTCTGTGGAAAGGCCGATTTGTCATCAGCGCTATTCAAGGCAACAATACATATTTTCTCAAAACTCTAGATGCCTGCGCAGCTGAAGAGGGCCTTGTCAATGGCCGCATGCTGAAGCATTACCTCGACCCAGTGATCTAAGGGATACAAGGTTCTGATGTATATATTTGTATATTAATGCATGTACATATATGCACTTTCTTTTTATGTTTGTATAAGCAATCCGATTGCTTGGAACCAAGCAGCGAAGTTATGGAGGCAGAGCAGCGCAGCGAAGCTTGAAGGCACAGCCCACGCAAATCCCCCATTTCAAAGCTCTGTATTTGCATTGGTTTTGGGAAAAGAGCGCAGTCCCGAAGAAAAGAAGCTAAAGGAGCGCAACATTCGAAGCCTCTGTTCTTTTGAGGTGAATTTCAAAGAGAAACACATCAATTTTGCCCCCGGTTATGAACTTACTTCAAAGGGTGCACGAGGCAGGTTTTGATATACTTTAAATGCTCTCAATGGTAAGGGGGCAGCACTGTTGTTTATAACAGTGGGTTCAAATAAAAATGTTGCATTCATGCTTCCAGATCTTCAGTCAGTAGTATCAAAACAGAGGAACGTTTGTTTTAATGTTACATCTACAACCTGTTCAAAGACAAAATTAAGAGGAGTTGCTCCAGTTGGTTCCCTTTTTGTGATTACTTCAAAATGCAGTTCTCAAGCAAAAGTGTATACAATATCAAGCACGCAGAAGAAAGTAGATGATGCTTTATTTTTCACAATATTTCAGTTGAAGGAGAGTGTTGTTCAGATCTTAAAGATCCAGTGATTTAGCAGTCAGCACAGAAGAAGTTTTCAGTTAACAGCAACTACAGAGGATCAAGGCAGTCTGACTTGCTGTTCTTGGCTTTTCACAAGGAAAAGCCATCCCCAAGTGGAGCCACTGTTAGCCTCCTGCTGCAGCAGGTTAATCATCTTTCATGATCGACATTTTTACATGGCAAATATGTCGAACTATGCATGCTGCAATGCTCCATATTTGCTACAGTTGGCTAAAGAAGTGTGCTTGAGAGTGTGCTAGTCTAAAGTGCCACTGCTCTGTTCCAGTCTTGATGAGTAATCCGTTTTGATCAGTTTTCAAGTATGGGAAGGCCAAACAGCTTAATCTTGGCTTCCCTAGGTTTCAATTTCCTGTTGTAGAATATAGAGAATGAACATCTGTCCAAACAGCTTAATCTTGGCAGATTTGTAGATAGGTAGAGAAACAAGGGTGCTCAACAGCTTAATCTGAGCCCCCGACTGAAATAAGTGTAGAAGTAGATAGGAGCACAGCAAGAAGAAAGAATGAAAAGCTGGGTATGCTAGTTCAAGTGCACCCAAACCAAAAAGAAGAGAAAATTCTAGGTGAGTAGGTCGGGTAGGTAGCTTTGTGGTTGCAGAATCATGGCTTGTGATCCATCTCATATTGTCAAGTGTTATATCTATCATATCACAAGTTGAAGGCAGTTGTTCAGTTGGAGGACTTCAAGCGAGGCATGTCTAACTCCCCTTCTTCCTCTTTCCCCAAATCACTCACTAACTTCCCCCAAAGAGGTCAAGATCTGCTTGATACCTCTTAGATTCATCATTCTCCATATCATTTGCCTTGGTGAAGATATGCTTCACTCAAGGAATTTACACACTTCTTCTATGAATCATTCTCCCCCTTAATAGCCTAAGATTCACATGCTTAGCGCTTTCTTATCATTTGTCATGTTAACTACTAACACTACTATGTAGCTCCCTATCTATTTCCCCTTCCCCTAGTAAAACTATGTATATAACTCCCCTATATACTTATCCCTCCCCCTAGTTGAAAAATAACCATATGCATCCTTGGGGATTGCTAAGTTTATCTGAAACTCAGCAAGAACCCTCATTTCCCCCTCAAACCATCTTCTCATGCATTTTGGACACTTTCCAATGCATAGAACCCTTCATCCCCCCTAACTATCTCCCAAGTGCATAAGGACTCATTCCTTTGCATAATTCCCCTTCACATGTTTAAACATCACCCCTTTGACCTTGGTTTGCCTTTATAAGGCATGAAACCCTCTTTGGCCACTAAACCCCTCTCAAAACCACATCACTTTCCTCCTAAGTGCCTTTGGACTCCTTCTAAGGCATAAGAATATGCAAACCATGCAAAAACCATGAAAAACCTTCAAAAAATGATAAAATCCTCCCTTTTTTTGGCTATCGGACCCTTTCCGATGCCTTAGAATCCAAGCAAAAGCATAAAGGTTACCCCCTCCGAATTCAAAAGACTTCCATTTTTGAATAAATAATGGCTCCGATGAGAAATGGGTCCTTTGGGTCCCCCTCCGATGCGATATCGCTATCGGGAGGGGGCAATCATATGTTCAAACACCATATATAACTCCTCTGAATTCATGTTTCCTTTGCATTTTAATAAAATGCATGCCCCGATGAGAAAAGGATCTATTTGATCCCCCTCCGATGCGATATCGCTATCGGGAGGGGGCAGTGGCATATATAAGCGAAATGGCTAAGTCTCAAGGCATGGGGCATAATGCCGATGGGCCGGACCCGAAAACATATAAAGTGGACTGGTAAAAGCATTTCGGGTCCGCCGCATTTCGGCGTTTCTATGTGGCAGCCCCATGACCCCGCCGATAGCGAATTGCTGAATTAATCACAGCCATCCATTTTTGGGCCCCAAATCAACAGCCCATATGTAATCGGTGGTCACCCCAAGTATATGGCTCCGACCAGCGGAGCCGAAATAAAATTAAGGCGCAGCGTATAAAGGATTTCGGGTCCATAAGGGGGCGTTGCACAGTGAAAAGGGAAGGCTCCGATGGGCGGAGCCGATATATAATAAACTGCAGCATATAAGCATTTCGGGTCCACTTACCCTTTTTTATTAAATCCGCCGATTGACATCGCCGATGGGCCGGACCCGATTCAAATAAAGAAAGGGCCTATAGCACTATCGGGTCCACCCAGTTCGGCGATTCTATATGTGCTGCCCCCCGGTCCGCCCCGATGCGAGTTAGCGATAGCCGTTGGATCGGCCCACGCCGGATCCAACGGCCAGGATTTAAAGGCCGCTACAGTGCCCGCCAAAAGCCAATTTTTCATTAAAATTTCATGTTTTTGGCACATTTTCTGTGTTATTCGGAAATGGGCCGTTTTCAAAGGTTTTGTGTGTGGCGCCCATGCCTGCCCAGGTATAAAGAAAACATGGTTTTCTCAGGCCATTCTTGGGTCGCTCCAGGCCCAAATTGCCCCAAATAGAAGGTTTTCACCTCGGCAGGCCTTCAATGACCCTTTACTCATCCAGTTCGTGATTTTAAATGTTGCTAAAGCATTTTGAGTCGGCCAAGGGCCGACAACCACCCAAAAGCGGCAGAAGGCCTCACAGCAGATATTTTGGCCGATCAGCGGCTAGTAAGTGTTGATTTGACAATTTAAGTGCATTTTTGAAGACAAGATAGCCCAGGTGCATGCCAAAGAATATCAGGAAGTGGCAGAGTGTATCAGTGAAGATTTTCCAAGGAAGATGAAGGAAAAGGGGCCCCAGCAGATTCAGCAAAGCATCATTGAGCTGTAATGGCTCACCAGCTTGCAATTTTTGCCATTTAAGGCAGCAGGACCACTTGAAGGCACAGATAAAGGATTTCAAAGCAGATTTATTGCAAAAACATTGTATGAGGCCACATTTTGGGGCGGCGCTGCTCAGCCCATGCACAGTTATGGCCATGAGGCTAGCACACGGCTCGAGGACCTCTCTCCACTCATTTTTGAGGCTGCTGCCTCATGCGCAGTCCTGGTCTACATGACTTGAGATGCCAGCTGCCCCAGCGCAGCTGTTTCTGATGTTTCATGCATTTATTTCCAGCATAGATTAGGTTCAAAGATAGTGATTGCACAGATCTCTTTTGATCTGTTTTCAGAGATATTTTTTGGGATATTTTTCCCCTTGACACCTGTTCAAGGGAAGTCTGTAGCTATTTCTTCTATATATACCACCCTCTGCACTGTTCTAAGGGTTGGTTGGTTGTATGACTCCTCTAGAGACTCGCTCTGTATCTGATATGTTTTCTTTAATCAAAGATTGCTAAAAGCTTGGAGGAAGGACTGTTTGATGTGTTGCTAATGGTTGAAGAGTGGATGATGGAATTCATGTGCTGCTATACGGATCAATAAGTGTCTCTCACCTCTGTCATCTCAATTTCATACATGCTCAAGTCACAGAACAAAAGATTGGCTTAGAATTTGCTTAGCTGCACTCTATGCTCAGTTTCTGTGGCTCTTTATGTTTTCTCCTTGATTTAGGCATAAATATGAATTCCTTTATGGCTCATGTTTAATCTATTTCACATATGAATGACTGTTGCCTAAGAATTCTTAGCTGCTCCTAGATAGAGTTCATTCATCTTCCCTTTGCTAACTTGTTTGAGAGATTCTTTGTTGCCTCTCATTCCTTAGCCTCCAACCCATATCTTTTACCTTGAAAGTTGTTTCATATGCAGCTATCTTGCTCCATATTCCTCTTGTCACCAAGAAAATGCCCCAGCAGTCTTACTCCATGACTCCATGCCCAATGGTTTGAAACTTACCACACTATGCAGTGCCTCTCTGTTTGAAAGCATCCTCCTTCCCACCAAATTACAAACCAAAACCCCTTGAACTCAATAGCTAGCCTAATATCATCATCAACAAAGATAAATCTGAAAGAGAGAGCCCTCTCTGACTGCAGGTGGGCTAAAACCTGCAGTCCAAAGTTGGTTAGTGGTTACCTCGGCCGTATCGTTTCCAAATCTTAAGGACAACCTGAGTGATAACACATGGCACACTGAAGAAAATATTTTTTTCAAAATTGCATAGGTAAGACTATCATAACTCCATACAAATTTGCATAGGGGATACTATCGTAACTCCATACAATGGGATCGAACAGTCCTATAACAAAATACATGAGATGATTTCTTATATATATATTTCATGAAAGCTTAGGGTCACGTATGATGCTAACTTAGGATCTCAAAGATACTAAGAGTACAAGTGATAAGAGAGATGAATGCTCGACAAATAATGTTTGTATCACTATCAGTGCCTATAGTGCCATTTCCTTTGTTGGAGGGAACTCCAAGAAATTAACCTAGGGTTTTTAAACCATTGATTTGGTCATGATATCATCGATCTTCTCAGTAATCTGAATTTTATTGTATCATCTTACTCATAGAAATGACAGTATTTCTCTGGGTGAGAGTGAGTTTATGAATCCTTGAATCTTGGTGTTATTTATCGGAATTCTCTTGAGAATTCAATTCATAAGAAGGAAAGAAAGCATTATAGAACAATTTGAAGCTTTCAAAGATGTTTAGATACGCAATTTCACTTTCCAATATCTCTCTCCGTGTCTCTCAATACCAATAGTAGGATCCTTTTCAACGTTGAATGTTTTGATTCTTGTATTTATTTTGTTAATGATTGCATGCAATATTGTGGTGAGCAAGAGAATAGGCTCTTAAAATCACAATGGTGGACTTTGTGGGCTTCAACTATGGGAAGACGGTGAACAATCTCCCTAAGTTGGCCATCATGGTGGGCGTCTTGCAATCAACAGGAATAATCCATGTCACGATTCGACACTGGCATCTTGCAAGCCCAACAAAAAATAAACATGGCCTTAATCGATTAATTATTAGTAGAGGAATGGACTAGGATGAATCGCAATGATTACCTTTGTTATTTTTTAACCTCTGTGTATTGTATTTTACTAACCATATAGCATTTTATAATTTCCTATGTATGTTTTTAGAGTATACATATAGTCTTTCTAAATAACCATGTAACCTCAGTGAGTACATACTATAAATTGGAATTGTGGTTCAACCAAATTAGTAGTCTAGTTGGTTGGATTAACATCTCGATCAACAATGTTTATGTGGAATTTTTGGATAATTTTATTGAATTTTAGACATTTACAATTGAAATTAAGTTACATTTGATGTGCTTAGTAAAACTATCTTAAAAATAATGTTCCATCATGTTATAATTGGAATTAAAATTTAGTGGGTCCCATAAGAAGAAAAATTGCCTTAATTTATTAATTAGGGAAAGAGGTATGGAATATGTTGCGTTGCAACTATTACCTTTGTTAATTTTTGATCTCTATGTATTGTTTTTTCTAACTATATAACATTTTCTAAATTCCCATGTTTTATTTTGAAGTATGCATATAGTCTTTCTAAATAACCGTGTAACCTTAGCGTTGGGAAAAATACTGAGATGGTGCACGGGGTGGGGGTTGGTTAATCAGTGTTTTACACTCACTTTAACTTTTCAATTTCTTATTCTGATTTATGTATGATACTATTATTCAGGAAACTAGCATATGTACACGATTATAGTAAATGCAAACCATGTATATCTAGATAACTAATTTATCGTTTATTTCATTAAATGTTCATCCTTAACCAGTGCATCATTATGCCATTATTCATTCATTAAGCAAAAACCCATGAGTAGTAAATAACATATAGATCATCAACACCCAAGAAACATATCAACACACATGAACAACATAATTCTAGGTGGAAACTTAATCTGGGAGAAAACCCCTATTGTTGTCATCTATGTCTCCTTCTTTTATTATAAAGGAAAACATCTTAAAATCTTGTAATGGCACATAATCTTACCATCACGTAGGAACCCACCTGCATAAGGCTACAACCTTCTCTCATTATCCAACACCCACTAGAAGGGAGCTCCAAACCCCTAATCTCATTTACTAACTCCTACCGGAAGGGAGCTCCTACTCCTTAAACAAATTCACTATCTACCATTGAAAGGAACTTTCAACTCCCTTACTGAAGGGTCCAACCCTCAACACCTCTTGTGGACCACGTCTCGTAATATTTCTTATTAAATCCACTTGATGCAAAGCATCAAACTGTTAAGTCCCTATACTTCTAGTGTAGCCCCTTATTGTTAGTAGTGCCCCATAGAAGCCCATGGTCCCCATATTGTTATTATTGTGCCCCATAGAAGCCCCGTATTAGTATTGTTGTGCCCTTACATTATTATTGATACGTCGACTCTGATTATATTGTGACCTCTTAGACTCCTATATATAGAAAGGAGGTCTTGTCATTTGTATCATCCAAGAATTGTTCATCTGTGTAATGTAAAGGAGGTTTCCCCCTCAAAGAAGCTTATTTTGAGGTTGTTGACTTAACTCTTCTTCTATTTTGTGACCTCGTTTCATAACATTTAGTATCAGAGCATTAAGGACAACACTTTTTGAAGGAGAGGGGAACGTTAGGTCCCTATACTGCTAGTATATCCTGTTATTGTTATTAGTGCAAACCCATTATTGTATTGTTGTGCCCATGTAGTCCCCATATTGTTATTATTGTGCCCCATAGAAACCCACTATTGGTATTTTTGTGCCTTTACATTATTATTGTTATGTTGACTCTGATTATATTGTGACCCCTTAGATTCCTATATATGGAAAGGAGGTCTTGTCATTTGTATCATCCAAGAATTTTTCATTTGTGTAATGTAAAGGAGGTTTCCTTCTTGAAGAGGCTTATTTTGAAGTCGTTGATCTATATCTTCTTCTATTTTGTGAGCTGGTTTCATAACACAAACTTGTAGGCCACATTCCATCATATTTTTAGACTACACCCATTTCCATCATTAATACCAAACTAAGTAATAATTCTGAAACCAAATACTAAATCAAATCATCTAATTACTGAGCCAATCAAATCACTATAACATCAACAAACCAATCACTGAATCTCAACTAACTATTGCAAACAAAACAAATCAATCATAACCAGATCACACCAATGCACAACCACTCATCAACATACCAAGCCATACATTGTTAATCATCACACAAACCAATTGTTGTCTCTGAATAATGTGATCAAGCATACATCAGAATTTATACATTATTCTTATGAAGCATACTCATGTATGTACGCACTTCCTCAATATCACACCTACGTATTGATCTCAGAATACTGAACACTGAAACATGGATCATTGAACCATACATAGATCATCTCATTAGTTACATATCACTTGAACCAATCACAGATTACTCAACAAAACATATATCACCATATTGTAGTGTTATTACTAGTCAAAATACTATTCCACATTTAACCCAATCAATACTATTAAATACAGATCATCATAATCGAGACATCATCGACAGACAGCAACAATCAAAACATAATTTGATCAAATGTCATCAACAAGCCATACTACCTAATTGTAGTATATGTACATGAATTCCACAAAACACATCAGTGTATGTATGTGCTTACCATTCACAACACCTACATAAACATCTCGACATATAATATAAATTCGTATAATTTATATGTGAACCTATAGAGATAGATCAACATATGTATGCAACCATTCAGAGGAAAACTACCATTCAGAGGAAAACTAGTGTATATCTCTGAAATCACTGAATTATACTTTCACTACATAACACAACATCTACCAAACCCAAATCTCAGCATACACATTGTTACAATCACACATCATTATACCATCATATTAGATCTATCAAAACGTAAAAGGATTAAGAAATACATATTCATTTCAAATCTATCAAATCTGTTCCATCTCCATGCTCCCTAGTGCACACCTTTTTAAGATCAAAACATTCATAAACAATCCATCACTTGCACACTTAACACCTTGATCTCCATCTCCTTATATAACTTTAGCATTATTCAATACCTTAGGCAAATCCCTTAGTAATGTCATTGGTATTCTTTGACAGGATCAAATAAGCATTTTCACATTCATTACTATGGGCCAATACCATGGTAAAGAACCCTAGTATCAAAATTACCAAGGTGCATATTATGTACACAACTTTTCTTCACAATACCTCTGTATGTACGTGACTCTTCTTCATAAGAGATTTTTATACTTTCTTTACCTTTACCATTCATATTTTTCTAAACTAACATTCCTTTGTCCATATCACTTGTAGGATGTGTATCATTATGCATAACCATATTCTTATCAGAATGTTGACATATTTATCATGTAGGTTTCCATCAAGGATAACACACTAGCCATAATGCCAATAATCTCCCCCTTTGGAATTGATGGCAAACACTTTGGTGTTTGGTCACCATTAGTAAACACCTACAAACACACCTACAAATACGAAGACTTCTTACCATGCTTCTCCAACCACTCCTCTCCAAACACCAAACTTCTCTCCCCTTTGACATCAAGGGTTAAGAATTGACCAATGTGGAATAAAGACTTATATTTCTCTAGTGTAGAGAGGATCATTGTCAGTCTGATCTATTGAATATGAGAAATACATACTAACCATGCTCCCCCCTGAGCGTATACTGAACCTTCTAAATATATAAAACATGAGCACAAGATTTTATGACTCAACCAAATATGACCTTTCCTATCACCAATGACTCATGATTACATAAATGACCCATCACAATGGGGTTACGTATCTCACCAAACTCTACATGAATGTCTCAACATAATGCGATTACACACATGAATGACTTGACCCCAATAGCCCTACATGACTGAATTTTAAAATGATTTAGAAAATGTGTCTTTACATTACCCGTTACGTCCAGATATATATATATATATATATATATAGATATATATATGACACTTATAATCAAAACCATGGACCTCAACCATGAAGTATCAAGATCATGATAGTCATCAACAACCATCATGAAACATAAAGGAACCTACAATATGAACATCTGATATGAGAAACAGAGACAACAACATGAACATCCTCATCATCAACATGTAAGATAATATCATCAACCAATGACCAGTTGTGAAATGTCTCCAAGCATCCCCAAGCACTTCATCATCACAATACATATGACTTGATCAACAACATCATCAACCAACATCTTCAATGAACATAACACATGAATCTTTCTTATCAATGTTTGACAACAACAACTTTTCAATTGTAGCTTAAGAAATCATATAGGCATCATTCATAACATCACTACATGCAATCCATGCATCATTGGTGACATAATGACAATAATATTGATGACATAATGTCAACAAATAGTGAGTGAATCATAAAATTGTGATCGTCAACCTATGCCAATAATGACCTTAGAATACATATCCTCTTCATCAAGTTGATAGAAAATTATATATTACAGAGCAATGCAACACATAAAATATTGCAGAAATATAAACATAGAAAACGCATAAAACAAGAGAGACACAGATATACATGGTTCACCCAGTTTGGGCTATATCCATGGAGAAACAACCAGTCCTTATTTTATTATATTATCCAGCAAACTGAAGAGATGCAACCTATAGCAGATCCGTTGTAACTCCCTCTTCTCTCTCAGTCTCCTCTCTCTTCCTCACTCAGAATATAGATCTACCTAGATGGAATAAAATTCCCTCATATATAGTGAATGGTTGCCTTCTAGGGCAAAAAACCCTAAATTAAACATAACTTCTACCGTCAGATCATCCACCTAACGAACGGCCCAGATTGACTAGAAATTACTAGACTTTTAGAAGGCAATTTTACATTTATTTTTAGCTTTGGAGGCACCACCCCCAAGCCCCTACCGGGGGACCGCAGGCCATCGAACCCCCCAGTCGGGGGGGATTGGCCCCCTTGAACCCCTACGGGGGGGACAAGTCCCCCTGTACCCCCCTGCGTGGAGGGGTGTAAAATCTTCTTGGGGTATAGATCTGGCTGAGACTGTTGAATACAGAAGATAATCAAGCTCCACACCCAAAAAACTCCCACTTGGAGACTGATTATAGCAACGCCACCGCTGCTTCATTTTCTAGACAATGACTCCACTTTGGACATGGCTATTTCTCATCTTCTTCATCATACTTGAAGACCAATTGAAACTGAGCAAATTCTCAGTTTCTCCCTGGTTACAACTTTTGTTAACATATCTGTAGGATTCTAGCTAGTGTGTATCTTTTCCAGCTTCAACTGTCCATCTTCCAACGCTGACCATATGAAATGGTACTTGAGTTGTATATTCTTAGTCTTGGAATGAAATGTAGAGTTCTTTGCAAGATGAATGGCACTCTGGCTATCACTGTATAACCTACCCAACTCCTGCTTCTTACCCAATTCATCCAGAAACCTTTGTAACCAAATCATTTCTTTACTAGCCTCTGTAGCAGCAACATACTCTGCTTCTGTTGTTGAGAGTGCAACAACACTTTGTAGTTTTAAGACCCAACTGATAGCTGTTCCACCTACAGTAAACACATATCCTGTAGTTCTCCTCCTGTTATCTCTGTCACCTACCATATCTGCATCAAAATATCCCTATAGAGAAATGTTTGAACCACCAAAGCATAATGCTTGATTTGTGGTACCTCTCAAATACCCGAGAATCCACTTCATTGCCATCCAATGTTCTTTTCCTAGATTGTTCATGTACCTACTTACAACTCCCACTGCATGTGCAATATCAGGCCTTGTACAGACCATTGAATACATTAAGCTTCCAACTGCTGATGCATATGGAACTTTAGACATATGAGCCATTTCTTCCTGAGTCTTGGGACATGCCTCCTTACTTAATTTGAAATGGATGGCCAAAGGTATACTAACTGGTTTTGCATTCTGCATATTAAACCTTTTCAACACCTTTTCTATGTACTCACTTTGAGACAATGTTAATTTTCGATTATTCCTATCTCTAGTTATTCTCATACCAAGGATTTGTTTTGTAACACCCAAATCCTTCATTGCAAATGAGTTTGCCAATTTTCTTTTGAGCACATTTATCTCCTGCATGTTAGAACCTACAACAAGCATGTCATCTACATACAATAACAATATAATATAGCTTCCATCATTTTGCCTTTTGAGATAAACACAATGATTAGAGTGACATCTACTCTAACCTTGTTTAGACATAAACCTGTGAAATTTTAGATACCACTTCCTTGGAGACTGTTTTATGCTATACAAGCTCTTCTTCAACCTGTACACTAGTTTCTCCTTCCCTTTTACCTCATATCCTTGTGGCTGCTGCATATATATCTCTTCCTCCAAATGCCCATGGAGAAAGGTTGTCTTTACATCTAATTGCTCAAAATGCAAATCTTCAGTTGCTACTAGACTTAGAATAGTTCTAATTGAAGTCATTTTCAAAATAGGAGAAAATATCTCATCAAAGTCTATACCTTTCTTTTGTGCAAACCCCTTCACCACAAGTCTAGCTTTGTACCTCTGTTTTCCTCCATCTTCTTCCTTCAACTTGTAAACCCATTTATTTCACAATGTTGTTTTACCTGCAGGCAACCTGACTAAGTCCCAAGTCTAGTTATGTGCTAAGGAGTCCATCTCTTCTTTCATGGTTTGCTCCCACTTCTTCTTGGTTTCTACATGCACTGCTTATTCATAACATTCTAGTTCACCTGAATCAGTCAACAATACATAATATAATGAAGGAGAGTATCGTTCAGGGGGTCTACTTATCCTAGTAGATCTTCTAACACCACTTTCAGGTGTTTGAGGTGTTTGTTGTTGTTGTTCTAGTTGTTGATCATTATGATTTTTAGGCACCATCACTTTTCCTGTGATATCATTAAGCACTGTTTATTCTCTTTTTTCTTTTTCCTGTAACTGATTCTTATACACGACCTTTTCATTGAATATTACATCTCTGCTCCTAATGATTTTGTGATTTTCATAATCATATTAGCGATAACTAAAATCATTAACACCATATCCAATAAAGGTACATTTCTTTGATTTTGCCTCAAGCTTTGTTCTATTTTCTTTATGAATGTGGACAAAGGCTTCACAACCAAAAGTCTTTAAAAATGAGTAGTTTACCTTTTTACCTATCCATGACTCCTCTGGAATACCACCATCCAAGGAACTTGAAGGCCCTCTATTTATTAGATAAATAGCAGTGTCTACAACATCTGCCCAAAATTGTAAAGGCAATCCTGCATGCATCTCATGCACCTTGCCCGCCCCATGATTGTCCTGTTCATCCTTTCTGACACACCATTTTATTGTGGTGTTCTTGGAACTGTCTTCTCTTTGCGAATTCCATTCTCTAAACAATACCTATCAAACTCTTTGCTGCAATATTCACCTCCATTATCTGATCTGAGACACTTCAACCTTTTCCCTATCTCATTTTCAATCACAGCTTTCCATTTCTTGAAAGTATCAAATACATCATATTTATTTCGAATACAATAAATCCATGTTTTTCTGGTTGCATCATCAATAAAAGTAACATAATAACGAGAGCCACCAAGAGATGATACCTGAGTAAGTCCCCATACATTTGTATGCACAAGCTCTAATTTTTCGCTCTTCTTTTCTATCCCAACTCTAAGGAGTCTGACTCTCTTCTGTTTTCCATAAACACAATTCTCACAGAATTTTAAATCAACATGCTTCAAACTTGGAAACAAATTTATTGAGTGAAGAATCTGCATCCCCTTCTCACTCATGTGCCTGATCCTATGATGCCACAATGTCGTATCTTCTCCTATAGAGGTTAAAGCATTAACAGAATTAGAAATACCATTGCATAAATACAATGTACCAACCTTTCCTCCTTTCTATATTACCAAGGATCCTTTAGTGACCTTCCAGGTTTTATCTATGAAAGTACTTACGCAACCTTCACCTCCCAACTGTCCTATTGAATTCAGATTTTTCTTCAGATCTGGAACATGCCTTACCTCCTTCAATAGACATTGATTTCCATTTTGTTGTTTTATGAAAACTGTACCTATTCCAACGATTTTACAGGGTTTATCACACCCAATCGAACCTGTCCAAAATCTCCTTGAACATAATCATGAGAATGTTTCTTATCAGGTGTGGCATGGAATGAGGCCCCTGAATCTACCACCCAGGCATCAATAATATTTTCTAATGAAAGAATCAAAGCATCTTGCAACACATCACCTGTTACATTCGCTTTATGATTAGTTTCTTGTTGCACGTCTCCTTCTTTTCCATTTCGAGACTTGCAATCTTTCTTCAGGTGTCCTTTCTTCTCGCATTTCCAGCACACTATCCCCAATCTGGACTTGGATTTTCCTTTTCTTGACTTACTGCGATATCATGGGCTCTTTCCTCTTTCCATTTTTCTTCCCCTAGTCTCTGCAGTCAAAGCATTGCCTGATGTCTCACCGGAGCTTTTCCGTCGCATTTCCTCACTAAGGATTACACCAACAACATCATCAAACTTTAAAGTACTAGATCCAGAGACAGAGTTACTAATGGCCATAACTAAGCCATTCCAACTTTCTCGCAATGAGCACAGAAATAACAGAGCCCTATTTTCATCATCAAAATTTACCCCTACAGAACTTAACTGACTTGTAACTGTTTTAAAATGATTTAAATAGTCTACAACAGATCCACCTTCTGACATCTTCATATTAAATAAATGCTTCATAAGAAATACCTTATTTGAGGCCAAGGGTTTTTCATATAGTTTGGCCAATGTCGACATTAAACCCTCTGTTGTTGTTTGTTTTGAAATATTAAATGCTATCGATGTCGCTAGGCACAGCCGTATTGTTCCAAGTGACTTTTTGTTGAGAATATTTCATTATGTGTCTATCGTACTCGTCAGCTTCTTTGTCTTTCCGCTTAATGGTAGGTACAAATCTCTCTGATACAGATAGTCTTCCATCTGCATCTTCCACAGCTGGTAGTTTTGGCCGTTGAATTTTTCGACCCTAAACTTACCATCTTCTGCCATTGCTCCCACTCGAACCAGGAACCCTTCTCTCCTGCGAGTTTATCAGCCAGATAGATCTTCGGCTCTGATACCAGTTGTTAGAAAATTATATATTACAGAGCAATGGAACACGTAAAATATTGCAGAAATATAAACACAGAAAATGCATAAAACAAGAGAGACATAGATATATGTGGTTCACCCAGTTTGGGCTACATCCACGGAGAAACAGACAGTCCTTCTTTTATTATATTATCCAACAAACTGAAGAGATACAACCTACAGTAGATCCACTCTAACTCCCTCTTCTCTCTCAATCTCCTCTCTCTTCCTCATTCAGAATACAGATATACCTAGATGCAATACAATTTGCTCATATATAGTGATGGGTTTCCTTCTAGGGAAAAAAACCCTAAATTAAACATAACTTCTACTGTCAAATCATCCGCTTAATGAACGACCCAGATTGACTAGAAATTATTAGACTTTTACAAGGCAATTTTACATCTATTTTTAGCTTCGGGGGTGCTGCCCTTGAGCCCCCGCCGGGAGACCGCTGGCCCCCGGACCCCCTAGCCGGAGGGGATTGGCCCCCACAAACCCTAGCGGGGGGGGAAGTCCCCCCTCCACCCCCCCACGTGGAGGGGTGTAAAATCTTCCTGGGGTATACATCCAGCTGAGACCATTGAATACAAAAGATAATCAGGCTCCACACCCAACACAAGTGTATCGAGTAGGATTAACTTCACTAAGTGAAACGTAAGCAATATATAGACATCATCCATGACTACATCATTACTAATGATAGAATGAAAAAAACATGTATCTTCATCAATAACAACAGCAACAACTATACATCACCAATGATATGTACTTATCATAAACCATATGCAACAAGAAATGCTCAGGAAATAATAATGCCAACAATGGAAAATTTAGAAGCATAAAAGATGCTCCTCCTGAACCTATGCCAACTCTTCATCATCAAATATGATCATATCCACCTCCTTAATTAAAAAATCCATCAAAGAACCATAGTAGTAATAACATTTTGCAACAATTTATGAACCATCATGAACCAACATCATTCTAAATAATATATGAACACCATGAATAAACTGTAACAAATCAATGTCAGTGCCAGAATATTAATAACCAATTGATAAAAAAAATATGAGAGACTCCACTTGAATCTGTGCCATTTTTTATTCATCTCAGATAAAAATATGTGATTGTTTAGAGAAGAACTCACATCTATATGCAATTGTCGTTCATGAGATATGCATATGGAAAGGAAACTGTTGATTTTTCAAAACTACAAGCCCCTCGCCCCACCAAACATATCATGTTTGTTCCTGTTCACTCTTACTCCATCAGATATATTGTTAGTAATATATACATCACCAAAATATCAAAACAACATAGTGAATCATCATCTACATATGCATAGCTCCCCCTGAGATCATACATCACTGATCTTATGGACCTGATAATTATCACCTTCTTTGCATGGGGTTATGTACCTCACATTTCTTCTATGGTCACTGTTAGAAGTATGCATTAACAACAATGGACTATAGTAGGGACGATATTCACTACATATCTAACCATTGTTCCTTCTTCCTCCAAATTTGCTTGTACTTTCTACCCATGTGTTGAAACTTATCCCACATTTTCATTCTATTTCAAATGTTTGGCCTACAATCAGTGACCTTATGGAAAACCTTATTACAAGCATAGCATTTTATATTACTAGAAAATTGAGTCGAGGAATCATAATATGTCTATTTCATATTACTTCTATTGAAAACAATAGCTTTGTGAGCAAATATGTTACAAGAAAAAAAAATATCCCTTAAAGAAAATTGAGCACCTGGGAGTCAATGATCTTCCTCTGAAGTGAATATTTGCTTGAGATCGAAACAATATTCTTCTGCAATTGGCTGCATCATGTCCATAATTATGACATATAATGCATTCAAAATTATTGATAATAGGTGAGAATCGATTTATGTCTATGTTATTGGAAGCAAATGATTTCTTCTGAAAATTCATCTTCCTTGGATGTTGATTTGGTGGACTTGTTATCTATTTAATAGGAATTTTAGACTTTGTATTGTTATCCCTTAAGATCCTTGCATAAGCATGTGAGATAGATTCTCGTTTTATAGTTTCATGAAATCCAAGACAAGGTTTAATGGCAGGAGACCCTTGACTACTAAGAATGTTATCCAAAATCTTAGTACTGTCTTGAAATCTTAATTTCTTATCCTTTTGTAATAATTTACCTTCTAGAATACTTACCTCAACCTCTTTTTCACCTCTACTATTTTCCAGTTGAGTTCTCGACTCAATGATTTCCTTATTAACCCTGTTTTCTTGTTCTTCAAATACTTAGAGAATCTCCTCATGCCATTTGTTTGAATTTTCAAGATTATATTTGAGAGATATGATTTTTGCTTCAAGTCCTTCACAATAAATCACTCTTTCTTTAAGCTCTTCTTCATTCACCTTCTTTCAAAGTTTTTTTGTCAATGATACTACTTTATCTTCTAGTATTTGACATTGATCTTATTTTTCTTTGTACTGCTTCCTCATTCCTTCTTCAATTTTCTTTCCTTCTTTCAGCTAAGCTTTTAATGTGATAATATCTCCTTTGTAGGCACACTCATTTTCATCAAACTATTGAAATAAATTCTGTTGATCTCTATTTTCATTTGCGAGCATTTTAACCTCTGCTTCTAGGGCCATTATTTTTTAATATGTTTTCTCTTTAGAATGCTTACTTTCACTTTTACCCATGAGATAAATTTTAGTTGACTCATTGTCTTCTTCACTATCATCATTACTACATGAACAAGAAAATGGATCAGAAGTAGAACACAAATTTGTACCTGATGATTCTTTGTTACTGTGTTCTTCATTCTTGATCAATAGAAAGCGGGGTGCTCCCAAAGCTGAATATTTGCTTACATCTATAACAATTACTGCATCTGATATATCACATTCATAAGAATTCCATTTTTTATAATCATCATTACTTAGCATAAGAATACCTTTATTGTCCATCATTTTTGAATTTCCTTGTTCTTTTCTGGTAGATTGTCCTTGACCCATAAATGCAGATATTGCCACAACATCAGATACATCACTTTCATTACTCTCCTAAATTGACTTATTCCATTGACTTTATTTCTTATTTTTCTCCTTTCACATCATCCCTAATCCACTTCAAGAGGTTAAGCTTCAATTGGAGTGGCCTTCTCTCATACCAATTGTTAGGAAAAATAATAAGAGGGTTTGCGGGGGGAGGGTTAAATCAATATTTTAAACTCACTTCAACTTTTCAATTTACTATTTTCGTTTATGTATGCTACTATTATTCAGGAAACCAAAGTATGTATGTGATTCTAATAAATGAAAGTCACATATATCTAGTTAACTAATTTATCTTTTATTTCATTAATTGTTCATCCTTAACTAGTGCATCATTACTTCATTATTCATTCATTAAGAATAAACCATGAGAATTAAAGAGAAGATAGATCATCAACACACAAGAAACATATCAACAGACATGAACACGAAAATTTTAGGTGGAAACCCAATGTGGGAGAAAACCATCATTGTCGTGGTCTTTGTCTTCTTCTTTTATTATAAAGGAAAACATATTACATTATTTTATTGGCGCAAACTCTTACCAGCACGCAAGTACCCACCTGCAGAAGGCTACAACCTTCTCTAATTCTCTAGCACCCACTAGAAAGGAGCTCCAACCCCCTGATCTTGTTTACTGGTTCCTACTGGAAGGGAGCTCATAACCACCGAACAAATTTACTAGCTACCACTAGAAGGAAGCTTTGACTACCTTACTAAAGGCTCCAATCCTCAATACCTATTGTGGACCATGTTTCATAATATTTCATTGCTAGATCCACTTGATGCAAGATATTAAACCTAGAGGCCACCTTTCATCATATTTTCAGACTAGACCCACTTCCATCATTAAGCGAAAACCAAGTAATAATTCTACCAAATACTGAATCAAATCATTGAACTAATAAACAAACTTAATCACTATAACATCAACAAACTAATCATTGAATCTCAACCAACTATTGTACATAAATCAAAAGAAACACAAGAAGATGATATAGATGTACAACCACTAATCAATATAGCAAGGGATACATTGTTAGTCATCACAAAAAGAAATTCATTGTCAATTCAAGCCCTAATCAAACATACATCAAAATGTACATGCTACTTTTCTGAACCATACCCATGCATGTATGTGCTTCCTCTCTATCACACCTACATATAGATCTTAGAATATTGAAAACTGAAACATAAATCATTGAGCCATCAATAGTTGATCTCATCAGTTACAGATCACTTGAACCAATCACAGATTACTGAACCAAACAAAGATCACCATACTGTACCATAATTACTAATCAATATACCATTCCGCACTTAATCACTCAATATTATCAGATATAGATCATCATAATAAAGACATCATCAATAGACAATGGAAATCTAAAAATAATTGATCAAATGTCATCAAAAAGTCGTACTACAAAACTCTAGTATATGTATCTGACTTCCACAAAACATATCAATGTATGTAGGCACTTAACATTCACAACACCTGTGTATAGATCTTGACATACATTATAAATGTCCAGAATTTATACATGACCCTGCAGAGATAGATTAGCATATGTATGCGACCATTTAGAGGAAAATTAGCGCACAAATATGAAATCATTGAATTATACTTTCGATGCAAAACACAACATCTTCCAAACTCAAATCGTGGCATACACACTATTATAGTCACACATCATTATACCATCCTCATAGATCTATCAAAACATAAACATATCAAGAAATACATATTCATTTCATATCTATTAGATTTGATCCATCTCCATGCTCCTTGTTGCACACATGTTTCAGATCAAATCATTCATAAACAATCCATCACTTTCACACTTAACACCTTAATCTCCATCTCCTTATATAACTTTAGCCCTAGCCAATACCTTAGGTCAATTTCTTATTAATGTCAATGGTATTCTTTTACAGGATCGAATAAGCATTGTTGCATTCATTACTATGGGCCAATACAATCGTAAAGACCCCTAGTATCCTTATTAACATGGTGTGAATTATGTACATGACTTTTCTTCGGAATAACCACGTATGTACACAACCCTTCTTCATAGGACCCAAATATACTTTATTTACCTTTACCATTCACTTTTCTCTGAACTGAAATTTCTTTGTCCATATCAATTGTAGCAACTATATCATTCTTCATAACCATATTGTTATCACAATGTTTACATCTTTATCAAGTAGGTTGCCATTAAGGACAACACATTAGCCATAATTCCAACACTCAGTGAGTACATATTATGAATTTGAATTATTATTCAACCAAAGTAGTAGTCTAGTTGGTTAGATTAACATCTAGATCAACAATGTTTATGTCAAAATTTTGGATAATTTTATTGAATTTAGAAGAAGAAAAGAAAGAATTGGAGAGAAATTTGAAGCTTTCATAGATGCTAGATACACATGTTTTAACTTACTAATATTTCTCTCCTTGTTGTTTCTATCCATGGCTCTTAATAGTAATTGTAGGATACTTTCGAACATTGAAAGTTTTGACTCTTGTCTTTCTATTTTTAATGATTTCTTGCAATCTTGTTATGAGTAGGAAGAGGCTCTTGAAATCACAATGGTAGACTTTGTGGGCATCAACTATGGCTAGATGGTGAATAATATTCCTCAATCGGTCGTCGTGATGTACATTCTATAGTCAATGGTAGTAATCCACATTAGGATGTAGGATGGTGACCTAGATGTCTTTCGGTATTTTGCATTCAAGGAGATCTCCCTCTTACTCGACGTACCCAATGGTTTCATCCCATGGTTAGGCTTTGAACATGAGTGAGTCACTCCACTAGGTTTTTCAAATGTGTGAAGCACGTCTTCCCCGTCACATGCATCTCTATTATGTTAGTGGGAAAAAAAGTCCTATCCCTCACACCGAGTTCATTAAATTCTTAGTCCAATCTATGGAAAACCTCCACCTAACACTCTGTAAGCTTGGCCTTGGCATCATCACCATCTCCACTATTCACTTCCTTTGTTGGGTCCCTATAATACTAGTGATTACCCCACTACTATTGTAGTTATACCCCTTATTTATATTGTTGTGCCCCTATTACCCCCATATTGTTATTTCTGTGCCCCATAGAATCCCTCTATTGTTATTTTTGTGGCTTTATATTATTATTGTTAGGTCGGCTGGATTATATTGTGACTCCTTAGACTCCTATATATAGAAAGGAGGTTTTGTCATTTGTATCATCCAAGAATTGTTCATTTATGTAATGTAAAGGAGGTTTCCCCCTCGAAGAGGCTGAATTCTAAGGCGTTGATCTATCTTTTCTATCTTTTCTTGAGCTGGTTTCATAACATTTGGTATCAGAGCTTTGGATTCTAGGGTTTCGCTGCTCCAAACAGGTCATCGTGGCATTTTCGCTATAACTTATTTTCTATGACGTTTCAGACGTCTCAAAAAAAACCCATTTGAGAAGAAATCACGCTGAACCGTGGGTCCGAATTTAAGAGCTTTTCGCGCAATATTTGCGGAGATATGATCTGAGGAAGTTGGTCTTTTTGCAGACTCTTGAATTACATTCAAAACAGGTGACCTGGGGAAAATAGTCATAACTTTCTCTCTGGGGATTGGATTGAAATTTCATAAGAAGGTTCAGAAAGAGGACGGACTTTAGTTTCTTGTATGTGGGTTTTAGATTCAAAGGTTGAAACAGTGACTCGTGGCACGTCGTACAAGTTCGCTCTACTGAACCAGTCTAAAAGCAAGTCACTGTGGGAGATTTCACATAACTCTTCCTTGGAGAATCCAATTTGGCTCAGACTTGTGGCATTGGAAATAGGACGCAGAAGGCTACTACAGATAGCAATTTTAGAACTGGATGATCCGAAATTATAGAGATACATCAGATTCAATATCAAACTTCTATAAAGTGAAAAAAGGTGTGTGGTTTTTTTTAAATTTTTGTGTAAGCTTGGTTTAACGGAATTCAAAGGGCATAGTAAAGCATTATTATCGGTAACTGATGCCCCGAGGAAAGAAAATGAAAACACCTAGTAAGGAACTTGAAAGCTCTAGCATGACTCATGAAGAAGAGGAAGAAATGCTACATGATATATCAAAATTACAAGAACAAGTGCAACAAATGTCACGCTCACAAAAGCTAACAGAAGCTAAGATAAGTGGTGTGGAATCTAAGATAAAGGGCATGGAAGCTAAGATGGATGATTCGAAGACAGATTTGAAGAGAGACATGGTAGATTTGAAGATAGATTTGAAGACAGACATGGAAGAATTGAAGAAGCTGCTACAAGAAAGGGTCACTAATGGTGAAAAGGTAGTAAAGGAAACTCATGATGAGAACAAAAGAAATGTTAATCATGATTCCATAGATGCTAATGTTGGATCGAAGAATCACCATATTCCAAAAATCGATATGAGGAAGTTTGATGGCAAGGATCCCGCCACATGGATATTACAGATGGAGCAATTCTTCGATCTCAATAATGTGCAAAACGCACAAAAGGTACGTATGGCAACTGTATATTTGGAACCAAATCAGTTTGTATGGTATCAATGGCTTTTCTCTCATAAACAATTTATCACTTGGGCAATTTTTACGGAAGAATTGATAGCACATTATGAAGATACAAAAAGCAACACTTTTTTTAGCCAATTGATAAGTCTCAAACAAAAGGGTAAAAGTAATGGAGCACATTGAGGAGTTCCAAAAATTGAACATAAGGGTAAAAGATATTCCAGAGGAGCATAGGATTGATGTGTTCATAGGGTCTTTAAAGGATAATATCCAACATGATGTTCGCCTTTGGGAACCTGATTCATTAGAGAAGGCATTCAGGTTAGCAAGAAAAATGGAAAGCAAAATTATGGCAACCAGGAAGCATACCACTCACAACTATAAAGACGGAAGTGTTGTTGCCCCTAGTCTTCCACAACCTATAAGGTTGACACCACAACAATTGGAAGAAAAAAGAGCAAAAGGGCTTTGTTACAGTTGTGATAGCAAATACACTAAAGGTCATAAGTGTGCTGAGAAGAAATTATTCTACATAGATTGTGAAGAGGAAGAAGAAAAGGAGCAAGAAAGGTCAAAAGAAGAAGATATACTCCAGGAACAAAGCCTAGATGAAGAACAAATAAATCTGACCATATCTTGTAATGCATTGGCAGGAATTACCACTCCTCAAACCATCAAGATAGAAGGACAAATCAAGAAGAAAAAGGTAATAGTGTTGATTGATTCAGGAAGCACCCACAATTTTATTCATTGTAGGGTAGCAAAAGAATTGAATTGCTTCCTATATCCAGCACCAGAGTGTCAAGTGATGATTGCAAATGGAGGAACAATAAATTGCTCTGGAAAGTGCCATAATATCAAGCTATCCATGGGAGAATATGTATTGACTAGCCCAATGCTTTCCATTCCAATGGGAGGTGTGATGTTGTACTAGGAGTCCAATGGCTACAATCCTTGGGTACAATAGCTTTTAATTTTCAAGAACTTTTCATCAAATTTTCTATGGAAGGAAAGGAAGTTGAATTAAGGGGTATTGCAGGGAAACCAGGAAAGATAATCAGCTCTAATGGTATGACAAAGCTTCTAAAAAAGGAGCAAAGAGGTGTAATTGCACAATTATGTTCGCTAGATGTTTCCACATTGGAATCATCTATTTCTCCAGATCTCCAAAAAGTCCTGGACAATCATTCCAAGGTATTTGAGACTCCGAAGGTCTCCCACCTATGCGTGATCATGATCATGCTATTCATCTGATTCCAGGAAGTGTTCCTCCAAACATCAGGCCGTACAGATATCCCTATGTCCAAAAAAGTGAAATTGAACGTATGGTTGCAGAAATGCTAGAGGCTGGTATAATTCAACCGAGTCAAAGTTCTTTCTCAGCTCCAGTAGTATTGGTGCACAAGAAGGATGGATCATGGCGCATGTGTCCAGATTATAGGGAGCTCAACAAGCTCACTATTAAAGATAAGTTCCCCATTCCTGTTATTGATGAATTACTGGATGAATTGCATGGATCAATTTACTTCACCAAGTTGGATCTTCGTTCGGGATATCATCAAATCAGAATGAAGATTGAAGACATTCCGAAAATAGCATTTAGAACTCATGAGGGTCATTATGAATTTTTGGTCATGCCTTTTGGCCTTACCAATGCACCTTCAACATTTCAAGGTTTGATGAATTCAATTTTCAAACCATTCCTTAGAAAATTTGTGTTAGTATTTTTTGATGATATACTAATCTACAACAAGTCTTGGAAGGATCATGTTGAACATGTTGACAGGGTGCTACAACTATTGGAGGAGAAACAATTATATGCAAAAAGATCCAAATGTTTCTTTGGAGTCCAGGAGGTGGAATATTTGGGTCATATTGTATCTCATGAAGGAGTTAAGGTAGACCCTAGCAAAATTAAAGCCATTAAGGAATGGAAAATCCCCACATCCATAAAGCATCTGCGAGGATTTCTTGGGTTGACAGGGTATTATCGCAAGTTTGTTAAGAATTATGGGAGAATAGCAGCACCTCTAACAACATTATTGAAGAAAGATTCATTTTCATGGACTCCGGAAGCAACAAAGGCCTTTGAACATCTTAAAGAGGCAATGTGCCAAGCACCGGTCTTAGCTACACCGGACTTCACAAAAACCTTTATTGTGGAATGTGATGCTTCAGGAAATGGAATTGGTGATGTTCTAATGCAAGATGAAAGACCCATTGCTTTTGAAAGTCGTCCAATCAAGGGAAAGTTTTTAAGCAAAGCTATTTATGAGAAGGAAATGTTGGCAATACTCCATGCACTTAAGAAATGGCGACCCTACCTAATGGGAAGACACTTCAAGGTAAAAACGGATCATGATAGCCTTAAATACTTTTTAGAACAAAGATTATCCTCTGAAGAGCAACAAAAGTGGGTCACAAAGATGTTGGGTTATGACTTTGAAATCATCTACAAAAAAGGGAAGCAAAATGTGGTGGCAGATGCACTCTCAAGAAAGGATGAGGATGTGGAAGCATTGTTGTGTGCCATTTCTATTATCCAACCAGATTGGATAAACGAAGCAAGGGAGGAATGGAAGAATGACGAAGAAGTGTGGGCACTTATTCGAAAGCTACAACAAGATTCCAGTACTTCTGATACATTTAGCTGGCAAAATGATTCGTTATGGTACAAAGATCGCTTATACCTCTGTAAGAATTCCCAGCTAAAACAAAAGATTCTTATGGAATTGCACACTTCTCCCTTAGGAGGGCACTCAGGATTTTTAAAAACTTACCACAGGGTTAAGAAGGAATTTTTTTGGGATGGCCTTAAATCAGATATTCAAAAGTTTGTGGCGGAATGTTTGGTTTGCCAGCAAAATAAAGTTGAAACAATTAAGACACCGGGTCTATTACAACCTTTATCCATTCCAAGCCAACGTTGGGAGGAGGTTTCAATGGATTTTATCACAGGTTTACCCAAGTCTGAGGGAAAGAGTGTCATCATGGTGGTAGTTGACAGACTTACCAAGTATGCACACTTTTGTGCATTATCACATCCATTTAAAGCCAGTACAGTTTCTACTGCATTTATGGAAACAGTTCAAAAGCTACATGGAAACCCAAAGATTATTGTAAGTGACAGAGATCCCATTTTCACTGGAAATTTTTGGACAGAATTATTTTCTTGTCTTGGTACTCAGTTAGCTCATAGCTCATCTTATCATCCTCAATCTGATGGGCAAACTGAGATAGTAAACAAATGTTTGGAAGGATATCTTCGTTGCTTTGTATCTGATAAACAGACACAATGGGTCAAATGGTTGCCTCTGGCTGAATGGTGGTATAACACTTCCTTCCATACAGCAACAAAAATGACCCCATTTATGGCACTTTATGGGTATCAACCACCATCCATCACATCATATTTAAGAGAAAATTCTAAGGTTCAGGCAGTGGAACATCACATCGAACATCAACAACAAGTCCTCCAACTCTTAAAGGATAACCTCGTGTTGGCACAAAATAGAATGAAACAACAGGCAGATCAACATCGCAGTGAAAGAAGTTTTGATGTAGGTGATTGGGTATTCCTACGGCTACAACCATATAAGCAAATGTCCCTAAAGCAAGCTAAGAAGGATAATAAATTATCACCAAAGTATTATGGTCCTACAAGGTGTTGCAAAAGATTGGTACTATGGCATACAAATTGGAGCTTCCTGCAGCTTCTCGATTGCACCCAGTTTTCCATGTTTCATGTTTAAAGAAGGTTATAGGTGACAAGCTCCCAATTCAAACAATATTGCTAGAACTTGACGAGGAAGGAAAAATTATATTGGAACCGGAAGCAGTCATAGAAACAAGAACTCGACAGCTACGAAATCGATCAATTTCAGAGTATCTTATCAAGTGGAAGAACTTATCCGCTGAAGATTCCACATGGGAGGATGAGAATTTTATGCAGAAGTATCCAGAACTACTCAAGCGTTGAGGACAACACTTTTTTGAAGGAGAGGGGCATGTTGGGTCCCTATAATACTAGTGATTACCCCATTACTATTGTAGTTATACCCCTTATTTATATTGTTGTGCCCCTATTACCCCCATATTGTTATTTCTGTGCCCCATAGAATCCCTCTATTGTTATTTTTGTGGCTTTATATTATTATTGTTAGGTTGGCTAGATTATATTGTGACTCCTTAGACTCCTATATATAGAAAGGAGGTTTTGTCATTTGTATCATCTAAGAATTGTTCATTTATGTAATGTAAAGGAGGTTGCCCCCTCGAAGAGGCTGAATTCTAAGGCGTTGATCTATCTTTTCTATCTTTTCTTGAGCTGGTTTCATAACATCCTTGATGTCCTTACAGGTGGCTAGGACAACTTCCCACCCTTTCTGGCCCATTTCTACGATGATATTGGTGAAGTCATCATGACCCCATTGCTAAACTTCCTAGACTTTGTTAATGACTCCTTCCTGGTGAAACTCTACCCTTACTTTGTCTACAAATTAAATCCCACCATACCGTTGGGCTTTGTGCTCTTCCAAGATGGGTCCTTGAACTAAGATTATCCAAATAATGGACTTTGATAGACCATACTCTTTGAATCTATTATCAATTTCACAATAGTAGTCATGGAATTGATCGACCACAATCCAATCCTTGTGGTCGTTACTAAGATCGATTGGGTTTACGTTGGTGATGATAACGAACATGCATGAGTAGAAGGATGAGAAGATTCAATGTGTTGTGGAAGCCATGGTGAACGAAAGAGAAAACGTATCACTTGAGGATTGATTGTGCAGAGTGTGGAGCTCCTCATTCCACAAAATGAGAACCATCTCCATAGAACAGTCCCCATTGTATACAAATTAGCATAAAATAGCTTCATGTAGGACTCCTTGTTTATACATGTTGCTTCAACCATTTAATGGCAAGTGTCCCAACGTTTCAAAAATCAATGTAATTTCAAAAGAAACGTGTCTCTGCCATTTTAATATCTATAATTTTATGTTATATGATCAGAAAATATTTCTATGAAAATAATGACATTATTTAAAATTGCTAGGTCAAGAAGGCATGAGAAGAGTTCAAATATGCTACTAAAACTATGAGGTTAAATGCATTATAATGGATATGAGAAAAAGCACTTGGGCAGGATCTGAAATTTGATTGAAATGTTGACAAGGAAGGAAGGTGGGAGGCTACAAAATCCCTAGAGAAGCATAAGAAGAGCCTAGGCAATGTACAAGCCATTGTGAGAGAAAGAGAAAATGAAACCCTTAAGGATTCATTTTGCAGAGTGTGGAGCTCCATAATCTGCACAATGAGAATAACCTATACAAAATGATTATGATCATATACAAAGTATACAAATTAACATAAAATAATGCCAAGTGTCCTAGCATTTCACAAATCAATGTAATTTTGAAACCAGCATGTATACTGTGGATGGGTTCACATTTTGGCTTTTAACATGTTTGTTCTTCTTTTTTTCCCACTGTCTTGAACAAGTAGAGAAATAACATTCTCAACAACAACATCCAGTACTAGTTATTTCAATGTGAATTTGAAATATTAGCTTGTGTGTAGGGTTTTAACATTTTTATTATGAGTTGAGCTAGTTTAAATTAATTGAAACCATAGTAATAAAGTTTTATGAAAAAAATATTATCATAAGATAAAAGAAAAATGCGTGATGTTTTATGATAAAATTTTATAAAAAGATTATTATCATGTGATATACATGTTTCTTATCACATAATGTGTTTAGTGTATGTCGAGGAAAATGAAAATTGTATAATCTTATTCATGAAGGCAATTTGATATACGTGTTTCTTATCCCATGATGTGTTTACTACACACTGAGGAAAATCCCATGCATGAGAGATCCTCTTTGTGACATCAAGCTTGCAGTAGTTTCTAGGGACTAATGTGCATATTATAATTGAACACTACACTTCCTATATTAATTAAGCTGATAGGATTTTTATGGTGAGGTTCCTCCTCACAACACTAAAGAAGAGTCATCAGCCTTCAAAGAATATACCATTTTGACGATGTGATTGAATGTGGGCCTTCGATCTCCAATTTTCTCCACTCGAGGTTATTTGAATCTTAATATCCATGATCTAGCCACATGATGGAGTATGAAATCATGACTGTGAAAGGATGTTACGACATAAATCTGGTGAACGGTGCCTTCCGGTGTTAAGCCCTTTAGCCTGGGAGAGGGGGTCGATTCTTTAGAATATTGCGCTACAAATTGTTTCAATGTGTAATGCAAGGGATCACATCACACATGCTTGAGCCCTTATAATATCACATAATTACAATCGGCAATTTCACAATGTAGAATTTGGTTGCTTTCCCAAAACTTGTGATCTTCGATGAGTGACGGGGCCTGATCCTCGTTGAGAGGAAATGAGTGAAGACCCCACACATGAAATTTTATCATATAAAACCTGTGTTAACCCTTCCCACCCAACTTTACATGAAAACCTTTATTAACCTATGTCCACCCAACTTTATGATTTAAATAGACAAAACAAATATTTAAACTTCCATCACCCTTTTGATGCACCAATATCCCTTGATTCCTTTGAACTCTTTGTGGTCATGGTGCTAGCCCTGAAATCAGAGCCCTCTCTATTGGTGATTTCTTATCGGAGGTGTAACCTTGCTACACAGCATGGCAATTCATCGATTGCCAATCATTGACCAGCTTCTATGTTTGTGCCTTGGTCCTGTCGCTCTTCACCTGACTATAGTCTAGCCCTCATATTGGAGCCCTTCAGTCTGAGGTTATCAATCAGAGGTTCCACTTCAATGCACAATATGCCTCAACCTCTCATTTCTAATCTCCCATACGTGACACAATTACTGCCACGTGTCACCTTTTGAATAATTCCCTATGCTGCCCTTGATTTATTTGAAATCTTTATCATCATGGTGCTAGCCCCTAAATCAGAGCCCTCTCTATTGTAGATTTCCAATCGGAGGTGTAACCTTGGTGCACGTCATGTCAATTCACAAATTTTCAATCGCGATCACCTTTTGTGTTTAGCCCTTGGTCCTTTGGCTGTTCACGTGACCCCAGTCTAACCCCCATATCGGAACCCTTCAATCAGAGGTTATCAATCAGAGGTTTCACTTTGATGCACAATACGCTCAACCTCCGATTGCTGATCTCCCATACATGAGACCATCAATTCCACATATCTTCCACGTGTCACCTTTTCAATAATTCCATGTGCTACCCTTTTTTTGGCTTTCTATGAGCCTTGAAACTATCAAATATAGCTACCACGTGCCAACCATGTTGGCATGTCGTGATGATGTCAGCCTCCCCATGTCACTTGTCGCAACCAATTTTTGGCTGCAATGCGTCCCTTAATGCATCTAGTCATTGTTTCTACGTGTCTCTTATTGGATCCAATATTTTTTCTGCCACAAATCCCTTTGGGAGGAGAAAGAAAAGGCTCGAGCTTCTTTGATTTTGCTGATAAATCCTTTGTTAATTTGTTATCATCCATCCCAACACTTTAACACTAGTGGCCCATTATTGGCGGTTTCATCGCATATTGAAACTCACAATATTGACACTTTTAAGATGTGGGCCATTCTCAAAAAGTTCCTCTTGAGAGCAGATGCAATTTTCTATTGAATTCTTTTTCATACTTCTGGAGGGTCTATATATTGGAACGAATAGCAATCTCTGAAGTCGGAAGTTGCAACTTGAAAAAATAAGGCATTTGGAGGTCAGCAAGGATCACTATATATATGAAACAGATAAGGCAATGATACCTGGAACCTGTGGGACATTCTTGTTGGTCTAATGGTCGGACGAACCCCTTTATAATAGAGTTATATTAGACTAATAACATTGCTAGAATTCTTTTCGAAATTTTCGATACATGTAGAATTGTCCTGTATAATAATAAACAAATATCTAAATTTTGAATCTCCAAAATCTGCTATGGACCTCCAACCACTAATATGTAACCTCAATTGTTTTATCATACCAAACTTAAATGTGAAATCGCATCTGCCCCTTATTGTAGATTTTGGAATACGACCTCCACTAAGATCCACTGTGTAAGCACAAATCTTTCTCTTGTTGTCTATTTTATTCATTAATTACCATTGGTTTGCCGACTATGTAAATTTACTGTCATTTTAATCTCCCTAATACGAAGATCATATGTTTTACACCCTTTTACAAAGGAAAATTAATATGATCGATCGACTTTTTTTCCCATAGATTCCCAAAATATTTATTTTGACGTCAAGGTTTCAATGCCCGAAAACTCAGATATATATTTAATCAATAGGCCACATTTTTTAACGATTGAAACTTAAAATATCTACACACATCATGGTCTCAGTGGCTACTCTATTCATTAATCTAATTAATGGGCTGACCATGTGCATTTATTTTCACTTAATTCTCGCTCGCATGAAATTGATATGTTTTATGCCTTGGACACTTTATTGTATGCATTGATTCAAACGAGCCACATTGATATTTTGGATCAGACTTTCGACTTGCAAGATTTCAAAAAGGATTCTTCTCATATCAAAGTTTCAAAATCCTAAAATTCCCATGTATATTTAATCAATATTTCACATTTTCCTTTGATTAAGTTTTAAAACTTATCCACGCATCTTGACGTTGAGGACTGTTCTATTCAATAATCTAATTAATGGCCCGCCTATGTGCATTTATTCTCACTTTAATCTTGCTTGAAGGAGCATATCTGTCATTGGTAAGCTCATGATATTTCACATGTCCTCATTCTAATTTGTTGCTCCCACTGCTTAGCCGGTAGTTGGGTGTGTTCTCTATTTAGCCTCTTTACGTCGCACTATTCTGTTGATTTTTTGAGTTGCATCTTATTTTTTTGTTTTTGTGCTATTATTGGTCTCTTGTTGTTGATCTTGTTGTTGCTACTACACAACGTGCTGCTGCCTTCAACTAAATAACTACCCTGAAATTTCAGTAACCAACAGGTGAGAATTGAGAACGTGTTAACCATATTGTCTTCTGCACTCAAATGGCAAGTATCAATGTTTTCATACTACATATATAGCTTATAATACTATGTGAATTTTAATGACATACAACACACCCACCTGTAGAGTTTATAAAACACCATATATAGACAGCCAACTTTCTATGTTTAAACATTCCAATTTTCGTTTCCCCTTACCTTTGACTATTGGTAACAATCTAAATTGTAAATCATTCTCCTTTCATTTGGCTTCAAGTATTCCAATCTTCTGAATGACCCCGCTCACTACTTTATTTCCTCTTCTCTTCCAATGTCGATATCATTTTATCGGCTTTCAACTTTTAGGACAACTCCTTTCCTCATCATCATGGAATTTTCCTTGACAATGAACTCCATCACTTTGTTTCTCGCTGGCTGTACAATGATACAACCATCCCTCCAAATGGGTTCCTTCTTGCTTCGACAAAGACATTGTCCCAATGATATGACATTTCCCTCTCTGACGGTACCTATCTACACAGAATGTTTCTTCCGTCTACTTACAATGGCCATGTCATCTCTAGTTCCCTAAAGTTGGGCTCGATTATCATTCTCAAAGAAGTTAGTTGCACTTTTTTGCAAAACTATGGGTATGTTAACTCTTCACCATATTCTTGATGTTTTTATGTTCCTTCGCTCTCTCTGCCACTACCACTCTAACTAATTCCACATTTCTTTTCTCTCTCTTTCTTTCTTTTCAAGACTCTACAAATTATTGAACACGAAGTTCTTGAACTTCATACAACTTTGGTTGGGGACTCAGACCTTCTTCAAATTGTACAAACGCCAACATACCAACCAAGCTCTTCAATGTCACATGCCCCTTCCTCGTCTACTACTGCTTCGACATAGGATTTTTCATCATCATCAAATCAAATGTCCTCTGTTATACCTTCTGCCATTCCATTAATGGTGTTAATCCCATACCATAAACAATGGTCAATCCAGGGTAGAGTGCTTGGAAAAAAATCCATTCACTCCTACAACAATGCTCGAGGCTCCGGAAAGGTCTTTGAATTTGACCATGTTGATTTTGCCAATGATACAATCCATCTCTCTGCCTTCAGTGATCTCACAGATTCCTTGCATGACCTTTTCCAAATTGGGAAGCTTTGCATGGTCTCAAATGGCATTGTGAAACCAAAAAACACAAATTACAACCATCTGGATAGAAAATGGGAAGTCTCCCTCTCTACAACTTCCACTCTTGACCCTTCCTTAGATGATGTTTTGACAATTCCTTTCCACCATTTCTATTTTAAATCTATAGATGAAATCATATCTGCAAGCCTCGACTCAAATGTCGACATCATTGGCATTTTCAGGTCCACATCTCCAACTTCCACCATTCATCGAAGAGATGGCTTTAAAACACCTAGGAAAACTCTTATCTTGGAAGACATGTATATTTATAGTATCAATATCATCCTATGGGGAAGGGGGGGGGGCATTGCCACACCCTAGGCAATAAACTCATTTAACTTGCCTCTTCTAGTGCTTCAATCGTGTTTGCAATAAAAGGGGGTCGCATGGCCGAATTTAATGGAAGAACTATTGGGACTATCTCGACCATTAGCCTTGTGCTAAATCCCGCCATTCTAGAGACTAAGAAGCTCCAATCATGGTTTCATTAAAGATACCACTTGGACTCTTCACCATCGTTAAGTATAAAATTCTCGGGGCCTTCCAAGCGGGTCCACCCACAACGTACAATTATCAACCTCACAGACTCGCATCTGACCGAAAAACCAACATGGCTATTTGTTCATGGAACCATCACCTCTATTGAAATGAAATATTTCTACTTCCTTACATGCCTTCTCTCATATGATGGCATGCAATGCATGAAAAAATTTGTCAACCACTCAAATCGAATGTGGAACTACAAAAAATGTGGTGGGGCATTCCTCGCATGTGACTATCGGTATGTGTTATGAAACCAGCTCAAGAAAAAGATAGAAAAGATAGATCAACACCTTAAAATTCAGCCTCTTCGAGGGGGCAACCTCCTTTACATTACATGAATGAACAATTCTTGGATGATTCAAATGACAAAACCTCCTTTCTATATATAGGAGTCTAAGGAGTCACAATATAACCCAGCCGACCTAACAATAATAATATAAAGCCACATAAATAACAATAGAGGGATTCTATGGGGCACAGTAATAACAATATGGGGACAATAGGGGCACAACAATATTAATAAGGGGTACAACTACAATAGTAATGGGGTAATCACTAGTATTATAGGGACCCAACATGCCCCTCTCCTTCAAAAAAGTGTTGTCCTCAACGCTTGAGTAGTTCTAGATGCTTCTGTATAAAATTCTCATCCTCCCATGTGGAATCTTCAGCAGATAAGTTCTTCCACTTGATAAGATACTCTGAAATTGATCGATTTCGTAACTGTCGAGCTCTTGTTTCTGTGACTGCTTCTGGTTCCAATATAGTTTTTCCTTCCTCGTCAAGTTCTGGCAATATTGTTTGAACTGGGAGCTTATCGCCTATAACCTTCTTTAAACATGAAACATGGAAAACTGGGTGCAATTGAGAAGCTGCAGGAAGCTCCAATTTGTATGCCATAGTACCAATCTTTTGCAACACCTTTTACGGACCATAATACTTTGGTGATAATTTATTATCCTTCTTAGCTTGCTTGAGGGACATTTTCTTAAATGGTTGTAGCTGTAGGAATACCCAATCACCTATATCAAAACTTCTTTCGCTGCGATGTTGATCTGCCTATTGTTTCATTCTATTCTGTGCCAACACGAGGTTATCCTATAAGAGTTGGAGGACTTGTTGTTGATGTTCGATGTGATGTTCCACTGCTTGAACCTTAGAATTTTCTCTTAAATATGATGTGATGGATGGTGGCTGATACCCATAAAGTGCCATAAATGGGGTCATTTTTGTTGCTGTATGGAAGGAAGTGTTATACCACCATTCAGCCAGAGGCAACCATTTGACCCATTGTGTCAGTTTATCAGACACAAAGCAACGAAGATATCCTTCCAAACATTTGTTTACTATCTTAGTTTGCCCATAAGATTTAGGATGATAAGATGAGCTATGAGCTAACTGAGTACCAAGACAAGAAAATAATTCTGTCCAAAAATTTCCAGTGAAAATTGGATCTCTGTCACTTACAATAATCTTTGGGTTTCCATGTAGCTTTTGAATTGTTTCCATAAATGCAGTAGAAACTGTACTGGCTTTAAATGGATGTGATAATGCACAAAAGTGTGCATACTTGGTAAGTCTGTCAACTACCACCATGATGACACTCTTTCCCTCAGACTTGGCTAAACCTATGATAAAATCCATTGAAACCTCCTCCCAACGTTGGCTTGGAATGGATAAGGGTTGTAATAGACCCGGTGTCTTAATTGTTTCAAATTTATTTTGTTGGAAAACCAAACATTCTGCCACAAACTTTTGAATATCTGATTTAAGGCCATCCCAAAAAAATTCCTTCTTAACCCTGTGGTAAGTTTTTAAAAATCCTGAGTGCCCTCCTAAGGGAGAAATGTGCAATTCCATAAGAATCTTTTGTTTTAGCTGGGAATTCTTACAGAGGTATAAGCAATCTTTGTACCATAACGAATCATTTTTCCAGCTAAATGTATCCGACGTACTGGAATCTTGTTGTAACTTTCGAATAAGTGCCCACATTTCTTCGTCATTCTTCCATTCCTCTCTTGCTTCGTTTATCCAATCTGGTTGGATAATAGAAATGGTGCACAACAATGCTTCCACATCCTCATCCTTTCTTGAGAGTGCATCTGCCACCACATTTTGCTTCCCTTTTTTGTAGATGATTTCAAAGTCATAACCCAACATCTTTGTGATCCTCTTTTGTTTCTCTTCAGAGGATAATCTTTGTTCTAAAAAGTATTTAAGGCTATCATGATCCGTTTTTACCTTGAAGTGTCTTCCCATTAGGTAGGGTCACCATTTCTTAAGTGCATGGAGTATTGCCAACATTTCCTTCTCATAAATAGCTTTGTGTAAAAACTTTCCCTTGATTGGACAACTTTCAAAAGCAATGGGTCTTTCATCTTGCATTAAAACAGTACCAATTCCATTTCCTGAAGCATCACATTCCACAATAAATGTTTTTGTGAAGTTCGGTGTAGCTAAGACAGGGCTTGGCACATTGCCTCTTTAAGATGTTTGAAGGCCTTTGTTGCTTCTGGAGTCCATGAAAATGCATCTTTCTTCAATAGTGTTGTTAGAGGTGCTGCTATTCTCCCATAATTCTTAACAAACTTGCAATAATACCCTGTAAACCCGAGAAATCCTCGCAGATGCTTTATGGATGTGGGGATTTTCCATTCCTTAATGGCTTTAATTTTGCTAGGGTCTACCTTAACTCCTTCATGAGATACAATATGACCCAGATATTCCACCTCTTGTACTCCAAAGAAACATTTGGATCTTTTTGCGTATAATTGTTTCTCCTCTAATAGTTGTAGCACCCTGTCAACATGTTCAACATGATCCTTCCAAGACTTGCTGTAGATTAGTATATCATCAAAAAATACTAACACAAATTTTCTAAGGAATGGTTTGAAAATTGAATTCATCAAACCTTGAAATGTTGAGGGTGCATTGGTAAGGCCAAAAGGCATGACCAAAAATTCATAATGACCCTCATGAGTTCTAAATGCTGTTTTTGAAATGTCTTCAGTCTTCATTCTGATTTGATGATATCCTAAATGAAGATCCAACTTGGTGAAGTAAATTGATCCATGCAATTCATCCAGTAATTCATCAATGACAGGAATGGGAAACTTATCTTTAATAGTGAGCTTGTTGAGCTCCCTATAATTCGGACACATGTGCCATGATCCATCCTTCTTGTGCACCAGTACTACTGGAGTAGAGAAAGAACTTTGACTCGGTTGAATTATACCAGCCTTTACCATTTCTGCAGCCATACGTTCAATTTCACTCTTTTGGGCATAGGGATATCTGTACAGCTTGATGTTTGGAGGAACACTTCCTAGAATCATATGAATAGCATGATCATGATCATGAATAGGTGGGAGACCTTTGGGAGTCTCAAATACCTTGGAATGATTTTCCAAGACTTTTTGGAGATCTGGAGAAATAGATGATTCCAATGTGGAAACATCTAGCGAACATAATTGTGCGATTACACCTTTTCGTTCCTTTTTTAGAAGCTTTGTCATACCATTAGAGCTAATTATCTTTCCCAGTTTCCCTGCAATACCCCTTAATTCAACTTCATTTCCTTCCACAGAAAATTTGATGAAAAGTTCTTGAAAATTAAAAGCTATTGTACCCAAGGATTGTAGCCGTTGGACTCCTAATACAACATCAGCACCTCCCATTGGAATGGAAAGCATTGGGCTAGTCAATACATATTCTCCCATTGATAGCTTGATATTATGGCACTTTCCAGAGCAATTTATTGTTCCTCCATTTGCAACCATCACTTGAAACTCTAGTGCTGGATATAAGAAGCAATTCAATTCTTTTGCTACCTTACAATGAATAAAATTGTGGGTACTTCCTAAATCAATCAACACTATTACCTTTTTCTTCTTGATTTGTCCTTCTATCTTGATGGTTTGAGGAGTGGTAATTCCGGCCAATGCATTACAAGATATGGTCGGATTCATTTGTTCTTCATTTAGGCTTTGTTCCTGGAGTATATCCTCTTCTTTTGACATTTCTTGCTCCTTTTCTTCTTCCTCTTCACAATCTATGTAGAATAATTTCTTCTCAGCACACTTATGACCTTTAGTGTATTTGCTATCACAACTGTAACAAAGCCCTTTTGCTCTTTTTTCTTCCAATTGTTGTGGTGTCAACCTTATAGGTTGTGGAAGACTAGCGGCAACAACACTTCCGTCTTTATAGTTGTGAGTGGTATGCTTCCTGGTTGCCATAATTTTGCTTTCCATTTTTTTTGCTAACCTGAATGCCTTATCTAATGAATTAGGTTCCCAAAGGCGAACATCATGTTGGATATTATCCTTTAAAGACCCTATGAACACATCAATCCTATGCTCCTCTGGAATATTTTTTACCCTTATGTTCAATTTTTGGAACTCCTCAATGTGCTCCATTATTGAACCGTTTTGTTTGAGACTTATCAATTGGCAAAAAAAAGTGTTGCTTTTTGTATCCTCATAATGTGCTATCAATTATTCCATAAAAATTGCCTAGGTGATAGATTGTTTATGAGAGCAAAGCCATTGATACCATACAAACTGATTTGGTTCCAAATATAAAGTTGCAATACGTACCTTTTGTGTGTTTTGCACATTATTGAGATCGAAAAATTGCTCCATCTGTAATATCCATGTTGCGGGATCCTTGCCATAAAACTTCCTCATATTGATTTTTGGAATATGGTGCGTCTTTGATCCAACATTAGAGTCTATGAAATCATGATTAACATTTCCTTTGTTTGCATCATGAGTTTCCTTTCCTCCCCTTTCACCATTAGTAAGTATTTCTTGTAGAAAATTTGTCAAATCTGCCTTCAAATCTATCTTGAAATCATCAATCTTGGCTTCCACGCCCTTTATCTTAGATTCCACTCCATTTATCTTAGCTTCTGTTAGCTTTTGTGAGAGTGAAATTTGTTGCACTTGGTCTTGTAATTTTGATATATCATGTAGCATTTCTTCCTCTTCTTCATGAGTCATGCTAGAGCTTTCAGATTTTTTACTAGGTGTTTGCATTTTATTTCCTCGGGGCATCAATTACTGATACTAATTCTCTACTATGCCCTTTGAATTCCTTCAAAATAATTTTTCAAACCAAGCTTAAGCAAAAATTTAAAAAACCTACACACCTTTTTTCACTTTGTAGGAGCTTGATATTGCCTCTGATGTATCTCTGTAATTTTAGATCATCCAATTCTGAAATTGAAACCTGTGGTAGCCCTCTATGTCCTCTTTCCAATGCCACTAGTCTGACTCCAATTGGATTCTCCAATGAAGAGTTATGCCAAATCTCCCACAGTGACCTGATTATAGACTAATTCAGTAGAGCGAACTTGTACGATGTGCCATGTGTCCTTGTTTTGACCTTGGCTCTAAAAAATATATACAAGAAACTAAAGTCCGTCCTCTTTTTGTACCTTCTTACAAAATTTCAATCCGATTCTCAGAGAGAAAGTTATGATGATTTTCCCCAGGTCACTTGTTTGGAATGTAATTCAGGAGTCTGCAAAAACACCAACTTCCTCAGATCATATCTCCGTAAATATAGCGTGAAAAACTCTGAAATTCTGACTCGAGCTTCAGTGCGATGTCTTCTCAAATGGGTTTTTTTTTAGCTTATGAAACGTAGCAGAAAAAAAGTTATAGCGAAAATTCCACGATGACCTGTTTGGAGCAGCGAAACCCTAGAATCCAAAGCTCCGATACCAAATGTTATGAAACCAGCTCAAGAAAAAGATAGAAAAGATAGATCAACGCCTTAAAATTCAGCCTCTTCGAGGGGCAACCTCCTTTACATTACATGAATGAACAATTCTTGGATGATTCAAATGACAAAACCTCCTTTCTATATATAGGAGTCTAAGGAGTCACAATATAACCCAGCCGACCTAACAATAATAATATAAAGCCACAAAAATAACAATAGAGGGATTCTATGGGGCACAGTAATAATAATATGGGGACAATAGGGGCACAAAAATATTAATAAGGGGTACAACTACAATAGTAATGGGGTAATCACTAGTATTATAGGGACCCAACAGTATGTGATGAAATTTGAAATGCATGACCACACACGCATACTGGAAAATGTCATCGCATTTGATAATCATGCAACTGAACTCATGGGTGTCCAAGAAAAAGACTTGTTCATACTCTCCAATGATCCTAATGCTACCCAAGAGGTTCGTGCAAGGGTTTCATGTCGTCCTTTCCTCCTTACATTGTCTACGAAAACATATATATTCAATGGTGTGGACAATTTGATGTTTGTACTAATCAATTCAAAGAAGATCACCTATAGCTTTGCATCTTTTTTTCTCCTCCAGGAAATCGAAAAAATGTCTACTGATTCAGTTGTTCGACACCTTTGAAAGTCGAATGATTTTCTCCATGCCACCATGAAGTCTAAAAAATAACTTTTATATGATTTTTCTTTCATTTTCGTTTCATCCCTTGCCAGCCCCCTTCATTTTGTTCACTTCGTCATTGTAATTCTCTTATTAATGTATATACACCTATGATACATGTTGCAGCTTCCACCTTTGCATAATTCTCCATATTTTACTTTTACATATAGTATATATGTTTTTTTCCTCTTCCTTCTAAACAAAATAGAATATTTACATCCTTTTATATTGTTCCTTTTACACCTAAACACAAACATTAGCTTCTTACAAAGGCTTGTTGTTTCGTTGCCTTAAATCTACTTCGTATATGAATGATAGATAGTTATCAATTACCACAAAAATACTTCACTGAAATAAGATTTATTCTAATCTCATTCTATGCTCCAAAGATAGCTTTGACAAAGTTCCAACAAGAAAAGTTGAATGGCATGACATTAGTACATAATACCAAAGAAACATAAACTCTATGATAAAAAGGTTTCTCCGACCAATAAACTGCAACTACTTTGTCAAAAGATACATCTACTTTATAAGCTAGAAGGCATTATTTCAAAAATATACCCACTAATGAAGTTCTTGCTTTTGGGGGCTGTGTACTCTATCCTTGTGCTTAATACAAATATTTCTCATCTCCTATATTCACTTGAACTTGTGTCCCCATGTTCGTATCAAGATGGACATGCCAACATCTTCTGCAAACCCTTCAAGAAATTCTTATAAGAGACTCCTTTATGAATAAAATAAAGACACCTCCAACAAAAAAATATGGCTCAAATATAAATTTGATTTAAACACCCAAACCTTTCCAGCTATACCCTCGTCTAATGTTTCTCTTCGCCAACATCCTGAAGTTTCACTTGCAAACCAATCTCCTTGAAAATTCCCCACTCTAAATGTACCTATGCTTCAACTTCCTCCATTCACTTCCACTTCTTTCCCATGTACATTGCACAACCCACCATCAAATCATCCTCCTTCACGTTCCCATCCCCATATTTTGGTCAACCCTGTCCTTAACCATGCACACCACCAATTTCCTAAAAGGATAGATGACCTCTCCCCCTTGCATATTTGCTCCATGTGCAAAGAATCATACCCAAATATAAAAACAAAATTCTTACATTGTAACCTCTGTTATCACCAAAAAATTGATCATTTAGCCTAACTTAATATATGGATCAAAGTACACCATGTAAAGCCAATTTTACCATAGTAAAAATTCTTTCGCTGTGAGAAATTACTTAATAAACTACCTTTGTTAAGTAATTTATAGTTAAACCCATGAAGAATAATTAAATAAATCACTATTTATTTGATTTTCTTCTAGGAATAATTAATTTAACCATTGTTTTCTTATTATTCCTTGTCATATTTGACCCAATCATGAAAAATAAATAGATAAATCATTATTTATCATATTTTTCTCTAATAATAATTAATTAATCACTAATTAATTATTATTCTTTGTCAAATTTGACTAAATCCCTTAGGAATAATTAAATAAATCCTTATTTGTTTATTATTTCTTAACTAATTCGTTGAGATGATAAATAAATCATTTGTTTATTTATTATTTATAAATAAAATTTTAAATACATTTTCCCTCCTAAACAAATGTAATAAAATATTCCAAGTGGTTATTCCAAGAATGGGATCAATAATATTTTATTATTTCTCATTATTTGAGGATAACTCAATATTTTGTTATAAATATAAGGGTTTTCCATTCATTATTCACTTTTGATTATTTTCATTTTGGCACTCACTGTTGTAACTTTGATTATTTTCATTGTCCATACCATATTTTTGTTGGCTTTACACATTATAGAGGAGAGAGAATCTACAAAAACTAAAGACTTTTGAGGATAGCCAAGAACCCATCCCATAGAAGGGGACTGGTAATATTTATCTGTTCTCTTCACAGGTGTTATAATAAAATCATTCTTTACGTATTTGGTTTCCATTGGATGGTTGGATTTATTACTCTTTGATTTTGTTGTTTAACTATGATTGTGGCATATATCTAGACTTTGGTAGGTTTTTTTTCTATCAGTTGCTATAGATCTACAATATTTAGCAGCCATTTATATTATTGAGATTTTTTTTCAACCACAATCTTAAGTGGGTTATTTTCGTACATCTTTGAGAAGAAAACACAACAACAACCTTTGTTGCTCCCAATGTGCAACTACAAAATCCACCCACTGCTTCTCCCTTGCAAACAACATGGACCCTGGAAACCAACCGTTTGTCCTTGCTTCTCTAACACAAATAGAAGAAATTATCATATCATGTGTCAACCCAATCTTTCAAGTTACCCATGCATGAGGTGGACAATACAAATACATTGGTCATACTATTTGCTTCCCGCAGGACATCACTGCCATCGCCAACATTTTACCACTCTTGGTTTCTGAATTAGAGATCGTCGTTGTTACTAGGCATCACTCTAACCACAAAACCTATGATTTCATTGGTAGTGGGATACATGTTCTTACAACTTTAGAGTACAAACTAGCCCATGATCCCTACTACAGATGTCCAACTAGACCAAGTTGCAATATCTACCTTACCAACTCACCCTACTGATATGTATTCTCTCGTCCATCGCATCTCCCCCTCCTCTCCTAAACTATGAATTGACTTCCCTACTTTCGATGATAACATTTTGCACGCCCCACTCCAACAAACCTCCAACCATCCTCTTTTGTATCAACACTCCCTAATTCCCATATTATGCTTGAAGAAATACACAACTACCTGCACTCTCCCCATCCTATTTCCACTACTTCACTTTGTTGGCCCTCTATTTACCCCTTCACTATTAATGAATATACCACAAAAGGCATATTTGCTATGTATTTCCTCACACTCTTCCCCATAGGGGCCATCATGATTGGTCAACCACGTCTTAGAAAAGTTGAAATACAAGAATATGTTGTTCACCTCATACGCTACTATGATAATTGTTTTCCTAGCATCCAAGATTCTGGTATTACTTGTACAATATTATGTTACAAAATCATAGTAAAGAAATTGTTGTTGTTTCTGTGAAGAGAGACCTTGAAGAGGTACTCCAAGTGATCATTGCAGACCTTCGTGCATGCCTCCATGACATTCCCGATTCCATGCTTCTTGACCAGATTATGCACTTTGGATCAGGCCTTAGAGGGACATGCTCGTTCTGGAACAAACACAAAGGTGAACTCACTAATATGATTATACAAATAGGTAGCCTAACTTTCTTCTTCACCCTGAGTGTAGCTGACACCAAATGGCATGACATGCACATGGTCATGCCTGACAACCCCCTTGGATTCATTTGAGTTATCTCAATGGAAATTCAAGAATATAATCAACAATCCCCATCTTACAACATAGTACATTCATTGTCGATTCACAATCTTCCTCGAAAAGGTCTTGCAAAAAGGTTTATATTTAAAGGAATTCTCATGCAGGTTTTTCTGTAACCATCCTTCTCCTTTTTGTTTCTTTTCCTGGATGTACAGTTGCCGCAGAAAATTTCCTTTTTCATCTTTGCGGGTATGAGTGGCAACATAGGGGCTCCGCAAACATACATGGTTTCCTTTGGCTTGAAAATGCACCTGATATGGACAACCTTGATTGGGATGACCAAGTCGTGATGGATAAAGATAGGTCCTATTTCGATGAACACATTTATGCTCGGAATCCTCACCCTCTTGAAAAACGTGGACCTTATGTACATATCTATATAGAGAATAACCCATGTGTCCTCCCATCACCATTGAAATTTCAATCCTCTCGCCTTTAGGATTACGAGAATCTACTTAATTGCATTCAAAAACATACAAAATTCCACCCATCTTCATGTCTTCGCAAGAAAGGCCCTACTCTTGTTTGTTGCTATGGAATTCCATGGGATTTGAATCCCACCTCCTCTTTTATCATTGATGATAGTGGATGAAATAAATATGTCCCCACTTTTATTGATGTCAGGTTAAATGTAGACAACTCTAGCATGCCATACATATGTAGAGAAAACATTGATTGCCAACGAGTTTTGTCTCAACATCCTATTCTCCACTACAACGTGAAATATGTAGCGAAACTAGAAACAAAATCAAAAAGTTATCGAAAAATGATTTCATGTGTCTCCCAAGCTGTCCACCCCAAAACACCTGTTGTTACTGTTGTTTGAAAATTTTTAATAGAAAAAGTTGTCGATAGGGACATTAGTGCACAAGAAACATGACATATGCTTCAAAAATTTCCCCTTTCACTTTGTAGTTTCTCATTTGTTTCCCTCAATGTTACTCAAACTATTTTTCCACGTGTTTCTCATGGTCTAGGTTCCCCATTCCCAACACCACCCTTCATTGTAGCATACATGAATAGACCTCCTTCCCTTGAAACACTAATTTTTCTTGAAGTTGCACGTTCCTAGTCCTTCTCTACTTGCTAAAAACATAACCAATGGAAACAAATAAATCCTTGCAAGATTTTTCATTTCCTCCCTTCCTATTCCTCAATCCCTTCTCCTGTTGATGCATGCTATGCTTATTTATGGTGGAGTGAACTACTTCTGTACTACCCTTTCTTCACACTCCCATCAGACATAGGCTCCACTTATGAAGCAATCATTTCACATTGGGAATAAAAATTATATGCATATGTTCCATGGCATGTTCATCGAGCCCCTGAAACCCCCATTTTCCCTTTCTCTGATGACACCTCCACTAATGATATGTCGAACCCACCTGAATCCGTAAACATTAATGAATGGAAATTCCTTTCTTAGCTACACCCTGGAAACAACATGGAAATTGATTACATTGACATGCTTGGACATCGCAACTTTGACTCTAACCATAATCAATCCCATACTACCATCCCTCTCCTTTGCAAGAGACAACCATACACTTCATAGAATTTAGTCGCTCATCCAACCAAATCTGTTCTATCCCATCTCTAGTTCCATGTTCGCTCACCTCACTGTCGCCCACCCAGCAAGTTGCTTTCACCATTGGCATCACCCACTTTTGGACCACTTCCTCGATTCCTCCACTTAGAATGCTCATCCAAGGTATTGCTGGCATGGGGAAGTCTCATTTAATTGATTGCCTAAAAGATACATTTCTTGTTCAATCTCTTTTGAATTCAGGTCCATTTATCCTACTTGTTTCAATAGGTGTTGCAATGTTTAGCGTAAAGGCGCTTACAATCCATTATTCCCTTTGGTGGGCCCCAGTATTGCAGCAATAATGCTGTAACTCCTGAGACTCCCTTCTTTAATTTTATCAACCCGGTAGTTCGTAACAAACTTGGAAGCGATAGTGCTGTATGCACAAGTACTAGCTCTTGCCGCAGTTGTCACTTGGTCAGCTGGCACAAGTCCGCTAGGAGCTTAAGCCAACTTCTATGAGCTCTTAGAAGAAGCTTTTTAATTGATGGATGAAAGCTAACTCAAAGGAAGCTAATCTACTTACGGAAAGAAACTGGAAGCCAAACAGAAACGCAAACCCTAGCAAACCATAATGCTACCAGCTAGTCCTACTGATGCAAAGATGAGAATGCAAACTACTAAAAGAGATGCCATTACTTCTATGAAGGTAAAATAAATGTGTCTAGACTACCTCTACCTGAAGAAAACATATTTTTGTATTTTTGAATCAGTTATTAGAATTATCATGCATGTGCTTTTAACTAGCTTTTTACTGTGCAGAGCTGGATCAAGGAGGAGAAATGCTTGGAAAAGGTTGGGAAGGTACAGAGAGGGCCTAAGGGGTCCCTAACAACCTTCCAGAGAGTTTCACAGAGTTTGGCTATCAAGAAACCTCATTCGTGAGCTTCTACAGGAAGTCTGCAGGGGTTCTACAGGATGTTCTTGGATTTCTACAGGATGTTCTGTAATTTTTCTACAGGATGTTTAGAAATGGAATTTTGGAGCATGGATGGAGGGAAAAAGGTGGAGGAATGAGTATGGAGGTGAAATAGGGGTGTAGGGGAGTTCAAGACTTGGAGGATGGAGTTGAGGAGAAGGTGTAGATGGTTGGGCTTGTTCTAAGAAGACTGGAATAATGCTGCACAAAAGGTAGGGTTATGAGGGCAATGTGGCAACGTGAGGCATGAAACCAAGTTAGGAGATGGAGAAGATGGGTTTGAGGGGGTCTGGGTAGACAGAGAAGTGGTACAGGTGCTCTGCAATTTGTGTTTCCAACTGAACCAATAAATACATGCAAGAAAACAAAGATCTAGTTATGCTACCCTAATATGATCTAGCTAACAGTAACAAGAATGGACAGCAGCTTTATTTGCAAGGAAACCATGTATATTAACTATGCAATGAAGCATTCAAAGATCTGAACATGTAACCAACTTCTGCAAATGAAAACCAAACACTAATGATTGCATGGCAAAGCAAAGTCAGTGTTTTTGTGGGTAGCAAAGTCATCCTAGTCACAGCTCCTTATCCCACTGAGGGAGAGGTGAAACCACAGATGTTTATTGGCCCTTTTCTTGAAGCTTTTTCTGTTAACAACCTATCAACTAAATCTGAGCATGAAAAGCTATTTTACTCATCAAAAAACAAACTAAATAACAAAACAAGATTTAGATCTAAATAGCAGATTTTATTCTAAGAATGCAACAAAAACACATAAAGATAATCAAAGGAGGTATTGGGCACTTGAGATGGGCCCAACCCCAAGAGCTATAGCCTCCTAAGAGAGATTTAGAGCTGGTGCAAAGCTGGATTCATCTTTATTGAGCAAGAAAAGAAGAGTTACATCAAAACTGTCCACAAGGAGAACTTGAAAATGAGCTGAAAGCAAAGCTAATCTATTGCCTAAAAATCGAACTACAAAATGACTACAAAATGACTAACTACTGGCTACAAAATGACTAACCACTAGCTAACCAAAATGAGGCCCTAAGCCTTCTTATTTATAGAAATTGAGGACCCAACAGTCCTCCTAAACTTTAGGGACTCGACTGCCCAAAACTTGTAGTTAACAACAGTCCTACTTGACTTGCTTGGCTGCCCTTGTGCTAATTGATTTGGTGGCCCTTGAACTCCGAGCTGATGGTGGAGAATTCGAGGTAAGGGCCCATAAATGAAGGGGACACCTTCCTACAAATCCTCTCCCTTGTTCTCCCACGAATTTGGCTGCCAAGTGCTCATTAAAACCTTCAATTTTGTCTCCAAGTTGACCAAAAAGGCTACACAAAGCACCCATTAGACTTGTTGGCATAATGACTAACCCAATTCACTCTATTAGCATAAATATAATAAAAAACATGCAATAAACTAATGAGAATGGTGGATTAAGTCGAATTAGAAGGTTGAATGAGCCCAAATAATCATCCATTTTTGGGGCTCATCATCACCCCCCTACTGAAGTGTTGCTCATCCTCTGAGCAACCAATCTATCTCCTCATCTTTGATGGCCCTGGTGGCCTCCCTGTCATGCTAAGCTTTTGAAGTGATGTCCTCTTCTTAGTCATGAAACCATGCTTTTCTCTTTTCTTCTTCCCACTGCCTGCTCCTTTTCCTAGAGAATTCTCAGCTTTAGTATGATTGTGCAAGTATATTCAATTAGATGGTGGCAATGGTGGTGAAAGGAGATGAAACCAGTGGATGATGGAAGAAAGGAGTGGTTTCATGCCTCCTCAACAAACTTCAAGCTTCAAATCCATCTTCATAATTGATTCTGGCCTGCCCAAAGGCTCTACAGGATGTTTCTGGTAGAAATACAGAACTTCCTATAGAAAGTCCTGTAGCTTCCTGTAGAAGGTTGAACCATGACTAGATTGTGCTTGAACCCTGAAAAAAATGAGTGTTCATGGAGGGGATGGATGTGAGGATGCCTGGGAACTTGGTAGGGACCCTTTTGCTTGTGCTGGGAGGCCGTTTTCTGGCTTCCTGTAGAAGCAGTCAGTTGGCTTCCTGTAGAAACAGTTTTCCTTGATTTGGCTTGCTTAGTTGGGGGTGCCTTCTCTTTGACTTGTGTTTTGGTTGCCTTGGGTGTGCCCTTATTTGTTTGGACATTCTCAGTCCTCTCTGCCCGTGTTTGCAATCGTTTCTCCCTTGGTGTTTGTGCCTTCATTCCACCCACAGTTTTGGCCTCAGCAGCTTGGCATTTCACTCATTCTTCTTGTTCCTTCTGTGGTGGTCTGTCTTGTGTTTCTTTTCCATGTCCTTCCATTACTCCTCCTATTCTGCTTGTTTGAATCCTTGTGCTTTTCTTGGCCTTAATGCAGCAAGCACAGCTGTTGCTTCCCTTGCCAACATTTCAGGGGATTTCTCTTTTTGCTGTTCTTTCCCTTCACTTCCTATAGAAATCTCTATGCCTTCGTGTTGCTCTAACTTCTTTTTCAGCAGTGCATTTTTCCTCCTGTAGCTGGCATTTTTGTAATGCTTTCAATGTGTCTCACCATGGCCAATTGTTCTCTTAATTCCTTTAGCTTGTCCTCCATGTGGTGTTGAGTGTTTTTTTTTTTAAATAAAATACTCAGGTGAGAAAGCAGGTAGAACTGAAAACAGAGGGATAGCTGAATTTTCACCTTTTTCTGAAACCAAACAAGGAATTTCCCCATGTGCTTCTCCTTACAAAATCAAATTGAAATATTACCCCTTTTTTTTAAACTGCTTTTATCCTGAATTTGACTCTCTGCTTTTGAAAAGAAGAATTTTTTTTTTACAGACAGAGTACAGAGATCAAGTTTTCTTCTCAGCACACATACATATATGTAAATTTAAAATTTTTCATACACAGGCTGGCCTCCATAGCTGCATATATCCTCCCTATAGGAGAATTTTTTTAAAAACAGGAAACGTGGAGGAGAATCTTGATGCAGAAACAACTAGGAAACCCAGTGCAATACACAGGGAAACATTTTTCTTCCAATTCACAGGTAGATTTTTTCTCTGATTCCCCAATCTTATGCTGTTCAATTCACCACCTTTTCAAAACATACCATGCATAGAGGAGTTTTTTCGAGCCTACCTCGTTTTGAGATTTCCAATTCCGACGCAACAGACACGGGTTTCTCTGCTTCAGAAGGATATACTGTATTTCCTGTAGAATGTCTTCCTGTAGAACGCTGGCCGGCTTCTGTAGGATGTCTCTGCACCTTTGAACGATCTTGGTATGCGGGAGAATTTTGAACAAGCCGAAAAACTTGGCGAAGGGCGTCAGTTTAACAGAATTCAAAGGCAGAGGATTCAGCCGAAGAGGTTTGCAAATGTAAATGAATCAGTAGTTAACGTGAGTCTTCAGCCGAGCATTCCTTTAATTACTGCGTGATTTGTGGTGAGGTGGTAGAGACGTGCGCTGCTCATGCAAACTGTTGGTCCGCTGCAGTGCCATCTGCCTGTAATCCCTTACCATTAGTTGCACTGGAGTTTAAAATATCCACAACTGTCTGTGTTTTTTCAAATTTCACGTGAATGACCATACACGTATGCTGTGTGATTTGCGTGAGAGAGTGAAGTGGCCAAGTGTACGTGGCCACATGCAACTGGAAGTGTTGTTTATGAACTATGTGTTTTCCCCCTGTAATCACTGCTGTGAATTGAACTGAAGTTTAACCGGCCAACACTCCTGGTTGCTTTAATTTTCACGTAAGTCAGCTGTCCACGTGTACTGCGTGACTTCCAGCTAAGTGCTAGAGAAGGCAATCGGCTTAACCTTGCTATATTCTTGGCTAAATTTCACCATTCCATTCGTTCATGCATTTCTTTAATTAGATTCATGCAATAGAGGAACAGGTTTTAGTCACGTACCTGAAGTCAAATGGCTGTTGTGAAGTGCTTTTTGTTGCTGCATGCTCATATTCTGTTGCTGCATGCCTGGATCCTTTGGTTGCATGAGGGCTTGGCTGATGATTTTTGGTTGTTTTTCCTTGTGCAGGTGTCCTCTGACCAGATCTAAGCTGCAGGCATTTGTTTCCACGTTCAAATCTGCACCTTCAAGCTGCTGCTGCTGAATTTTCACCGGACCAGAACTTGTTTTCGCCATTGCTTCCAAACGGTGAACCGGATTGATCTGAAACTTGCTGAGCATGTTCCTATCATCATGATGCACCTCCCATAGCAAAATCGTGATCAATGGATGCACAAATTTCGAGAAAAATGGAAAATGGCTGAAGATTTCAGAGATCAATTTCTCGGAAACCGTGCATCAGAATCGGCTGAAACTACTTGGGTAGGCTACTATCACCCATGTGCATCTCCCCATGAAATAGGTTTTGAAACAGATGCATGGATATGGAGAAAATGAAAAAATGGCTGAAGGAGATGGAGGTTGATTTCTTGGAAACCGTGCACCGGAATTGGCTGAAACTGCTCAAGCATGTTGCCATCACCCCTGTATGATTCTCTGTAGAACAGTTTTTCAAATGGATGCATGGTTTTCAAGTTAAGGCAAAAACAAATTATGTTCTAGGTATTTTTGCTTCAAGGCATTTTGAAATTTTGTTGCATGGTATGAAAAATGAGCTTGGGCTGTGCTGCAGGTATGGAGATGATGGAGGAGGAGTTTGAAGATTGCAGGAGGACTTCTGAACCCTTGAGGAAGCTACCATGTTCGCCAAACCACCTTTTTGAAATCCATTTCTAGCTTCCTACAATTTCTACAGGAACTTCCTGTAGAAGCACAATGAGAAGCACAATGAGGTGGAAAAATGATGGAGCAAGGCGAGGGATGGACACAAAGGTGCTTGCAGGCCTAACCAATAGATTCCCACCATCAGATTCCCTTTTAAAATTGAATTTGGTTCGTCCAAAGGTTCTACAGGATGTTTCCAGTAGAAATTCAAAACTTCCTGTAGAAAACACAGTTTTCATAAAAGAAGAACAATGAGGTGGAAAAAATGATGAAAAAGGGTGAGGAATGGAAACATGGATGCTTGTAGGCCTCATGGACATATTCCCAGCCTTCGGGTCCTCTTCGGAGATCAATTCGGCTTTTTTGTAAGCTTCCTGTAGAAGACACAAAACTTCCTGTAGAAAGCACAAAATTCCTTTGTCTTTGCTTTGAGTGATCCTCCTGACCTGCAATGTCCTTGTTACAACCTGCAATTATCCAATGGAAATTAGCTCTATTTTTCTTTTCTTTTTCTCTTTTTTTTTTTGAAAACAACTAGGGTGCCTCATGGAGGTTTTCACCCTAATTGCCTGCCCTGGGCGCCTCCAAGGGAGGTTTTCACCCAGGGATCTTATTCGCTTTTTATTTTCTCTTCTTTCCAACCCATTGACCGCCTCATGGAGGTTTTCAATCAATAAGCCAATCTAAGGTGCCTCCGAGGAGGTTTTCACCTTAGATTTTTATTTTCATCTTATTTTCATTTTTTTTCTTTTTCTTTTTTCTTCTTCTTTTTCTTCTACCCTACCCTACTTGAAAAACAAAATCCTTTTCAAGTATAAGAATACTTCCAATGGAGCCATGTGCACATCGATATTAGAGACAAAATGATGTGGCGGCTTGAGATGCATGCTTTGACAGCTATCCGGATTTCAGAGACCCAATGATTTGACTTTGAAGGGACCAAACATAGCTGAGGAAGAGAGTACTGCTGCAACTTAGTGACCGTCTGAAACCATATCTCAATATAGCTCTGATATCCTTGGTCCTTTTGCTGATCTGGATCATGTTTCGTGTCACCTTCTATCATGAACCTCACATCTTCCTCTTTTTGCTGATTTTTCTCTTGACTACATGGAGGGCTTGATGGTAACCATGAGGGAGCTTTCTCGATCTCTAATTCTGATCTCTTCTCTTCATCAAGAGCAGCCCATGGCTCTTTGATATCCTCTTTTGAATCTTCTTTTGCCTTTGGTCCTTCAATGTTGTCAATGTAATCCCTACTTTGCAACACTCTTCCTGAGCTATGGTGAAGATCATTGAGCTCAAGAGGAGTCATTTGGACATGTTGTGTCTCAGCATTGCAATTTTGTTGAGCTACTCCAATGGACAAGTTTGGAAATGGTGGTATGGGTAGCTGAGTGGGGGCGTAGATTTGAGATGGATGTGGATGGGGTTGTGGTTGGGTAGGCATTTGGGGTTGCCTTGGTGGAGCAGGAAGCGATGGTTGTGGATGAGCAGGTGGTGGAGGAAAAGAAGCGGGAGGATTGTTGTATTGGGGCCTCCACCCCTGATGAGGTGCATTCCACTGAGGCTGTGGCTGAGCATAAGAGTGAAACGAATGAGCAGCTAGTTGGGCATAATATGGATCTGTGAAGGAACAAGGAGGAGGTGTGAACCAAGAAGGGTGAGCAGGGGGACCCCAAGAAGGCATGAAAGTGGCTTGATAGGGGTCATAATAGGTCTGGGATGTCCCTTGCATTCCCTGCTGGTAAGGTATGTGTCCATGTGGCCTCGTTTGGTTCATATAATAGAGTGGTTCAGTGGCTCTTTTTTCCCTCTGATATGTAGCTTTGATTCTAGGCAAGGAAGGGCACTGATTCGTAGGATGGTATTCTTCACAAACAAAACACACTTCTATGGAGTACAATGGACATTCGTTCCTAGGATGCTTTCTAGTGCACCTAGGACAAAAAATGGCCAAAGCCCTCTTGGCTTCTTCTTGCTTCTTTTGGATCCACAAGGTATCCAGTTGCATGGCAAGAAACTGCCTCATATCACTCTTGAAATCTTCGATCTGATTTTCAAATTCGTCTTTGGACAAGCTGCTGCTCCCAACATTTCTGCTTGTAGCCATTTGCTCCAGAGGAATGGTTTCTTCTTCTTCTTCCCTTGAGGTTCTTCAAATATGTCTTGCTATCCACCTAAGGGTTCTTTAATCACAGCCATCGAAGAAGAGAGAATGTTGGCTGTGTGAAGTAGTGGGGGTGTTGTGCAATCATTTTTCTAACTTATCTCTACTCCTACAAGGCATGAAATGAAATCTTTTTGGTTGATTTTTTCTTTTTTCTACTTCTACCTGCAAAACTGAAATAGATTGAACTGCAACTAACTATCTTGCTAAAATGAAAATGTGGAATTGAAATGAAAGCAGGAAAGGACTAATCTATTTTGCTCAAATGAAATTGCAGGAATGAAATGCTAGTCTACGCTTGCGGAATTGAAATGCTAATCTACGCTTGCAGAAATGAAATTGCGGAATTGAAATGCTAATCTATGAAAGCAGGAAATGTCTACGCTACTTTTGCGGAAATGAAATTGCAGAATGGAAATGAAATAAACTACTTAGCAGAAGGTTGTAGTAGAAAATAGAAGAATAGCAGCAATCACCAATACTCTGACGCTTCCCCGGCAATGGCGCCAAAAAGATGGTGGGCCCCAGTATTGCAACAATAATGCTGTAACTCCTGAGACTCCCTTCTTTAATTTTATCAACCCGGTAGTTCGTAACAAACTTGGAAGCGACGATGCTGTATGCACAAGTACTAGCTCTTGCCGCAGCTGTCACTTGGTCAGCTGGCACAAGTCCGCTAGGAGCTTAAGCCAACTTCTATGAGCTCTTAGAAGAAGATTTTTAATTGATGGATGAAAGCTAACTCAAAGGAAGCTAATCTACTTGCGGAAAGAAACTCGAAGCCAAACAGAAACGCAAACCCTAGCAAACCATAATTCTACCAGCTAGTCCTACTGATGCAAAGATGAGAATGCAAACTACTAAAAGAGATGCCATTACTTCTATGAAGGTAAAATACATGTGTCTATACTACCTCTACCTGAAGAAAACATATTTTTGTATTTTTGAATCAGTTATTAGAATTATCATGCATGTGCTTTTAACTAGCTTTTTACTGTGCAGAGGTGGATCAAGGAGGAGAAATGCTTGGAAAAGGTTGGGAAGGTACAGAGAGGGCCTAAGGGGTCCCTAACACCCTTCCAAAGAGTTTCACAGAGTTTGGCTATCAAGAAACCTCATTTGTGAGCTTCTACAGGAAGTCTGCAGGGGTTCTACAGGATGTTCTGGGATTTCTACAAGATGTTCTGTAATTTTTCTACAGGATGTTTAGAAATGGAATTTTGGAGCATGGATGGAGGGAAAAAGGTGGAGGAATGAGTATGGAGGTGAAATAGGGGTGTAGGGGAGTTCAAGACTTGGAGGATGGAGTTGAGGAGAAGGTGTAGATGGTTGGGCTTGTTCTAAGAAGACTGGAATAATGCTGCACAAAAGGTAGGGTTATGAGGGCAATGTGGCAACGTGAGGCATGAAACCAAGTTAGGAGATGGAGAAGATGGGATTGAGGGGGTCTGGGTAGATAGAGAAGTGGTACAGGTGCTCTGCAATTTGTGTTTCCAACTGAACCAATAAAGACATGCAAGAAAACAAAGATCTAGTTATGCTACCCTAATATGATCTAGCTAACAGTAACAAGAATGGAAAACAGCTTTATTTGCAAGGAAACCATGTATATTAACTATGCAATGAAGCATTCAAAGATATGAACATGTAACCAACTTCTGCAAATGAAAACCAAACACTAATGATTGCATGGCAAAGCAAAGTCAGTGTTTTTGTGGGTAGCAAAGTCATCCTAGTCACAGCTCCTGATCCCACTGAGGGAGAGGTGAAATCATAGATGTTTGTTGGCCCTTTCGTTGAAGCTTTTTCTGTTAACAACCTATCATCTAAGTCTGAGCATGAAAAGCTATTTTACTCATCAAAAAACAAACTAAATAACAAAACAAGATTTAGATCTAAATAACAGATTTTATTCTAAGAATGCAGCAAAAACACATAAAGATAATCAAAGGAGGTATTGGGCGCTTGAGATGGGCCCAACCCCAAAAGCTATAGCCTCCTAAGAGAGATTTAGAGCTGGTGCAAAGCTGGATTCATCTTTATTGAGCAAGAAAAGAAGAGTTACATCAAAACTGTCCACAAGGAGAACTTGAAAATGAGTTGAAAGCAAAGCTAATATATTGCCTAAAAATCGAACTACAAAATGACTACAAAATGACTAACTACTGGCTACAAAATGACTAACCACTAGCTAACCAAAATGAGGCCCTAAGCCTTCTTATTTATAGAAATTGAGGACCCAACAGTCCTCCTAAACTTTAGGGACTCGGCTGCCCAAAACTTGTAGTTAACAACAGTCCTACTTGACTTGCTTGGCTGCCCTTGTGCTAATTGATTTGGTGGCCCTTGAACTCCGAGTTGATGGTGGAGAATTCGAGGTAAGGGCCCATAAATGAAGGGGACACCTTCCTACAAATCCTCTCCCTTGTTCTCCCACGAATTTGGCTGCCAAGTGCTCATTAAAACCTTCAATTTTGTCTCCAAGTTGACCAAAAAGGCTACACAAAGCACCCATTAGACTTGTTGGCATAATGACTAACCCAATTCACTCTATTAGCATAAATATAATAAAAAACATGCAATAAACTAATGAGAATGGTGGATTAAGTCGAATTAGGAGGTTGAATGAGCCCAAATAATCATCCATTTTTGGGGCTCATCACCCTTCACATTCCTTTATTGTCAAGGCAACCTCTTGAGGGTCAACCACTTCTACATCTCCAAGAAAAACTTCGTCACATAAAATACACTTTAATCGATGAAATTATCTTTATTGGCCCTAAACTTCTTTCACACATAGATGATCACTTAAGGGAGGTATTTCCTTTGTATCAGAATGTGCCTTTCGACAATTGGTCTATCATACTTGTTGGTGATCTTGGGAAACTACCTCCTATGAAGGACATCCCCATGTATGTTGGTACATCATGCAGAAATTCCCTTTGGCGCACCTTTGACATGGTCATCACACTATCTACCATATTTCGTCAACAAGGGATGAACCATCTTCAAATTTCATTATGAAAATTTCTCACGAATCTCAGAAATGCAACACCAACAATCAAAGACTAGAACCTTCTCATGTCAAGGAAAAATTCCTTTTTTTCAAAGGATGAGCATTAGGAATTTGACAATGCAATCCACCTATATCAAAGCAACCTAGCTATTGAATTGCATAACAAACAAATGCTCAAAAAATTGAACATGCCAATTTCACAATGGTACGCAGAGAAAAGGAACCACCATCCTACTGGTGCACATGAAGAAGATGAACAGTTGGATGAAAAAGTTCTTATTTTCAATGAACAACATGTTTTCCTCACATGTAACTTGTGGGTTGAAGTAGGTCTTGTAAACAGAGTGTTTGGAAAATTAATTTCCATTTTTTATGTAGATAGATCAAAACCCCCTCAATTTCCATCATTTGTTGTTTTTTAACTCTTCCAATATAGAGGCCACAATGGGATGACTTCAACCCATCTTATCTTGCACTTGCTCCAATAACATGAGGGTCTCGCAGGAAAATTCCCCTTTGAATGGCATGGGGTTTGACAATACATAAATCGCAAGGAATGACATCACCAAATTTGACAGTGGACATTGGCAACATAGACTAACAAGGCTTAACATTCAATGTTATCTCCAGAGTTCGAACGTTGGCTGATCTTTGCATCTCTCTACCATTTTCCTTGAGCTGCTACTCCCACATGCAAGTTAATTCTTACATCAATCATTGTTAGCAAGAGGAATACATACTAGCATCAAAGTCTTTACAACCACCTATAGTTTGATTGCTGCATCTAGCCCCTTTTGATTCCCTTTCAGTAAGCATACTTTCCATACAATTTCACAATAGTTGTTTTCTTTTACAAATAGTTGCTGCAAAACTAAGTTAAAATTCCATAAATTTTCCCCTTTCTACAATTTTTTTTTATGTGCATTCGTCTTTAGCCAAAAAAAAAGACAAACTTTAGAAGTTCACATTTCACTAATTGATATGAGCATACTTTTATAACTCTGCTTCAAATCAAATACTTTCAAAAACGCTTGACAGGGAAATATAAAGTAAAATATTTATTCTCACTCACTGCCAAATATCTTTTCATCTCTCCAAGGAGTGACGTACCACAAAAGTTTGCAGCGATTTTGCCAAACAACAAAAGGACTCAAAACCTACTCTGAACAAACTTTCCAAATTGTTGTGGTAAAAAATACAACACCTCCAACTTGATTTTATTGTTGTCATATTCGTAATGGGGACCCCTATGTATTTTTAACTGCCTTTTGGATCGTTTTTGATTTCACATTTTCTTATTTTTTCGTCCTATTTTATTTTTCAATTTAACTTAATCTTATTTTTAAAGTTTTTTTTTTATTATTCATTAATTATAATAAATGAAACAAATAGCCTCCGAGTCTAACACTTGTATTTTCATGCAAATTTAACCCTTTTATATTAAAATATCCCCTTCTAATTTCATTTTAGTAAGCATACTTTTGATTCAATTTTAAGATACTTACTTCCATCTAGAAATAGTTGATGTGAAACTCAGTTAAAATACTGAAAGTTTTCTCTTTTCTAAAAAAAAAAATATAATTTTCACTTGTGTTTAGAAATCTACAAATTGGACAAATTTTACAAGTTCGCATTTCGATGATTGATGTGAGCATGGTTTTACAAGTATAATTCAAATCAAATACTTTCAAAATGCTTGGGAACAAAAAAACATAAAATAAAACTGCTAACTTACTCGCAAATCATTTTCCATCCTTAAAGGTGTCTGTTCTGATATGCGATTACCTATGACCTCTGATATCGGAGAACCTACGAGATTAGCATACCACAATATTGTATTACAACCTTTTATCGCATATCAGAGAGCATAGATTTTGAATTGTGTCACATAACAAAAACACCAATAGGTAATCTATGGTTTGCTAAAGCGGAGTATAATATGCCATGTGGGCTCCTCTGATAGTGCTTATTATAATACGCTTGAAACTCTTAAAAGGGCTATCACTTATGTGTTTCGAAGTTTAGATATTTTCTTATTATTATAAAGAAACAATGTTATATGTATTAAAGTTTCAGGATCGAATATTTCTAAAATAGTTCCTCCAATGTCATAACTCTGATATAACTCTATTATCAAAAGGTCCCTCACACCAATAGACTATAGCCACTCTATGGCTTTTCTGCCGCATCATTTCGATCAATCACGTGAGGGGAAATCTAGTTCCACCAATTAGAAGCCTCCCTTGAGTAGTGTTTTTACCATCCAGATGATAAGGTTATCCCAAAATTTCCTTTAAGTTCATAGCCTCACTCCTATGCATTGCAACAAGGCCTTCTATTTGATTCTTGTCATGAATTGGCTAAGGGACCTCGACTCTGCATCATGTAGTTGTAGTTTTGTTTTATCAACCTTAATTGACTCAGACTGCAACATTAATTGTCAACCCAGGGTAGGTATTGTTGTTTCAATGGAGTTTGCACTATCTGTGCCGATACACTTCAACCAAGCATAAGAAATTGCAGAAAAACTATAAAAGGTGTCGTTGATCTAATTTACTGAATCAATCATGTATGCATATATATAAAAACCATCTACAAAATCAAATCACACTTCGCAACTATTGAAATAAAGGCGTGCCACACCTAGAGCTAACATCTATTCCAGCTGGTTACTATTCCTCTGTTGTTTAACTCTGTGTAACAACATAAGATAAATAGAAACAATAGTAAATGCAATCCATGATATGCGCAGCAACAGCGAGAAACTATAAATCAATAAACTGAACTGAAATGTACACTACCTAATCGCTGTAATCCCTGCTAAAGAGGAAGGCCCTTCCTCCTCAGCAAGGCACGTGATGACATAAAAAGTGATTAACAGATTAGTTGAGAAGCAATAACAACAGCATTGTGCCAATTGATATTAAAATAAGTTCAGTAATTACAGGAACAGAGTAACAATACTCTTCTATATGTGCCCCCGATACATAAAAAGACGACTCTTTTATAACTATTACATCCTGAGAATTAGGAAATAGATTAGCCATGAGAATATCTGATTCTCATGCTGATCCCAAAAATAAAGATGGTACAACCTACTGCTAAATAAATATACATTAGTTACAACTGCTTGAGTCTTGTTGGCTCAAAAGTAAACAATCTACTATCGAAAGTTGTTATATGGAATAGTACCCACATTTCAAGCTTTGGTGCAACAATATTGAGCAAATGATGGTTTGGGCTAATGTGACATAATTGAAGACAACATTGTTGGTGTAACGACAGACCCACACGAGGTGTAACAACACCCGATTTGTAACAACAACCTGCAACAACACCAACCTATAGCAGCAACCTGTAACAACACTGATGTGTAGTAGCAACCTGTAACAACAGCCACCTATAACAACACCTAGTATGCAACAGCGATATGTAACAACATTCAAGGTGTAACAACAAACTATTCTACACTTTCCTGCAGCTAATTCCTACTTCCTATCTGCTTTCATGAGCCAACACCTAAAAAATATAAACTTCCCGACATGTTCCTTCAATGCTCGTCTAGTTAGCCTAAAAAGGAAATAAAGCCTCACATTTATTCAGTAAAATATAGTAAAGTAACATGACAGTAAAATGGATAAAAAATAAAAATAAGAAAATGGGGAATTTCGTCATATAAGGGCACAGGTCTGAAGGACATAAAGGTCAAAACAAGGGAAATAAGGTGCATAAAATGAGTGAAAAACCACACCCAACATCTCCCCTTGACTCAACCCACTCCATGTCCCCATGAAGAATCTCAGAACCTTCTATTGTGCCCCCGATGGAAATCTGTAAAATTGTATGTAGCAGCAGTGTCATCGCCTGGAGCTTTGAATCCTTGATTGCCCATTAACTCACGTGGATAGGATTCTTCTTTGGGCTCATACTCCTCCGGTGGCAACCAGATAAGAGGGAATCTAAACCTGAGGCCAATCCAGAATGACCCCAGTGTTAGCACATTCTGGGCATATTCCGGCACCCATGAAACAACAACCACAAAATTCTTATACTCAAATGGGTCCCCTTCCTACAATTCTACACTGCAAGCCTCAGTGCGCTTGAGACATCCGACCAGTGCTTGGATTCTCGTGGTTGCAAATAAGTTGAGGCAGACCTTCACAATCTTTCTTCTATAGATGGCTGACTGGCCTCTCGTTTCTGGAGTGCTCACGAACTACCTGAAATCTTGATAGAGTTCATATGCCACTCCTAGTTCAGCCTGGAACCATAGTGCTATCCTCTCCTCATTGGTCTCTATTGTCTTCTTAGCCAGTTACCACTCAATCTGGTTTCTCATAAATGAGAGGAATGCCTACAACTGAAAATCTCCCATGAAAGAGAGAATAGTTGCCACCATCTTTGTGATCATGTATCTGCACATCATGTTGTTCAGGAACATCTCGCACAGCATATTCTGCTCATCAAAATCATAGGACAAAAAAATTTCCAAAAAGGTGGGGGTAAAAGAACCCAAATAGGACCTTTTCTCATAAATTGCTCTCAACTGAAATAAATAGTATCATTCCCATAGGAACACAAGGTATGATGGGGACAGCCGCTTGCATGCTAGTAGGTTTAGAGTGAGGTCGTGAAGTTTGGTCTTGTCAAACGTTAAGTCAGAGACCTCTCAATGCAACTGACACAACTTTTCATCCTTTTACTTTATCAATTTTCTATGCCTCGGTGCCTTCTCTTCTCTTTCCCATTCTTCCTTCAACCATTTCTCTTGCAAGGAATCCATCATATTCTTATGCACATTGAGTGGAATCACTCCCTCCTGTAGAGAGAGTGCCAGCTGTTTCCACTTTTATAGCTCTGCTAACAACAAAAAATTTTTAGAATGCCATCCTTCAATAGGACCTAACATTCTCCCACAAGCATCTTCAACTGACAGTGTAGCATCCTCCTGAGGACAAAATTGTGCCACCTTGGTTGTTGGTTCTTGTGTAATAGCATCTTTGTCAGTGGGTTTGACCGCAGTCTCTTTATTTTCCTGGTCAACCTCCACTCTTAGTGCTGGTTCTTCTTGGGCAGCAGTAATATCCATAGGTTTTTTCTCATCATTTAGCTTCAGACCAGCTTCGGTCTTTGCAGCTGGTTCTTGTGTAACAACAGTAGTGACCATTGGCTCATGGATGTTATCTTTTTCTTCCTCCACTTAGCTGATTTCCTCCTCCACTGTTGTTCGAGATGAAACAACAGTGTCAGCAAGGGGTTCTTATGTATCCATTGCTTGATCACTCTTTGTTGATTGCACTGTCTCAGTTGTTGGTTCTTGTGTATCAACAACGTGCTCAACAGGTTTGGGTGTAAAAGCTTCCCAGTTTTCGGTTTGTGTCTCCCTCGAGGTAGCATATGCTGCACAAACTTTGAATCCAGCTTCCACCAACTTCCAAGAACAGGCTATACACAGATTCCCCAGGATTTCTCTCCTTCTAGCCCTATCCACATCCTCCACCAAAGTATCCATCCCTAGGGCTCTTAGCTCTGTCTTCCCTACTGCTAACTGTTCCCTTAATTCCTCGATTTCTTTTTCTAAAATTTCAATTTTCGATAGCAAGTACTGGGTTTCTCTCTTACAAGGTGAAGGAGGTTTCTCTGGCTGAGCTTGCTCCTCATCCTCCTATTCGACTACTTCCTTGTTATTCTTTGACATAGATGGGGACTTTGGGTGTCCACTCACTCATATCCTCTGCTTCGGCCTCCCATCTCCAATTGGTTTGTCAACCGACTTCTTGCTAATCCTCGTTGTCGAGGGCTATGGTTTCTCCTCTGTTACCTCTGGAGTTTCCCCAGTCGTCTCTGTTTTCCTTCTACGAGTAGTCCTAGACCTTTTTCACATGAACTCTTCCCAATTTTTTCCCTGTTGGCTTAATGCATCCAACACGATGCATTTAATAAGGCCTTGGTTTGTGACACATGTTTCTGGATGTGTATCTGTTTTTACAGTTGCAACCATATGTATAATATTGCCTAGCAAGAAATACAGCAGGTTAATCTGTTGCTAATGGCGGAGATGGTTCAGCAATGTGAAATGGTAATTAAACACAATTGTTGCTCTTCCCTCACAAGTAATGTACTTAATGAGGAAGGGAGCAATAACTACCCATGGCTGGGGGAGTGACAGCCTATCAATTCCCCTGCCCTTCTTAACCAATGACTCACTTTCCTGAAGAAAATCCCCTTTTAGCGAGGGGTCATTAACCTTCCTGGTGAACCATCTCTTCCCTTCTGCCTACAATCCTATTACTCTGGCAATAACTTGTTATGTGACCTCAAATTTTATTCCTCTGACTTTCATTTGGTTCTCTTCCAGGTTCTTCGTGAATTCCATGGCCACACCATTGTCTGACCCTTCCAATTTATGGAATAATTCGAACCAGCCTGCGTCTTTGAAGACCTGGCATGCCTCAAGACAACCTTCCAAGGCCTCTGTAGTTCCTGGTTCGTGCCGTATCGCTCCACCCATTGCTTCTGCAATTCAAATGTTGTTTCACCTGCTTATCTTCCCTCCGGCACACACTCTAGTTGTTTCAACCTGCACTGCTACCTTCCTTCTCTCCAAGCACTCTGAATAGGGATTCAATGCCTCCAGTAGGGGTAAATGATAGGGTGGTAGGGTGGCGCAGGTGTGGATTTGGATTAATATTTGGCATGCATGGTTTGTTGAATTTTTCTTTAATGGTGAGTCATGGGTAGGTCTCGTCAATAATTCCCTTACCCTTTTTGGTATGATTTGGTATGAAGTAACAATAACTCTTGGGTTGCGTGCCTTTATTGCTGGATTTTCCAATAATTACAAATCATGTGACAGTCATGTTGCAACATGATTCATCCCCCCCCCCCCCCCAGCTTAATTATGATAGTTCTCCTTGGTCGTCAATTAGTCATGTTAACTTACAATAATTACAAAATAAATGGAATGCGATATTACCTTTTTGATGATGTACCTAGGTGAGACACACGAACTTAGTTCTGCTGATGAGGCTCACGGTGATGTTTTTGTTGTTTATTACAATAAAATATTTCGTTTTATTCCTAAAACGTCGTCAACTGTTACAGATGTAACAGCCAAGATCACTGATATATATTAATTTAATTTTTACAAAAAAGATCAAAACAAAATATCTTGTAACAGCACTTATTGTATGATATACTTTGAAATACAAATGTTGTTGCAGAGGGTGTAACAGCTACCACCAAGTGGTTTTCAACTGCTACAAATAGTGTCTCTCTGTGCCTGCAAAAGGTTTTCACAGCTAGATGATTATATATATATATATATATATATTAAACATGGTGTAACAGCCGCCACCAGGTGGTTTTCAGCTGTTACACTTATTGGAAAAGTTAAAATTTTTGCAGCACAGGGGGGCTTTCCCCTATTCCCATAACCTGTAGATCCAAATTTGTGACAATGTTGACAAATGAACCCTTCGAGGTAGGTTTGTAATACAATCGGAGATGGTGTCCATTTACAAGTAATGATGTCCTTGCACTGTCAATGGCTATAAAATTTATAGTCCCATTTCCAAAGACTGCATCTACCTCGTAAGGGCCTAGCCATCTGGTGTGGAGCTTACCCTTGAAGTCCTTAAACCTTGAGTCATATAAGAGAGCCCAATCTCTTTTCTGGAATTGTTTCTTCTTTATAAATCTGTCATTCCACTTAGCTCTCTGCTGCTGGATAATCTTTGTTTGTTAGATAGTAGCCAATTGTTTCTCCTCCAATTCATTGAGCTAGCTCAATCTCTACCTTTATGCTATAGTCAAATCCAAATTGACCTCCTATTCTTTCCTTAGTGTCTTGATTTCAAATTCAATGGGGAATAAAGGGTTCTCGCCATACACAAGTTCATATGGTGAGAATCCAGTGGTGTTCCTCCATGTAGTCCTATATGCCCATAACACTTCTGGAAGTTTGTTAGCCTAATTCCTTTGACGACTGGCCACAGTCTTAGTAAGGATCCCCTCAATGATTTTATTAGTGCTTTCCACCTGGCCATTCACCTGTGGATGGTGTCGTGGCCACAACCACTAGCCTATTAAAACCTGCCTTGGAAGCAATTTTGAATGGGTCCCCTAGAAGTTTGATCTTTCACCTCTTCGAATGATCTATTTTATCCTAGGGATTTTAACTCTTGGTCGAGTCAAATCTTCAATTCCTAATGGTTATGCCCCTTTTAATAAATCTTTGTTGTGTGATTCATCTATAACCCTTTCTAGCCCTTCATTCATATCCTTCATCGGGAATTTTTCCAACCCTCAAAATGTCCCATGGCATCCTTATTTCTATATCAATGCTTTGATAATAGAAATACTCTACAACATGCATAGCTTGCCCTCTTCACTTATTGAAATCAATACTGATACACAACCCCACCCCCCACGATACACTGTACCTGATGGCATTATTAACCGTAATACATATCTATTTCGGGTCCAGAGCCCATCGCTTATCACAATAGGCGGAGTTCGAGGCTTGTATATGAAGCACACCGTGATCTACCAGACCCACCAGGATCATTAACCATAATATACATATTTTTGGGTCTGCTTCCCCCAATCACAAGTCGCAATCGGCAAAGCCTAGGGCTTATACACAATGTGTACCACGATACACCTAACCTTCCGGCCTTATTAAATCGTAACACATATCTATTGTGGGTCTGGAGCTCAATCACAAATTGCAATCGACAGTCAGCAACAGTAAAGTGATATGCGATATGTGAAGGGGGGATGGGTGGACCCGACGATAACTATAGTCCTGGGTGCATAATGTTTGAAGTTCGGCCTTATGGCTGACTGTGGGTTTATCCAGTGTTTTCCTGTGTATTGTGATAAAAGGCTGTGGTCTGGGTTTTCAAAGGAAAATCCCATATGGCGGACCCACCGGAACTATTAACCTCAACACATATATATTTCGAGTCCGCCCCCCCAATCGCTTATCACAATCAGCAGAGTTCAACATTTAAACATAAGGCACGATGTGACTAAGCGGACTTGACGATAATTATATGCCCGGGTATATATTATTTGAAGTCCGGCCTTATGGGTCACCCGCGGGTTTTCCTGTGTATTTTGATAAAATGTTGTGGTCGGGGTTTTCAAAGGGAAATCACGTAAAGTGAATGGTCTTCTTATGAAGCATGGTTAAAGAAATCCTTGAGTAAAAATGAATACTATGGGCAATGCAAATACGTGTCAGAACAGGTTTGGTGGTTTGATAATCATAGTTGCTCTGCATTGCAAGATTAAATAGAAATTATGGTTGAATGCAAGGTTTGTTTGTGAGCATGTTTGTCAGATTTCTCATAATCATAGCTAATATGAATTATTTCTTCAAGCGAGTTCGAGTGGACCTGGTAGCAGATAAAGGCGATTTATATCAAGATGATACCTCTGCACCATTGGTGTTGATATTGCAAAGGCATATTCTGTAGAAAGGGAGATGAACCACCATAGTGCATCATGAAGGCACGCTCCATGTCAAGAGGAAGCACAATGATGTTGTTAACTCCAAACACACTTTCAATCATGCCATATGTGGGATGATAAGTATGGTGTCTTTAGTTTCCTTCGGGAAATGATAGGGAGTAATGTCTGCTTGATACAGGTGCGAAGGGATGACAAGCAGTCATCCTCTTTTAATCAACATCTATTCACTTTCCCCAGAAATGAAGCACTGCAGCAGATATGTTGTCTACGTGTCGGCCATTTCACCAATCGACTCTATGTCTGCATATTTTAATGTGTATGGAAAAGAGCAGGAGGAGGAAAAGTTGAGGAAGGGAAGACCAATAGTCATTTTCCTTTGACATACGTATTACCTCCAGAGATGAGATGAGGACCTTTTTTTTGGCAGAACAGCTTTTGATTCATTTGCCTCTCCTTTCATGTGTTTAGAATTAGGATGTTGTTGTTGGCATAAATATAAATGTGATTTTTTTGTGCATATTGATAACAAACAACTCATGACTAGTCTTGTATATTCAAATATGATTTGTTACCATGGTTAATTCATGAGTGATTGTTGATTTGAGACCTTGTTAAACATCAGTTGCAAGTTTTATTTGTATGGAAAGGAATGTGTATTCCTATATAAGTAATTAGATTGCAATTAAGATTTAATACAGCCTTGTTCATCTGTGAACCAGTAATTGATTCATTAGGACTTGGAATTTATATATGATGTTTAACTTCTTTTTGTTATGCTCCTGCAGGATAGATTAGAATAGTTAATATTAACATAAGTAGTTAGAATTAGCATAGATAAGATTTGATACATATAGATTAGCTGTTTCTTTTGTTTATTTAATTGAAGTCTTCCTCCAAGAAGAAATCTTTCAACACATATAATAGTTTACCGGATCCTTTAAAACCCAATGGAAATAACCATTCCAAATGAAAGTAGATCTAATTGGGATCTGCAATCGAGTTATCTCCCCTTGTTGGCATAGCAAAAATTCGCCCTGACAACAAATTGGCGCTAGAAGGAGGGCTTGAACCGCTGTCCATAGATTTTTATGTTTTGATCTATAAATGTCATGGATTCGAAAAGATTAACGCATGGATTGTAAAGGTTGAAAAGATCCTTCCTCCCATTTGGAAAAACCTCATTTCCAAGAAGAGATGCTATGGGAGTATTCTGTCACTCAAGAACTACCAGTCAGAGTACTTACTCGAGCTTGCACTTGTTCCCTCTCTCAGCTCCCCATCTTTCACTCTTTACCTCCGACAACTAAAAGAAATCCAAGGCTCTGTTCCATAAACGAAGAGACCTCTGTAGCCCCATCTCTTGAAAATATTGTGCTAGAGTCCTTGCAAAGTATTGACACTCCTTGGGAAGAAATTCCTGAGGATCAACTCTCTAAAGGTAATCCCTGGCCCCATTTGGGAAATCTTAATAAAGAATGCCTAGAAGAAACCTTCAACCAGAACCTCCCTATCCATAATATGGCTAACGTTCCTCTTCCAGGTGGGAATCAACTTCAATTGGGTGGGAACCAACTCCCACCTCCTCTGGGAGCACTCCCTCCCTGGCTCGCTCAGGATGCTGTAGCGGTACTTGGGCAGTAGCATCCCTTATCCAAGAATGTAGAAAGAGTAATGCCTAAATTCGACCCTGAGCGGGGAGACACTACTGATAACCATATTCACTCTTTCTTCCTAGCCGTGCACATGTTGGGGGTAGCTGATGAAGATATATTATGTCACCTATTCCCTTTTACTCTGATTGGGCGAGCTGCAGTTAGCGAATATGAAGATATCCACTTTAGCTTGAGAATAGGATCGATCACCTCGTGGGTTGTCTTTCAACAGGCCTTTTTAGACAAGTATGGTGATGAAAAAACACCCGCAGCCTTAGTTTTAGAACTATCCCATTTGAAAATGGAAACCAAAGAAAAGGTCAAGGATTTTAACATCCAGTTCAACACTTTGTTTAACAGAATCCCAGCTAATGCTAGACCTACTGAGGAGGTGCTCATGGAATTCTACATCACTGCTCTCCTTGTCCCTATTGTGATGTGGGTCAAAAGGAGTAATGCACAAACCTTACAGGGTGCTATTGATGAAGCAGTGAAAGTCGAGAATGAAATGATCAATCTCACAGAATGCCATCATACAACTGGAGAAAAGAAAGCCTCTCAAGCATCCAAGAAGAATAATGGGAGTGATAACAAAGGGGATGAAATCAAAGAAAAGGATACCATAGATGTGGAAGGTTTGCATTGGATCATTAAGAAGCTAACAAACATAGTCATCGATATGAAAAGAAATTCTGGAGAGAGTACAAGCGGGAGTGGAGGAGATTATAACAACAGAAAATCTTTCAAACCTTTCTATTGTAAGAAGACAGAAGGTGGTCATGGTCAACTTGCACTTCTGGCCCCACCCAATGAGGGGAATTTAAATATGGAAGAGCTAGCTCTTATCGGATCACTCCTTAACAACGAAGAACCTATAGTAGAACTGGAGCCAAAACAAGAAAATGAGGAAGAATACCAAGTAGAAGAGCCCATTGGACAAAGAATCTCAAATCAATGTACTGTGGGATTTCTATGCAAACGAGAATGATGACTACGAAGGAGATAATATGGTAGAAATCCACACTAATGAAATCCACACACGAAGTAAGGGACCACTTGTGGGCATGATGAAGCATGTAGACCAGACTAAGAAAGATGTTCACCCTTTGGAGGCATCCACTCCCAAAGTTCCTGTTGAGAAGGGTAGACCTAGTGGTGATTCCAAGAGTACTCCAGTTGTGAAATGTCCACAGAAAGATAATATGTCTCCAACTACAACAAGTTCGATTCAAAATGGTAAACTCCCACCTAAGAATGGCAAAATAGGTATGTTCACTCTGCCCTACCCTATTTATAGCATTGATTACAATATTGTGGATGATCTGAAGAAATCCCGAGATAATATTGCATACTTCGATTTTTTAAAGTTAACGCAGCAAAGAGACTTGCTTTTGAAAGCTATGAATGAACGAAATTGCAAATCTCACACCATTTCGAGCAGTCAAACCAAAAATTTGGTGTCTAGACCCCTTAGTAGCTCTAGTACATCCCAAAATTCACTAGCCATGGAAGCCACTCTGTCAAAAATAAATCGAATGCCCCAAGATGTCAGTGCAGCCATGATAGGAAGGAAATCAAAATCCATGACTCCACCTTTCCTTATCACATTTGAAATCTTCAACATGAACATACACAATTGCTTAGTAGATTTAGGTGCCTCATCCACTGTTATGCCTTACACTGTTGCTAAAAGATTTCATGCGATACCCGAGAAAATTGGAACTCAAATTATGCAATTGGACAGAATGAATGTGAAGGTAATTGGGGAATTGAAAGATGTATTGATCCAGATGGCTACCAAACCATAATACTCACAATTCCTTGACATAGTGGTAGTCGACATATGTGAGGCTTATGGAATGCTGCTTAGTAGGGAATGGTCAGCAAAACTCAATGGTTATTTCTCAATTGATTGGTCCCATCTCTTGCTGCCTCAAAAGGGGAAGGGTGATATGCTAATAGTTGATCGAGAAAGATACATGAAGTATGTGGTGATGTATTTAAGCAGCTCCAATGAACCTATAATGTTTACCAACTTTATCCTTGGGAATTATAATTTTGATGTTTGTGCCACAGAAACTTGTTTTGGAGAATTCCATGTAGAAACAATTGAAGAAACTACAATAAACACACAGTTCGAAGCTCTCCCCTGTAGTCCAACTGATGAACCACCTTGTAATATAGTAGATGATAGAACTAATTTCATAGGAAGCAATTCAATTGATTTAACATTAGACTCTATATTTTGGACACTCTATTTTGATGGCTCTAACTGCCTTAAAGGTGTAGGTGCTAGGAGCATTCTCATTGACTTGCAAGGGAACAAACATCTGATGGCCAGTCAGTTGGATTTTTCATGCACCAACAACATGACAGAATACGAAGGCTTGCTGCAGGGCCTAAAAAGGGCCATTGATATGAAGGTAAAAAATCTTAAAGTTTTTGGTGACTCACCGATAATTATGGACCCAGACGTGGAGAAACAAGGCTTTGTGGTTTTAAAGCCGTTAAACATTTTTGCCCTTATTTATTAAAGGTCAGGGCTAAAGTGATCATTCCCCATCCTGTTGTAAGATCCCTCTTCATGCAGAAAGAGATGGGTGAACAAAGAGGAATTTGGATAACCACACTCCAAGAATTCGACCTCCAGATTAATCTGACGAAGACAGTTCGAGGGTAGGGATTGTGTAGACTAGCTGGAGAAGCCTTGGTGGATAAAGAAGGGGCATCTGAGGAACCAAAAGCACAGAGCATGCAAAACGCACAAGTAGAATTTAGGGAGGAGACCCTATGGATTAATGAGACGCTAATGTATGAGTGTGAAACATTGGAAACCCTTTTGGATCCCAAGTCATGGTATTACGACATACACTTTTATGTTAGACGGGGGTCATGTCCTGAACACATGGATGCATCACAATGAAGAGCGCTTAGATTGAAATCTAATCAGTATAACTTGGCCAATGACACATTATACATAAAAAATTATGATGCAATCTAGCTTAGGTGTTTGGAAAAGGATGATGTCGATCATGTCTTGAAATAAATGCATGACGGCCCAACAGGTGGTCACTATGGCGGAGAGACCACTACTCACAAAATATTAAGAGTCAGATATTATTGGCCCACAATGTTCAGAGACTCGCATGTCTATGCTCGGAAATGCAAGGTATGTCAAACTGCCACAGGACGAGAAAGAAAGCCAGTCGTTCCCCTCAGGCCTGTTATGATTTATCACCCGTTCCAGCAATGGGGCCTAGATGTCATAGGCGAGATCACTCTGAACTCTTCACAGCAGCATAAGTATATACTCCTAGTGATCGACTACTTCACGATATGGACCGAAGCCATCCCGCTTCGGAAGGTAAATGAAGACGAGGTAATATCATTTATTGAGAAATTCATTATCAACAGGTTTGGCATCCCTGACGCTCTCATATTTGATAATGCTTCTTACTTTTCATCACTGAAATTGACTGAATTTTCTATTGATAAATCAATTCACATAAGGTATGCATCAAACTATTACCCCCAGGGAAATGGAGTTGTAGAGTCCTCAAATAAAAACCTCATCTGCATAATTCGTAAATCTATCTCTGACAACTAAAGGAATTTTCACAATGCTCTAACAAATGCCCTTTGGGCCAATAGGGTCACCCAAAAAGTGGCCTTAGGAAACTCCCCATACTTCCTCGTCTATGGATAGAAAGCCATCTTGCCTCCCAATGTTACCCTTCCCTCTCTATAGCTCTCCCAAGCCTCAAGAGGGACCCCTTCAGCCTTACTTCAAGCAAGGATCAATCAATTAGTGAGGTCAGAGGAATTGAGAGATAAAGCGAGAAATACATTTAGAAATCACCAAATGATTGTGAAGAGATGGTTTGATTGCCATCTGGCAGGAGATAAAGATTACCAAATAGGAGAGCTAGTCCTAAAATCGGACAGGTTGAATGAGCCAAAAGGTAAACACGCAAAATTCCAACACTTATGGCTGGGCCCTTTCCATGTTGAGGAGAAAATTGGTCAGGGAACTTACAGATTGAAAACTTTACAGGGAGAGACTGAAAAAATCCCTGTTAATGGCCAACATATTAAGAGATACTTCCAGTAACCACCACATGGTGGTTACCTCCTGAGTAGGTTAGGATTCATTTTTATCTTTTCTGTTAGCTTAGTTATTTTTCCGTCCCTTCTGTTCTTGTTATTTACGCTGAGTTTATTTTCCCTCTGTTTTGAATTTCATTCCTTTTCAACTAGCAGATTCCGGTCCTCCACTCTCATTTTCACTTTTGTAACTATCTTCAGATTGTCCTCATAAGTCACCTTCATCTTTTGCCTCCCTCATTAACCTGCTGATGAGGTCCTGAATTCACCATTGCCTTGCAAATCAAACAAAATTTCAATGAGCCTATGAGAACTTGAAAATCAGCTATGGAATTCAAATTGAAGCCACTCATTAGCATCTATTGGAAAATAGGTAATATCTGTTGATAACCTGGATACCTAGAGCATGTGGGGAATCTTTATAAAACCAAAAAATGTGTAACCACAGCTGCACTGGCATGGCGAAACACCGCATTTTTTAAAAATCCCACTCAGACCTAGCCTGTACTTGCCTGTGAGGTTTGCAGTTATTCTCCATTGGTCCCATCCACCACACTAAGTTTTCCAATACCTATCATCTACAAGTAAACCTCCTTTCATGCGCTAAGCTCACTATCATATACCATGTGGCAAATCCAATTGTTCTCTAGTCCTTGTGCCTGAAACTGGAAGGACTTATGTAAAAGAAAATGAAATGTTGAGTCCTTGTGCCAATCTGAAAGGACAGGTTTTTTGGGAAGCCAGTTGGAGTAGGAACTGTTACTAGGCTCAGAGTATCAATTGAAACATCAAGCCCACCCTACTTAAGCGGTTTAAAAATATGGCATGACCCATGATTGCACCCCATTCAATCATACAAAAATATAGCATTGAGATTCTTACATAAAGTGCAGATAAACATATCTGCATCGAGTTTGATGAGCGATAAAGCGTTGAGTTACACACCTAAATAGGTATTGATGGCCCCGAAAGGATTTTGAAAGTAGAAAATAGGTAAAGGAAGGTCAATAAATCCAATAATACTACCATTGGAGAATGCCTGTCAAAACCCTATCAATAAGTAGAAGCTATTTGTCTTTATCCCACCTGAAGCAATTAATGTCGAAGTGGAACCCATGCCTATCCATCTATATGGTTTTCATTTCAATTTTATCTTAACACCCTCATGTTCTATTGATCCAAGGTCTATTTGGAAACAGAGATAACTGGTTCACCCATCGGTTTGCCATTTTTTGTGGCCACAACCACCACCCTATTAAAACCTGCCCTGGTAGCAATTTTGAATGGTTCCCCCTAGAAGTTTGATCTTTCACCTCTCCAAATGATCTATTTATCCTAGGGATTTTAACTCTTGGCTGAGTCAAATCTTCAATTCCTAAGGGTTAAACCCCTTTTAATAAATCTCTGTCACGTGATTCATCTATAACCCTTTCTAGCCCTTCATTCATAACCTTCATCGGGACTTTTCCCAACCCTCAAAAAATCCCACCACATCCTTATTTCTATATCAATGCTTTGATAATAGAAATACTCTACAACATGCATAACTTTCCCTCTTCGTTTATCACAATCAACACTAATACACAACCCCCCCACGATACACCGGACCCGATGGCATTATTAACCGTAATACATATCTATTTCAGGTCCGAAGCCCATCGCTTATCCCAATCGGTGGAGTCCGAGGCTTGTATATGAGGCACACCATGATCTACAGGACCCACCGAGATGATTAACCATAATATACATATTTTCAGGTCTGCTTCCCCCAATTGCAAGTCGTAATCGGCGAATCCCGGGGCATATACACAATGCGCACCATGATACATTGGACCCACCGACCTTATTAAATCATAACATATATTTATTTTGGGTCTGGAGCCCAATCGCAAATCGAAATTGGTAGTCGGAAACAGCAAAGCAATATGCGATATGCGAAGGGACGATGGACGGACCCGACGATAACTATAGTCCCAGGTGCATAATGTTTGAAGTTCGACTTTATGGCCGGTTGTAGGTTTATCCCCTGTTTTCCTGTGTATTGTGATAAAAGGTTGTTGGTGAGAACTAGTATTGCAGCAATAATGCTGCAACTCCTAGGCTACCTACTTTACTCTTATCAACCCAGTAGTTCGTAACAAACTTGGAAGCGACGGTGCTGTATGCACAAGTACTAGTTCTTACTGTAGGCTGTCACTTGGTCAGCTGGTGCAACATCACTAGGAGCTCAAGCCAACTTCTATGGACTCCATAAGAAGCTCTATATGTGATGAAAGAAAGTAAAGCTTACTCTACAGAGGCTACTCTAATTGCAGAAAGGAAAAAGACTAAAATGTAAAGTAAACCTAGCAAACCCTACTTAACCAACTAATCCTACTTTTGCAGAAAGCACTATGAAAACCATGAAATGAATGCCATTACCTACTCAAGGAAGTAAACAACATCTACTCAAGCTATTCCTAGAAGTAAATGAGCAAAAAAACATATTTTTGGATTTTTATGTATTTTTATCTGAAATTGACATGCATGTATGTTATTGTCTGTGAAGGTGGAAGCAAATAGGTGGTGTTGAAGGGTGACTTTGGGGTTTGAGGAGATGTACGATGGTGTATATGGGTCCTAGGAGGTCTCGGGTGGCCTTTTGGAGGCTTTTCCTAGACTCAGCCTTCAAAAGAAAGCCTACAAGAAAATCTACAGGAGGACACAGGGGATCTACAAGAGGTCTACGAGAGGATGTCGAGAGCAGTTTTGAAGGTGTGAGAGTGGGTGGAAAAGGTAGATGAAGGTTGGGATGATGTGTTAGGGTGCCTAGGGTCCACCAAGGATCACTAGGAGAGGACAATATGATTGGGAGAGCAAGGAAGAAATCCTATGGAAAAATGCAGAAAACTAAGGCAGATTTGAGGTGAAGTTTGGGCGACCTGTAGGGCATGGATCAGGGAGAGAATGTGATGGCTGATAGGATGACCTGCTGTGAGGAGAGATATGTTGCAAAAGAACTGGCAGTCAACCTTTAAGGTCAAGCAAGCAAGGAAGTGAGTACATCTAAAAAAAAATAATTTTGCATCAAGCTAGTCTAAACTATGATCCATGGAAGTGAATGTTGAGCAATGCTACAAGAAAAGAAAACATGGAAGAAAAATTATTGTAAATACAGAAATGAGAATGTTGGAAGAGATCTAAAGCAAACCATTAACCTTCTAACAAACTGGAAACACTAGAAGTCATATGGAGAAGGAAAATCTATGTTTTTGGGGCAGCAAGAGGGTCTTTGCCTCAGTTCATGGTCCCAAAGGGAGGAAAAGAGGCCAAGGCACTGTTTCTAGCCTTTTGAATATTCTTTCTATCACTGCTTAACCTGGTATATAAAACACAAATGGAAACAACCTTCTAAATAACCAAAAGAAACCTATTCTTAACCAAGAAATAAATTCATCTAACAACAACTAGTCCATAAACTAAAACAAAGCATATAAATACAAACAAAGAGAAGCTTGGCTGCTTGGATTGGGACCTAACCCAAGAGCTTTAGCCCTCTAAGGTAACTAAGTGCTAGCTCAAAAAGGATCTCATCTTTATTATCAAAAAAATAATAGCATTACATGAAACTGTCCACAAAAGTAAGCTCGAAGTTGAGAAGAGTTTTACAATAGCAAAATTACAACAAAAATCTGACAAAAATTCGACCCTAGTGAGGCCCTAGGCCTCTCTACTTATACAACTGAAGCTCCCAACAACTTCCTTAAAATCAGGGAGGCTTGGCTCCCAAAACTCGAGATAAACATAAGTTATCCTCCACTTGCTCGGCTGCCTCCTAGTGCATTGATTTGGCTGTTTGTACTCTGAGCTGCATGAAGGGGAATTCAAAGTGGGGAGTAATAAATGAGGGGGATTCCCTCCTATAAATCCTTGCCTTTGTCCATGTTATAGACATATTTGGACACATCAACCCCAAACTTATATGTCGATAGACTAGCGCTCATCAACCCCTAAAAAGAGTTGTTTCATACCCTAAAGAAACATAGTCATCTGAATACATCATTCCCCAAAAGTTCCAACTGAGAAACCATCCAGAAATGGTGTAAATTAAACCATACTGACTGCTCCACTGGAAAAGTACAATGCATACTGAGTGGTACACTGCCAGGGTTTGATACATACTGATTAGGCCTTCTATAGGGTGTGGTGGGCGAGGATGGACAAATGTCCGAGATAGTTTTCTAGGTGGTTGCTCATGGAATCTTCTAGAAACTTCTCCTGTGCCACTTGCCTCTCTGAATTCACCCAAGGATGAAAAAGGGATCTAAGAAATCTCTAAATGGAACCAATTGTAACAAGTGGAATGACACTAATCAAACCCCATGGATGACTCACACCCTTGCACACACCTATAAATGGATCTCCAATTCAAGAGATCTGGAGGTTGGAATATTGTGAATTGCAAGGAAGTGCTGATAGTTTGTAATTGAGGAAAGAGCATTGTATTGTTGGAGTGATCTTGCTATTTCATGAGGTGAAGAAGGATTGAAGTTGGGAGGCTGATTCTAGATCAGAAAACTGGGTTGTAATTCTCCCTTCTATTAATAATGTTCTTCAAGTTTTCTTCCATATGATTGTGCAATTGTGAATGTTATCATTTGTGAATGCTATCATTTGTTCATTATATATCTGATTCTGTAATGTTTATGTTGTAATAGATCACAATGCTTTGATGGTTCTTTGTTGTTGTGCTTGTGCAGGTACTCTCCAAGCATGTTAAATACAGGGAGGAGTTGTAGGCTCTGTAAAAGGGGAGAGAGAGCAAGCAAGGGATTAAGCAGAAGTTCCAGGTTGGTTCCATTATATTTCTCTTATCTGTTACACATAGAAGAAATTGTTGAATTGCTTTAAACTATCGTTTCTAGGGTAGCTATCAAACCTAGAGGGCTAGCATTCTTTAGGAATACTAGTTTTCCCAGAAACAAATTGGTGACTCCATTGGGGAGAACAGATGTTTGTTTGTTGTTATTGTTTGTTTTATAAACTATAGACAAAGTTTGAAGTCATCCAGGTAGCCTTCGAACGGCTCTTGTTCTGTAATTGCAGAGTAGATGAATGTTGCTTTAGTCAATCTCTGGTTTACTTAGTGAATTAAACATTTGACTTACAAGAACATCTAGACACCCTTTTGGTAGCTCAGTAACCTCTCAATACATTCCTCTATACTTTGCTCTTTATTGTTCATCGAAACTCATCTTAACTCATTGAAAACAGCGACACATCTGAGCCAACACCCATTTCAGTTGCGCTCCCTGGACCATCGCACTGTCTTCCATTGTAACTTAGTATGCATCACACCTCCTGAGTGTAGTAAGTGTGATGCATCTCTGTTTCTGTGAAGCCCAGGTGCGATGACTGACAGAACTCTTTTTCCATTCTAGAAATTGAGGGTTTTTTACCTTGTTTTCAGTTTTGTTTAATTGTTTTGTTACACATGAACAGTGCCTCCTTACTAAAGCCTACTTGCATCACATAGACCAGCCTCAATTACATTAGGATTAGTGAATGTTTTTTGTGTGTTTGTTCATCATTTACAATCCTTTGTCGAAAAATTGTTTAAATTGATTTGTCGCTTTGATACAAAAGTGTCGTAATTGTCATTTTGTTTCGAAAAGAGAACTGTCATGAATTCTTCCTTCCCTTGATAATCAATTGAAATTTTGTTCATGTATTTGGTTTGATTTGTTTGTATTCGAAGTGTCAAAAGCATTTTTTATTCAAAATTGAAAAGTGTCGTTGAGTCTTCCTTTCTCTTTTGAAGAAGAAATTGTCGAAAATGTCATTTTGAATGAAATATTTCAAATCTTTGCTGCATTTAGTTTTCCTTTTTGGCATTTTTCACATTAAGGAGAACGAAAACAAATACATGCATTTGCATTTAGCAGTTGTAGATTTTTGTGCGAAAATATGATTTAGGGAAATGCACTAGGGTGTGCTCTTTGCTCCTTGCTCTTTGCACTGTTATTTTCTTTCCCTAGTAGCTAGGATTTTCATTGCTCAAAATAAACAAAAATTGTTTATCATTGTAGATTGCATTTTAGGAATTTCAAATCATCATCATGTGGTGAACCGTTGAAAGGAAAAATCTAAACAAAATCAACTTTAAAATAAATTTCAATGAACCTAACAACTCTTTGGAACATAATGCAACATATCTAGAGGTCTAGGCTAGAGACGTGTTCCGGCGTCGTTAAAACTAGTGGCTATCATTTTCATTGAAGGTTGGGTGATTTCTCCTCCTTGATACGACATGTGCTAGCATGGAATTGTGCTCCCCGTACCGTCGCGTATATATTCGGAGACCACAATAGGCTTAAATCCTTTATCCATAGGAAGCCGAGTCTGCAGCCTTATTGATCGTAATGCACTGAACACAACATTCGAGAAGATTGACTACCATACATAAGTACTTGGTAATTTCTTTTTAATTTATCACCAAGGTGTATATTGCAGTTTTGCGATTGGTTTGGTAATCCCTCTGTCTAGATTTTCTAGAGTACTCACTTTTGTTCCTTTTTGACTCTTTAAAAGAAAAGGTCCATCTGAGCACTTGTCCTTTCAAGCTCATTAAAAATTGAAGGAGACTAGAGTCATCTTTAGCTTCTTCTTGACTCTTAAAAACTGAAAAAGCAAAGTTGTGTCAAAGTGTCATTAAAATTAATTGAATTCGGAATAACATCCCTATTCCCTAGTTGATCTTAGGTTGAGATATATGGAGACAAATCTGGAGTCCACCAATCAAGGAATCCCTTTTTAAGGGAATCCTAGTCCTTTTCCTTCCTTTATAAATATTGGTGCCCCTTATATGGCTACATTATCCCTTCCGGGACTTACCATTGGCCTGCCAGTATGGCTGTTTTCAACCTCTTTGGTTCAAAATGGGGGTACACCTTCAACTGAACAAAATCAATCTCCAATTGATCCTGAAGTTGACCCTTCGCCTTCTTCCTCATTTGTTTCTCCCTCCCCTTCTTCCTCTTCGCTTGGTGAAAGTAGTGATACTAGTAACCAGGTGGATGAGAAGAAGAAGAAAGGGAAGGAGAAGAAGAAGAAGCCAATTCAGCAAAGGGGCAACCAAGCAGCCATTTCTTTGAATGCATCATTTGACAAAAATCCACCCATTAAACTTCCCAAAGCCAAATATCCATGTATAATCTGTACAGGAGACCATTTTCATCGAGATTGTACTTACTTTCCTCAGATCTTGAAAGAATGGTCTTCTCGTTCACACCATCCGGTGTCATCAACCTCTGGAGATCATGTTGGTAACACACCATTAACTAGTGATAGTAAATTTCATGGATAGAAGGGAAAGGTTAGGACTCCATGTAGGTTATGTGAAGGTAATCATTCCATTCACCTTTGTCCCTTTTTGGATGAAGCCAAAAGAGTGTTGGATAACCATCCTGCTTCACTACAGCGACTTCCATCTGGTTACAGGAAACTCTCCCTAACTTCTTCACTAGTTGAAAAACCGACTGATTTAAATCAACCATTGGTCGAAACCACTCTCTCTAAAAGTGAATCTTATGAGTCTATACCTGACCAAAGTCAATAGGTTGAGCTAACATTTGACCCAATTTCACCTTCAACTAATCGTACCTTTCCGAAAGAGAGTGAAAATGATACCATTCAAGTTATTTTCATTACCTCGGATTCTAACAACCTTGGGGGCAATCTGCCTATTCCATCATGACAAGAGGAAAACCCTCCAGTTCTCGTAACTCAAGGGGTCAATTCTCCCATTTCTTCGGTACCCCCTCCAAGTAGTCTAGTCACTTCCTTTGATTGGAATCGATTGGCAAGATCTTGCCTTCCTTCTTATGTACCTTTCTAGATCATAGTACAAGTTTGTAAAATGATCATGTCTAGCACTATTATAGATGAAGGTGCATCAATGAGTATCCTTTCCTCAACTGCTTGGAAAGCGCTTGGTTCACCACTGCTTATGCCTGTTACATAGAATCTGTTAAGCTTTAACAAAGGAGCAAGTTGACCATTAGGGACCCTTCCTAAGTTACCTATTACTTTGGGAGGGAAAACCATTCATCTAAACGTGATGGTAATCCTAGGGCCATTAGATTACAATTTACTTCTTGGGCGTGACTATGTTTATAACATGGAAGCTATTGTTTCAACACTCTTCCAAGTGATGCATTTCCCGCATGAAGGCAAGATTGTCACTGTTGACTAGCTTTCATTTCCTGGTCCAAACATAGCTCCAAGTCAATCATCATCCCTAAATGGTCCATTTACATCAACAGTATCACTTGAACCTTCATTCCATCCACCTGATAACCATGAGTAGTCTGGTGAGTGTAATGAAGCTTGGGGGGCATGCACCTAGTTGTAAAGATAGGTTTCCCTATAGGTTATGTGATTGGTCTATCACACCATTCACCTTTGTCTATCTGAACAAAGCCAAATAGGTGTTGGATAATCATCCTACTTCACCGTAGTGACTTCCATCTGGTTACAAGAGACTCTTCCTTTCGTCATGCTAGGGGCATGCAAACCAATCCAAGCATAGTTTTTTTCATTTCGAGCTTATGTAAAAATCAAATTGAATTCAAGCATAGTTTTTTCATTTCGAGCTTGTGCAAAAATGAAATTGAATCCAAGCATAGTTTTTTGTTTCAAGCTTGTGTAAAAATGAAACCGAATCTAAGCATAGTTTTTTTCATTTCAAGCTTGTGTAAAAATGAAACTGAATTCAAGCATAGTTTTTTAATTTCAAGCTTGTGTAAAAATGAAATTGAATCCAAGCATAGTTTTTCATTTCAAGCTTGTGTAAAAATGAAATGAATCCAAGCATAGTTTCCCATGGTTCAAGCTTGTCAAAAAATGAACCCATTTACAAGTAGCTAAGCTTTGTGATTTCCATTCTATCAGCCTTTTGAACCTTGGTTGTGCACACCCCATCACCACCATCCCTTTGGTCGATCATATGCTTCCACTTGGTTGTTTTACCCCTTTTCGAGGAACAGTCACAATGAGTGGTCTTATTAGCCAACCTCTTCACACAAATCAACATGTTTTGAGAAGTTCCAAAATCACTGGAACCAGTTGCTACCCTAAACACCACTCATTTCTCAAAATCGAGTCCTTTTTAAACCCTTTTCAGACTTGTTAAATATGAAAAGATTGTCGAACGCTTACCCTTTCCAGCTCGTTAAAGTGACTGTAAATGTCACCCCTCATATATTATTATATACCTTTTCAGACCCGAGGGATTACTTTATGAAAAATAACTTATGGAGTTTTCTTTTCATCCCTTTTTAAGTTGTCTAAACATGAAAAGGACCGAGTTATCCTTGTCGTTAAACTCATTAAAACAATATTGACAAACTTGTCCATCTAGATGAGACCGAGTTTCACTATCGCTATACTCGTTAAAACATTAATAGCAACAGGTTTGCGCGAAGGGAAAATTATAGAACAAGATTATGTTAGCCTCCTCAAGCTTGACAAAAATAAAGAGGTATTGGTCAGCAATGACTGGGGAAAAAGGGGAAGAAAACTTGAATAATTTATGGTAGTAGGTCACTCTTGAACATGACACTTTCACTTCATCACCATTATCGAGTTGGGTTGGGTTATTTTTTTCACTGGTCATCTCACCATTGGTCTTTCATACCATCCATTTTTTGGGGTTAATGCTACCAATTCATCTCAGTGTCGCTGACATGTTCAAGAGAAGTCATTCAGTTGAGAAACCACCATCCAGTTAATGTCTTATCCACTACAATACCTCCAACCTTCATTTTTCATGACCGCCATTCTTGAACCTTTTGTCGTCAGTTCATTTTTCACCACTAGAAAATCATTTGCTTCGTTTCGTGTCCTAGATGTGGGATACATCAAGGCCCTCCTACGATGAGTCACTTCTTGTTGACATCTTCTCATTATCCAAGAAGTTGACTTAGAAACAACCCTTTCAATGCTTTGGAGCTTACATACATCAATGGCAAGTTTCTCACTTCCGGCGACAGGTTGACATCAATGGCCTTCGACCAAAAGATTTTGTGTGGTGTTTGACATCAGATCATGTATTTACACCACGTGAATTGTCCTATAGTACTGTTAGGATTCCAAGAAACTCTCCTAGGTTGTAGCTCAGAGATGCCTGGTAACATATAAATTCAACTTGTTGTTGCAATGGATGAATGGAAGGAATGATGCTTGTCCAAGCCAGATAACTACTTCTACTTTGTTTCAGTCCAAACATGCGTGAACACCCCCAAACTACAAGGCTTTAGACCACCAACTACTCACAATTTAGAGATTGGGTGAATATGGAGAATACTGACCACACCAGCAGATGCACAAGACCATGTGATGGCCGGTTGCAACCAGTAAAAAAGCCTGTAAATCTAATCAATTAATGCACAGACAGGATGACAGCTCTCTGGCACTAGATAGAAGAAACCTGGATAACCTATTCAATGATACATTCAACAATCTAACACATAGATAGGATGACAGCTTTCTAGCGCTAAACCTTAAAGATCAAGAATATAGCATATCAGGCATAACTTAGAACAGAGAGAAAATGGAAAGTGAGCAGTTAACAACAAAAGAAGCTTGTATTAGCTGAAAATGAAGACGAGACGTTGCAAGTGGCAAAATATCCATAGTCTCTAGAAGTTGAACTTTACATCAAAATGCCAACCATCAACCTTGATTACATCTTGTTTCTGGGTCTTTATAGATTTTACATTACAAAGGCACTTGGCCATTTAGGTATGGAGGGGTCATAATTGACCACCAACCACATTTAATCACCTGATATAGTCTCTGATTGTGTTTTCTTGCTTCAGCATACGAATCTGATCCGTTCGGGTGCTGTGTTGTCCTCTTAGGTAGTTGGAGTGCTCGTACCAGTGAAGTTCCATAATTGATAAATGCAGTTACTAGGTTGTGCTTGTCCTTTTTCTCCTTGGCCATACTGTTTGTTTAAACATGGTTGTTGAGGATTTACCATGACTAGTACTGGAAGATGGTCACCATTCTCCTTCAGGTAGACAGAGTTGTCAAAGGACATGGACTACATGGGCGAGTGGACGATATGGATGAGTGGAAAGGATAGCCGTCGGATTGAAGAAATGGACGGCGGAGATGACTTGGCGGAGGATATCGGCCGAGGTAGGAGTAGGATGAATGTGGGCCGTTAGATCTTAGGTGGACAAATCGAACAGTGATCAGGTGGTGGAACTACATGGGAGTTATTGGGTGGGGTGGATAGGTCAGACGGTAAATGGTATTGGTCGCACCGCCTTCGGGCATAAAGTGATAAAAGGACAAGACCGAGCGATTCCATTTAGCGGCTGACACATAGCAGTGGATGAGAGACAGAAACCACTCTCATTGCATGCTAACATTCGGGTGGGTTGCAGCCACGATAAGTGTGAAGGTCGTCAGAACTCGGTGGAGATGATTTGACGGTAGAGGAATGATCGGGCAAGTTGCTTTCTCAGGTGCAACAAGAGCCATTAGATTCAGCAAGGAAGATCAACATCCGAGATGAGGCGATAGGTTATAAAAGCGCAAATTCATATGGCTGTGGTTCTATGGAAGATTTAGACTTTTTCACTCGGGGCTTAAAGTAAAATGGGTTTTGTTGGGTTTTGCGGAAAAACAGAGGAAACGGAGATGAAGGGAGAATGAGTGGGGTAAAGGAAAAAGGAGAAAGTGATCATTATGAGATTATTTTGAGCACAACCAAGCAGACCAAACTCATCTCTGACCTTAGAAAATCATCATTATGTAGTAGAGCTAACACTGGCTCTTTCTGGGGATGAGATCCTTCTTGTGAGGTCTCAAGAACTGTAGACCAATGCCTTTCCTACAAAAACTAGATCAGCAAAATTTCCTAGTGTTCCATTGGGCATGGAGTCTATTTAAGTCTACATGGAAACCTGATAAAACAACATATTTACAACATTAAGGCCTGAAGACCTTAAACAACATAAATTTTCAAAAATCACCCATTAACTAGGCCATCAAAAACTGTCTCTCCTTCCACATTTTGCAACATGAAGGTATTGTTCCCCTGGATCTGAGTGATGAAAAAAGGTCCAGTCCATAGAGCATTGAACTTCCCATGATTGCCTTTCTTCTCCTTCAGTGTATCCCTTTTGAGCACTAAGTCTCCAACCTGAAAACTATCTGTCTTTGCTTTTCTATCAAAGGATTCCTTGATTCTCTATTGATGCACTGCAGACTTTTCAACCAACTGATCTCTGATTTGATGCACTTCTACCAAATCACTAATCCTCCTAGCCATGCCATTTTCTTCACTTTGGTATTCCTACAAGAATTTTTCCACAGGGAGGGTTAACTGAATTTGGAATATAGCCTCAGTGCCATAAACCAGCTTGAATGGAGAACTCCCTATGGATTTCTTGGTAGTCACTCTGTCAGCTCACAATGCATACTTCAGCTTGGAATCCCAGTTCCTTTTGTTGTCTTCCAATAGCTTTTTGATTATCCTTATCAGGCTCTTGTTGGAAGATTCTGCTGGACCGTTGCCTTGAGGGTAATACGAGGTGGATTGAACTAGCTTAATGCCCATTGAGTCACACATGTCCACTAACTCTTTTTCTCTAAAGGCTGCTGCATTGTCTGTAACTAATTTATGTGGACAACCAAACCTGGTGAAGATATTCTCTGTCAAGAACTTTATGACCACATGATGATCAACATTCTTAGTAGGGATGGCCTCAATCCACTTAGTGAAGTAGTCAGTGGCTACTAAGATCCATTTGTGTTGGCCACTGGAATGTGGATTAATTTCTCCTATGAAATCCAAACCCCACTGCTGGAAAGGGCCATTGGCATGTATTGGCTTTAAGGGCAGGGACTTCAACTGTTGTTTTCCTTCAAACCTCTCACACCTGTCACAAGATTTCACAAATGAAAAGACATCAAAAAACAAAGTGGGCCAATAATACCCAGCTCTGAGAATCTTGTGGGCTGTGGTTCTCTAGTAGTGATGTCCTCCACCTATGCTGGAATGAAACTGATGCATGACCTCCATGGATTGTTCCTTGTCTAGACACCTTAAAAGAATTCTAGAGGGATCGTTCCAATACAGTAAATTTTCATGAATACAATACTTTGTTGCCTTGAGATTCATAGTTCTGGCTTGGCTTGAACTTAAGCCTGGAGGGACCTCTAGCTTCAACAAAAAATGGGCTATGGTAGAATACCATTCAAAAGCAGCTAGATTTTCTGCCAGTGACTAGTTATGTTCTTCTATTGGCTCTTCTACTTGACCATCCTCTGAAATTATGCTTATCAATTTGATGTCCAGCATCCTGCAATTTTCTACAGCCATTAGTTTGGCAAGACCTTGACCTCTGACAAGCTTGGTGGGCTTTAATTCTATGTTAAATTCAATGAGCTTTGCAATCCATTTAGCCCTTCTTCCATCAACATCTGGCTGCGTTAGGATACCAATTACTGAAGCAGAGGACACATACGCAATTACCTTGGAATGTATAATTTATATCCTGAAAGCTTTCAGGGATTTGATAAGAGCATATGCCTGTTTTTCAATGATATCATATCTCAGTTCAACATCCCTTAAGGTTTTTCTGAAAAATTCCACTGGATGCTTTGAACCCTCGTCATCTTTCTGTAGTAAGACTGTTGCAAGGGTGTCGTTGGATGCAAAGGAGAAGATATGAAACTTCTTGCAATAGTCTAAGCTGATTAAAGTGGGAGCTTCCATAATGGCTCTCTTGATAGCTTCAAAAGATCTTCTTGTTGCATTAGTCCATTTGATCTTTGATCCCTTTTTCAGCATGGAGGTGATATGTTTCACCAATTCTGCAAAATTAGGAATGAACCTCCTTACAAAATTTATTTTGCCCAGAAAGGATTGGATGCCCTTTTTTGATCTTGGGACAGACAAGGTCTATATTGCTTTCACTCTTTCTAGATCAATTTTGACACCTGCAGCAGACACAATATGTCCTAACAGCTTGCCCTCTCCTAAAGCAAACTTTGATTTCTTGGGATTCACTGATATCGCAAACCTTCTGCATTTCAGAAACACTTTCTTCAAATGCTGCAAATGGTCTTGATGGCTGTTGGAGTATATTGTTATATCATCTAAGTAGACAAGGACAAACTTATCCTTCTTTCCTACAAATGCTATATCCATAGCTATCTGAAAGGTGGCCCCATCATTCATCAGCCTAAAAGGAATCTTGGAATACATAAAAGTGCCCCAAGGAGTGGTGAATGCAGTCTTTTATTGGTCCTCTAGATGTACAGTGACTTGATTATAGCCTGAAAATCCATCTATGAAAGACATCACTTTGGCTCCTGAGACTTTCTGCAGCAAATATTCCATCTTGGGCAGAGGATAATTATCTTTTTTAGAACACTTGTTCAGGTTTCTAAAATCAACGCAGAGCCTGATTTCTCCACTTTTCTTCCTCACTACTACCAAGTTGGCTACCCACTTTGAATATCTCAGAGGAACTATAATTTTGGCAGCCAACAATTTCTTGATTTCTTTTTCAATAAAAGGGAGGAGAAAAGAATTTATGGGTCTCAACTTCTGTTTGAAAGGAATGGTGTCTTTCTCCAAAAGGATCTTATGCTGGATGATCTTTTTATCATAATTTTTGAGGTCACTATATTCCGAGGCAAAGACATCAGCAAATTGCTTCATCAAGGTGAAATATTTAGAACTTTGAATAGCAGACAGATGAGTGGATAGATTTATATATTTTGGATGACTTGGACTCCCTATGTTATGCCTATGGACTGTAGATTGGTCTTCTTTTTGGGCAGCCTTATAAGGCACATCATTCTGGTCAAACAACTTCTCAAGAGGCACTAGCCCTTTAGGTATATGATTGCTAGGCAATTGAACAATGTTGTCTTGGCCAATTCTGTTTTTAAGCTGGGGCCGGGGATTCACTTCCAAGGCTTCATTCTCTTGGTCAATTTGCATTTCAGAGAATTCATCAATGACTTGCAAAAACCTATTTAATTCATTATCATCCTCAAAGACTTTCCAATACTTGACATTATCAGGCAAGGATGGTCTATATTTCATGTGGACTTCATAAACCAGCTTAGTGGGCATGGGAGGGATGAACATGCTAGCAGACATAGCAAGGGAATCAGCAAGCTGATTTTTTATTCTAGGGATATATGAGATACAAAAACTATCAAAATAATCTTTGAGTCTCCATACCTCATCTCTGTATGCTTTCAGCCTTGGGTGCCTTGCTTGGAATGATTTGTTCACTTGCTGAATGATGAGATTAGCATCTCCAAACACCTTTAAATTTTTAATACCTCTATCTTTGGTAGTGTTTAGGCCCAATATCAGAGCCTCATACTATGCTATATTGTTGGTGACCTGAAAAGTCAGCTTAAAAGATAGATGTGTGCTTTCTTTTCTTGGAGACACTAGCACCACTCCTTCTCCTACAGTTTCCCTTGAACAAGCTCCATCAAAGAACATGTCCCAAGCTTATGTTCCTTCTTCTTCCATGGCCTAACCTACTATTTTCTTAAGCTGCACCAAGTCCATCTGGGGTTCCTCAATTTGGAGAATACATGCCCCAAAGTCAATGTCCACCGCATGAATAGGATGATTAGTGGGGTTCTTCTCATCACTGATGATATAGGCTAGTTGGGCTTCCCTGTATAGTCTTTTGCTTTCTCCTCCAAAAACTAGGATAGTTGCATAAGATAAGTCATTTTGTAATGTTCCACCCAGTCTCTTAATCCACCCTCTGGACAACAGCATGCCAAACTTAGGGGGAACATCTGCTACCACAACGTCCGTAATCATGCTCTTCATGGGCAGCTGAGTTAGGGTGATGGCTAAATATTTGATCAACCCTAGACATTTTGAATCAAAGGAGAATAAATCATGATATGGTCTGATGATATCAAGGTCTAACTTTTCCATGACAACTTTAGGCATCAGATTATGGCTAGCTCCTGTGTCCAACAAACAGTTGTGGAGGATTTTATCGTGAATGATCAAGGAGACATAAAATGATGGGGAAGTGTCATCAGCAGGTTTAGTCATTGGGCTAAGCACAACTGCAGGTTTATCATCTTGTAAATTCACATAGTCAGTGGAGGCTTGTGTGGCCTTCAGCTCAAGGGCATCAAGGATAGGCTTTCTAAAGACCTCACTCTTTGCTAGTTCTATCAGAGGTACAAATATTTTCAACTTCTGGACTTCTGATTCAAAACTGAAAGAGGAAGGGGACTTGTCAGGACCTCTTACCTCTTGAGCTCATGCTTTGAGGATGATGGGGTCAGTTGTTGGTCTTTTCTGTTTGCTGGTCTGCTGCTCTGTGGGGACAGCAGCTCTTTGGGCAGGATTCTCTATGACATTGCTCGTTCTTGACCTCAAATTATATCTTTGCTGGTCTTCAGTCTGTAGCATAGCTTCTTTGTCCCACTCTTGACTAGTTTGGTCCTGGAGTAATGACTCTTCATAGGCAGCCAATGTCAAAAAGGTGGCACTGCCCTTGTATTCCATGTAGTGAATCTTATCCTCTTCATCAAACTGTTCCTCCTCCATGACTAAGTTCTAGAAAGGAGTCTTAACCCTTCGTTCTTCACTGGCCTCTTTGCCCCTCCGAATGACCTACAATTGTTCATTTGCTCCTCTGAATGGATTTGGATTTCTAGGAGAAAATGTGTTTGGAATCCGTGCTTTCCTAGGGTTCTGCTCAACCTTCAGTTTGGATATTTCAGCAGCCAATGACTCTATCATTCTAGTCATTTTATCTAATTTTGGTTCTAAAGATGAAGCAGAGGAAGGAGAAGCCTCACCTCTCTACCTCCTTCTATCAGCATAACCTTTGAGTTTCTCTGCATCCATGATATTGGATTCCACCTCTAGGGTAGCATCTTGCGTTTCAGCGAGAGTGCCACATCTTCTTTCTCTTAGTAGTAGGCAGAAATCAGAATCAAAAGCACTAGCATAAGTGAGTTTGGCAGAGGTGGGGGTAGGCTTTACTTCAGCTGGTGTCTTACTATACATACAATTGAATCTTTTATTAAAATCAGACAATGATTCCCCATTTTCCCTCTTGAGGTTGCCAAACTCAGTATGGTAATATAGCAAGTCTTTCTTATCTCCCGAATGCTTTAAAAACACATCATCCAATGCTTCAATGTCTGCGATAGACCTAGGGGTCAGTTCTCTGAACCATTTTCTAGCCTCCCCATCAAGGATTTGGACAAATACCCTAATCCACACATCATCTTCACTGATATCTAGGTTATCAGCATAGCTATAAAAAGACTCAAGGTGTTCTTCAGCTGTTACTCCCTCTGTACTAGTGAACTTAGGCGTCTATTTTTGATATTCGCCTACAGGCATGGCATTCAACAGAACAGGTAGAACCATGGGTCCATACCTGGCAGCTATGATTCTTTCCATTTTGGTAGGTGCTTGAGGGCCTGCCATGACTGGGGTAGATGGAAGGGCACTGGTCGTTTGGATGATAAAAGGTTGAGAAATGAATGAGAGGTGTTACACAAAATATTGTCACCATGACTATTTGCAGTCAGTATGGATCTATCATCATTCATACTGTCCTCCTAATCAAGTATCAAACCTTAGCTCTTCATGTCAAGCTTTGAAAATGAGAGAAAGACTTTGAAAATCAATAAAGCTCTGGTTCCGCACTTTCTCTCACTGCTGCCTGCAGTCCCGCACCCCCTTTTCATGTTACTTGTGGACCTGCCCGCTCTGTCTCTAAAGGAGTGGGTGCGGACCCTTGTGAAAGTCAAAAAGGCGCAAGTTTATTCTTAAAAATCACTTTGGGTTAATTCTAGATGATTCTAGAAGGAATCTTGACGTGGATGGTTCGCTCCTAGGTGGTTCATGCATCCCAAAAGTGAAGGAGCTAATCCCTTGATGAGAGGAGCTTATCCCTTTGAAGGAGGGCTTTATCCCTTTGAAGGAGGACCTTGTAACTTCCCTCCATTGCACTATAAATTAAAACATTGGGCTGGTTGCTAGGGAGGTTAGAAGCTGAACATTTTTGAGGGTAAATGCTGTTGGAATTGAGACTTCCTAGTTAAGCTTGAGAGGAGAGATCACATATCTTTTGGCTTCATTGGGAAGAGAGTGAAACTTGTCAAAGTAGAGGAGACTTCTTGCTGGACCCTGGGAGGAGCTTGTATAGCATCAAGGCACCAAGGTTGTAAAGTTCTTCTTTGATTTAAGTTAATACAATCATATTCATTTTTCTCAACAAATTGTCCTATGTGATTTGTTTCATGAATTCCTTGATCATCATGATAAGTATGCTTTATTATATTGGCTTTTCAGGTGCTATTTAATTTGTGTGCTTGTTTGTGTTTGCAGATTCTCTACAAGGGAGCTCATTTGGATCAACGGAGCGAGGCTTCCACAAAGTTGCATTGGACCCAAGGTAGGCCTTAAACACTTGTTTGCCTTTATTTATAAATTGCATATTTAGAGAAAGATAGAATTTGTTTGGTTTTCCTGTTGCTAGATATCATTAGATACTAGAGAGGTTGGTCTTGTCCGCAATAACAACTTATCCGGCCGACAAAATGGCGACTATGCTGGGGACTTGAATTTTTGATTTGATTTTACTTTGACTTGAGAAACTGTGTTTTTGTTTCTGTTTCTGGCTTGATGTGTGTGGGATTGGCTAGGTTTAGTTAATCTTGAATTATTTTTTTTTTTTCATACTTTTGGGAGAGGACCGCACCCTCTGCTTGTAACACAGTGCGGACCTATCTGCACTTTTGCTTTACACACAGAGCGGTCCCACACCTGTGTGAACTGCGGGCCTGTGGACCTTGTCAAAATTTTGAAAAACTTAAGATTTTCTCTTTCAGTCAGCTTAGGATTTGTTTATGTGTTTTTAGCCTCTGCCCAGATCTACACATGACTTGTCAGGAACTTTTCTTAGGTTAATTCCATTAGCATTAGGGTTTTAGGTGAAATTCCTAGAAGTTTTGGTTGTCGGGTTTGATTTTCATTTTGGTCTTGTAGTAGCTCAGAGCTTAGAAGCCTTAGAAGCCTCAGATCACCTTGGTTTTTACTGGCCTTCTTATGAGTATGACCATTTGCAAAATCTACCTTTGTTGAGGAATCCATATTGTGTTTCTCTTTGAGAAACTTCGAAGGGACTTGTGATTAAAAGTTTTGGATTTCATTTTCAGAAAAGAAAACAAAAATTGATTGTTTTTTGACTGATTTGTGATTCTGGACAAATTAGTCCTTAGTTTGCTTATAGCTAAGTAAAACATCATTGAAAAGAAATCTTGTAAGCTTTTACTTCAAATAGTTTTAGAATTTGTAGAGCTCAAGATTAGATTTTTCCAAAGTTTTGAGTGTTTTATAAAAATAAAAAAAAATCTCTTTTGAAAAAGTTTGTTTTTGTAGTATTTGAGTGTTTGAAAAGAAAGGGAAATTTTCGTGAGTATAACTAGTTGTCTCGTTTTGAGTGTATTGGAAAAGACAAAAAGCTCTTCTTTTGATTTGTTTGTTAAGAAAAGATTTTTTTTTACAAGCATTTGCATTCTCAACTCTTTCCTAACTAGAAATTCATTGAAGGGAAAAGATTGCTTATCATCTTAAGTGCATTTTTTAGTGATTTGGAGTCGAGTCTTCACACCATAAGTTTCATCTCCGCACCTTTTGACTTAAGAAAAAACCAATAAAAATAACGCTTAAAGTAAAATCTATCTAGTAATCTTTTTATTTCTAGGGCTCTATATCACCAACATAGCTTAGGCTAGTATCTTGGAGTAGGGAGTAATTAACTCTCCAAGATAGTAAAACAAACAAGTAGCTGTATCTTGCGGTAGGAGATAAAATCTAATTGTTACATCTATGCTCTGGGAAAGCTCCTCTTAAAGGAGAAGCACGAGATCATATCCGAACCAGTGTGGGAATCAGTCCTTCCTCATTGGGAACGATAGAAGATATTCACGTATTAAAAACGGTAAACCTCGGATTAACCATTATCGAGGAGCCTGGGGTCACTTGTTGGTAAACCTTGGATTATGTCAAGGAGCCTTCAAGGGGATTGAGCTTGTTACTCTATCCTTGCGTGCGTATCGGATCGCAGACTATTCCCCCAGGTATATTTGTTTCCGTTGGTAACCATAGTGACCATATTCTATAGGATTCTTTCCTAAGGTGACGGTGGAGGGAAGATCCCACTGTACCTGGAGCAGATGTCGGCTAGACTCACTTGGATTTTTTGGGGGGTTCTCTTCACTCGAGACGGTTTAGTGGAGAAACTTGTGCCAGTCTATTCATTAAGCAGGTTGCCAAGGTAACTATTCCAACCGCCATTTCTGTATTGAATTCTGCGACGTTGGATTTCATTACCAACTAGTGTTTTCAGTATGGAAAGTTACTGTTTGTGTGTGGTTTGATCTCCTAGATTCTTTAGGCGTGTGATTCAAAATTGTTTGGTTCTTTAGAGGCTTTAGGTGGTTTTCATTGAGATTTTTCTTTGTTTGCGTGTGAAGTAGTTAAAATATTTAATCATGGCTGAATTACCGAGGAAGACCCATAGACTTCGGGGCCAACCTCCTGAGTTTTCACCGAGCCAGCCTGAAGGGCTACGAGCCCTTGTAACTCCTAGAGATAGTAGAGTTGGGTCACCTGAAGAAGGAGAGTCTTCATTGGTTGTACATCCTGATTATCAAGCTCTAGTAACAGATTATAATTCACAATCTATTTCATTTTCCGAAATTACTGGTATTTTTTCATCTACTAGTGATTTAGGTGAGGAACCTGAAATATCTGAACCTGAAACTGAATTTTTTGCTACTCCAACATCAGGATTTGCCTCTCCAACTTCCAGTGGTCCTGATTCACCCAGGGTAGAAAGAGTAATTACCCAAAATCTTCCTTCTGGACTTATAGCTATTGAAGAACTTGCTACTCCGGAAGAAGGTATCCCTATCCCTGAAAATCAACCAGCTATAGAACTTAGGGAGTGTGAATTGATCTTTTATAGTTCACCTAGGAGCAACGCTTGGTATCTTTCATTGACCAATTTTTTGGAAAACCCGGGACTAAGTTTTTCACCACCTCGCATTCCTTTTCACCCAACACCTAGAGGTTATTATCCTCCGTTAAATATGTCAAGACAATCGTCCATGTTTTCTCAATCTCCAGAAACCTTTTTATACGGTGGTCTTTTTGTTCCCTCTGGGTATCAGTCACTTACTGGTACTTTTTCGGAAGCATCTCCTCAACCTATTGAACAAGGGTTATTAACTGGTAATAACGGAACTAAGCCGTTGAGTGTAGAAGATATTCTTATGATGTCAGGTACTATTCCTAATCCGCAACCTCAAGGTGGCCAGTTACTGCCTAGGGGGTAGCCTCAAAGTCCTCAATTATCGCCTGGGGGCAACCTCAAGGTACCCAATTTCTGCCTGGGGGGCAACCCCAAGGACAGTACATACCCACGGGACAGTACATTCCTCAAGGTCAACCCTAGACTCAGTATGTACCTCAAGGTCAACCCTAGTATCAATATGTACCTCAAGGTCAACCCCAGTATCAGTACGTGCCACAAGGTTATCAACCTCCAGGTCAGTACCCAACCCAAGGTTTCCAACCACTTTCCGGTCAATCATTTGTCCAAGGAGCTGGAAATGTACCTTTGAATTATCAACCCTACCCTCAACCCAGTTATAGTCCTCAATATTCTCAACCTGCTATGGGTCCATACCCCGGAATGAACTTAGTGTGGGATCCATCTCAATCTCAACAGATCTTGCAACCGAGTGTGCAGTTGTCATCTCAAACTAGACAACCCTTGGTTTCTGGTTCACCCAGCAACCTGTCCAGTCTACTATTCAAACTTCTGCACCTTCTGTAGTTTCTCAGCCTGGGCCTAGTACGCCTCGTACTCCGCCTCAAATGAATGCTGCAACATCTGTTCAATCTACCCACCTACTTCTGGAGTATTGACAACTCCGGTTTCTACTGTTCCTGTATCAACTCCTCAGACATCTTTACCTCAATCTGGATCCACAATTTAGACTTCGATTCAAATGCCTGTAGGACAACCTGGTCCAAGTACAGTTGTCACAAGTCAACCTCAATTTACTTATCAACCGTACCAGGGACAGTACCAATTCGGTCCTGCTATGCAGCAGCCAGTTTATTAGTATCAACCGTACCCTAGATATACATATCAACAACCTCAACAACCCCAGTACGGTCCTGTTAATCCTGGTTTTCCGAGAGGATATAATATCCCAAATGTGATTCCAATTCCTCGTTATCCTGGATATCCTCCTCCTGGGGCTGGTCTCATGACCCAGAGTTTCAGGGACCCTAATCGTCAGTTACTATTCATTGCAACTTTGGACTTGCTTGACTTGTCGCGCCTTACGAACGATCCAATTAACTATCTTCCGTTTTGGCCGCCAATGCCGAATAAGTTGCCTAGTGATATTCCTAAGTTTGAAGGCAAATCAGGAGAGGACCCGTCGAACCATGTGATGACTTATCACCTCTGGTGTGCGTCTAATTCCATTTCAGATGATTCAATCCGTTTAAGGCTTTTCCAACGCACTCTAATTGGTCTTGCAGCCAAGTGGTACATTGAGTTATCGCGAGCCACTTTTTATAACTTTAGTTAGTTAGCTACTTCGTTTTAACTCATTTTTAGTTGCCAGTCAGATATGACAATGGCACGGAATTATTAACTTCATTAAAACAGTCAACGTCCACTTACATTTCAGATCACATTCATGAATGGAGACGTTGACGGCGTTTAGTGAAGGTTTTTATTCCGGATCAGATCTTAGCTGAATGGTTTGTAAAATCTTTATTACCGAAGATCACTGAGGATGTAGCTAAGGTAGGAGTCGTTACTGAAGAGCAAGTAATTGCTCAAGCTCAGTACCTTGACTTAGTTTATACGCAGTCAGGTACGTTACACGAGAAAATCCCCGACCTTCCTAAACAAAATCAAATAACTGCAGCTCCTTCAGGGTCTCATGCCGCTGATGGTATGATTGGTATGGTTAATACCAAAAGTAAGAAGAAATCTTCCAAGAATTCTTCTCCTATCATAACTTTACTAGATTCCCCGACAGGAGATTCTTCCATGGAAATTTCCGCTGATATTCATGTTGTAGAGTCATCTACAGCCAAATCAAAATCCGGTGGTAAGAAGAAAGGGAAGAAGAAAAATAAAACAGATAAAAATTCGAAAGAGAAACCAGAAAAAACGGAATCAACTGATGAGAAACGCAAACCTCGTTATCCTTATCTCATTTGTGATGAAGAGCATTTTACAAGAGACTGTCCTCATCGTGCAAAGGTTGTGAAAATCATCAAAGGTTCCCAAACGCCTGCTATTTTGAAGGATCCTTTTCCTAGTCAAGACAGTAAGATGATAGGTTCTTCCTCAAATGCCTCTGAAGAACCCATAATGATGATGTCCCATGTTAGGATTGCGACTTGATCACAAGATTATGGAAGTAAAAGTCCTGTTGATGGTAAGGAAGCAGAATCTTCTCATTCGAACCCATCAACTTCAACTCCCGGTTTCGATACACTACAGATCGAGAAACCTAACCCAGACTTAGTAATCAAACTGCCTACCAAGGGTATACTTCGAAAGTCAGCTTTCAATCCACATGCGAGAGCGGCTCAGAACTATAACATTGTCGAAGATTTGGCTATTTCACCTTCGGCAATGTCGGCTTTGGAAGTGCTGCAATCATGTCCAGCACAGTGTAAATTGCTATTGTCGACTATAGGAGCTGTTGACGTTCAGGACTCGAACCTAATAATTTTCGATCTAGAAAATAGTACACCGCGCTTGCCTCATCAAATGGCTTTCCAGATTCCAGTGTTAGTCAAAAACAGACCTTGTTATAGGACTGTGATTGATGAGGGAGCCTCAACGTGTATTATGTCGATCCAGTGTTGGAGATCGCTTGGTTCTCCTATGCTTAATCAATCCCCGACGATTCTAAAGGCCTTTGATGGCTGTGGGTTCCATCCTTTTGGCATTCTACAGGATTTACCTATAGGGGTTGAAGGCAAAACTGTTAATCTAGATGTGGAGGTGGTTGATGCCCCTCTAGATTACAACCTTCTCTTGGGTCGTAGTTGGTCTTACGCTATGACAGCTGTTGTTTCATCAGTCTTTCAGTTTATAAAGTTCCCTCATAATGGAAAGATCATAACTATAGACTAGCTGACTTACTTTTCATCCGACCCAGCCTCTTCTGAAAGTATTCAGCATGTCGGCAAAACAACTATCCTGTATAAGGATGTTGGAGTAGGACTAGTTAAAGATTCTGGTTTACTAGGAACTTTTCCTTTTCCTCCTATCAACGCATTGTCTTCTACTGCAACCATTCATATGATTTCGTCAGACACTATTGTTTATGATGATCCTTGGATCGTACCTTCCGAATCTGAGATAGATTCATTTGGTGATGTTATGCCTTTGAGTCCATATGAAATTGCGTATCAGGCCGTGCAGTTGTTTTCCGACCCTTCTTCAACCAAAATTGACTTAATGAATGTGGTCCATGAGGAATCACTTTCAACATCAAACTCAGATTCAATGACATTTTCCGAACTTGTCCACACTGATGGGCAAATTTGTGAAATCCTGTGTGTTGATGATTTACCATGGGAAGATCTTCATCATAGATCTTCGTTCTTACCTGAGATTGATTGCTTTGAAAATGATTTTTCATCTATTTTTACAACTGAATATGTCAAGGAACCTCAGAATCCAATGAAAAATCCTGATTCTGAGTTAAATTTGGGAAACATTTCTCGAACTATTCCTATTGATATTTCGGTTAAGCCTGGAATTGTTGAAAACATTCATATAGGTGCCTCTTGTACGGAAGATAAAATTCAAACATATAAGGCCCTATTTCAAGAATTCCGTGACGTGTTTGCCTAGTCATATGAGGAAATGCCAGGAATTGACCCAACAATTGTTGTTCATGAAATCAAAACTTACCCGGATGCTAAACCCATCCGGCAATGTTTGCGTCAGATCCACCCGCGAAAAGCTGCTGCTATTAAAGCAGAAGTTGAAAAATTACTCAAAGCAGGTTTCATTTATCTGATTCCATTAACGGATTGGGTATCGAATATTGTTCCTATTAACAAAAATCAAGGAACAATAAGAATATGCATCGATTATAGGGATATTAATCGAGCCTGTCCAAAAGACAATTACCAAACTCCCTATATCGATCAAATCATTGATGATTGTGCCGGCAGTGAAATATTCTCCTTCATGGATGGTTTTTCCGGATACAATCAAATAAATATTCTACCTGCTGATCAACCAAAAACGGCTTTCATTTGTCCATGGGGGACATTTGCTAATTGCAAATTATCTTTTGGGCTCAAGAACACCGGGGCAACTCTTCAAAGAGCCATGTTTTACGCGTTTCTTGACATCAAGCACATTGCGCAACCCTATCTCGATGATTTACCTGCTCATTCATTACATCGAGCTGATCATCTCATCCATTTACGAGCAATCTTTATGAGCTGTAGGCATTATCGAATTAGGTTGAATCCACACAAGTGTGTTTTCTGTATAGAAACGGGTCAGTTACTGGGGTTTGTTGTTTCGAAAGCCGGCATTCGCGTCGATCCCTCGAAGGTTGAAGCTATTCTCAAATTGCCTCCTCCTTCGAGTCTTCGCCAACTCCAAAGTTTGCAGGGGAAAGCAAACTTTTTATGTCGATTCATTCCTAACTATGCCGAGATCACAAAGGGTTTTACCCGGTTGTTGAAATAGAATACTCCATTCTTTTGGGAAGAGATAGCTGATAAATCTTTTGATGCATTAAAACACACGTTGACCCATGCACCGTTACTGCATCCTCCCAACTACAACCAAGACTACTTCTTATATCTCGCCGCTTCCCATTCCACCATTGGAATGGTGTTAGTTTAGGAAGATGAATTCGGTACTGAACATGTGATATATTACCTTAGTCGCACTTTAAATCCAACTAAGCTAAAATACTCACATGTGGAGAAATTGGCATTGGCAGTTGTTCAAGCTGTCCAACGTTTTCGTCATTACATTTTACTACGCAAAACTACAGTAATTTCTGATTGCAACCCTATGATCTATATTTTGACCAAACAATTGCTAGGGGGCAAGTACTCCAAATGGATTGTGATCCTGCAGGAGTTCGACTTGGAATTTGAAAAGTCTAAGTCGAAGAAATATTTAGTTTTTGCGGAGTTAATGTGTGACTTCCCGCGTGCTGACACGGAAACTGTGGCGGAGGAGCCCATTGCGGACAAATCCTTGTTTCTAATCAGCACTTTAGATCCATGGTATGGAGATATCATCGTTTATCTCTAGAACCAATCCTTTCGGCCTGAAGTTTCAAGATTAGAGCGTCGAAAAATACAATTCCAGTCCCAACAATTCAAAATTATTGGAGATACACTTTATCGTCAAGGGGTGGACTCTATTTTCTGACGATGTTTAACTCATGAGGAAGCTGAAAGGGTTCTAAATGACTGTCACTCTGGAGCGTGTGGCAGTCATATGTCTTGGTTTGCCACAGCCCAAAAGATATTGCGCGTTGGCTATTTCTAGCCGTCTTTGTTTAAAGATTGTATTAATGCGGTCTGAAAATGCCACAACTGCCAAATTTTTGATCGAAAGATGCGCGCTCCACCTGCTCCTCTCCAACCCATAATTGCCGTCGGTCCTTTTGCGAAATGGGGTATCGATTTTATTACATGTAACCCTCACTCAGCCAGGGGGCATGCGTATATCATCCTTGCGGTAGATTATTTTACCAAATGGGACGAGGCGATGCCTACATTTGAGGTAGACGGCAAAACTGCTGTGATTTTCATGTTCAATCATATAATTGCTAGGTTTAGTGTTCCACAAGCGATTATCACTGATCATGGGCGTCATTTTCGAAACATTATGATGACTGAACTTATAGACCAACTTGGCTTGCGTCACGATAGTTCAACTCCATATTATCCACAGGCTAATGGTCTGGTTGAAGCCATCAACAAATTTCTAGTCATCATGATCCGACGAATCATTGGGATTCATAGGTCGAATTGGCATAACATGCTATTTTCAGCGCTTTGGGCGTATCGAACCTCAGTAAAAACGTCAACCAGTTTCACTCCTTTCCAACTAGTTTATGGTTTGGAAGTTGTGTTACCCATTGAATGCGAAATCCCGTCATTGCAAATGGCCATCGAATTACTTCCAGCCACTTCCGAAGAGGAAAAACGTTTGTTATACTTGGCTCAGCTAGATGAGAATCGACGTGATGCTGCATTAGCGATCAAAACTCATGCCAAACGTATTAAAGCTCAGTATGATCGAAATGTTACCCCTCGAAATTTTTCGGAAGGAGACCTAGTCTTATTGTACGATCAAGCAAATGATAAATTAGGCGCTGGAAAATTCGTACCCATGTGGCATGGTCCTTATGTTGTTAAGCGAAAGCTAGCAAAAGGGGCCTATGAATTGGTAGACTTTGACGGGGTCTCTTTAGGTAAACCCAGAAATGGTCTTTACCTGAAGAGGTATTATGCTTAAATATGGGTGTGGAGATTTTTAGTTAGGTTTAGTTTTCTTTCTAGCTGGTGTGTTTTAGATTAAAAAGTGTGCTTAGCTTAGAGAGTGTGTTTTGTCATTATTCCTGCTTATCTTGATTTTGCTCTTGATATTGCAGATGTCGACGCCTCTCCAAACATACATTGGTTTTGCTAATGGTGCTTGTCGTAATACACGGAACATTTCTTCCGTAGCTTGGGTTATCTATTCACCCTCTGACGAGTTGGTATCTATGCATGGGGTAAGCCTCGGTCAAACAATGAACAACATTACCGAGTATAGTGCAGTGATTGAGTTATTATCTGAATCTATTTCATTTGGGATTCAGAGTTTGATAGTGAGGTTAGATTCTGAACTCGTTGTATTACATCTTAATATAATATATGCCATTAGAAATCCAGTGTTATTGAGATTATTTTTGAGAGTTCGTCTCTTGGAACGTAAATTTGACTATATTGAATATCAACATATTCCAAGATATTTAAATACATTAGCAGATGCAATTTCTTCTCGAATGTTAAGTAGACATTTGTAATAATCATACAAGTAAATTTAAAAACATTCCATAACATGTTTTACAAGATAAGCTGGTAATAGTGATATAGTATAGCATAGAAGTGTGTCAAATATACATCGTCCTCGATCAGAGGTTGAAAACGCAAAAAATGTCATATGTGTCTACAACAGGCGATCATCCTATCACTGGTGATGATCACGATAAGAAACCACTGTACGGTCCACCTTACAAAGGAACCTCCTGAAAGGTCCTGGGACCCCAATCACATAGCGTTGTAGCCTAAGAGGAATGTCATCTATGCTGGTCTTCGGAATGTCTACTGTCAAACGCTCTAGATGACTCTCCAATTCAGCCAAGGTCTCTGTGGATTCGTCCTGTGGGACTAGTGCTGCTGCAGCTAGTTGTTTCCTCTCATAGGGCCGGAGAGTGGCTGGTCACCGTGGACCTACATCTGCATTTGAAACTTTTACTATCAATTTTGGGATGAGATAAAAAAAAAAATTTAATTAGAAAATGTTGAAAATGATTTTACCTGAGTCATCCCATTGCTTTCCTGGTGGAAGAGCCATGTCTGGGTCACCACGATAATCTACCCCAGCGTAAGGAAAGTCCTTAATAGAAAAAACTTGGTTCTCCAACCAATGAAAATATTCAGGAGTGAATCGAACGACTTCTGTCCCCTCCTCAGGATGACGAGCCATAACTGCAACCCAACGCATCAATTTGGGCCCTCGGGGAAGGCCAACTCCAACAATGAGATGCTGTGGGACCAACATTGGAACCCTCTCCAGACCAAAGCTCACGAATAAAGCACCATATCCAAAGGTCTTCAGTTGTCTGTTCTTTGCTCTAGTCAGTTGGCCTTTTATATTAACCAACACAGCATCGCACCAGTTGAAGATGGTGCCTCGAAAGCAGTATACTACCATACGCATTTGGGATCCATTGGCTATATATAGTGCTGTGCTTCCGCAGAGCCTGGTAACAGTAAACACAATCACTTTCAGTTCAGGAAGGGATATGGTTTTGATATCTATCCCTTTGTCTCTAGTCTGGTCGTTGCAAAACTCTAGCCGAAGGCTATCGACAGACTAGCCACCTAGCCTAGTCTCGAATAGAGTCAAGTGTTCACCTCTCTTAGGCAAACCAGTCAAAAAGTAAATCTCTTTTGGCTCCATTTCGAGCTGGTGACCACCAATAAAGAAGCACTGGTCCTGTATGTTCCACCTGTCTACCAGCCACTGCAAAAAGTCCACCTGGGCCCTCATGCCAGGTATGGCCTAGAATTTGTATAAGTGCATGCCTTCAATGCATCAATCGAATGTTGGTGATTTATCACGGTGAGATCTACATCCTCGTGCTCCCATTCTCGCCAATCAAGCATGATGTATACCCTCCGTTCAATAAAAAGGTGAATTAGAATATCTAAAAGCAAAATTTTTGGGTGGAATTTGAGAAATTTAGGTTTAAAAACCTTTGCTGCAGGGACCGCACTCTCTCTGTTAGAGATAGTGCATGGGTCCGCACTTTTCCTTCACGGCAGGTGCGGACCCCTAACTTTTTTCCTTTTACGAAAAAGTCAGGGGTCCGTAGGTTACCTGTGCTATGCCTGCGGACCCCCGTGTGCGGGTTTTTAACCTAAAAATTCCTTAAAAAATGAAATCAAAGCCTAAAAACAAATTTGAAATGGATAAAATGAAAGAGTAGGATGATGTAGATTACCTGGAGGAGATGACGTTCGATTCCAACGGACGGATTTTCGTCAATCTTCACGGGAAGTTTCTAACCAAAAGCTCTCTTTTCTCACTCTGAAGTCAAACGGTAAAAATGAATTTACAAAAGCCCTTTTTATAAGCTTTTTTGAATAAATGAGTTTTTAATTCATTTATTTTTCACTTTAAAGAGGTAACTTTTGCAGCATTTTTATCTATTTTAAACATGTATGAGTAATGTTTGAGTTTTTGTGCAGGATAACAGATTTTCAGGCAAAATTGGTCATTTTCGACAAAAAACATTAGAGTCACCTTTAAGCTCTTTTCTGACTCCTAAAACATGAAAAGATCGCCGAGTTTTTCTTTTTAAGCTCGTTAAAATGGAACTAAAAAGACAGTCCACTTACAACCCTTTTCTGACCGTAAAAACATGAAAAGATTGCCGGATTTTTGTCGTTTCAAATTCGATATTGGTTATAAAACGACGTGTCATTGATCGCTTTTTTACTTTTTCAGATCAGAGGCACTAATTATGAAAAGTACTCCTTGGTCATAATGATCAAGCGGTTCTCTCAAGTATTATTTTATACTTTTTCGGGCTTGGGAGACACAAATTTACGAAAAAGGACAACCATGGAGTCTTCTTAAGTTTTTTCAAACTCTCTAAAATTGAAAAATGTCAAGTTTCTCCTATACTGGACTCGTTAAAATTTAACAGTAAAGTACCTGTTCAATTACAAACAGGAACGAACCACTCCTTCTTAGGGTTTGAATTTAAACTAAGCTGGACTCATCCAAAGGATGAGCTTATAATCAAGCAAATGTTATCCTCCTCAAGTTTGTCAAAAATAAAGAGGTACTTGCCAGAAATGGTGGGGGAAAAGAGAGAAAAAGAGCCTGTTTGTCATACTTTGTAACCACTCTTGAACATGACACTTTTATTCACCTGGGTTGGGAAATCCTTTGCCTAATAGTTGATCAAACCATAATTGAAAGTCTTCAGCCGGTTTTTGGGTATTAACTTTGGGTCAATTGTCACCAAACCATCTGCTGTGTCGTTATGTGTTCAAGAGGTCAGTGTAAATAAACCATTCATCTGCAAAATATTTGTCATCCATCTTGACCATCCCTGAGTCAGTCCTTGCAACTAAATTTCTTCAAACTTGATCTATGATTTCGTGTTGTGGGCTTGCCTACGACGGATCACTTTCTATCGACTTCAGCTCATTATCTAGAAAGATGATCTAGAAATCGTCAGTACCTTGGGATCTACATGCCTCAATGGTAGGTTTCTCACCTTCGATGATAGGTTGCATCATTGACCTTCGATCAAAGGATTCTGTGACATGTTCAACATCAACACATCTATTCACATTTCATGGATTGTACTGAGTACTTTGAGGGCCATTGACATTACTGGTGGTTTCTCTCACACTTGTTAACAGTTTACATCATTGATTGGTAATCAAGTGGTTTCTACCATGTTCGACTTCGACACATTCATTCACATGGATAGAATCGTACTATTTCGTGAAGTAGAAATCAAGACCCTGGATCTAGTTTCCACCATCCAGGCTGTGAGGAATTTTGTATTCATTATACAGTGGACTATTCATAAATAGATGGTTGCGTCCATACTATGACTACATGTGTCTATACTTGTGATGTATTACAAGATCATTCCTATATCAGAGCAGTAGTTAGTTTTCTAGTCAGTTTTGATCTGAGTATGGGAATGCCTACCTCAACGATGATATGATCTCATATATATATTTTGCATTGAATGTTTTTACAGGTTCCAATCAGGCTCTCCACAAGATGATCCTCGAAATGATAAAGTACTTCACTCTTCTTAGATGATAAATTAAATCCTCATCTACTACAGACTTCGCACTTTAGGGGGAAATCTGTTACACAAAATATTGTCACCATGACTATTTGCAGTCAGTATGGGTCTATCATCATTCACACTGTCCTCCTAAGCAAGTCTCAAACCTCATCTCTTCATGTCAAGCTTTGAAAATGAGAGAAAGACTTTGAAAATCAATAAAGCTCTGGTTCCGCACTTTCTCTCACTGCTGCCTGCGGTCCCGCACCCCCTGTTCATGTTACCTGTGGACCTGCCCACTCTGTCTCTAAAGGAGTGGGTGCGGACCCCTGTGAAAGTCAAAAAGGCACAGGTTTATTCTTAAAAACTCACTTTGGGTTAATTCTAGATGATTCTAGAAGGAATCTTGACGTGAATGGTTTGTTCCTAGGTGGTTCATGCATCGCAAAAGTGAAGGAACTAATCCCTTGATGAGAGGAGCTTATCCCTTTGAAGGAGGGCTTTATCCCTTTGAAGGAGGACCTAGTAACTTCCCTCCATTGCACTATAAATTAAGGCATTGGGTTGGTTGCTAGGGAGGTTAGAAGCTGAACATTTTTGAGGGTAAATTCTATTGGAATTGAGACTTCCTAGTTAAGCTTGAGAGGAGAGATCACATACCTTTTGGCTTCATTGGGAAGAGAGTGAAACTTGTCAAAGTAGAGGAGACTTCTTGCTGGACCCTGGGAGGAGCTTGTACAGCATCAAGGCACCAAGTTTGTAAAGTTCTTCTTTGATTTAAGTTAATACAATCAGATTCATTTTTCTCAACAAATTGTCCTATGTGATTTGTTTCATGAATTCCTTGATCATCATGATAAGTATGCTTTATTATATTGGCTTTTCAGGTGCTATTTAATTTGTGTGCTTGTTTGTGTTTGTAGATTCTCTACAAGGGAGCTCATTTGGATCAACGGAGTGAGGCTTCCACAAACTTGCATTGGACCCAAGGTAGGCCTTAAACACTTATTTGCCTTTATTTATAAATTGCATATTTAGAGAAAGATAGAATTTGTTTGGTTTGTTTGTCGCTAGATATCATTAGATACTAGGGAGGTCGGTCTTGTCCGCAAGAACGACTTATCCGGCCGACAAGAGGGTAGAAGGAAACTATTGGACTATAGGGGAGGTTTTCTTTAGACTAAGATCCAAAGGGGAACTTATTAAACAAGGAGCTTTACGAATCTCTGGGAGTATCTCTTCACTGATAGTGCTAGGCTCTATATTTTCAACAGGTACATGCTCAGCTACGAGGCTTTCTTGCAAAGAGACATAAGACTGTTTAGGCTTACCTGGTCCTGATACTCCTCTCTGTGATGTCTTTCTATGCTTAAGAATCTTCTCAGGGTTAGGCACTGGGTCAGCTGGTGATTTCTGAGGATTTCTCTGAGTATGTCTCACAAACTGAGCCAGAACTGTGATGTGGAGTCACCAAAGGTTGGTCCTCCAGTAGAGTCGCCAGATAGATGATTACAACCAACAATGTATCTAGACTTTGTCTATCATCAAAGATGGATCTTTGTCGTTCTCCCAGGGAAGCTAACCTTCAATCTCCTCTCCTCGGCAACAGCACCAATTATGTTAGGATTCCAAGAAACTCTCCTAGGTTGTAGCTCGGAGAAGCTTGGTAACATATAAATTCAACTTATTGTTGCAATGGATGAATGGAAGGAATGATGCTTGTCTAAGCCAGATAACCACTTCTACTTTGTTTCACTCCATACATGCGTGAACACCCCCAGACTACAAGGCTTTAGACCACCAACTACTCACAATTTAGAGATTGGGTGAATATGGAGAATACTGACCACACTAGCAGATGCACAAGACCATGTGATGGCTGGCTGCAACCAGTAAAGAAGCCTGTAAATCTAATCAACTAATGCACAGACAGGATGATAGCTCTCTGGCACTAGATAGAAGAAACCTGGATAACCTATTCAATGATACATTCAACAATCTAACACATTGATAGGATGACAACTTTCTAGCACTAAACCTTAAAGATCAAGAATATAGCATATCAAGCACAACTTAGAATAGAGAGAAAATGGAAAGTGAGAAGTTAACAAAAAAAGAAGCTTGTATTAGCTGAAAATGAAGATGAGACTCTGCAAGGGGCAAAGTATCCACAGTCTCCAGAAGTTGAACTTTACATCAAAATGCCAACCATCAACCTTGATTCCATCTTGTTTATGGGTCTTTATAGATTTTGCATTACAAAGGAACTTGGCCATTTAGGTATGGAGGGGTCATAATTGACCACCAACCACATTTAATGGCTTGATAGAGTCTCTGACTGTGTTTGCTTGCTTCAGTGGATGAATCCGATCCATTTAGGTGCTGTGCTGTCCTCTTAGGCAGTTGGAGTGCTTGTACCGATGAAGATCCATAACTGATAAATGTAGTTACCGGGTTGTGCTTGTCCTTTTTCTCCTTGGCCATATTGTCTGTTTAAACATGGTTGTTGAGGATTTACTATGACTGGTACTGGTAGCTAGTCGCCTTTCTCCTTTAGGCAGACGAAGTGGTCAAAGGATGTGGACTACATGGGTGAGTGGATGATATGGATGAGTGGAAAGGATAGCTGTTGGATTGAAGAAATGGATGGCGGAGATGACTTGGTGGAGGATATCAGCCAAGGTAGGAGCAGGATGAATGTGGGCCATTAGATCTTAGGTGGACAGATCGAATGGTGATCGAGTGGTGGAAGTGAACGAGAGTTATTGGGTGGGGCAGATAGGTCAAATGGTAAATGGTATTGATCGCACCGCCTTCGGGCATAAAGTGGTAAAAGGACAAGACTGAGCGATTCCATTCAGCGGCCAACATGTAGCAGTGGATGAGAGAGAGAAACTACTATCATCGCATGCTAACGTTCGAGTGGGTTGCGAGCGCAATAAGTGCGAAGGCCGTCAGATCTCGGCAGAGATGATCTGTCGGTGGAGGAAGGATTAGGCAAGTTGCTTTCTCGGGCACGATGAGAGCCGTTAGATTCAGCTGGGGAGATCAATGGCTGAGATGAGGCGATAGGTTATAAAGGCGCAAAGTCATATGACTATGGTTCTATGGTAGATTTAGACTTTTGCACTTGGGGCTTAAAGTAAAAGGGGTTTTGTTGGGTTTTCTGGAAAAACAGAAGAAATGGAGATGAAGGGAGAATAAGCGAGGTAAAGGAAAAAGAAGAAAGTGGTCATTATGAGCTTCTTTTGAGCACAACCAAGCGGACCAAACTCATCTCTGACCTTATAAAATCATCATTATGTAGTAGAGCTAACAAGTACCTTGAGCGTCATTATCATTATTGTTGATTCCTCTCACGTTTGTTAACAGCTCATATCATTGGCTGGTAATTAGGCGATGTCTTTCCATGTTCAACTTCAGAACATCTCTTCAAATGGATTGACTTGTACATCGAGCGAAGATTGGACGAGTTTGAAGACCCCGGATCTAGTTTCATCCATTCGGGCTGCGATATATCTAGGAATATAAAAGCATCAAATGTACAAAGGCTCTACACAGATGGTCACCTAACCATGTGATCCAGGTGGATGTTGGTGGCCACCCACCTATCCCATTTGAACCCCCACAACTGTCTCTTTCAGTTTTTTCAGTTTCCTAAATTGTAGCACAATTTACTATTTTTAGCAGTTTTTCGGGTCCTGAACTTCCGGAGCCGTTTTGAGGCCCTAAATGACGTTTTTTGGGAAATTTGGGGGCAAAATGGGTCCATGGACCGATGTTCTTTGTAACGAGCTATTGTACGTGTCAAACGGAGATCGTATGCCAAAGTTATGACCCCGGGAAATTGATGTACCAATTTACCCAAACGGGGCCCACAATTTGATGTTTCATCTTCTAGGGTTAGGTTTTGGGATGTGAAGGGTTTTCCATTGTTTCTCAACAATAAATAGGCCTTCTAGCCTCATTGTAACATAGTTTAGAGGCATGTAGCCACCACATCTCTTCTTAGAGATAAGCTACCATTGCACTAGGTGTTTATTTCCATTTTATGTTTGTAAGCATATATTAGTATTTTACATTAATGAAATGAAGTATTATTTCCACTACATATTTGTGTTTATGGTTATCTCTGTAATTTGTTGTGTTCCTATTTAAATCTGGATCAGTGGTATTAGAGCGGTTTGCTTTTTTCTCTGTTTTTGTTTGCATGTCCCCGACGAGGCCAGGATATAAGGAGTTAGGGCTTGAACTGGTCGAACCTTTGCAAGACCAGCCTTGCAAATCCCGACAGCCTCCCATGGCGGATGAGAAGAAAGACGAGGGGATAGGAGATCATATCAAAATATTGCTCGAAGAAGCCCTCGAGCAACAAAGGAATGCGATGATGGATAGCTTTGTATAGATCCTTCAATGGCTACCCAGAGGCGATACATTGGCTTCCAATAGCTACTGTAGAAATGCCACACTGTTTAAGGTACAAGTTAATTTTGAAATCCCCATCTTTGAGGGTCAAATAGATGTAGATGCCATAGATAAATAGTTAAATCTACTAGAAGGATATTTTTCTGTTCATGAATTTTCTAGTCAGGAAAAGATTATTTTCGCTCTTCTCAAAGTAGCCCCCCACGTCAAGGACTGGTGGGAAACCTACTGTGAGCAGGAGAATGAAAGTACGGGCTCACTATTTTCAGCCACACCCACTTGGGATTCATTCCGAGATGCCGTCAAGGAGCAGTACTACCCTGTCAAAAGCTATGAGGAAAAATACATCAAATGGACCACACTGCAGCAGGGACGAGACCAAGATGTGTCGAAGTTCACAAACATATTTCATACCCTTCGCACACAGTTGGGTATCAAAGATTCTGATCTACATCTGGTACTCAAATACTGCTGCTGCCTACATAGATACATCTCGGAAGAGATGGAGTTCCTGAACATCTCCTCGCTCGGCACGGTGTACCGATATGCTGTCAAAAATGAGCAAAAGTTCGTACAGAAGAAGCGAGACTTTGGATCTGCAAATCCAAAGCCCAAAGGATAAAGCCAAGGTGGGGTGACCTAAGACAACCCGTCAAAGCCGCAAGAAATAAAAAACACCATGAAGCTGAAGAAGGACACATGAAAGTGGTGTGAGTTCCACAAGAGTCCCACTCATAACACAAGTGAGTGTCAGACCAAGCAGTCGTTGGTGGCTGAGTTGAAGGCTTCTGAATCAGATGCATGTTCCGACCATGAACCAGAACCCGACAAGGAGAATGGAAAAGGGAAGCAGATCATTGATGCGGATCCCAGCGCCACTGTTGCCACCGCCAAGATTTAGAAGAATGAGCCCAAAGACCTAGATGACGGGGAGCGTCTTTTCCACTCACAGATGTGGGTGAAGGGTTCGCTGCTGCAATTCATTGTCGACAGTGGCAGCCAAAAGAACCTCGTTTCAACAGAGGTCATGAAGTAATTGGGCCTACCAACTACACCACACCTACAGCCGTACAGTATCGGGTGGCTTCATGAAGGACGAGATCTCAAAGTTCGCCAGCAGTGATGCCTTTCCTATAGCATCAAGCCCTTCATAGACGAGGTATTGTGTGATGTTACACCTCTAGATGTTTGCGATGTACTATTAGGCTAGCCATACTTGTGGAGGTGACATGCTATGTATGAGTCAAGGCCTTGCCCTGTTATTATTTCTTTGGATAATTCATTATATAGGATACCGATGGTAGCCCCACCTACCACCACCTCTATAATCACTGCCAAGAAAGGCAGCAAGCTCATCTCCTAGACTAGAAAATTAATTTTCTGTCTAGTTTGCTCCCAAAGTAAGGGGAAGATCGTTGTTACATCTATGACCCCCGCAAAGGGTTCCTCCACGCAGCAGCAACAATAAAGGGATACGGTCATGACAGAACACACAAACAACTTCTCCTCACCCACAAGAGTACCACACAAGTTTCAGGTGGGCGACAAAGTTTGGTTACATCTGCAGAGAGAACGCCTTACCAGAACCCATCATAAATTTAGACCACTTCGACATGGTCCTTACACTAGTACCAAGGCTATGGGCAACAATTCTTTGAAGCACAACATTCCTCCATTCCTTCTATTGCATTGAGTGTTCAATGTGTACCGCCATCAACCATGCTTCCCACCATTATTGGACAAATCAGAGATTGCAGAACAAGTTCAGCAGATGGAGGAAATCAACGCAATGGGGACCATTGCTTCCTAGGGGGGAGGAATGATCTAGGTGGATGTTGGTGGCCACCCACCTATCCCATTTGGACCCCCACAACTGTCTCTTTCGGTTTTTTCAGTTTCCTAAATTGTAGCATAGTTTACTATTTTTAGCAGTTTTTCGGGTCCTGAACTTCTGGAGCCGTTTTGAGGCCCTAAACGACGTTTTTTGGGAAATTTGGGGGCATTATGGGTGCATGGATAGATGTTTCCCTTCCAAAGTGGTCGTGCTCGGATAGATCTTTCTAACGAGCTATTGTACACATCAAACGAAGATCGTATGCCAAAGTTACGACCCCGGGAAATTGATGTACCAATTTACCCAAACAGGGCCCACAATTTGGTGTTTCATCTTCTAGGGTTAGGTTTTGGGATGTGAAGGGTTTTCCATTGTTTCTCAAAAATAAATAGGCCTTCGAGCCTCATTGTAACATAGTTCAAAGGCATGTAGCCACCACATCTCTTCTCAGAGATAAGCTACCATCACCCTAGATGTTTATTTCCATTTTCTGTTTGTAAGCATATGTCAGTATTTTACATTAATGAAATGAAGTATTATTTCTGTTGCATCTTTTTGTTTATGGTTATCTCTATAATTTTTTGTGTTCCTGTTTAAATCCGAATTAGTGGTATCAGAGCGGTCTGCTTTTTTCTCTGCTTTTCTTTGCATGTCCCCGACGAGGTCAGGATATAAGGAGTTAGGGCTTGAATTGGTCGAACCTTTGCAAGACCAGCCTCACAAATCCCGATGGCCTCCCATGGCAGCTGAGAAGAAAGATGAGGGGGCAGGAGATCCTATCAAAATCTTGCTCGAAGAAGCCCTCGAGCGACAAAGGAACGCGATGATGGATAGCTTTGTGCAAATCCTTCAACGGCTACCCAGAGGTGACACATCGGCTTCCAACAGCTACTCTGGAAATGCCACACCGTTTAAGGTACAAGTTAATTTCGAAATCCCCATCTTCGAGGGTCAAATAGATGCAGATGTTGTAGATAAATGGTTAAATCTGCTAGAAGGATATTTTTCTGTTCATGAATTTTCGAGTCGGGAAAAGATTGTTTTCGTTCTTCTCAAAGCAACCCCCAACGTCAAGCACATGAGGGAAACCTACTGCGAGTAGAAGAATGAAAGTACGGGCTCACTATTTTCAACCACACCCACTTGGGATTCATTTCGGGATGTCGTCAAGGAGCAGTAATACCCTGTCAAAGGCTATGAGGATAAATACATCAAATGGACCACACTGCGGTAGGGAGGAGACCAAGATGTGTGGGAGTTCACAAAAATTTTTCATACCCTTCGCACATAGTTGGGTATCAAAGATTCTGATCTGCATCTGGTACTCAAATACCATGGCTTATTACACAGATACATCTAGGAAGAGATGGAGTTCCTAAGCATCTCATCGCTCGGAACGACGTACCAATAAGTTGTCAAAATCAAGCAAAAGTTTGAACAAAAGAAGCGAGACTTTGGATCTGCAAATCCAAAGTCCAAAGGACAAAGCCAAGGTGGGGTGACCCAAGACAACCCGTCAAAGCTGCAAGAAAAGAACAACACCACGAAGTCGAAGAAGGACACAGGAAAGTGGTGTGAGTTCCACAAGAGTCCCACTCATAACACAAGTGAGTGTCAGACCAAGCAGTCGTTGGTGGCCGAGTTGAAGGCTTCCAAATCAGATGCATGTTCCGATCCTAAGCTAGAACCCGACAAGGGGAATGGAAAAGGGAAGCAGATCATTGATGCGGATCCCAGTGCCATTGTTGGCACCGCCAAGATTTAGAAGAATGAGCCCGAAGACCTAGAGGAGGGGGAGCGTCTTTTCCACTCACAGATGTGGGTGAAGGGTTCACCGCTACAATTCATTGTCAACAGTGGCAGCCAAAAGAACCTCATTTCAGCAGAGGTCATGAAGCAGTTTGGCCTACCAACTACACCACACCTGCAGCCGTACAGTATCAGGTGGCTTCACGAATGATGAGATCTCAAAGTTTGCCAGCAGTGTCGCCTTCCCTACAACATCAAGCCCTTCACAAACGAGGTATTGTGTGATGTTATGCCTCTAGATGTTTGCGATGTACTATTAGGCCAGCCATACTTGTGGAGGCGACATGCTATGTATGAGTCAAGGCCTCACCCTGTCATTATTTCTTTGGATAATTCATTATACAAGATACCAAAGGTAGCCCCACCTACCGCCACCTCTTTGATCACTGCCAAGAAAGGCAGCAAGCTCATCTCCCAAACTAGGAAATTCATTTTCTGTCTGATTCACTCCCAAAGTAAGGGGAAGATCATTGCTACATCTATGACCCGCGCAAAGGGTTCCTCCATGTAGCGGAAACAATAAAGGGATACGGTCATGACAGAACACACGAACAACTTCTCCTCACCCACAGGGGTACCAGACAAGTTTCAGGTGGGCGACAAAGTTTGGTTACATCTGCAGAGAGAACGCCTTACCAAAACCCATCAGAAACTCAGACCATTATGACATGGTCCTTACACCAGTACCAAGGCTATGGGAAATAATGCTTTGAAGCAAAACATTCCTCCATTCCTTCGATTGCACCGAGTGTTCAATGTGTATCACCATCGACCATGCTTCCCACCATTACTGGACACATCAGAGATTGTAGAACAAGTTTAGCAGATGGAGGAACTCAATGCAATGGGGACCATTGCTTCCTAAGGGGGGAGGAATGATCCAGGTGGATTTTGGTGGCCACCCACCTATCCCATTTGGGCCCCCACAACTGTCTCTTTCATTTTTTTTAGTTTCCTAAATTGTAGCACAACTTACTATTTTTAGCAGTTTTCTGGGTCCTGAACTTTCGGAGCCGTTTTGAGGCCCTAAACGACATTTTTTTGGGAAATTTTGGGGCAACATGGGTCCATGGACTGATGTTTCCCTTCCCAAAGTGGTAGTTCTCGGATAGATCTTTCTAACGAGCTATTGTACGCATCAAATGAATATCGTATGCCAAAGTTATGAGCCCGGGAAATTGATGTACCAATTTACCCAAACGGGGCTCACAATTTGGCGTTTCATCTTCTAGGGTTAGGTTTTGGGATATAAAGGGTTTTCGATTGTTTCTCAACAATAAATAGGCCTTTGAGCCTCATTGTAACACAGTTCAGAGGCATGTAGCCACCATATCTCTTCTCAAAGATAAGCTATCATCGCCCTAGCTGTTTATTTCCATTTTCTGTTTGTAAGCATATCTCAGTATTTTACATTGATGAAATGAAGTATTATTTCGACTGCATCTTTGTGTTTATGGTTATCTCTATAATTTGTTGCATTCCTGTTTAAATCTGGATCACCATGGATGATGACTCTATATCTGAAGATTCACTAGTTTGTATCTGAAGACGACTATCTGATCTACGTACATGAAATGAATTTATAAAGCTGAGCATGGGAATGCCTCCCTCAGCTAGATCATGAAAATTATATTATGATGATGTTTTGTATTGTAACTTATGTAGGTCACCTTCTAGTTCGAAACTTTAGATCCTCATGATAAAGCATTTCATGCGACATCAGTATTTACAACTTCATGCTTTAGGGGGCAACTGTTATAGACATATTTGGGCACATCAACCCCAAACTTATATGTCGATAAACTAGGGTTCATCAACCCCTAAAAAGAGTTGTTTCATACCCTAAAGAAACATAGTCATCTGAATACATCATTCCCCAAAAGTTCCAACTGAGAAACCACCCAAGGTGCAATGCATACTGATTAGACCTTCTATAGGGTGAGATGGGCGAGGATGGAGAAATGTCTAAGACAGTTCGCTAGGTGGTTGCTCATGGAATCTTCTAGAAACTTCTCCTCTGCCACTTGCATTTCTGAATTCGCCCAAGGATGAATAAGGGATCTAAGAAATCTCCAAATGGAAGCAATTGTAACAAGTGGAATGACACTAATCAAACCCCATGGATGACTCACACCCTTGCACACATCTATAAATGGATCTCCAATTCAAGAGATCTGGAGGCTGGAATATTGTGAATTGCAAGGAAGTGCTAATAGTTTGTAATTGAGGAAAGAGCATTGTATTGTTGGAGTGATCTTGCTATTTCATGAGGTGAAGAAGGATTGAAGCTGGGAGGATGATGCTGGATCAGACAACTGGGTTGTAATTCTCCCTTCTATTAATAATGTTCTTCAAGTTTTCTTCCATATGATTGTGCAATTGTGAATGTTATCATTTGTGAATGCTATCATTTCTTCATTATATATCTAATTCTATAATGTTTATGTTGTAATAGATCACGATGCTTTGACGGTTATTTGTTGGTGTACTTGTGCAGGTACTCTCCAAGTGTATTAAGTATGGGGAGGAGTTGCAGGCTCTGTCAAAGGGGAGAGAGAGCAAGCAAGGGATTAAGTGGAAGTTCCAGGTTGGTTCCCTTATCTTTCTCTTATCTATTACACATAGAAGAAATCGCTGAATTGCTTTAAACTGTTGTTTCTAGGGTAGCTACCAAACCTAGAGGGCTAGCATTCTTTAGGAATACTAGCTTTCCCAGAAACAGTCCACTTCAAATTATTGCTGCCAATTGTCCATTGAATCTTTGAATTTGTCTTCAAAATTCAAAAAAAATCTACATTAAACACATATTAGACCTCTTGGCATCATAACTAACTCAACTCACTCCATAAGCATAAATATAATAAAAAAAGATGCAATAAACTAAGAGAATGGTTGATTTAACTATGTTAAGAGGAAAAATGAGCCCATATAATTACCCATTTATGGGGCTCATCATCACCCCCCTACTGAAGGTGTTGCTCTTCCTCTTAGCAACTTAGTCCATATCCTCATCTTTGATGGCCCTGGTGGCCTCTCTAGCATCCCAAGATTCTGATGTTGTTTCCTTTTCCTTGTCATAGAAGCTTGCTTTTCTGTCTATCTCTTCCCACTGCCTCTTCTCTTCTTCATCGGTTCTCCCTTCTAGCATGCCTAACAGCAATGGTGGACTCAGTTTGAGGCCAATCCACTTGACCTGCAGCCTCTGCATTGAGTGCTTGTACATTGGCACTCTCCTTGGTGCCTCCTTCATCCTCATTGGGGAATGATATTCCCTGATCTTCAGACTGTGTGGTAAGGTGTTCCATCTCCTCATACATGCATGCACACAATCATCCCCAAGTAACCTTTCCATTTCCTCAAAATGTGCAATGGCTTGTGTTTGATCACTTATATATCTAGGGGCAATTTGAGGATTATTTTCACGCAGCTAGTGTGTGCTGATGAGAGCCATCGGATTTTATGGCTTAGCTCTCATCATTAGTGGCTCATTCTGCTCTCTGATCATTAACCTTTTTACTTCAGTTTCCCTCAACTCCTCATGGTTCATCCATGAAGCCATGGCCATTAGTTGTAGGTCCCCTAGTCTAGCATTGGGGTCCCACACATTCATGTTTGTGAGGGCCATATTATGCAGGTAAAATTATGCCATTTTTGCCTTATCGTCTGTTGTGCTTTGGTCACATAGGTCCATAAATTGTCTATAATCTTGAAAAGGAATTGTGCCTCTTTGTGCCAAAGTCTTTATCTGAAACTGTAGCCATTGGTCCTTGACGTATAATCCATAGGATTTTGCAAGTGTTCTACATTGTAGTGCCTCCATGGATAAGCTAACCATACATGCTAGCTGGGTTTCTTTCTCCTTTAGTTGCCTTCTTAGCAATTCATTTTCAATTTGGAGCTGGCTTCTTGCAATTGCCTCCCTATGTCTAACAACACTTAACTCCCCTCCCATTTCTCTAAGCTTGTTCTCCATGTGGCCAACATCATCAACTCCCTTGGATTTGGCTATTTGCATCCACCTATGTGTTCTTATTCTTTCCTTTTCTAATTCAAATAATAGTGGGATTACAAATGTTTGTGGAATTATCCTTCCTCCGTCAAGGAGATGGTAATAGGAGGCAAGGCTAGGCTAGGGATTAGGTTCTTGTGGCTCTGTAGCTTCCTCCTTCCCCTTTGGCTGCTCTTCCATTATTTTCTCAAGCTGTTGGGTCTTCTGTAGCCTTGACAGTGTCTCCTGTAGAACTGTCTGTGCCTCTTGTAGGACTGTTTTTGGGTCCTGTAGTTGCACTTTTTCCTTCCAGGTGGAAGATCTAGGAGTCCCTCTTTCATAAGTGATAGGGTTTTAGAGGGAGATTCTTGTTGGAAATAATACTGATGGGGGGGGGGGGTGAACCAGTATTATCAAATCAATATAAATTTTTCATTTCCATATTCAGATTCATATATGCTACTTCCATAACTATGATTAATGCAACCAGTGTATATCCAGAAAACTTATGATTCAGTTAGTTGATCCTTAATGAGTGCATCAGAACATTATTAACCATATGACCAGTAAACAGGAGCAGTAAAACAGAACAGATCATCACACACAAGAATCACACATGAACACCATGATGTAAGGTGGAAACCCAATGTGGGTGAAAACCACCTGCTGCAAGTCGTCTCAATCTTTCTTTTAATAAGAAACTTCTTTTACAATGGTTTTGTACTGGTGCAGTCTTATACCAGTATGCAGGCTTCTACCTGCAGAAGGCTACAACCTTCTCTCATTCTCCAGACTCCCCTGGAAGGGAGCTACAACCCCCTTAGCTCTTGTACTAGCCAATCCATTTACTAATACGCAGGCTGCTACCTGCAGAAATGCTCCAACCTTTACTCGTTTTCCAACTACTACTGGAAGGGAGCTACCACCCCCTTTGCTCTTGTACTAGCTGAGATACTAGCACGTAGGCGCCGGCCTACAATCTTCTCTTCTTCGGGTACCACGTTTCATACATTTTCATACTGGATACTCCTAAAGCGCAACACATAATTTGAAGGCCACGTTTCATCCAATTTTCATACTGGACCCATCAATATCATTGAAGCACAAAATCAATCAATCTTCTGAATCACCCAATCACCAGATCATTACATATACAAGGATAATATGTGTGTTAGCAACCAGATCTAGTCCATCAGATCACATAAAGATAAATCATTATGAACCTGATCCATCACTACTGAAGTTAAACATAATCATTCAATCAATCACTTCAGAGTGCTGTTATCAGAACATAATACCAGTAACCAGACATCACTTCAAAACCCACAACACTGCAAAAACATATTTCAATAACAGGTACACAACTTCACCAATAGAAAGCTGCGGGTATCCGCACCTGTTATTTCTTCTAATTTGCGGGTATCTACACCTGCACACTCTGCTGATCTATGGGTATCCGCAACTGCTGAGTCTTCTGATCTGCGGGTATCTGCACCTGCTCCTGTGGCTCGCCTACGCACCTCCGCACCTGCTCCTGTCTCTGACCTATGCACCTGTGCACCTACTCCTGCGGCTCACCTGCGCACCTCCGCACTGCGCCTATTTCTAGCCTGTGCACCTCCGCACGTGCGGTGTGTCATGCCTGTGGACCTTCGGGTATAAACAATTTATCAGTTTTCAATTATAACCCAGACTTCCAGATTTATAGATCTGATCGTGCGCCCAAGAGATCTCGACCCATCAGTAGATTTGTCTATAATACTCAGGTTTCTCCTTGATTCAGATCTAGCTATCACTCACCAACCGATCACCTGAAATTCAGATCTTTATTTTCTTTAGATATTCAACTCATGAGTGCACAGCCAAATGATCTCCTTTCCTTTTTATAGATAAGCCCTTACTCAAACCATGGACCAAAACCATAGAAAGCCAATACAAGGGACCCAATACCAGGGATCAATACTTTAGATGCAAAACCACGGACCAAAACCATAGGATCAAAAATTGTCAGACTAAATACCATGGACCAAACATAAGTTTTCCCACGTGCGTGCGCTTTTCTCTGCATGAAAATTTGTGAACTTTAGGTCTGCACCTTTTGTTCGAAACACCTGCGAACATGTCCACACCTTTTGAACGGTGCACCTACGGACCCAGCTGAGGACCGCATCTTTGTGTATAGGAACCTGCAGATATCTCATTTTCTTCATTCTTTGTAATATGATCATCAACTCTTTGCTACTGACCTGCTGCACTATTATATGTCATTTGTGTGAGTTGCCATCAAGGACAACACTTGAGCCATAATGCCAACAATTCTTCCCCTTTGATAGTGGGTGAAACTTCAATTGTAATGGGCACTATTGAAGATGGCTGGGGTTTTCCTGTTTTTATCCTTGTGCTTTTCCTGGCCTTGAAATACATGGAGAATTTCCTTTTTCTCTTTTCTTTTGGTTTAATTGGTGTGCTTAGGGTAGTGAGGGCAGCTGTTGTCTCTCTTTCTAGAGTCTCAGGGGACCCTTCTCTTTGTTTTGCCTCTGCTGCCTCTTTTTCTCCTCCTTCTGTCTATTTTTTAATCTCTGTTTGCTCTGTTTCTTCCTTTTCTATCTCTTCATCCTTCTCCTCTTCTATCTTAGTTTCTTCCTCCTTTTTTTGTCCTGTTGAGTCATTAGTTGCTTCACATTCTCCCCCTTTCTGCTCTTCTTCCTCACTGTCAGAAGGACTGATATCATAGGTGAGGGATTTTATGTCATCTTCTGTTGTCATGTTTCTGAAGACTTCCCATGCTATAGGGAGTGTGAATGTATGGAGGGCTTCTTCCACTAAAATTTTGATTAATCCATGGTGAGCCAGCTGATCTAGACTCCCTGCCTTAAACTTAATGCTGGAGTCTATGAGGGACTACAGGAGGAAATAGGGGATGCTGAGTTTCTGGGGTGTTGGAGTGTCCATGCCATATCTCAGCTCATGAAGGATTCTAAAATGGTAGCCATAGACTATGTTATACCTCCCCTCACAGGAAATATATTTGATGATTTGGTAACTAACCTCATCCCAAGGGTAGGGTATGCTTGTCCTTCTAATGCCATTTTTATCTTCTACATGATGTTCATTGTTTTGGAAGAAGTTTTTCTTGGCAGCTTGTCCAATTGGTTTTTCATATTTGCTCCAAGGTAATCCAAGAGGAAGGGTAATAACCCTACTGATAAATTCTAGGGTTATTTCCATGGAAAGACCTCTAAAAGTGACAATGGCATGGGTTCTTGAGTGAGAGATTAAAGAAAGGGCGAATCCTTGAGCAATTTCCTCATCAAACCCTCGGAATTTCTCAAAAAAAGTCATCCAATTTGCCCTTGTGAATATGGCTACTACTTAGGGATGTTCATGGAGCCTGGTTGAATTAGTGGGCTCGTTCCTCATGAATCCTCCTGTCATTGTGATTATACCCCTTTTGAACACCAAATGTAGAGATGGAGACAAGAATTTTGATGAAAACAGGAAAACATAGGAAAACTGTGTTTTAAAAAAAAAAACAGGTAGAAATTTTTTATGTAATTGCTCTTCTTCTATGGAATCAATTCCTCCTTAAAATGATATCATTCCTTTCACATATTGATAATCAAGGTGGGTATTCATGAAACCTACCTCCTCAAGCCAGAAATCGAGCAAAAAACCAGTGTTTTCTTCTTAAAAACAGCTCACTGCCCCTACTGTAGAACTCCCTGTAGGTGCTCCTCTAGAACTTGTAAGTGCTCCTGTAGACAACGTTGAGAGCAGGAGGATGGGTGAGATCGATGGAAAATGATGGTTTTGATGCTATGGGGTGACAAGGAGTTTGCTGCAGCTAATTTTACGAGGAGAGAATGAGGGAAAAGGTGGTAAGAGTGCTTGAGGAGGAGTACTTATTACTTCTTTTAGATATTTTCAGTGATGGGGGTAATCTAGCAAAAATGTACGTTGGCCATATTTGGACTGTTGGTCCCCACCTGCCTTGTCATCATGGTTTCTTCCCGCAATCACCTCTCATTATTGCATCGGATTTTGCATACCCTCCACTACCTGTCCTTGGTATCTTTCTCCGAGTTGACTATGCGCACGTGTGGGTGACATCTTCGGATGAGTGCAGTCAACTAGATGAAGTTGGCCAAGTTAACTCGCCAAATTTTCCTTGTTCAACCTCAACCATCTCATTTTCTCATGCATATCTTTTAATTAGAAAAATGCAAATAGAGGAGTGGGTTAGTCACTTACCTGTGGGTCGAATGTATGTGCTGCAAGGTATTTTGGCTCCTTCTACTGCTGCATGCCTGTGTTTCCCTTGTTGCATGCTCTCTGCTTTCTGATGGGTGGTTGTTTGTCTTGTGTAGGTATCCTCTGGCTGAATCTAAGCTTCAGATGTTTCCTTCAATCCTCATGGTTGCACTTATTTTGCTGTTGTGGCTTGATTTTAATGGGATCAACTACTACAAGAATTCCTACAGGAGCTCCTGTAGCTACTTCTCCCCATGAAATTTCAGTTTATTTCTATGATGGGGGCTATGAGGATGATGCCAAAGATGCTGATGGAGATGGATAGGTAATAGGTAAGCTTTAGGTGGTATTTGAGGTGTTTCTTCCTTTCTTATTTTTATTTTTTTCTCTTTTTACTAAAAACTGTTTTTTCTGTGTTTTTCTGGGACAGGAAGAAAAAAATGATGATGATGATGTGATGCAGGTGTGGAATGGATGGCAAGGTAGGTTGTTAGATGTAGGAGGGTTTATATGTTCCTCATGAAGCTTCACAACCCCTCAAACTGCTTTTTGGAACCATTTCTGGTTCTCTGTAATTCCTACACGAGCCTCCTGTAGAAAACACAGAGCCTCTTGTAGAACATGTAGTTTCCGAAAAAAAACATAGTGGGGTGTGTTATCACTCGGGTTGTCCTTAAAGCTCCTTAAAGGATATGGCCGAGGTAACCACTAACCAATATTTGGACTACAGGTGCGAGCCCACCTACAATCAGAGAGGGCTCTCTCTTTATGATTTAGCTTTGTTGATGATGATTTTAGGCTAGTTATTGTGTTCAAGGGGTTTTGTTTTGATTTTGGTGGGAAGGATGATGCCTTCAAGTAGAGAGGTAGGGATAGGATGAAAGTTTTAGAACCATTGGGCGTGGAGTCAAGGAGTAGGACTGCTGGTGCGTTTTCTTGGTCACAAGAAAGGAATATGGAGTAAGCTAGCTGCACATGAAACAATGATTCGAGCTTAAAAGGATGGAATGAGGGCCAAGGAATGAGAGGTAGTTAAGAATCTCTCATTCAGCTTAATAGAGGGAGGGTGAATGAGCTCTATCTAGGAGCAGTAAAGAATCCCTAGATAACTGTCAAACATGAGTGAATTAGGGGAAATATGAGCCACAAGGAATTCATATTCATTACTAATCCAGATGAAAACATAAAGAAACAGCAGAAACTGAGCATAGAGGGAAATTAAACCAAGTCTAAACTATTCATTCTTTCTGCTATTTTAGATGGTGATACAGGTATGATAAAAACATATATGAAATTGAAACGGAGGTAAGAGGCACTTATTGAGTCATATTGCAGCACAAGAATTCCACATTCAATTATTCAAACCATTAAACACAGAGCAGACAATCATTCCTCCAAGCTTTTCAGCAGTCTTTGATTAAGTAAAACATCAAGTATACACAGCGAGTCTCTATTGGAGCTATACAATCAACCAACCAACCCTTTAAACAATAAATTAGGGTGTTTTTATAAGCAAAATATCTACAAAAATCAGATCTTAGACAGATCTGTTGTAATAAGTGTTTTTAACCTAACATATGTCTGAAATAAATGCAAGAAAATATCTTCGAGCTGCGCTGGGGGCAACTGTATCAAAAGGAATTAATGTGTTGTCTTTATGGCTCTATGCATTGTTTCTGTAATAACTGTGCTTTGTCTTTTATCTCCACCTCTAAGTCGGTTATGCTGCTGTTCGGTGGCATTAATGTGCACTAATCCCGACGAGATAAGCTTTTTAATGGCCTTTACTATTTCGCTGACTTTGATGTTGCCGAACTGATACTCTTTGCCGCTTCATCTTTACTCTGATACTCTTTTGTAATTGAATCGGGCTGTTTCTCTCTCTTGCTGTGTTTGAAACTGTCGAATCGCCCTTTTCTGTCCTTTCAGGAAAAAAAAACTGCTGTGTTTCGTGGCCTCTGGAATGCTATCTGTGATGGTCGATTAAATATGAACCTTCATGAGAAATCCTGTCCAATTTGTGAGTTTTTGGGTTTTGCAGGTAGCCGGCCCATGAGGGGGCTTCCATTTTAGCCTATTTTCCTTAGCGATGCGCGATTAGCGCTAATCGCACATCAAAAACTGCCCCGGTTTTTCATTTCGGGCTTCCTGTGCTGCGATTTTCGCCTTCGCGCCCTTTCTGTGTGATGACGTCAGCATGACATCAGCGTGGGTCCTAGTACGGCGGTGACATGGTAGGGTGACATCAGCTGGGTGACGTGGCGGTACGGTAGGGGTGAGGATGTGGCAGTGACACGGTGGCAGGAGGCCGACGCAAGTGAATGAGCTGGCGGTGATGTCACGGGAGGGGGATTGGTATCTGGTTTCATGTCGCACCGCTTTTGTGCAGAAGCGGTTTTGGAGGAGGGGGCTCTGCCATAGCCGGGAGGGCGACGCGTGGCGGGAGTACTACGGGGAAACCGCCCATCTCCCGGGCGCTAACCCTCGGCATATCGGCGTATGGAAAGACCCACCCACTGTAGATCTTGGGCGCGCCAGATCTGACGGCCGACGGGACAGACAAGGCAGCGGAGGGTTAGGGACGAGGCCTGTGCACTATTTTATTTGTTTTATTCATACGGCAAGGGGGAAAACTTTAGGAAATTGGGTTTTTGGGTTGTGTACAAGCGGGGTTAAATATTTACAAGCACGACCTTAGGATAAGGGCAGGAAATGACTATTGTAGGGTTAGGACTTAGGGGAAATGATTATTAGTGTGACCAGATGTCAGACTAACTCCAGGTTAGGACACGGAAGGGTTAGTAGGAGCCCTAGATGGACTACTATTTCCCGGACTTGATAAATATGGCTATAATGCCAAGGGATGGGAATATGTACATAGGGGAGTTATTAACATAGTTTTAGTAGGGGAAGGGGAGATAGATAGGGAGCTACATAGTAAAATTTATAGTTAATATGACAAGTGACAAGAAAGCGCTAAGTATGTGAATCTTAGGCTATTAGGGGGGGAAATGATTCATAGAGGAAGTATGAACATTCCTTGAGTAAAGCATATCTTTACCAAGGCAAATGATATGGAAAATGATGAAACTAAGAGGTATCAAGTAGATCTTGACCTCTTCAAGGAAGTTAGTGAATGATTTGGGGAATAAGAAGAAGGGGGAGTTAGACATGCCTCGCTTGAGCTCCTCCAAATGAAAACTGCCTTGTACTTGTGATCTGAAGTACAATATCACTTTGAAACACAAAATTGATCACAAATCAACATTCTGCAACCTCAAAACTACCTACCCAGCCTACTTACCTAGCATTTTTTCTTCTTTTTGGTTTGGGTGCACTTAGACTTGCAGACCCTGATTATCCTTTTTTCTTTTTGCTATTCTCCTATCTAAATCTACACTTATTTCTTCCAAGGGCCCAGATTAAGCAGTTGGGCTCCTTTGTTTCTCTACCTATCTACAAATCTGCCAAGATTAAACTGTTTGGACAGATAATGATTCTCTATATTCTAAAACAAGAAATTGAAACCTAGGGAAGCCAAGATTAAGCTGTTTGGACTTCCCTTAACAGAAAATTCTTCAAAAATGGTTAACTCATCAAAATTGGAATACAGTAGTGGCATTTAGACTGGCACACTTTCATGGCCTCTTCTTTGGCCTCTTTCTGGAAATATGGAGCATTGCAGCATGCAAAGTATGACATATTTGGCATGTAAAAATGTCAATCATGAAAGATGAACACCTGTTGCAATAGGAGGCTAACAGTGGCTCCACTTGGGGATGGCTTTTCCTTGTGAAAAGCCAAGAATAGTAGGTCAGACTGCCTTGATCTTCTATTGTTGCTGTGGACTGAAAAATTTCTTTGTGCTGGCTACTAAAAGTATGAAACTTTGACATATGAGCAGCCTTCTCCTCAACTGAAATATTGTGAAATACATAGCACTGCTTGCTTTCTTCTGCGTGCTTGATATTATATACAATGTTACTTGAGAATTTCCTTTGAAATAGATCCAAAATATGGATCAAAACTGATGTATTTCCCTTAGCCTCTGATCTAGAAATAGTTGCTGATGTGAAACTAAAAAATGCTCCTCTCTTATTGATACTATTTCACTGAAGACTGCAAGCTGCAAACAATTTCTTTTTACCATGAATTGATGTGATATGACAGTGCTATTCTTGCTGTTTTGCTGAGATTAATGCAGAGACAAAGCCCTTTAAAAAGGAGTACTTGCATTGGCTGTGTCTTCACAAACTTTGCTGCCGCTCCTCTAACACTCAGACTGCTTACACAAAAATAAAAATAAAGTGCTGATATATACAAATATCAATGTACAAAGAGATATATACAGAGCTGCATTGTATCCTTTAAAAGGGATCATGGTAATGTTTTAACATTCGACCATTAACAGGGCCTTCTTTAGCAGTGCTACCCTCTACAGTTTTGAGAAAATATGTGTTATTCCCCTGAACAGCAGAAATAACAAATGGCCCTTTCCATAAAAAATCAAATTTTGCATGTTTTCCCTTGTCTTCTCTTCGTGAATCCCACCTTAAAAATTTGTCACCAACACAGAAATCTTCAGCCTTAGCTCTCTTATCAAACATCTTTTTGAGCTTCTCCTGCAAAATTTGAGCTCTGTCATAAACTTGCTCTCTGGTTTGCTGAAGATGAATGGTCTGATTGATTCTTCGTTGAATGTCATTTGGTTCAGCCTGAATCTCCTGTAACAGCTTGATGATAGGAACGCCCAAGGAAGATGGAAATCTAGCCTCCATGCCATACACTAGCTCATAAGGGCTCATCCCAATGGATTTCTTTGTTGAAAGTCTGTCTACCCATAGGGAATTTGTGAGCTTTTTATGCCAGTTCTTTTTGTTTTCTTCTACCACTTTCTTTATGATGTTGATGAGGCTTTTGTTGGATGATTCGGCCAAGCCATTACCTTGAGGGTAATAGGCTGTGGAGTGGCCCAAGGTAATGTGAAATTTATGGCAAAAATTGATCATCTTTTTGGATTTGAAAGCAACAGCGTTGTCGGTAATGATCTTCTCAGGGCAGCCAAATCTAGAAAGGATATTGCACTCAAGGAATTGGATAATGATGGAGTCATTGGCCTGTCTACATGGGATGGCTTCAATCCACTTAGTGAAATAGTCGGTGGCTGTTAGAATCCACTTATGCTGGCCTGAGGAAGAGGGGTGTATTTCTCCAATGAAGTCAAGACCCCATTGTTGAAAAGGCTTCTCGGTTGAAATGGGCTTAAGAGGCAAGGGTAACAGCTTTCTTTTGCCCTCAAAGATTTGGAATTTATGACACGAGATAGCAAACTTCTTTACATCTGCAAACAAGGAGGGCCAATAGAAACCAGCCCTTAAAATTTTATCAGCAGTGGACTTCCAATATAGATGTCCTCCACAGTCCTCTGCATGGAATTCTTTCATGAAATTGTTAGCTTCATTCATGGTTAAACAATTAAGCAATATGCCTTCATGATTTTTCCAAAATAATGCACCATCTATGACACAAAACTTTGAAGCCTTCATCTTTAAAAAAATAATTCTTGGTTCTGGACAATCCTGGGGGAGCAAACAGGTTTAACAATACAAAACATATATCAGCATACCATGGAGATTGCAAAAAGGTTTCACTGATCTGTGGAGTCGCCAGCTCCTGTTCATTGTCCAGTTGGTTAATGTCTAAGGCTTGAAAGTTTGTTTCGGACATCAGTTTGGCTAAACCTTGTCCCTTTATGAGCTTGGTTGGTTTTATTTCTATGTCATACTCAAGGATGTTAGCAATCCACTTGCCTCTTTTTCCCTCTAACCCCTCTTGGGTTAATATGTCTTTTACAACAGCATTTGGGACATAGGCAATCACATGTGAATATAAAATGTAAACTCGGAAGTCTTTGATTGCTTTAACCAGGGCATAGGCCTGCTTCTCCATGATTGGGTACTTCAAAGGGGCATCTCTTAAGGCTCGGCTGAAAAATGCAATTGGCTTTTCAGCTCCCTGGTCATCCTTTTGCAAAAGGACAACAGCTATGGTGTGTTCAGATGCAAAAGAGAAAATGATAAAATCTTTGTCAAATTGTGGACTTGTGAGGACTGGAGCTTGGGTTAAGGCAGATTTGATACTCTCAAAGGCTTGTTTGGTTTCAAGAGACCATTTTACCTTGGCATCCTTTTTTAACATGTTGCTTAACAGTCTTATCAGTTCAGCTAGATTTGGGATAAATCTCCTTAGGAAATTGATCTTTCCAAGGAATGCTTGCAACTCTTTTATGTTCCTTGGATATGGGATTTGGAGGATGGCTTGGATTCTTTCCGGATCTATTCTAATCCCGTCCTTTGATATGATATGGCCAAGAAGTTTGCCTTCCTCAAGGCCAAAGAGAGACTTCTTGGGGTTCAAGGAAATGCCATATTTCCTACATGTCATGAATATTTGCCTCAAATGTTTTAGGTGCTCTTGATCAGATTGGAGAAAGGGGTTATTTCATCAAGGTAGACAACTAGGAAATCATGTATTTCCTTGGCAAATGAAATATCCATTGCCCTTTGAAAGGTAGCACCAGCGTTTTTAAGTCTGAAAGGCATCTTCACATACTTAAATGTTCCCCACGGTTTGGTAAAGGCTGTCTTGTCTTGGTCATCCGGGTGAACCAGTATTTGATTGAAACCTAAAAAGCCATCTAGCAAAGAGATTCTAGATGACCCCACTACTCTTTGCAGAATATGATCCATTTTTGGCAAGGGGTAGTGGTCTTTTAGGGAGACTTGGTTTAAATTTCTTAGGTCTTCACATAGCCTAATCTCACCTGTCTTTTTTCTTGTGGGAACAAGGTTGGATACCCATTCAGAGAATCTGATGGGTGCTATGATACCTGCTTCAAACATTCTTTTCACTTCCTTTTCAATCAATGGGAGAAGCACAAGATTGATTCTCCTCAGTTTTTGTTTGAAGGGCTTTTGGTTTGGTTTTAAGGGAATGGTGTGTTGGATCACTGAGGTGTCATAGGACTTCAAGTCCTCATAACTCCAAGCAAATACATCTTGGAATTCTTTGAACAAATCAACATATTTGGGCTTTTGATCGGGTGGCAAAGATTGAGATAGTTTGATCATTTTGGGCTTCTCTGCTGTCCCAATGTTGTGTTCTTCTATTGCAGTGTTTAGGGGCTGTATTTTTGGTTTTTTGGGCAAATCATTTGCATCAAACATATCTTCTAATGGAGTGAGGCCAGCAGGGAGAAAGTTATCTTTTAGATCAACGATCTTGGCCTCTGTTTCTGCTATTTCCTCCAAATGCATCTGTTTCAGCTCTTCTATGTTTGCATTGTCAAAAAAAGTTGGGTTTAGCATTTGTTTGGCTGTTACAGCTGTTACAGCCTGCTGATTTTCATTTGTTTGCTGTTGTTCATCTGTCATAGCATCCATGTCAATGTTAATATTTGAAAACTCATGCTCAAGAGTAAGGAAATTGTTAATCTGGGTATCATTTTCAAATACTTGCCAATCTTTAACATTATTTGGGATAGCAAGCCTATGTTTTATCTGAGCAGTGAAATGGTGATTTGGCTCAAAGGGCAGCTTGCATGTACTAGCAAAAGTGGCTAGGCTGTGTGCATGAATATTATGATCTCTTGAGATCTTGGCAAGCTTAGATTCAGTGAATGTATTGAGTATATTAGTGGCAACAGTCCTATAGGCCCTCATTCTATTGTCATTAGTGACAAAGTTGCCTTTCATCTGTTGTATGATTAAATCAGAGTCACCTAGAATGGACATTTTTACAGCTCCTAGAGCTTTGAGCAGTTTAAGGCCTAAAAGGAGAGCTTCATACTCTGCCATGTTATTGGTGCATTTGAAATTTAGTCTGTAGGCATGGCCTTCTGCATGATTGTTATGTGTATTGTGAATCCATACACCTGCCCCTGCTCCTAACTTGTTAACAGAACCATCAAACTCTAAATACCATGTGATTTCTTGCTTGTGGTTAGTATCAAGAGTTTCAACGATTTTAGGATTGGGCAGATTTGAAATTTCTGTTTGGGGAGGTTCTTCTTGTATGCTAGTTACATCTGTTGTTTTGACAGTTTCATCAGTATGGGCAACCAATTCTTCATTGATATGTGTGTCCAGTTCTAAAGCCAACGGCTTGTCATCAGTGGGAGGACTTGTTTCATCATTAAATAAAATAAAAGAATCCATATCAGAATGGATTGAGTGAATAGGAAAATTTTGGGGCTTGTCCTCACTAGTTACCACATACTTCATCATTGTTTCTCTATATAGTCTCTTTGGTTGCCCAAAGACAGATATAGTGGCATAAGAGAGGTCCAATTGGAGGGATCCTTGGAGTTTTGCTCCCCAAGATCTTGACAATAGCATGCCATACTTTGGTGGAATGTCAGCAACCACCACATCCATGAGGATTGTCTTATTTGGATATTGGACTAAGGAGACACACAAGTCTTTGATGAGGCCTAAACACTTGATTTGACTTGAGTCAAAGGAAAATAGATCTTTGTAGGGTCTTGTAACATCAAGGTTCAGCTTTTCCATTACAGCTTTGGGCATAAGGTTGTGTGAGGCACCTGAGTCAAACATAGCATTGTGCAAGACTTTGTCATGTATGTGCAAACTGACATAGAATGGTAGAACAGATCCATATGTTTATTTTCCATTAACTTCTGGACCGAACAGCAGTTCAGGCTAATCATCAAGAACATTTACATCATCCTTGACCTCTGGCATTTGAAGTGATCTCTGAATTTGTTGCCTATACACATCATGTTTGGCAAGTTCAGATAAAGGGATGGATATCTTCAATTTACCTATTTCTGCTTCTAAGTTAAATGGTTTCTCCAATGGAGTCTTTGTGTTGATAGTAGCAGATTTCTCTTTTTTAAGTGTATTCTCTGTGTTTTCCTCTTGATTATCAGTGTTATGGTGAGTAATACCTTGCGGTATTTCTGTTTTAGGAGGGCTTTTTGGAACACTGTTCAAATCTTCTTTTGAGGAAAAAGGTGGCAGAGGCTGATCATTAGAGGGCTGCATGCTTGTGACATCCTCTATAGTCACTTGATGCGGGTTTGGGACAGTTATATCAGCAGTTTCTATAAGGGCAGCCTTCTCTTTGATCTTCTTCGGCTGCTTGGTATCATTTGGTTTAACCTTTTCGGGCACACCTATGGTTCTTGTCCTCAGCTTATACTGTTTGTGGACCTCATAAATAGCTGAATCATAACCCTATTTAAAGTCAAAAGACTCACCAGATTTAGTTTGAAATTGATTAAAGTCATGCTCATCTTGGTCTTGTTGAGTTAGGAAAATTTGTTGCTCAGCCTTGGAATCCACCAAGTTCATGTGAGTATCCTCTATGGACTCACTAGATGTAGATGTTTCAGCATAATTTTCATGAAAAGGGGGCCTAACATCATGGGCTGGGCTAGACCTACCAGCATTTGTGTTCTGATTTTTCCTGAAATTTGGGTTCCTTATGGTATTAGGTTGTTGTCCATCCCATGATGATTTCCTCTCAACACTCTCTACTCTGTCTCCCGACCTGTGCAGGCCACTGATAATAGCATCCAACTTTTGATCTAACGCTGAGGGTTCCTCTTTAAAAGTGGTTCTTCTCTCGGTTCTAGCTCTGTTTCTTTTGGCAATTAGATTTGCCTCTACGCTAACAGCAACATTTTGCATGTCTGCAAAGGTTTGAGGGGCTCTTTCCCTTAACTGATAAGCCATGTCAGTGTCAAAACCATCAGGGAATTTATACAAAGCAAGGTCAGGTGGAGGCCTTAAGTTCTGTGGTATTGCATTATAAACATTATTGAACCTTGCACAATAATCCAAGACAGACTCTTGAGGGCCTCTTTTGATGGTGTCATATTCAGATAATATGTGCAAGGGGTCTTTCTTTTTTTCCCATCTGTTGATAAATGACTGGTATAAGGCTTCTGGGTCTGCTATGGAATTAGCTGTGAGTGCTCTAAACCAAGTTCTGACATCACCTGTCAAACTTTGGATGAAAATCGTCATTCTCACGCTATCATCATCTATCTCGTAGTTCTCAAAATAGTCTTGCATCTTCTTTGTATGCTGAAGGGCTGTGCAAGAACCAGTTCCGTCAAAATATGTGATTTTAGTTTGGTAATCCTAAGGCATAGCCCCAGGATTTGCAGGTAATTGCAGGGGTGCATATCTATTAGCCATGTTTACAGGGATAAGTGGAACAACAGGAACAATAGGAACAGCTGGAACAGCTGTAACAACAGTGGTGGTAGTGGTAGTATGTGCAGTGAATGGAGGTGTGGAAGGAGTGCTTTGGGAGGTGGATGATGAGCAAGGGGAAGTAGGGGTAGAACGGAATAAAACTTTGACAGGGGTTGGAACAAAGCCTGGCTGAACTGTCTGAGGACTAGAATCAGCAAAATCCTCAATTGAATCTAGTTTCTTGAGTTTTCTTAGGATTAAATTCGGATTTTCAAAAGAAGTTGGGGGATTTGGGTCTGGATTCGACCTTGTATAACGTGGATTCCTTTTGGGAGCCAGATTCTGAATTTGTTTTGGTATTTTCTATGAATGTTTTTAGAATTAGCAAGGGACTAATCAAATTTAGGAATAGCTATCTATAGCTTAAAACTAGCATGAAGATCGACTGAAGAAGCATTTATTTACTCCTGTAAATGCAAAGAAAGAACAGCTTCAAAGGCTCCCTAGCTGACATTCAGGCTTCATCTGTAGTTTTAAGGAATATACAACAATTGGAAAATTCATTGTTCTCCGCAGTGGAGCTTTCCAACTTGATTTGTGAAATTAACTGAGGATTATCCCCAGCGGAGTCGCCATTATGTTATCACTCAGGTTGTCCTTAAAGCTCCTTAAAGGATACGGCCGAGGTAACCACAAACCAATCTTTGGACTGCAGGTGCTAGCCCATCTGTAATTAGAGAGGGCTCTCTCTTTATGATTTAGCTTTGTTGATGATGATTTTAGGCTAGTTATTGGGTTCAAGGGGTTTTGTTTTGATTTTGGTGGGAAGGATGATGCCTTCAAGTAGAGAGGCAGGGATAGCATGAAAGTTTTAGAACCATTGGGTGTGGAGTCAAGGAGTAGGACTGCTGGTGCGTTTTCTTGGTCACAAGAAAGGAATATGGAGCAAGCTAGCTGCACATGAAACAATGATTCGAGCTTAAAAGGATGGAATGAGGGCCAAGGAATGAGAGGCAGTTAAGAATCTCTTGTTCAGCTTAACAAAGGGAAGGTGAATGAGCTATATCTAGGAGCAGTAAAGAATTCCTAGATAACTGTCAAACATGAGTGAATTAGGGGAAATATGAGCCACAGGGAATTCATATTCATTACTAATCCAGATGAAAACATAAAGAAACAGCAGAAACTGAGCATAGAGGGAAATTAAACCAAGTCTAAACTATTCATTCTTTCTGTTATTTTAGATGGTGATACAGGTATGATAAAAACATATATGAAATTGAAACGGAGGTAAGAGGCACTTATTGAGTCATATTGCAGCACAAGAATTCCACATTCAATTATTCAAACCATTAAACACAGAGCAGACAGTCATTCCTCCAAGCTTTTCAGCAGTCTTTGATTAAGTAAAACATCAAGTATACACAGCGAGTCTCTCTTGGACCTATATAATCAACCAACCAACCCTTTAAATAGTAAATTAGGGGGTTTTTATAAGCAAAATATCTACAAAAATCAGATCTTAGACAGATCTGCTGTAATAAGTGTTTTTAACCTAACATATGTCTGAAATAAATGCAAGAAAATATCTTCGAGCTGCGCTGGGGGCAACTGTATCAAAAGGAATTAATGTGTTGTCTTTATGGCTCTGTGCAGTGTTTCTGTAATAATTGTGCTTTGTCTTTTATCTCCACCTCTAAGTCGGTTATGCTGCTGTTCGGTGGCATTAATGTGCACTAATCCCAACCAGATAAGCTTTTAAATGGCCTTTACTGTTTCGCTGACTTTGATGTTGCCGAACTGATACTCTTTGCCGCTTCATCTTTCCTCTGATACTCTTTCGCAATTGAATCGGGCTGTTTCTCTCTCTTGCTGTGTTTGAAACTGTCGAATCGCCCTTTTCTGTCCTTTCAGGCAAAAATAACTGTTGTATTTCGTGGCCTCTGGAATGCTATCTGTGCTGGCCGATTAAATATGAACCTTCATGAAGAAATCCTGTCCAATTTGCGAGTTTTTGGGTTTTGCAGGTAGCCGGGCCATGAGGGGGCTTCCATTTTAGCCTATTTTCCTTAGCGATGCGCATCAAAAACTGCCCAGGTTTTTCATTCCAGGCTTCCTGTGCTGTGATTTTTGCCTTCGCGCCCTTTCTATGTGATGACGTCAGCGTGGGTCCTAGTACGGCGGTGACGTGGCAGGGTGATGTCAGCAGTACGGCAGGGTGACATCAGCTGGGTGACGTGGTGGTATGGTAAGGGTGAGGATGTGGCAGTGACACGGTGGCAGGAGGCCGACGCAAGTGGATGAGCTGGCAGTGACGTCACGGGAGAGGGAGCGGTATCTGGTTTCATGTCGCACCACTTTTGTGTAGAAGCGGTTTCGGAGGAGGGGGCTCCGCCACAGCCGGGAGGGCGACGCGTGGCGGGAGTACGACAGGAAAACCGCCCATCTCCCGGGCACTAACCCTCGGCATATCGGCGTATGGAAAGACCCACCCACCGTAGATCTTGGGTGCGCCAGATCTGACGGCCGACGGGACAGACAAGGCGGCGGAGGGTTAGGGACGGGGCCCGTGCGCTATTTTATTTGTTTTATTCATACGGCGGGGGGGAAAACTTTAGGAAAGCGGGTTTTTGGGTTGTGTACAAGCAGGGTTAAATATTTACAAGCATGACCTTAGGATAAGGGTAGGAAGTGAGTATTGTAGGGTTAGGACTTAGGGGAAATGGTTATTAGTGTGACCAGATGTCCGACTAACTCCAGGTTAGGACACGGAAGGGTTAGTAGGAGCCCTAGATGGACTACTATTTCCCGGACTTGATAAATATGGCTATAATGCCAAGGGATGGGAATATGTACATAGGGGAGTAATTAACATAGTTTTAGTAGGGGAAGGGGAGATAGATAGGGAGCTACATAGTAAAATTTATAGTTAATATGACAAGTGACAAGAAAGCGCTAAGTATGTGAATCTTAGGCTATTAGGGGGGAAAATGATTCATAGAGGAAGTATGAACATTCCTTGAGTAAAGCAGATCTTTACCAAGGCAAATGATATGGAAAATGATGAAACTAAGAGGTATCAAGCAGATCTTGACCTCTTCAAGGAAGTTAGTGAGTGATTTGGGGAATAAGAAGAAGGGGGAGTTAGACATGCCTCGCTTGAGCTCCTCCAAATGAAAACTGCCTTGTACTTGTGATCTGAAGTACAATATCACTTTAAAACACAAAATTGATCACAAATCAACATTCTGCAACCTCAAAACTACCTACCCAGCCTACTTACCTAGCATTTTTTCTTCTTTTTGGTTTGGGTGCACTTAGACTTGCAGACCCTGATTATCCTTTTTTCTTTTTGCTGTCCTCCTATCTAAATCTACACTTATTTCTTCCAAGGGCCCAGATTAAGCAGTTGGGCTCCTTTGTTTCTCTACCTATCTACAAATCTGCCAAGATTAAACTGTTTGGACAGATAATGATTCTCTATATTCTAAAACAAGAAATTGAAACCTAGGGAAGCCAAGATTAAGCTGTTTGGACTTCCCTTAACAGAAAATTCTTCAAAAATGGTTAACTCATCAAAATTGGAATACAGTAGTGGCATTTAGACTGGCACACTTTCATGGCCTCTTCTTTGGCCTCTTTCTGGAAATATGGAGCATTGCAGCATGCAAAGTATGACATATTTGGCATGTAAAAATGTCAATCATGAAAGATGAACACCTGTTGCAACAGGAGGCTAACAGGTGGAAGAAAGGTTAGAAATGATGGAGAATAGTGTGGAGGAGATGAAATAGGTTCTGGTGTGAATGTCAGGGCTCTGTGACATCTCCTCTTGCTTTCTGTGGTCCTCCTACAAACCTACAATGCACATTAAAATTCAGTTTTCTTTTTCTTTTTTTCTCTCTTTTTTTTTTTTGGGAAATAACTAGGGCACCTCAAGGAGGTTCTCACCCTAATTGCCTACCTTGGGAGCCTCCAAGGGAGGTTTTCACCCAGGGATCTGATTCTCTTTTTTCTTTTCCCTTTTCTTTGACATCACTAGGCTGCCTTAGGAGAGGTTTTCAACCTAATGATGGGACTTCAAGCGCCTCATGGAGGTTTTCACTTGAGTCCTTATTTTTCCTTTTTTTTTCTTTCCCTTCAGTGAGTGGGTGAAGTGGAGGCTAAGAAATGCTCCACTACCATCATTATCTTATTCAAATATTTAATGAACTCTCACTTAGAGAGGGGATTCTTGTAAATTTTCAACCAATGTCCATTGACAAGCATGGGGATGGCTTCATCATCAATGGTTTTGATCAAGACTGAACTATTGTCATTGCATTTTTCCATAGTGTAGGGTCCCAACCATCTTGTCCTTAGCTTGCCTTTGAAGTCTTTATACCTTGAATCATAGAGAAATTCCCAATCTCCCTCTTAGAATTGCTTCTCCTTGATATTTTTGAAATGCCATATCTTCCTCTGAAGCTGAACTACCTCTGTGTGGAGAAGGGCCTGCAATCTTTGTTCATCCAATCCATTAAGCTAGAGTAACCTTTCCTTCTATGCATGGTTGAGGTCTAGGTCCAACTGAGCTGCCATGCTTAGTGTATTGAATTCAAATTCTATTGACAGCAAATCCTTCTTCCCATAGACCAGTTCATAGGGTGCGAACCTTGTGGTGGTCTTCCATGTTGTGTTGTAGGCCCAGGTGGCCTCAACTAATTTGTCCGCCCAATCTTTTTTGTTGTTGCTCACTGCCTTGGTCAGAATTCCCTCCAAAGCTCTGTTAGTGACTTCCACCTGCCCATTGGCTTGTGGATGGTAAGGGGTGGAAGTCCTGTGCTTGATTTTATGATGTGTGAGCAGGTCTTCAATCAAATTGGAAGTGAACTGACTACCTTGATCTGTGATCAATTCTCTTGGATACTCAAACTTGTAGAATATGTTTTCTCTAAAAAACTCAACTACCTTTTCCTCTATTGTTGCTTTGATTTCTTTTGTTCCTGCCCACTTTATCAGGTAATCGGTGCACACAATGATGTATTTCTTCTGTTTTGAAGGAGGGTTGATAGGACCCATAAAGTCCATGCCCCACTTCTCGAATGGCTCAAAGGTCACTTGAGGTTGCATGGGAATCTCATCCTTTGGAGTAGGTTTCCCCATCCTTTGACATTGATCAAATTGGCTAGTGTATCTCCTCACATCTTGATGAAGAGTGGGCCAATAGTAGCCTCCTTGAAATATTTTGAAGGTAGTTCTCTTTGCTGCAAAATGGCCTCCACAAGGCCCATCATGATAGGTCAGGAGAATGTCAAAGACTTCCTCCTCCCTGACACATCTTCTCAAGATCTGATCTGGGCCAATTTTGAAGAGATTACCCCCATTCCAGGTGAAAGGGGTGCTTTTCCTTACTATCTTTCTCTTCTCTTTTGAAGACAGGTGTGGTGGAAACTGTGCTGAAACCAAGTAGTTTGCTATATCAGCCAACCATGGAGAGGGTACTGAAATATCAAATAGATGTTCATTTGGAATTTGATCATCCACCATTCCTTCTTCACCTGCAGGTAAATTCACTCTAGACAAAAAGTCAGCAACAACATTTTCTTTACCAAGCTTATCAATAATGGTCAGATCAAACTGTTGTAATAGAAGAAACCATCTAATAATGCAAGCATTTACATCTGGTTTGTTCATTAAATATCTAATTGCAACATGATTAGTGTGCATGAAGGTTTGATAGTCTGTGATATAATGTCTAAATTTGTTTAAAGAATGCACAACAACTAGGAATTCCTTCTCGGTCACTATGTAATTTAACTCTGCCTTTGACAAAATTTTGCTTATAAAGTATATGGCATAAGGTAAATTTTCATCAATTTGTCCTAAGGCTGCTCCTATTTCTTTGTTCGAGGCATTTGTGTGAATGTGAAAAGGTAGGGCCCTGTTTGGGCCTCTGAGAATTGGGGCAGTTACTAACTTGCTCTTCAAGGTATCTAGGGCTTCTTGACAATTTTCAGAACATATGAACTCAACATCTTTGCCTAAAAGGCCAAACAAAGGAGATGCTAGCTTACTAAAATCTTTAATGAATCTTCTATAATATCCAGCTAAGCCTAGGAAACTTATAACATCTCTCACCTTTTGAGGAGGTGGGACCCTTTGGATGATGGCAATCTTGTTGGGGTCCACCTGTTACACAGTAATTTGTCACCATTGGTCACCGTCCCTATTACCCCTGTTTCCGTACTTTGCAGGACTCATTCCGGGACCTGTGAGCAGTGACCTAACCTAAAAACACTTGCATTATGTTCCCCTAAGTATGTACTTCATGTTCCCTGAAGACACCTCCTGCAAAATATCCCTGAAAAGTGCCCTTTTTCCATTAGCGCGGGTCCACAATGTACTACCCGCGCCAATCAATGAGATCCTCAAAAGAGGGTGCGACCATTGGCGCTCTGTCTTAGAACAACACCCGCGCCAACCAAGTTTGGTAAAGATTTTTGACAAACGCGCACCTAGATGTTTTTCCCTTCAAGTCATGAAGTCTTTTGAGGATAAAGCTCATCTTCTAGATGTCGAGAGTCATCATCTATCCTTGACATCTATCCATAGCGGCTTTTTGGAGATAATGCCAATCCATAATGGGTGTCCTGATGCATTGTATCTTCTTCCCCTTCTCCATCTATAAAAGTCTGTCCTCATGCATTTGACAAGCTAGTTTTTGAATAATGCTAGTAGTGATAACGCTTGTCTCGAGTGATAGTAAGAGTCTTGGAGCATAGGGAGGTTATGCTGCCGGAAGTCTGAGAGAGAGAAGGTCTATTGCAAGACATGTATAGCTGCTCGCCCAGCCAGAGGAGAGATTCAGCGTCAGAACTTTGGTTGTATCGTGGCCGAATGAATTTTAAGACACAAAGACGCAACTTGACCTTTTCATGTTTTAAGAGTCGAGAGAAGGACAAAAAGATGACTCTAGTCTCCTTCGAATGTTTAATGAGCACGAAGTGACAAGACGCTCACTGGCACCTTTTCTTTTAAGGAGTCCAAAAAGGATCAAAAGTGACTACTTTGGAGACTCTAGGCAAAGGGTTTACCAAACAATCCGTAAAACTGCTTATACACCTTGGCAATCAGATGAAAACCAAGGACTTCCCGTACGGCAGTCAATCTTCCCGAATGTTGTGTTCAGTGCATTACGGCTTGTAAGGCGACAGACACGGCTTCCTGTGGATAAAGGATGATAACCTAGTGGGGTCTCCCCTATATATGCGACGGTACGTGGGAGCTCAGTCTATGCTAGACCACTATCGAGTCACAAGAGGAGGAATCACCCAACCGTAATGTGAAACAACAGTGACTAGGTTTAACGACGTCGGAACACGTCTCTAGCCTAGACATCTAGAATATATGCGTTAATTTCCAATGCATTGTTAGATTCATTTGGTTTATTTTACAGTTGATCTTCAATTAGGTTTCAGTTTTTAGGTCCTACCCTATGTGATCTCTCAGAATTTCCTAAATGCAAACTATATGCCAAAATATATCATTCCGTTCAATGAATGCTAACTACAGAAGAGTTGAGATTTTTCAAACAAACAAAATGATCACCAAACAACCAACAAAGATCCTAATGCAGCTAATAGCAATAAATGAAACTTTTTTTCTTTTCTCTTTTAAAAGTGACTAATTTCCAATAACAATAAATGCTAACTAATGTAATGCAAAAAGATCATTTGTTTTTTTTTCTTTTAAAATGGCATAATGCACTTAAACAAATCTCGAGAGGTATTAACAAGCATAAACAAGCAAAGTTCACTCAATGCAAATAGAACCAAGTCTGAAACACCAAGATAAACTGTCAAAACAAGGAAAATTACAAAGACCTCAATGAACCATGTGAGCTAAGCTCAAACGAAGTCAAGCAAAATCCAGTCGAGCTAGAGGTGAATTGCTCGAAGCACAGAATAATAAGCTTTAACAACCACTAGACAAGTGCAGAAAACAACCAAAAAGTTGACTGGACAATCAAAGAACCGAAAACTCCCACGGAAGGCTCGATATACAAAGCCACTAGATACTCTAGGGCTGGGATATAAAATCGATGGAAATAGGCAAACACCCGAAGGATAACGGTAAAAAACCAGTCAAACAGAGTTCTGATACACTCCAGCAGCTGAAAAGGATGTAAAAAGACAGAAATCTGAGTTTGAAAAGCTTCCAACAAACACACTGGCAAAGTTCACAGGACTGGCGCGACTGTCAGCCTGTAACTGGCGCTATTAAGGAATTAGCGCGAGTTTTTTGCCCCTAACCTAACCTATAGGACATCCTTCTGGCACTGCTCAACCCGGTTTTTTGCCCCAAGCTGGACCCCAAACCCCATCCGGTCTTCAAATGCAAGTTGGAGTTCAATCCCAACCAGTCTATCAAACTCAGCCTGTTTCTCAAACTCAGTTTGGAGCCCAGCCACCGTATGGTTACCAACAACCTCAAGGGCAACCTTTGTTTGCCCCATATCAAAATTATCAAGAACTGTAGGCGAGTCCTTTTCAGAATTATCCGCCACCATATGGTGCTCCTATAGGATCGTTTGGTAATCCATGGAATGCTGGGGGGCAGAACCCAAATCCCTACGGACAAAACCCTATGGGGCCAAATCCGTCCGGACCAAGCCCATGGGGGCAACCGCCAGTTGGTTGGAACCCTGGTGCTCCATCCCACCAGCAACCCCAGATGTCCTTCAATCCTCAGTTACCTTTCTTAGCGACTTTAGAATTACCGGATGTGTCCAAACTGACCAATGATCCTATTCTCCATAATCCATATTGGCCTCCGGTTCCAACGAAAATTCCCGGTGACTGTCCAAAATTCGATGGTAAAGCTAATGAAGATCCACAAGCTCATGTCATGACTTATCACCTCTGGTGTTCATCCAATTCATGGCTTGATGATTCAATTCGGCTTCGTCTTTTTCAAAGGACTCTCACTGGCTCTGCAGCTAAGTGGTATATTGAGCTCAATCGCGGATCCTTTCAGGATTTCAACTCGTTGGCTATGGCATTTCTCACGCATTTTTAGTTGCCCATTCGATATGAAACATGTACACACCTCCTCACATCCTTAAGACAGACAACAGCTACGCATATCTCCGATCATATCCATGAATGGAGACGGCGTAGATGTATGATCAAATTTTGGATTCCCGATCAATTGCTTACCGATTGGTTTACGACTTCGTTCGTTCCTCCAATAGCTCGGGACATTGCCATGGGAGCGTGTGTCACTGAAGAGAAAGCCATCGCGCGCGCTCAGTACCTTGACTTGGCTTATTCTCAGTCAGGTACATTGTATGATTATCTGCCTGACGCCTCGAGACCAGGGACATCCAAAGCCCCGCCAACACCAACTGTTGACGGTATTATTGGTTCTGTTAATTCATCCTCGAAGAAAAATTTCGCGAACCCTGGGAAGCAAAAATCAACTGCTTCGAATGAACAGACTTCTCAGGTAACACCCACTTCGAATATTACTTCCGAGGTCAATGCCGTCCAATCCACCACGGCAGACAAAGCCTCGAAAGGAAAGAAGAAAGGGAAAGCGAAGAATAAGCCAGATCAACCTAAACAGGACTCCCCTAAACCTCCGCCCAAGGACGGTGCCAAGCGCAAACCCAAGTATCCTTGTCTTATCCGTGATGAAGATCACTATACCAAGGACTGCCCGAGGCGGTCCGAAGTTAGTCGTTTGTTGAAAGGCACTCCCGGGACTCCTGCGGTGCTCAAAGAACCCTTTCCCTCACAACAAACTCAAATGGTGGCTGACCCTTCTCAACCTCCCTCTTCCTTCGGTTCTCAAGTGTTTATGGCTGGAACGATACCTGTCAATATCAGTACTCGAACAAAGGATTATCCATCATCTGCCGGGAAAGAGCCTGAGGTCCCCTCCAGTGCTCCTCCATTCAGTTCAGGCCCACTCCACATCGAGAGACCTAGTACTGAGATGCCTATTCGACCCCCTCCAAAAGGAGTACTCCGGAAATCTTCTTACAACCCAAATGCTCATGCTGCACAGCACTACAATATCGTTGAGGACTTAGCTCAGACTCCATCGGCTATGTCTGCTTTAGAAGTTCTCCAGAGCTGCCCTTCTCAGAGGAAGTCCTTGCTATCCGCTATCGGTGGCATAGACCCGGCCGACTCGGATTTAATTACTTTTGACTTGGAACGCCATACGCAGAGACTGCCTCCCCAAATCGCATTCCTTATACAGGTTATTATTGATTCCAAAACAATTCATCGTACAGTCATTGATGAAGGTGCTTCTACTTGCATCATGTCTGTTGCCTGTTGGAAAGCTATTGGATCTCCGACGCTGAGCCAGTCTCCCACAACCTTGGAAGCTTTTGATGGAAGAGCATCCCGTCCTTATGGTATACTCCAATGTTTTCCCATCTCTTTGGAAGGGAAGATGGTCGAAATGGAAGTTGAAGTTGTTGATGCTACTCTTACCTACAACCTCCTTCTCGGACATAGCTGGATATACACGATGAAAGCTGTAGCTTCATCTTTATTTCGTATCCTCCATTTCCCTCATCAAGGGAAGATTGTTACCATAGACCAGCTATCATTCTTCGCTTCCTCTTCTGAAGGCAACATCCCTTTTGTGGAGCATACCTCGAAATCATCTAAGAGTCTGGGAGCCGGACTTTTCAAGGATCCCGCCCTTATGGGTGTTTTTCCGCTCCCACCTCCTAACGTCGCTTCTGTTAATATGATTACTACTTGTTCTGATCCGTGGATCATCCCTCCCCCCGACCAAGTAGATTCTTGGGGTGACCAGATGTCGTTGAGTCCTGCCGAGCTCAACTATGTCGAAATCATTGCTGCATGGGCTCCCACTTCTGAACTTGCTCCTTCGAGTCAGGTTCTCCATTCGTTCGCTCCATCCTCAGGGCTTGTAGACGAGACTTCTTCGGACCCTTTAAAAGAAACATTCTCTTCCGACGAAGCCATTATTGAGACTATGTCTCTCGAGGAACCCCCTTGGCATGATTCTCACCATCGTTCCTCGTTTCTACCTGCCCAGCAGGATATGCTTACTTGTCTAGAGCGGTTTGCTCCTTGTCTACCATTACAAATCCTTCAAACACCTATCCAAGTTTATCAAGTGTCCTCTAAAGGAAATATGGCGAACATTACACAAACCCAGCCCATCGACATCTCTGTGAAACCAGGGATTGTCGAGCATCTTCACATTGGAGTCACTTGTACTTCGGAGGAGATTCAACTTTATTCCAACCTTTTTCGCGAATTTCGTGACGTCTTTGCATGGTCCTATGAAGAAATGCCCGGCATTGATCCCAGCATAGTGGTGCATGAGATAATCACATACCCAGGTGCTAAGCCTGTTCGTCAACGTTTATGCCCTGTACACCCCCAAAAGGCTGCAGCTATTAAGGCCGAAGTAGAGAAGCTTCTTAAAGCCGGTTTTATTTATCCTATCTCGCTCACAGATTGGGTTTCCAATATCCTACCTGTGACTAAAAAACAAGGTACAATCTGTGTTTGTGTCGATTATCGTGATATAAATTGAGCCTGTCCTAAAGATAATTTTCCCACACCATTCATTGATCAAATTATTGACGTGTGCCGGAAGTGAAATGTATTCTTTTATGGACGGTTTTTCTGGCTATAACCAGATCAATATTGCTCTCGCTGATCAACACAAAACTGCCTTTATCTGTCCATGGGGCACTTTTGCCTATAAGAAGCTCCCTTTCGGTCTTAAAAATGTCGGTGCTACCTTCCAGCGTGCAATGTCCTATGCGTTCCATGACATTCGACACATTGTACAGCCTTACCTGGATGATCTCCCTACCCATTCAGCCAAACGTCAGAACCACCCTAAGCACCTTCACGAAATCTTTCTTTGCTGTCGATACTACCGAATCAGGCTTAATCCTCACAAATGTGTCTTCTGCGTTGAATCTGGCCAACTTCTCGGCTTTGTCATTTCTCGAGAGGGCATCCGTTTGGATCCCCTTAAAGTCGAGGCTATAGTGAATCTTCCTCCCCCTGCTTCTTTACAGCAATTGCAAAGCTTGCAGGGTAAAGCAAATTTTTTACGACGTTTCGTTCCAAACTATGCCAAGGTGGCCAAAGGTTTCACACGATTAGTAAAGCGCGATGTCCCTTTTCAATGGGATACCATTGCTCAGGAATCTTTTGAGCGTCTCAAGGGTCTCCTTGTTTCTGCTCCATTACTCCGTCCTCTGAACTATTATCGTGACTACACTCTATATTTGGCTGCCGCCGACACCACTATCGGCATGGTTCTTGTTAAAACTGACGATGATGACACTGAGCATGTTATCTATTATCTCAGCCGCAACCTTTTAGATACGGAAACTCGATATGCCTATGTTGAGAAGTTGGCTTTAGCCGTCGTTTGTGCTGTCCAACGCTTCCATCACTACATTCTGCTGCACACTACTACCGTGATTTCTGATTGCAACCCCATGACGTATATTTTGTCACGCCAGTTGCTGGGGGGCAAGTACTCAAAGTGGATTGTTATCCTCCAAGAGTTTGACTTGGAATTTACCACTACCAAGTCCAAGAAATCCCTTGTATTTGCTGAGTTAATTTTCTCTTTGCCATCTTCTTCCCCGACCTCTCACGTACAGGATCAAATTCCGGATGAGACTTTATTTCTCATCAGCACCCTCGATCCCTGGTACGGAGATATTATTATATATCTGCAAACGTCCTCCTTTCGCCTTGGCGTGTCCAAAGACGCTCGGTGAAGGATTCGTCATCAGTCTCAACCTTACCGTATCATTGGTGACACACTGTATCGCCTCGGCGCCGACTCTGTTCTCCGCCAATGTCTAACTCTCGAGGAAGCTGAGCGTGTCTTGAATGACTACCACTCTGGTGCCTGTGGTGGTCACATGTCCGGATATGCCACTGCCCAAAAAATCCTCCGTGCTGGCTACTTTTGGCCCTCTATCTTTAAGGATTGCATTCTTGCCGTCCGTTCTTGTCATGAGTGCCAGATATACCAGCGGAAGATGCGAGCGCCTCCTGCTCCATTGCACCCTGTTGTCACCGTCGGCCCTTTTGCAAAATGGGGCATTGATTATATGACCTGTAACCCTCGCTCAGCCGGGGGGCATGGGTTTATTATCGTTGCTGTCGATTACTTTACTAAATGGGCCGAGGTGATGCCTACATTAACTGAAAACGGTCACACAGCGGCGCAATTTTTATTCAACCATGTTATCTCGCGATTCGGCGTCCCTCAAGCCATCGTCACTGATCACGGGAAGCATTTCCGTAATCATATGATGACGGAATTAACAACCCAGCTAGGCTTACAGCACGATAGTTCGACTCCATACTACCCTCAGTCCAATGGCCAAGTTGAAGCTATCAATAAGATTTTGGTTACAGTGCTTCAGCGTACCGTTGGCATGCATAAGTCTAACTGGCATTTGATGTTTTTCCCTGCCTTGTGGGCCTACCGGACCTCCGTGAAGGATGCCACTGGTTTCACTCCATTTCAACTAGTTTATGGACTAGAGGCTACCCTTCCAATCGAATGTGAAATCCCTTCATTAAAATTGGCTGTCGAGCTACTTCCCAACACTACTCCGTTAGAAGAACACCTTCTCTACCTGGAATGGCTAGATGAGACCCGTCGCTTGGCCTCTTTGGCTATCGAAACGCAAAAGAAGCGAGTCAAGACTCACTTCGATCAGACTGTACATCCACGTTCTTTTGTTGAGGGAGATTTAGTCCTGCTCTACGATCAGGCAAAAGATAAGCTAGGAGCAGGAAAGCTCGAGCCTATGTGGCTAGGCCCTTACATTGTCAAGAAAGTTTTGCAGAAAGGGGCCTACGAGCTAATTGATTATGAAGGGAACCCTCTTGGGAAGCCCCGAAACGGGCTGTATTTGAAAAAGTACTATGCGTGATGCTGGTACATTTTATTTTGTACATACATGTACTCTATCAAGTGTGTTGTGTGTATATGTGTCAGTTTTAAAGGCGTAACTGCCACTTATTGTGTTTTTCGCTTCTTGTGCAGATGTATGATGCACCTTATGTTGGTTTCGCTGATGGTGCCTACCGCAGTACTCGCAACTTGTCCTCTGCGGCGTGGGTGATCTATGATCCTCATGGCGAGCCGATAGATTTTCAAGGTGTGTGTTTGGGTCGTACTACTAACAATGTCGCCGAATATTGTGCTGTAATCGAGCTACTTGCTAAAGCAATTAATCTCGGCATTCGTGCATTGGTAGTGAACCTGGACTCTCAACTTGTTGTCCACCAGCTCAACGGGCAATATTCCGTCAGAGACCATCGCATTCTAAGGTTGTATTTACGTGTGAGATTGTTAGAAAGGAATTTTGATTTTATCACATATCAGCATATTCCACGACAATTAAACACATTATCTGTTGCATTGGCTAATCATGTATTAGATAGACATTTGTGTAATTTGTAACCAAAACATTATACAAGCAAGCACATGAAAACACAATAATAAACCATAGGCATATGTATATATATACGTGTGTATCATAATGTTTGCGCCGCGCGCATTACATAATCCAAAAAATAATACATGTCCGAATCTCATATGGCCGCAGACAACATGTCTCTCAAAAATATGCAAAAATGAAACCTAGGCGTCTAATCACGGTGATGCTCATGATAGCATGTCACCGCTCGCACCAAACGTCTCAGCAGATGGTGGACGCGAGTTGGTACTCCCACTGTGTGCCTCTGATACGCGAAGGGCACATCCGCCAACCTGGCATAGTCTGGAATACCTCGAGTGAGTGCCTCAAGGTTCTGTACTAGCTCATCACCCACACCACCCTCTACCTGAGGGTCGGCTGCGGGTTGTACCCTTCGTGCTATGTGAGACAGATCAGCTGGTCGCTCTGCACCAACATCTGCATACATATATATAGCTGTTGTCAGAGACAGGCATGTATTAAAAAAAAAACTTAAATACATCAAAAACATCAAAAACACAAAGAGTTCTTACCAAGCTCCTCATCCCAGTCTTCTCCCACAGGCAATGGAAGATCTAGGTCTCCAGTAAAATCGGTGCCCGCATAGGGCCAGTCCTCTATAACGATCATTTGGTGACGGAGCCATATGAAGAACTCGGGCCTCCAGGCCATCTGCTGGCCCCCTCCTCCTCTGGGCATGAGTGCTGCCCATCGAGCCAACCTCGGTTCCCGTGGCACTGGATCTGCCACTATACCTCCCTGAATTCGGAAAATCGGCAGTCGCTCCAAGAAGAAGGATACCACAATCGATCCATACCTGAACTGTTTGTTGCCTCCATGCTTACACTTCGGAAGCTGTCTCTTGGTGTTAAGGGTCACAGCTGTGGCCCAGTCAAACAGAGTAGGATGGAGACACTCGGTTGCCAGCAGTAAATGATTCTTGCTGGCCTCGTGGGGCGCCTGTACCCCTGCCGTCCGTGTGATAGTGAATAGTATCACCCATAGCACTAGGTCTGGAACTGTGACGATATCTACCTTGGCACTGTTCGATCCGAACTGTGCCCCTGGACAAACCCGTTCCATCACCTCCCCCATCTTTTCTCCGGAAGGCCTACTTCCAGTCAAAACGGGTCGTGCACCTCTCCGCGATAACCCAGTGATAAAATAGACATCGGAAACATCCAGCTCCAATGTCTGATCCTTCAAGCAGAATACCTGATCCTCTATGTCCCAAGCATCCACAATAAATCGTAGAAGCTCCGGTTGTGCACGCAAATAGGAGGTGAGGAAAAACTTCTTTAAGCCACAGTCCCTCAAAGCCTCCATGCAGGCTTCATCCTCTAGTGCCATAGCATCTATGGCATCATGCTCTCTTTCTCTCCATTCTACAACCATTTTGATGAATCCCTGCAACCATAAAGTCGAAAATATCATCATTAGATCACTAGTGAAACCAAAATTAAAGGAAAATTGCAAAATCAACGGTTAAATCCATGGGAAAATTAGGTCGCGCGGTTGGCGCGACTGTTTTCAAAACAGTCGCGCCAATGTCGCGCCCCCTTTTGGAAAATAATCCCATTGTCGCGATCCCGAGTGGGAAAACCGCGCCAATGGGGTGACCCTAAATTTTACAAATCCTCTTGCAGGGGATCCGTCTGTGGATGAAAAACTGAAAAAATGGAATGAAAATGAAGCTAAGGACAAGGCCTCTTACCTGCTTCAGACGGCGGCTCGATTGCTCTCCTGGATTGATCACGATCAACGGTTGAAGTTTGCACCCAAAACCCTCCAATGGTAAAACTCACAAGGTGAAAAGTAAAAAGTGAATTTGTTTTTACCATTTCACTATTTTATAGCATTTTTTGACCTAAATTGCATTAAAAATATTATTTTTTGGGTTAAAATCATGTCTTTTAAGTGTATTTTTGAATATATTTATATCAAAATGGGTTTTACACTGTTTTTGGTATGATGATAGGGGTTGGTGCAACTCAAGCGATGAAACGAGCTCCTTTTTTTTACTTTTCCAAGCTCGGTAAAACATGTGAAAAGGTTACTATGAGGTCCGCTTTCAGCTCTTTTCTGACCGTTTAAAGATGAAAAGATTGCCGAGTTACTCCTCTTGACTCGTTAAACGTTAATAAGAGGCGGTCATTTTAAGTTCTTTTTGTTGACCGTTAAAACATAAAAAGATTACCGGGTTTTTGTCGTTTCAGACTCGTTAATGGTTAAGAAACGACGTGGTTTTGATCGCTTTTTTACTTTTTCAGGTCGAAATCACTATTTATGAAAAGTACTCCTCGATCATAATGGTCGGGCAGTTCTTTCGAGTATTGTTTTATACTTTTTCGAGCTCGAGAGACACAACTTTACGAAAAAGGACACCCTTGGAGTTTCCTTTTTTGCTGTCTTTTCAAACTCTCTAAACATGAAAAGACGCCGAGTTCTTCCTTTGTCAGACTCATTAAAACCTGATGACATCGGATTTTGTCAAAATGACGCACCACAAGCATATGTTATCCCCATCAAGCTTGTTAAAAATAATTGGGGTACTCGCCAGAAATGGCAGGGGAAAAAAGGAACCATAATTATTGTCGTATCGGCAGTATGTCCCTCTTGAACATGGCACTTGTCTGCTTTCGTGTCTGGGTGGGGATATCTCATCTCATTTTTCACTTGCCTCCGTGGATTTGGGTAATCTTGTTTGACCTCTCATCTGCTCATTGCCTCGTCACCATGACCTCTGATCCATTGATGTCAAATACTGCCAATTCCACTGTCGTGCCACCGATATGTTCAAGAGAAGTTGACCTCTGCAAAGAAACAACCTCCCTCTGATAGCTCACATAATCTTGATTCACAACATTATCTCTCTGTCTCGTGTCGATGATGTGGGAAACATTATGGCCCACCTTCGATCAAGGTCACTTCCTGTCGACCTTAGCTCATTATCCAGGAAGCTGATCTAGAGACTCCCTTCCGGTGCCTTGGAGCCTGCATGCCTCAATGGCAGGTTCTTCGTGTTCGACGTGAGGTTTTCATCATTGGCCTCCGATCGAATGATTCTACGGGTGTTCAACGTCAGATCACTAATTTGCACGCCGTAGATTGTACCTGTAGTAACTTGAGGGCCATTGTCATTATTGGTGGTACCTCTCGCGTCTGTTAACAGTTTTCAATATTGACTGGTAATCAGACGATGTTCATGCGTGTTCGACTTTAGCTCATATATTCGCATGCTTGAACTTGTACTTTTGTTCGGGTCGAGATGGAGCGCAAGACCCTAGATTTTGTCTGTTGTAATCCAGGTATGATTCTTGATACATGACTCATTCACTGGATGGCTGCGACCATACCTGAGTCGATTCATTGATCCTAACTAGATGGCTGCGTCCATACTATGGATCTAGATTATTATGTACTCTCTTATGGATGGCTGCGACCATACCACATATATCATGTACTTGAGCTATCAGTTGTATCTCTCAATGCAGATTCTCGACGGCAGCTACATGTGTTCTTGTAAAGCATGTCACCCCTCTCTCTCTCTCGGGCCTCATGCTTTAGGGGGCATCTGTTACACAGTAATTTGTCACCATTGGTCACCGTCCCTATTACCCCTATTTTCGTACTTTGGAGGACTCATTCCGGGACCTGTGAGTAGTGACATAACCTAAAAACACTTGCATTATGTTCCCCTAAGTATGTACTTCATGTTCCCTGAAGACACCTCCTGCAAAATATCCCTGAAAAGTGCCCTTTTTCCATTAGCGCGGATCCACAATGTACTACCCGCGCCAATAAATGAGATCCTCAAAAGAGGGTGCGACCATTGGCGCTCTGTCTTAGAACAACACCCGCGCCAACCAAGTTTGGTAAAGATTTTTGACAAACGCGCGCCTAGATGTTTTTTCCCTTCAAGTCATGAAATCTTTTGAGGATAAAGCTCATCTTCTAGATGTCGAGAGTCATCATCTATCCTCGACATCTATCCATAGCGGCTTTTTGGAGATAATGCCAATCCATAATGGGTGTCCTGATGCATTGTAACTTCTTCCCCTTCTCCATCTATAATAGGGACAGTGACCAATGGTGACAAATTACTGTGTAACACCACCTGCAGTCCTTGTTGAGATATTGCATGACCTAACACGGTCCCTTCGGTCATAAAAAATTCACATTTTTCTGGACGGAGGGATAGGTTCATCTCAATACACTTGTCTAGAAATTTTCCTAGGTTAGATAAAGCTTCTTGAAAGTCAGAACCATAAGGAGTAAAATCATCCATATATATTTCCATTGCATCATGAACCAGTTCAGAAAATATACTCAATACTGCTCCTTGGAAAGTGGCTGGAGCATTGCACAAACCAAAAGGAAGGACCCGGTATGCAAAGGTATCCTAAGGACAAGTGAAAGTGGTCATATCTTGGTCTTCCAGGCTGATTTGAATCTGATTATACCCACTAAACCCATCTAGGAAGGAGAAAAACTTCTTCCTCGCCAGACCATCTAACACTTGATCTTTGAAAGGCAAAGGAAAATGGTCCTTTCTAGTGGCTTTTTTCAATTCCTGATAGTCGACATAGACTCTCCACTTGCCATTCTTCTTTGGCACTAGCACCAAAGGAGAGACCCATTCACTGCCAGAGATGGGGTAAATGAATCCTGCATCAAGAAATTTTTGCAATTCTTCCTTAACAATGTCTTTAAGTCCTTGATTCATCCTCCTTTGAGGCTGCCTGACTAGTTTTCAATCTTCCTTAATATATATATGATGAGTACATACTAAAGGTTGCACTCCCATCATCTCCTTATAACTCGAGGCGAAGGCATCTAAATGTTTTCTCAATAAGTTGCACAACTCCTTCTCCTGGGAAGTGGATAGGGATGGATTGATTTTCAAGGTTCTTTCTAGGATGAACTTTATATTGTTAACATGGAGATAGGTTGGGTTGGCCACACAGAGATCAGCTAAGGGATTGTTTTGGGTTTCTCTCACTATGTCCTCTAATGGTAAGATACTAGGGGGTGGATTCTGGATTAAATTTTCAATCATATCATCCTCATCTTACAGTTCCCCCCCCCCCCCCCCCATGGTGGTTTCTAATGCATAAAGTGGTGCAGAATAGACTTCATCCTCATCCTTCTCCTCTAACTAGAGAGGTAGATCATGTTCTAGCAAGGGTTGGGCAGGAGGGTATAGGATTAACTGCTTGGACATATGCCTATTCTTGATGGTCATGTTCCCAGCTCGACAGCTAATGTAGGCATCGGCAGTAGCCAACAAGGGTCTTCCCAAGATTAGAGGATAACCAGTGAGCTTTTCCTTCAGTTAGAGAACTAAGAAATCAGTAGGGTACTCCCAAGAATCAATGGAGACCATCACATCTTCCACAATCCCTTCAGGGGTCACGGTGGAGCGGTCTGCTAGTTGCAGTACTGTCATGGTCTTCCTCAAGGAGCCCTGGAGGTTAAGTTTGAGTATTTTATCCTTTGTCATCACATTAATGGCAGCTCCCAAATAAATCAAGGTATGTGGGATCATGGTGCCATTGATGTGGACATCAACCACTGGGCTTCCAGGGTCTAGATATTTCAAACAGATTACTTGCCCCAACATTAGGTCGCACAATTGTCCTATGACATTGATGGTTGGGGCATCTCTCTTGCGCCTTCATGCATGCCTAAAGCACTTCTCTTTGATCAACCTATTGTAGATAGGCACATCTTTCAGGGCTTGGAGAAGTGGTATCTTCACACATAACTGTTTCAATTCTCCTAGAAGTTCAGTTTCTTTTGGGGTACATTGTGTTGTCCCAGATAGTCTCTCAGGAAAGGGTGGAATTGCTTTAGGTTCACTTTCCTCTTTATATTCCTCAACCTCCCTAGGTGGAGGTTGGCTATCTGGGATAACCTTCTCAAATTACAGGTTAATCTCCTGAATCTCCACAACATAAGTTGGGCATGATGGTTCCCCACTATATACTTATTGAGCATGCCTATTGTTCAGGTTTGGGTTCGGCTGGGTAGGCATTTTGGGTTGCCTTGGTGGAGCAGGAGGCAATGGTTGTGGTTGGGCAAGTGGTGTAGGCAAAAGAGCAGGAAAAGAGTTGTACTGGGGTCTCCACCCCTGATGAGATGCATTCCACTGAGGTTGCAGCTGAACATAGGATTGAAATGAATGAGCGGCTGGTTGGGCATGATATTGAGATGGGAAGGACCAAGGAGGAGGCATGGAGAAGGAAGGATGAGTAGGAGGGCCCCAAGAAGGTATGGAAGTGACTTGGTTGGGGTTGTAGTATGCCTGAGATGTCCCTTGCATCCCCTGTTGGTATGGTCTAGGTCCATGCGGTCTCTTTTGGTTCATGAAATAAAGTGGTTCAATGGCTCCTTCGGTCCCTTGGTATAAAATTTTAAGTCCGGGCAAGGAAGGGCACTTATCTGTAGAATGGTCTTCTTCATAGACTGAACAAACCTCTATAGAGTTCAATGGACATTCATTACTAGGATGCCTCGTGGTGCATCTAGGACAAAGAATGGCCAAAGCCTTCTCTGCTTCCTCTTGTTTTCTTTTGATATGCAAGGTATCCATTTGCATGGCAAGAGTCTGCAACATCTCACTTTTGAAGTCTTCCAGCATGTTTCCAATTTCACCTTTAATGGATGAATTGGAAGAGGAGGTACTGGCTATGGGTTGACTCCCCCTACCTTTCTTTCTGGCTGCTCTAGAATGGTTTCTAAAAACAGTCTTTATGTCCTCATAAGATAGTTGGTAGATGTCTCCCCCAGCCAGTAGATGGAGGGTGTCTAGAAGGTCTTTCGGAATTCCCCTAAGTAGGACCAACTTCAGAGATTCAGGGTCAAGTGTACACCTGGCCCTTTTGTAGCTGAGCTGGAACCTCTCTTCATAATCTTCCAAGGATTCATCACTTCCCATGGTCATTCAGAAGATTTCTTCTTTGGTATCTTTTGACCTACAGTAGTCTTGATATTTGTCATTAAAGGCCTGCTACATCTGAGCCCAAGTTGTGATGCTATTGCCAGGTAACCAAATGAACTAGTGCAATGCTGCATCCTTGAGAGTATAAGGGGATAGTTTCAACTTTTGCTCATCTTTTGCATAGTCATAGGTTCGATAGATGACAACAAACTCAAACACGAAGGTGTCAGGATATACTGTAGTCAAACCATGGAAGTGAGGTAGGGCTGAAGGGCTTATATTCTTCATTTTGGTGTCCCCATTGGTCTCCCTAATGGGAAAGGTACCATATATTCTCTCTCCATCCCCCCCTAGCATTTCTGTTTTCAGCCATTGGCTCAGGAAGGATGTTTTCTTCTTTTTCTTCCGCTATATGTTCTTCAAATATCTCTGGTTGTTCACCTAAAGGTTCTTCTTGATCACTGCCAACAAAGAAGAGAGAAGGTTGGCTGCATGATGTTGTGGGGGTGTTGGGCAAGAATTTTCCTAAATTATCTTTATTCCTATGAGGCATGAAAGGAAATCTTTTTGGTTGGTTTTTGTTTTTTTTCACTGATTGTACCTACAACACTGAAATGGATTGAACAACACAAATTGCAACTAACTGAAATGAACTTGCTTAAATGAAATTTGAAGAATTGAAAAGGAAAGCAAGGAAATGAAGAAACGGAAAGAAATGACTAGTCTTCTCTTGCTGAAATGAAATTTGCAGAATTGAAAAGGAAAGCAAGAAAATGCTAAAACTAAAAGAAACAACTATTCTACTTTTGCTGAGATAAACTACTTAACAGAGTGTTGCGATAGAAAATAGAAGCAGTAATCACAAAACACTCTGACGCTTCCTCGACAATGGTGCCAAAAAGTGGTGAACACCAGTATTGCAGCAATAATGTTGCAACTCCTAGGCCGCCTACTTTACTCTTATCAATCTGGTAGTTCATAACAAACTTGGAAGCGATGGTGTTGTATGCATAAGTACTAGTTCTTACTACAGGCTATCACTTGGTCAGCTGACACAAGATCACTAGGAGCTCAAGCCAACTTCTATGGATTCCAGAAGAAGCTCTATATGTGATGAAAGAAAGGAAATCTTACTATATAGAGGCTACTCTAATTGCAGAAAGGAAAAAGACTGAAATGTAAAGTAAACCTAGCAAACCCTACTTAACCAACTAATCCTACCTTTGCAGAAAGCGCTATGAAAACCATGAAATGAATGCCATTACCTACTCAAGGAAGTAAACAACATCTACTCAAGCTATTCCTAGAAGTAAATGAGTAAAAAACATCTTTTTGGATTTTTATGTGAAATTGACATGCATGTATTTTATTGTGTGTGGAGGTGGAAGCGAATAGGTGGTGTTGAAGGGAGACTTTTGGGTTTGAGGAGATGTAGGATGGTGCAGATTGGTCCTAGGAGGTCTCAGGTGGCCTTCTGGAGGCTTTTCCCACACTGGGCCTTCAACAAAAAGCCTACAGGAAAATCTACAGGAGGACACAGGGGATCTACATGAGGTCTACAGGAGGATGACGAGAGTTGTTTTGAAGGTTTTGAAGGTGTGAGAGTGGGTGGAAAAGGTATATGAAGGATGGGCCGATGTTTTAGGGTGCCTAAGGTCCACTAAGGATCACTAGGAGAGGGAAATATGATTGGGAGAGCGAGGAAGAAATTCTATGGAAAAATGCAGAAAAATAAGGCAGATTTGAGGTGAACTTTGGGTGACCTGTAGGGCATGGATCAGGGAGAGAATGTGATGGTTGATAGGCTGACCTGCTATGAGGAGAGATCTACTATAAAAGAACTAACAGTCAACCAATAAGATCAAGCAAGTAAGGAAATTAGTACATCTAAAAAAATAGAATTTTGCATCAAGCTAATCTAAATTATGATCCATGGAAGTGAATGCTGAGCAATGCTACAAGAAAAGAAATCATGGAAGAAAAATTATTGCAAATATAGAAATGAGCATGGTGGAAGAGATCTAAAGCAAAGCATTAACCTTCTAACAAACTTCAAACACTAGAAATCCTATGGAGAAGGAAAATATATGTTTTTGGGGTAGCAAGAGGGTCTTTGCCTCAGTTCATGGTCTGAAAGAGAGGATAAGAGGCCAAGGCACTATTGCTAGCCTTTTGAATCTTCTTTTTATCACTGCTTAATCTACTATATAAAACAAAAATGGAAACAACCTTCTAAATCACCAAAAGCAACCTATTATTAACCAAGAAAGAAATTCATCTAACAACAACTAATCCATAAACTGAAACAAAGCATATAAATACAAACAAAGAGGAGATTGGTTGCTTGGATTGGGCCCTAACCCATGAGCTTTAGCCCTTTGAGGTAACTCAGTGCTAGCTCAAAAAGGATCTCATCTTTATTATCAAAACAGTAATAGGATTACATGAAACGGTCCACAAAAGTAAGCTTGAAGTTAAGCAGAGTTTTACAATAGCAAAAGTACAACAAAAATCCAACAAAAATTCGACCCTAGTGAGGCCCTAGGCCTCTCTATTTATACGATTGAATCTCCCAACAAATTCCTTAAAATCAGGGAGGCTTGGCTCCCAAAACTTGAGATAAACATAAGTTATCCTCCACTTGCTCGGTTACCTCCTAGTGCATTGATTTGGCTGTTTGTAATCCAAGCTGCATGAAGGGGAATTCAAAGTGGGGAGTAATAAATGAGGTGGATTCCCTCCTATAAATCCTCTCCTTTGTCAACTTCGAATTATTACTGCCAATTGTCCATTTAATCTTTGACTTTTTCTTCAAAATTCAACAAAAATCTATATTAAACACATATTAGATCTCATGGCATCATAACTAACTCAATTCACTCCATAAGCATAAATATAATAAAAAAACATGCAATAAGCTAAGAGAATGGTTGATTTAACTATGCTAGGAGGCAAAATGATCCCATATAATTACCCATTTATGGAGCTCATTAGTTGTGGTCCGGTTTTTCAAAGGAAAATCCCATATGGCAGACCCGCCAGAACTATTAACCTCAACACATATATATTTCGGGTCTGCCCCCCCCATAGCTTATCGCAATCGTCAGAGTTCCGCGTTTAAACATAAGGCACAATGCAATTAAGTGGACGTGATGATAATTATACGCCCAGATATATATTATTTGAAGTCCAGCCTTATGGGTTGGCCGCGGGTTTTCCCTTGTATTCCTGTGTATTTTGATAAAATGTTGTGGTCGGGGTTTTCAAAGGAAAATTCTGTAAAGTGAATGGTCTGCTTTTGAAGTATGGTTAAAGCAATCCTTGAGTAAAAATGAATATTATTGGCAACTCAAATAAGTGTCGCAGCAGGTTCGGTGGTTTGATAATCATAGCCGCTCTGCGTTGCAAGATTAAATAGAAATTATGGCTGAATGCAAGGTTTGTTTGTGAGCATGTTTGTCAGATTTCTCATAATAATAGTTAATATGAATTATTTATGTAGGTGATTTCGAGTGGACCCGGTAGTAGATAAAGGCGATTTATATCAAGATGATACCTCTACATCACTGGTGTCAATATTGCAAAGGCATATTCTGAAGAAAGGGAGATGAACCACCATAGTGCATCATGAAAGCATGCTCCATGTCAAGAGGAAGCACAGCGCTGATACATCAAGATGTTATTACCTCCAAACACACTTTAAATCATGCCAAATGTGGGATGATAAGTGCAGTGTCTCCAGTTTCCTTCAGGAAATGATAGGGACTAACATCTGCTCGATATAGGTGTGAAGGGATGACACGCAGTCATCCTCTTTTAATCAACATCTATTCACTTCCACAGGAAATGAAGCACTGCAGTAGCTATGCCCTCTATGTTTCGGCCGTTTCACTGATCGACTATACGTCTGCATATTCTAATGTGTATGGAAAAGAGTGGGAGGAGGAAAAGTCGGGGAAGGGAAGACCAAGGGTCATTTTCCTTCGGCATAAGTATTACCTCCAGAGATGAGATGATAACTTCTTTTTGGGCAAAACAACTTTTAATTTATTTTGAATAAAGAAGATTTTTTGGTTGAGAAAGAGCCTTTTCAGATTCATTTGCCTCTCCTTTCATGTGTTTAGAATCAGGATGTTGTTGCCAGCATAAATATAAATGTGATTTGTTTTGTGCATATTGATAACAAACAACTCATGACTAGCCTTGGATATTCAAATATGATTTGTTACCATGGTTAATTCATGAGCGATTGCTGATTCGAGACCGTGTTAAACATCAGTTGCAAGTTTTATTTGTATGGAAAGGAATGTGTATTCCTATATAATTAATTAGATTGCAATTAAGATTTAATACAACCTTGTTCATCTATGAACCAGTAATTAATTCATTAGGACTTGGAATTTATATATGATGTTAAACTTCCTTTTGTTATGATCCTACATGATAGATTAGAATAGTTAAGATTAACATAAGTAGTTAGAATTAACATAGATAGGATTTGATACATATAGGTTAGTTGTTTCTTTTGTTGATTTAATTGAAGTTTTCCTCCAAGAAGCAATATTTCAACACATATAACAATTTACGGGATCCTTTAAAACCTGTCGGAAATAACCATTCCAAATGAAAGTAGACCTAATTGGGGTCTACAATCAGGTTAGCTCCCCTTGTTGGCATAACGGAAATTCGCCCTGTCAACAGATGGTAAGGTGTTGTGATTTTGTCATGGATTTTATATTTCTCGACCAATTCCCGGATCTTATGAGATGTGAACTGCGGCCCTTTGTTTGTGACTATCTCCCTGGGTATGCCAAACTAGACGAAGGTGTCTATGAACAGAAAATCTGAGACATCGTACTCCGTGGCTCTACTTAGTGCCTTTTCCTCGACCCATTTTGTGACATAGTTGGTATAGACCAAGATGTAGGATCTCTATCTGGATGAAGGATTGATTGGTCCCACAAAATGTAGAGCCCACTTCTCAAAAGGTTCTATGACAATCTGGGGATATAACGACATCTCATTCGATTGTAGTGGTTGGCCCATCCTTTGACAACTATCACATCCCTTCACAAACTTCTTGTCATCCTGAAATATTGTTGGCCAATAGTACCATGTTGAAAGGAATTTGTATCCTATCCATTTATCTATGAAGTTCCCTCTGCAAGGTTCCTCATGACAGGCTTTGAGGACATCAAAGACCTCATCCTCTCTAACACATCGTCTAATATGGAAATTAGGTCTAGTGTGGTAGAGGTTCCCATCTATCCAGGTATATGTAGCACTTTGTTGTACGATTTTATTTTTCTTCCTGAAGGAAAAATATTGGGGAAACTTCCCTGTAGCAAGATAATTGGCTATGTCTGCATACCAAGATGAGTAAGTAGAAATAGCAAAAAGGTGTTCATCAGGGAAAGAATATTCAGTAGGAGTGAAACTATAATCAATAGTTAGCCTAGAAAGAAAGTTAGCTACTACATTGTCTTTTCTAGGCTTATGTACAATAATGATATCAAATTCTTGTAACAACAATAACTAGCGTGTAATCCTACCATTTGTAATTGGCTTATTCATTAAGAAACGAATGGAAAAATGGTCAGTGTGTACAAATACTTGATATTCGGTGATGTAATGTCGGAATTTATTGATGGCGTGCATGACTGCTAAGAACTCCTTCTCGGTCACTGTGTAGTTGAGCTCAGCTAGAGTTAGATTTTTACTTATGTAGTAAATGGTGTAAGGTTTCTTATCCTCCAGTTGGCCCAAAAAAACACCTACAACAATATTTGATGCATCCATAGCTATGTGAAATGGTAGTTCCCAATTAGGTCCTTGCAACACTGGGGCTGCTAATACACAACCTTTCAGCTTTAAGAAGGCCTGCTCACACTTCCCTGTCCACAAGAAATCCACATCCTTCATGAGCAAGGAAAATAATGGCGATGCAATTCTTGAAAAAATTTCTATAAATCTTCTGTAATACCCTGCATGCCCCAAGAAGCTATGTACCTCTTTCTACGTTTTGGGGGTTGGCATTTTTAGGATTGTCTCTATTTTTTCAGGGTCTACCTTGATTCCGTCCACAGAAATGTAATGTCCAAACACGATCGCTTCAGTCATCATCATGTGACATTTCTCTGTGCTTAAGGCAACATTATTCTATACACATCATTCTAACACTTTTTCCAGATTGACTAATGCTACTTCAAAAGCATCTCCATAAGGTGTGAAATCATCCATGAAGATTTCTAGACAGTCATTCAATAAGTCGGAGAAAATTCCCAGAATTGCCCTTTGAAAGGTTGCTGGTGCATTACAGAGCCCAAAAGGTAGCACTCTGTATGCATAGGTTCCCCAAGGACAAGTAAAGGTTGTTTTATCCTGGTCTTCTGGGGCGATCTGTATTTGATTGTAGCCACTGAAACCATCCAAAAATGAAAAGAATTTCTTTCCGAAGAGAGTATCAAGGACCTGATCTATAAATGGCAATGGAAAATGGTCCTTCTGAGTGGCCTTGGTGAGTTCTCTATAGTCGACATGGATTGTCCACTTGTAATTCTTTTTAGGAAAAATGAGAAGCGGTGACACCCATTGACTATTATATATTGGGTAAATAAAATTAGCACTGAGGAGCTTTTGTAGTTCCTCTTTCACCACTTCCTTTAGTGCAGGGTTCATGCGGCGTTGTGGCTGTCTGACTAGTTTGCAACCATCATTCAAATAAATACGATGAGTGCATAGGCTAGGGTGGATCCCTTTCATATTCGTATAATCCCATGCAAATGCCTTTTTATACTTTTGCAACAGTTGTAACATCCATTGATTTTGTTCAACAGTCAAATTGGGGTTAACATTCAAAAACTTTCTAGCCTCAATCTCAATTGGGCTTCTAGCAATCTTCAGAGTTTTCCTCGTTTGTTCAAAATCTATATCTTCCACCTCTTCCTCCTCATTTGCATTTTCAAAAAAAGCAAAAGTCAGGGAATTACTACTAAAACCATTAATAACATCATCTTCTATTTCGTCTTTAAAATACTGGGCTTCCCCTAGAGTGAGGAGTGGTAGGGAAAGATTTGACTCAGGCTCAAATTCATCCTACCAAGGGTTGTACACATCCATATTTTGTTTCGGGGGGTAAAGATTAAGGTTCTGGGTTGCTTGGTCATTTGAGATCACCATGGATCCCGCCCTAGAGCCTATAAATGCATTCGCAGTGGCCACGCAAGGTCTCCCTAGGATCAAAGGATGCGCCCACAAATTGGATTTGGACTTTATAATAAGGAAATAAGTCAGGTATCTCTAGGAAGCTACCGTAATCACTATATCTTCTAGCATCCCCTCAGGTTTAACACGAGACCTATCTGCCAATTCCAGCACAATAAGGGTGTGTTTAAGTCCTTGTATCCTGAGAGCAATGAAGAGATTTTTCGTCATTACATTAATGGAAGCCCCGAGATCAATTAATGTATTGGATATGGATTGATCATTAATGTAGACGGTGACTATAGACTTTCCTGGATCATTGTGATTAGCAAGGAGAGGCTGAGCATACATTAATTCGGATAACTCTCCCATCACATGTATGGTGGCAGGGTCTTTAGGCTTTCTTATAGGTTTCTTGATGCACAAATCTCTCATTGTCTTGGCATAGATAGGTAATTCATTAGGGGCTTGCAGCAAAGGGATTCGTATATACAGATTTTGTAACTCCCTATAGAAATTAGATTCAGGCTGGGAAACCATCCTAGGTATAGCAAGTCTCTGAGGATATGGGGGTTCCTGCGTAACAACAATTGAATATGTTGTTACAGGTGTATCAACCTTCCCTGAAGTAGTTGTTACAGGTGTAACAATTCTTCTCGAGTTGGTTGTTACATATGTAACAACTTCCTCTATATCAGCCTTTGTAGGCGCAGTAACTACCTCAGAGTCTCCGACTTCTTCCTTGGATGGTTCATAATATTCCTCCGTAATGATAGGGGAGTGACTAGGGTTAATTACCATGCCTGATCGCAATTATATTTCATTAAATTCCACAGGGGTAATAAGGTATGTCTTGAAGGTCGTAGGAGCCTCTATGCCCTGAGCTGCTTTATTGTTTGGGTTTGGGTTAGGTTGCACAGGTAGTTGGGGTCATACGGTTGGTGGAGGAGAAGAAGCTTGGAAAGGAGGTAACTGAAGCTATTTCTACATGGGTGGTGTAGGAAAAGCTGAATTCTGAGCATTTCTTCTCCAGTTCTGGTTCCATGGGTATGGTTGAGGTTGAGGATATTAGACAGGAGGAGATGGAGATCATTGGTTCCAGGGTCAAGGAAATTGAGCTGAAGGAGGGGTTGAATATTTCCATGGATATGGTTCATTATTATATGCATTGTTCCATGAATTGAAAGAGGAAAAGTCTTGAGACATACCTAGAGGTCACGGTTTCCATGGCCTCCATGGTGCAATGAAGTAAGAGGACTACACCTCTTCACTTGATTCTCTAAGTGCCACCTTTATTCTAGGGAGATCTGAACACTTCTTTGTTGAATGTTCCATATCACAGTTGTTGTTGTGGCTGATGCTGTTCAGTTCATATTCCCTGTAAGGATGTTTCTTCTTACAAGTCGGGCAGAACACAACTAGGGGTGTATTAGCTTCTGGTTGTGCCTTTTTTATTTGTGATGTTGTTATCTGGGCTGAGAGAGTACTAAGGATATCGATCTTCAAATTTTCGAATAAATTTTCGATCTCCGCTCTGGTTACTCCTCCACCTGTAGATTTTTGTATGCGAATAGAGGCATCCTGAATCGTACTTCTTCCTTCAGATGATCCTCGAGAGCATCTTAGGTAGAGCTTGATAATTTCCACAAATGGCTCTTGTGATACATCCCCCTTTCCTAATATGTTAAGGGTGTCAAGGCAGTTGTCCCTCATTCCTATGATGAATGTAGTCTTCAAGGTTTCCAGGTCTAAATCACTGTGTTTAGACCTCTGCAAATTGTAGTGGAACCGTTCCACGTAATCTTCTAGGATTTCTTCCTCCTTCTTGCTATAGACATATTTGGGCACTTCAACCCCAATCACATATGTCAATAAACCAAGGGCTCTTTAACCCCTAAAAGTGTTTTTTCATACCCTAAAGGATCATGCTCAATTGATTACATCATTTTCCAGAAGTTCCACCTGAAAAACCACTCAAAACTAGCCAAAACTGGACCATACCGACTGCTCCACTGTCAAGGTGTAATGCATACTGGCTCATAAACTAGCCAGGTGTGACGGATACTGAAGAGGCCTTCTATAGGGTGCGATGAGCGAGAATGGACAAATGGCTGAGACAGTTTGCTAAGTGGATTATCATGGAATCTTCTAGAAACTTCTCCTATGACACTTGCCTCTCTGAATTTGCCCAGGGATGAGTAAGAGATCAATGAAATCTGCAAGTGGAACCAAGAACTATTAGTGGAATGACACTAATAAAAAACCCAGAGCTAACTCACACCCTTGCAAGACATCTATAAATGGATCCCTCATCTAGGAGATCTAGAGGCTGGAATTTTGTAATTTGTAAGGAAGTGCTGTTGGTTTATCTTTGAGAAGGAACATTGTATTGTTGGGTGATCTTGCTTTTCATGAGGTGAAGAGGGCTTTGATGCTGGGAGGATGATGCTGGATCAGACAGCAAGGTTGTAATCCTCTCTTCTATTATTAATAATGTTCTTTGATTTTTCCTCCATACAATCTTGTATTTTTGAATCTTGTTATTTGTAAATGCAATTGTATGTTCAATGTATTTCTGATTTTTCATTGTTTATGATATTATAGATCGAGATGCTTTGATGGTGTTTTGTTACTTTGGCTTTAAAAGTATTCTCTGAGCGGGACAAGTAGGAGAGGAGTTGCAAGCTCTCTCAAGGGAGAGAGAAATCAAGCAAGGAGTCAAGCAGAAGATCCAGGTTGGTCCCCTTTGCTTCTCTCTTATCTATCATACATAAAGGAAATCAAAAATTGCTTTGATTGTTTGTTTCTAAGATAGCTACCAATCTTAGTGGGACTAGAAGATTGAAAAGACGCTAGTTTTCCCGGAAGCAAAATGGCGACTCTTTTGGGGAGTGAATAGTTTGTTTGTTTGTTATTGTTGTTTACTTTATAAACTATAGATGGAGCCTGAAGTTAGCCAAATAGCCTTCGAACTGCTCTTGCTATGCAATTGCAAAGTAGATGAATGCTGCTTCAGTCAATCTTCAGCTTGGTTTATGAACTGAACATCTGACTTACAACCATTCTAAATGCCCTTGTGGTAGCTCAATAACCTCCTAAGATCATACCCCTGTACTTTTTTCTTTAATATTCATAGCAACCCAGCCTAAATCACTGAACTTAGCTACAAATTCGGGCAAAAACCCACCTCAGTTTCGCTCCCTGGCCCATCGCACTATATGTAACTGGAAACCAGTATGCATTGCACCTCCCGTGTGTATCAGGTGAGATGCATCCCCGTTTTTGAGAAGCATAGGTGCGATGACTGAGTAATACTATTTCTCTCTTTGAAATTTGGGTTTTTCCTCCTTGTTTTCAGCTCTACTCAGTTGTTTTGCTGCTTATGATCAGTATCTCATTGTTGAAGCCTCCTTCCTTTACATTGTTCAACCTCCATTGATTAGGATTAGAAAAATGTTTTTGTGTATTTGTCCATCATTTATGATCCTTCGTCGAAAAGTAGCTAAATCGAACTGTCATTTTTAATGTAAAAGTGTTGTAATTGTCATTTTGAGTAAAAATGAAGAGTGTCGTAAAGTCTTCCTCCTCTAGATAGTCAATTGTACTTTTTCCATTTTATTTGATTTGAATTGTTAATATTTGAAGTGTCAAAAGTAGTTTTCTATTCGAAATTGAAAAGTGTCATTTAGTCTTCCTTTCATTTTGAAAAGAAATTGTCGGGATGTCGCTTTGAAGAAAATAGTTTAGATCTATACTTAGTTTTCCTTTTTTGCATTCTCACATTAAGGAAACAAAAAAAAAATACATGTGTTTGCATTTGCATTTAGACTGTGTGCAAAAATGATTTAGGAAAAGTGCATTTAGTGTGTGCTCTTTGCTCTCTGTTGAAAGAACCATAATCTTCTCTCCTTAGTAGCTAGGATTTTCATTGCTAAAAGAAAACAACAATTGTTTAACATTTTAGATTACATATTTAGGAATTTTACATCTACATCATGCGGTGAACCTTGAAAGACAAACTTCTAAACAAGATCAACTCTAAAATAAATCTCAATGAAATTAACAATGCTTTGGAACCTAACGCAACACATTTAGAGGTCTAGGCCAGAGATGTGTTCTGGCGTCGTAAAATCTAGTAACTATCGTTTTCATCGAAGGTTGGGTGATTCCTCCTCTTTGATATGACAAGTGCTAGCACGGACTTCTGCTCCCCGTACCGTCAAGTATATATTGGGAGACTACAATATGCTGATATCCTTTATCCATAGGAAGCCGTGTCTGCCACCCTATCGATCGAAATGCACTGAACATAGCATTTGGGAAGATTGATTGCCGTACATAAGTCCTTGGTAATTTCTCTTTAATTTACCACCAAGGTGTATATTGCAGTTTTGCGATTGGTTTGGTAATCCCTCTGTCTAAATCTCTAGAGTAGTCACTTTTGTTCCTTTTCAACTCCTTAAAAGACAAGGTCCATCTGAGAACTTGTCACTTTACGCTCATTAAAAACCAAAGGGGACTAGAGTCATCTTTAGCTTTTTCTCGACTCTAAAAAATTGAAAAAGCAAAGTTGTGTCAAAGTGTCATTAAAATTTATTTAATTCAGAACAACATCATTTTCCCCTTAATTTTGAGTTGATCAAGTAATCTGAAATCATGGAATAAAGTCAATCAAAACCTCGTCGTTCGCAGAGACTAGCGAGTCAACCGTCTTTGGCTCTAGAGACAAAACCATTCCGAGAAAAGCAGTCTCGTTTAACTGAGTCCAATTCTCCTGGTTTATTTGAAACTTGTGTTTCAACATCATCAGAGACTACAATTGCTCCGATTATTTCTGGTACATCTGCCTTTATAGAAGAAGCTCTGCAGTTACAAGAGGACATTAGAACCGATCCTAGTGTAATGATAGACACTTCTATACCTGAAACAACTCCATCCAGCTAGAAACTGAAGTTCACTTACCTGAACATCTGGAATTTGAGTTCCAGAATTTAGAAGGTGTCACCCCTCCAGTGTCTGTTACTGTAGAAGCTATACCTTCTTCGGCTCTAGAAATATTTTACGGACCTGATGGTCTACCTCTTCCACCTAGACTGATTGTTATAGAAGAGATTGTAGAGGATCTTCCATGAAGTACCCCATTGCATTTTGGAACTGGGATCCACCTATATCCTTCTACTACTAAAGTTAGTTCTTTTAATCATCCTTCGTCGCAAGTTCCTGTTGAATCGCTAGGAAATATTTTAGATAGACTAAATATGTCTGAGCAACCATCAACATCTAGGACTGTGTCATTTGGTATAGCCACAGTAGAACTCCCTGCTGCCACTCTGACGATGTTTTCTAGTATACCATCTGTCCCAACTAGTTATCAACCACTATATGGAGTCCACCCAGGGACTGTTTCGACGACATGGTTTGTTCCTATTTGTTCATCCGGAATCCTATCTGGCATTTCTTATGTTGAAACTTAGCAAATTGATCCTGCATACCAGTTTCAATTTGGGCAACCTAGTCTTCAAAGACCGATCTATCCTTTGAGCACTGGATTGCCACCATATGGGGGGCAGTATGCTTTTTCATTATTCCCTCCTGGAGAACAACCATATGAGAGTTCACAACAAAATTCAAGTCAAACTGGAATTACATCCAGTGGTTGGGTACCAATACTGCCTCAACAACCAAGAGTTGTATATTCAATGCAACCAGCTCAACCTGTGTCAAATATTCCCACTACACCTGCTATTGTGACTATGTTGTAAGTACAAGCACTACCTGTTGTATGTCAACCTCAAGTCTCTCAGGTTGCAATACAACAGCCTCTTGTCTCTACGGCTCAATCACAACCTCAGATTAGTGCTTCCTTAACTGGAATGACTCAGGCTCAAACGGGTACTATCACTCTTCATCTTGGTCAATCATCTAGTATTGGACAACAACAAATGGTCCAACAACCATCGCTGGTACAATATCAACAACTGCAATTCCAGCAAGCTTACCGAGGACCTAAGCAACAAGGCTTTGTAGTTAATGGGAAACCATATTTTCAAAATGGTTATCAACAACCATACTCTAATGGTTATGCCCATCAACCTTATGAAAGTTATTAGCATCAGATACACTATGCTGGTATGCAAAGACCTACTGCTCAGGTGATCCCATCTTATCCTGGGTATGCTTCGCCAAACCTGAATCAATAGTTTCCTTTTGTAGCAACTTTAGAATTACCAGATATGAACCAGCTGATGAATGATCCAATTGCTTATGCCCCTTGGTGACCAGCGATTCCTCATAAACTTCCCTTTGATATTCCTAAATTCAATGGAAATCTAGGTGAATATCCATTGAATCATGTAAAGACTTTTCATTGTGGTGGTCATCTAACACCCTAAATGATTATTCAATTAGGCTTCTCTAACTGGTCTGGCAGAAAAATGGCATATTATGTTGCCTAGAGCTTCGTTTGATAACTTCAGCGCCCTTGCCACTACCTTTCTAACCCACTTTCAATTACCCATAAGGTACGAAATGGGAACAGAATTCCTTACCAACTTTAAAAAGACAACAGCCACTCACATATATGATCATATTCATGAGTGGTGACATCATCATCGAATGGTAAAGATGTATGTTCTTGATCAGCTTCTAGCTGAGTGGTTTATTAAGTCATTATTGCCTTCTATTACTGAATATGTGGCGAAGGGAGGAGTTGTCACTGAAGAGCAAGTCATTGCTCGTGCACAATATTTAGACTTGATCTATGCTCAGTCTAGCATGCTCTATGACCAAATCCCTGATGCTCCTAGACCAGAATTTTCCATTCCTCCCCCTCCTAAATCGAACATGGACTCTCATGCCAGTGATGGCGTGATTGGTACCTCAGGTACACAAACTACAAAGGCTCCATCTGGTAAAGCCCTTGCAGTTTCTTGTCAAAAATCAAATGACAAACTTCTTGCCTCGGAGGTTAATGTCATGTCATCTGACAAGGGCAAAGAACCAAAGCAACCAGGGGGCAAGAAGAAAGGGAAAAACAAAAAGAAGGAATAAGAAGATTCGACTCTTAAAAAATCTTCTGGAAATCCTACTAGGCAAAAGAAACCTAATCAGCCATGTTTCATATGTAATGAGGACCATTATATGAGAGATTGTCCACATCGAGCTGAGGTCACGAAATTTTTAAAGACTTCAAGTACCTCAATGGTATTGAGTGATCCGTTTCCAAACCCAAAAAATAATCTAGTTGCTATCGATCATGCTTCCCCATCGCAAGTGCTTATGTTATCCATCTCAAAACAGTGAAATGATGCTTTGATATCGACAAGGAATAAAGATGATGGGAATCCACAAATGTCGAACAACAAGGTTACAAATCAACCCAGTAGTTCGACAACGACTTTGTCAGAAGTTGTTCTGCCCATCATTCCTGAATTAACTATAAAGCCGCCAAAGGGAGTAGTACATAAATCGACATTTAGTCCTTGTGCCCGATCTAGCCTAATCGCCATCCGCTATGTCGACACTTGAAGTACTACAAAATTGCCCCTCCCAAAAGCAGGATTTATTATCAGTAATAGGTGGGATTGATCCAGCGGATTCCAATATTGTGGCCTTTAACCATAAAGGATATGAACCACAGTTACTAGCCCAACTCGCTTTCCTTATACAGGTAAAAACCCTCAATAAAACTATTCATCGAACAATCATTGATGAGAAGGCATCTACCTGTATTATGTCAATGAGTTGCTGGAAAAATTTAGGCTCACCACCCTTGTCACGATCATCAATGACATTGAAAGCATTCGATGGAAGAACATATAGGCCGTATGGGATATTAAGTAACTTGCAGATTGAACTGGGGGGAAAGATAGTAGAAATTGAAGTTGAAACCTTGACTACAATATCCTACTAGGAAGGCCCTGGATTTATGCTATGGCTACTGTTGTGTGAACATATTTTAGAAAGATTGCATTTCCCTTCCAAGGCAAAATTACAATCATTGACCAACTAACCTTTTTCCCCAATAGTTCACAAGCTATTGGAAGCATTCCACTGATCCATGGAAGCTCTCAATCACTTCAAAATGTCGGAGTAGGTCGCCTAAAAGACCCGTCCTTGTTGGACAATTTTTTCCTCCCACCTCTAAGTAATCTGGCAGAAGTGGCCACAATGGAAACCTGTCATATGATATCTTCTACATCATCAAAGATTAAGAAGAACTCTAACCATTTTGATAGTATGGATCATCACCAAGTGTTGCCGCTAAGCACTATAGAATCTTTGTAGCAATCAATTTTCTGGGCATGGGTGGCAAACCCAAATCAACACTCAACAAGTGTTTGGATAGATAGGTCTCTAGAGTATGGAACCTCTTCTAATCCTTGGTCTCATATACATTCTACAGACAAAGGAATCATTCAGTTGATGATGATAGGAGAGGCACCATGGGAAGATTACCACCATCGTTCCCACCTTCAAGAAAACAACAAAAATTGTTCTGGCAACCTTAATCATCCTTCAGTTTTTGATTTTCTATCAAATACTATAAATACAGTGGATTCTGAGCTAAATCTGTCCAAACTATCACCATTAATATCTCGACCAAACCTAATGTTGTAGAGAATATTCATGTTGGAAAATCTTGTTCTCCTTCAGAACTGGAAATATATTGAGCTCTCTTTCATGAATTCAGAGATGTCTTTGCATGGTCATATGAAGAAATGCGAGGCATTCGCTCGAGCATCGTTGAACATGAAATCAAGATGTATCAATATGTCAAACTAGTACGACAATGGCTTCGACCAGTTCACCCGAAGAAAGCTGCTACCATTAAGGCAGAAGTCGAAATTTTTTTACGTGCTGGTTTCATTTACCCTGTTCCTCTCACTGATTGGGTATCGAATATTGTTCTTGTGATCAAAAAGCAAGGAACGATTAGAGTGTGCGTCGATTATAGGGATGTAAATCAAGCTTGTCCAAAAGACAACTACCCTACGCCCTTCATCGACCATATAATTGATGAATGTGCTGGATGCGAAATATTTTCATTCATGGATGGATTTTCCAGATACAATCAAATCAATATCCACCCACAGGACCAGTCAAAGACTGCATTTATATGTCCATGGGGCACATTCATGTACCGTAAACTACCTTTTTGTTTGAAGAACGCAAGGACAACCTTTCAGAGGGCAATGAACTATGCCTTCCATGACATCAAGCACATCATTCAACCATATCTCGATGATCTACCGGCTCATTCATGAAAGAGGATTGATCATCCGCAGCATTTGAGAGATATATTTCTACAATACCGACACTATAAGATACGACTCAATCCACACAAGTGTGTGTTTTGTGTTGGTTCTGGTCAATTACTTGGTTTCGTGGTTTCTAAGGACGGAATTCGACTCGACCCATGTAAGGTTCAGGCAATCATCGACATGTCTCCACCTTCAAATTTGCTTCAGATTCAGAAACTCCAAGGGAAAGAAAACTTTCTAAGGAGGTCCATTCCAAATTACGCCGAACTTGCTAAGGGTTATACACGTCTTTTGAAAAAATAAGTACCCTTCAACTGGGATCAAGTTGCGCAAGCTTCCTTTGATGTTTTAAAACATTCCCTAGTAAGAGCATCATTAATGTACACTCCTGACTATCAAAAAGACATTAACCTGTATCTCGCCACTACAAATATAACCATCGCCATGGTTTTAGTACAAGAAGACAATGGAATAGAACATCCTATGTATTATTTAAGCTGCAACTTAAATGATACAGAAAGCAAGTACTCATATGTTGAAAAGTTGGCCTTAGCAGCTGTTCAAGTTGTACAGAGATTTTGACACTATATACTCTTTCGCAAAACTACCATTTTGTCAGATTGCGACCCTATGACCTACATTTTGTTGTGTCAATTACTAGGGGGCAAATATTCCAAATGGATAGCCATTTTGCAAGAGTTTGATCTGGAATTCATCAAATCCAAATCAAAGAAATCTCTAGTCTTCCCAGAGTTACTTTGTGACCTCCCATCATCATCCAACGATTTAACATCTAAAGCATCAATCATGGATGAAACTCTGTTTCCAATATCATCAAGCGATCCATGGTACGGAGATATGCTGGTCTATCTCCAAACCCAAACATTTAGGCCTAACACCTCTCACTCTGAACAACAGTGTATTCGATACCAAGCCAAAGACTACATGATCGTCGATGATACACTTTACTGTCGTGGTGTCGATACAGTTCTGCGAAGGTGCCTCACGCATGAGGAGGTTGAAAAAGTCCTAAATGATTGTCATTTAGGCACATGTGGGGGGCATTTATCTGGTTACGCTACTGCACAAAATATCTTACGAGCTGGTTACTTCTAGCCTACTATATTCAAAGATTGCATAATCGTCATCAGAAGTTGCCATGCTTGTGAGATTTTCAACTACAAAACCGGATTACGACCTGCACCGCTGCATCCAGTAGTTGCTGTTGGGACATTCGCTAAATGGGGCATAGATTTCATGACATGTAACCCCACCTCAGCCGGGGGGCATGGGTATATCATAGTCACTTTCAACTATTTTACAAAATGGGTTGAGGTGATGCCTACATTAAACAACAGTGGTGAAACGGCTGCTCTTTTCTTTTTTAATCATGTAGTCTTTAGATTCGGTGTTCCACAGGCAATAGTCACAAATCATGGATCGCACTTTCGCAATCACATGATGGTTGAATTAACTACCAAATTAGGAGTATCCCACGATAGTTTTACTCCATATTATCCACATGCTAATGGACAAGTTGAAGTAATCAACAAAGTCTTGAAGCACATGTGGCAGAGAATGATTTGAGTCCACAAACGGAATTGGCATTTAATCCTATACTTAGCTCTGTGGGCATATAGGACATTGGTAAGAAATGTGACCAGATTTATGCCCTTTCAGTTGGTGTATGGTCTAGAAGCTGTCTTACCCATTCATTGCGAAATTTCATCTCTCAAGCACGCAATCGATCTACTTCCAGAAACTTCAGAGGAAGAGGCTCATTTCTTGGAAATAATCCACTTGGATGAAACCCATTGTGATGCCGTGTTGGCTAACCAAGCTCATAAGAAACGTGTCAAGGCGAAGTTTGACAAAAATGTCAAGCCTCATGTCTTCTCAGAAGGTGACCTGGTCTTGCTTTACGATCAGGACTCCGACAAATTGGGAGCAGGTAAGTTTGAACCATTATGGATGGGCCCTACATTGTTAGACGAGTATTAGCAAAAGGAGCCTATGAGTTGGTAGATTACAATGGGATTCCATTGTTGCAAACCCGAAAAGGGTTGTATCTTAAGCGTTACTATGCTTGATTAAGTGTAGTAATCTCTTTATAGGTATGCTTTTGTTACATTTTTGTTTTCTTCAAGAGTTGTCATTTTCGTTAGGTAATCCACTTTGCATTTTTTGTAGATGTCGGACCTTTTGGAATCATTCATTGGGTACATCGATGGAGCTAGTCATAGTACGCGAAACCTATCTTCTGCAGCTTGGGCCATTTTTGCTCCAAACGACGAGTTATTGAGTTTCAGAGGGATATGTATTGGTCGATCAATGAACATCATCGCTGAGTATAGTGCATTGATTGAGCTTCTCTCTGATGCCATTTCACATGGCATACACCGACTTGTTGTCAGGCTAGGTTCACAGCTCGTCATTCTACAGCTTACGGGCGTCTATTCTGTTCGGAACCCAGCTATTTATCGTATATTCCTAAGAGACAGAATTTTGAAAAGACAGTTTGATTCCATTCGATATCAACACATTTCCAGGAACTTAAACACATTAACTGATTCATTAGCAAATTATGTGTTAGATAGACATTTGTAGCATTTGTAAAGAAAAGCATTTTCATTAACATTTGCATCAGGATCGCATAACTTAACCAAAATAAAACTCCGAAAATAAAAAATATATAACTATTTATAGTTTTTACAATATGTTTTGTGTCCAAGACAAAGTCGGTCATATGACCAAGAAACTCAAAAATGAATGCAGAAAAACACCCTAGACTAATGGTGCTGGTGATAGCATGTCACCACCTGTGCGATCATACACAAGAGCCTAGTCCATCGACTCGGCATGCCAGTAGTATGGCATTGTAACCTCAGAGGTAACTCGTTGGTCCTCACATCTAGAATACCAAGAGTGAGCCCTCGACCTAATCCTGCAGCATTGCCATGCTCTCTTCTATGTCGAAATCATGAAGGACAACCCTCCATACAACATCTCCTGCTGGAGTGTCAGTTGCTGCTAGTCGCACTGGCCCAATATCTGCACACAAATATGAGTTCGATTAGTCTTGGTAACATTTAAAAACATAAAAACATTATAAAATTGATAAACAAATATATGGTCAAAGCATTTTACCCATAGCACTCCACTGCTCGCCAGCCGGTAACGCCAAATCCGGGTTGCCTTGGAAATCCATCCTAGCGTATGGATACTCTGCGATGACAATCTCCTAACGGTCGAACCACTCAAGGAAGGCATCAAGGAAAGAAATCTTTGACTGACCAACATGTTTGGCCATGAGATCAACCCATCTCTACATCTGTGGTTCCCTCGGTGCTCGCAATCCTAGTGAAATGTACTGAGGCTACATCAGTGGAATCCTCTCCAAGCCAAAAGTAGTCAAGATGGAACCGTAACCAAAATTCTTGGACCTTCCATTCTTTACCTTAAAGAGTTGTTCTTTTATGACTGGAATTATCACTTCGCACCAGTTGAATACGTTTGGTTCTAGGCATTCTAGGGCATACTTCATATAAGATTTGTTTGCAAAATGAAGAGCTCAAGGTTAGCTGCTACCTAGTCCTGATGGCGTAGATAATAGCCTACCGAATCTTATGAAATCAGCTGATGAAATTTGAGGAGGAAAACCACTCCACAGCTCCAAAATCCCAAATTTGAAATGAAATGATAAAAATGAGAGGTAAACTACTTTTTTTGTTACTGTTCATGTACTTCAAGTAGAATGTTAGTTTTAAATTCATTTTTAGGGCATATATATGTATTTCTAATCAATTTGATGGAGCAAATGAGCAAGTTGAACGATCGATGAAAGTATCTAAATGTTAAACGGTGAATTGAATGTCTTTGACTACTTTAATGAGCAATGTTTCCGCAAGGTTCAAGTTCATTAAAAAATAAACCCACCTTCAATAAACGACCTCTGTGATTGCCATGCTATCAACTTTTTGAGCCTTGGTTGTGTTCTACCATCACCTCCATTCTTTTGGCTGATCATATGCTTCCACTTGATTATTTACCCTTTTGAGGAACAACTATGATGAGTGGTTCTGTTAACTACCCTCTTCACACTACCATGTTTTGAGAAGTTCCAAAATTACTTGGAACCAGTTGCTACCTGAAAACACCACTCGTTCCTAAAAAAGAGAGTCTCTTTTAAACTCCTTTTAGACTCACTAAATATGAAAAGATTGTCGAGCTATTGGCCTTTCCAACTCGTTAAAGAAAGGGGAAGTACCATCCCTTATATATTTTATTCTTTTTGGACTTGAGGGATTATCCCACAAAAAGATCAAGCGCTTTTTTTTTCGGCTTGCTAAAGCAATAGAAAAATCATCCCTTACATATTATTTTATATTGTTTCAGACTTAAGGGATTATGCTATGAAAAAGGACCACTAGATTTTCTTTTCATCCCTTTTCAAACTCTCTAAACATGAAAAATACTGATTTATCCTTGTCATTAAACTCATTAAAACAATAGCAACAAACTTGTCCACCCAGAGAAGAAAGAGTTTCACTATCGCTAGGCTCGCTAAAAAATAGCGATAGGTTTAATTATAGAACAAGCATATGTTATCCTCCTCAAGCTTGACAAAAATAAAGAGGTACTGGTCAGTAATGACTAGGGAAAAAGGGAAGAAAACTTGAAGAATTTTATTGGTAGCAAGTCGCTCTTGAACATAAAACTTTCACTCCATCGCCATGATTGATTCGAGTTGGGTTATTCCGTTCGCCGGTCATATTACCATTGGTCCTCCGTACCATCCATCTTTTGGGGTTAATGCTACCAATCCATCTCAGTGTCACTGATATGTTCAAGAGAATTCATTTAGAGAATTCACCATCCAGCTAACACCTCATCCACTGTAATACCTTCACCCTCCATTTTTCATGACCACCATTCTTGAAACTTGTTTCATCAGATCGTTTTCGCCTCCAGAAAATCATTTGCTTCATTTCATGTCGTAGATGTGGGATACATCAAGGCCCTCCTACGATGGGTCACTTCTTGTCAACATCAGCTCATTATCCCAGAAGTTGACTTAGAAACAACCCTTTCAGTACTTTGAAGCTTGCATGCCTCAATGGAAAGTTTCTCACTTTCGGTGACAGGTTTACATCGATCACCTTCGATCGAAAGATTTTGTGTGGTGTTCAACATCAGATCATATATTCACACCACGTGAACTATACTGTAATACCTTGAGGGTCATTATCATTATAAGTGATTCCTCTTGCGCCTGTTAACATCTTACATCATTGGCTGGTAATCATGCGATGTATTTCCATGTTCGACTTCAAGACATCTTTTCATGTGGATCGACTTGTACATCAGGCGAAGATTGAACGGGTTTGAAGACCCCAGATCTAGTTTCATCCATCCGGGCTGCGATATATTTAGGAATATAAAGATGTCAAATGTATACAGAAGCTACATATATGGTCATCCAAACCAGGGATGATGACCCTTCATATGAAGAATCACCAGTTTGCAACTGCAGATGATTATCTGTTCTATGTACATGAAAATGAATTTATAAAGCTGAGCATGGGAATGCTTGCCTTAGCTAGATCATGAAAATGATATGATGATGATGTATTGTATTGTATCTTATACAGGTCACCTTCCAGTTAGAATTCCTTAGATCCTCATGATAAAGCATTTCACTCGACATCAAAAGATTTACAACCTCATGCTTTAGGGTGCAACTGTTATAGACATATTTGGGCACTCAACCCCAATCACATATGTCGATAAACCAAGGGATATTTAACCCCTAAAAGTGTTTTTTCATACCCTAAATGATCATGGTCAACTGATTACATCATTTCCCAGAAGTTCCACCTGAAAAACCACTCAGAACTGGCCAAAACTGGACCATACTGACTGCTCCATTGTTAAGGTGCGATGCATACTGGCTCCTACACTAGCCAGGTGTGATGCATATTGAAGAGGCCTTTTGTTGGGTGTGATGAGCAAGAATGGATAATTCCTGAGACATTTTGCTAAGTGGATGCTCATGGAATCTTCTAGAAACTTCTCCTATGACACTTGCCTCTCTGAATTCACCCAGGCATGAGTAAGAGATCAATGAAATATCCAAGTGGAACCAAGAACTATCAGTGGAATGACACTAATCAAAAACCTAGAGCTAAATCACACCCTTACATGACATCTATAAATGGATCCCTCATCTGAGAGATCTAGAGGCTGGAATTTTGTAATTTGTAAGGAAGTGCTATTGGCTTATCTTTGAGAAGGAACATTGTATTGTTGGGTGATCTTGCTTTTCATGAGGTGAAGAGGGCTTTGATGCTAGATCAGACAGCTGGGTTGTAATCCTCTCTTCTATTATTAATAAAGTTCTTTGAGTTTTCCTCCATACAATCATGTATTTGTGAATCTTGTTATTTGTAAATGCAATTGTATGTTCAATGTATTTCTGATTCTACATTGTTTATGATATTATAGATCTAGATGCTTTGATGGTGTTTTGTTACTTTGGCTGTATAGGTATTCTCTAAGCAGGACAAGTAGGAGAGGAGTTGCAAGTTCTATCAAGGGAGAGAGAAATCAAGCAAGGAGTCAAGCGGAAGATCTAGGTTGGTCACCTTTTCTTCTCTCTTATCTATCATACATAAAGGAAATCGCAAATTGCTTTGATTGTTTGTTTCTAAGATAGCTACCAATCCTAGTGGGACTGGCAGATTGAAAAGACACTAATTTTCCTGGAAACAAAATGGTGACTCCATTGGGGAGTGAATAATTTGTTTTTTTGTTATTGTTGTTTACCTTATAAACTATAGATGGAGCCTGAAGTTAGCTAGATAGCCTTCGAACTGTTCTTTCCATGCAATTTCAAAGTACATGAATGCTGCTTTAGTCAAACTCCGGGTTGGTTTATGAACTAAACATATGACTTACAAGCATTCTAAACGCCCTTGTGGTAGCTCAATCACCCCCTAAGATCATACCCCTATACTTTGTTCTTTACTGTTCATAGTAGCTCTGCCTAAATCACTGAACTTAGCTGCAAATTTGGGCAAAAACCCACCTCGGTTTTGCTCCCTCTCCCATCGCACTTTCTGTAACTAGAAACCAGTATGCATTGCACCTAAAATGTGTAGCAAGTGAGATGCATCCTTTTTTTTGAGAAGCACAAGTGCGATGACTGAGTAATACTATTTCTCTCTTTGAAATTTGGGTTTTTCCTCCTTGTTTTCAGCTCTATTCAGTTGTTTTGCTTCTTATGATCAGTATCTCATTGCTGAAACCTCCTTCCTTTACATTGTTTAGCCTCCATTGATTAGGATTAGTAAATGTTTTTGTTTATTTTTCCATCATTTACGATCTTTCAACAAAAATTAGCTTAATCGAACTGTCGTTTTTGATGCAAAAGAGTCGTAATTGTCATTTTGAGTCAAAAAGAAGAGTGTCGTAAATTCTTCCTCCTCTCGCTAGTCGATGGTACTTTTTTCATTGTATTTGATTTGAATTGTTAATATTTTAACTGTCGAAATAAGTTTTCTATTCGAAATCGAAAAGTGTCATTTAATCTTCCTTTCATTTTGAAAAGAAATTGTCGGAATGTCGCTTTGAAGAAAATAGTTCAGATCTATACTTAGTTTTCCTTTTTTGCATTCTCACATTAAGGAAACGAAAAAAAAATACATGCGTTTGCATTTGCATTTAGACTCTGTGCAAAAATGATTTAGGAAAAGTGCTTTTAGTGTGTGCTTTTTGCTCTCTGTCGAAAGAATCGTAATCTTCTTTCCTTAGTAGCTAGGATTTTCATTGCTAAAAGAAAACAATGATTGTTTATCATTTTAGATTGCATATTTAGGAATTTTACATCTACATCATGAGGTGAACCTTGAAAGACAAACTTCTAAAAAAGATCAACTCTAAAATAAATCTCAATGAACTTAACAATGCTTTGGAACCTAACACAACACATTTAGAGGTCTAGGCTGGAGACGTGTTCAAGCGTCATAAAATCTAGTAACTATCATTTTTATCGAAGGTTGGGTGACTCCTCCTCTTTGATACGACAAGTGCTAGCATGGACTTCTGCTCTCCGTACCATAGAGTATATATTGGGAGACCATAATAGGCTGATATCCTTTATCCATAGGAAGCCGTGTCTGCCGCCCTATCGATCGAAATGCACTGAAAACAGCATTCGAGAAGATTGACTGCCGTACATAAGTCCTTGGTAATTTCTCTTTAATTTACCACCAAGGTGTATATTGCAGTTTTGCGATTGGTTTGGTAATCCCTCTATCTAAATCTCCAGAGTAGTCACTTTTGTTCCTTTTCGCCTCCTTAAAAGACAAGGTCCATCTGAGCACTTGTCACTTTAGGCTCATTAAAAACCAAAGGGGAATAGAGTCATCTTTAGCTTTTTCTCGACTCTTAAAAATTGAAAAAGCAAAGTTGTGTCAAAGCGTCATTAAAATTTATTTAATTCAGAACAACATCATTTTCCCCTTAATTTTGAGTTGATCAAGTAATCCGTAATCATGGAATAAAGTCAATCAAAACCCCGTCATTTGCGGAGACTAGCGAGTCAACCGTCTTTGACTCTAGAGATAAAACCATTCCGGGCAAAACAGTCTCATTTAACTGAGTCCAATTCTCCTGGTTTATTTGAAACTTGTGTTTCAACATCATCAGAGACTACAGTTGCTCCGATTATTTCTGGTACAACTACCTTTACAAGAGGACATTAGAACTGATCCTAGTGTAATAGTAGACACTTCTATACCTGAAATAGCTCCATCTAGAGCTGATCCAGAAATTGAAGTTCACTTACCTAAACATCTGGAATTTGAGTTCTAGAATTAAGAAGGTGTCACCCCTCTAGTGTCTGTTACTGTAGAAGCTATACCTTCTTTGGCTCTAGAAATATTGTACGGACCTAACGGTCTACCTCTTCCACCTGGACTGATTGCTATAGAAGAGATTGTAGAGGATCTTCCATCAAGTACCCCATTGCATTTTGGAACTGGGATCCACCTATATCCTTCTACTACTGAAGTTAGTTCTTTTAATCATCCTTCATCATAAGTTCCTATCGAATCGCTAGGAATATTTTGGATAGACTAAATATGTCTAAGCAACCATTAGCATCTAGGACTGTGTCATCTGAAACAACCACAGCAGAACTCCCTGCTGCCACTCTGACGATGTTTGCTAGTATAGCATACGTCCCAACTAGTTATCAACCACTAAATGGAGTCCACCTAGGGACTATTTCGACGACATGGTCTGTTCATATTTGTTCATCTGGAATCCTATCTGGCACTTCCTATGTTGAAACTCAGCAAACTGATCTTGCATACCAGTTTCACTTTGGGCAACCTAGTATTCAAAGACCGATCTATCCTTTGAGCACTGGATTGCCACCATATGGGGGGTAGTATGCTTTTTCATTGTTCCCTCCTGGAGAACAACCATATGAGAGTTCACAACAAAATTCAGGTCAAACTAGAATTACATCCAGTGGTTGGGTACCAATACTACCTCAACAACCAAGAGTTGTATATTCAATGCAACCAACTCAACCTGTGTCGAATATTCCCACTACACCTGCTATTGTGACTGTGTCGCAAGTACAAGCACTGCCTATTGTATGTCAACCTCAAGTCTCTCAGGTTGCAATATAACAACCTCTTGTCTCTATGGCTCAATCACAACCTCAGATTAGTGCTTCCTTAACTAAAACAACTCAGGCTCAAATAGGTACTATCACTCCTCATCTTGTTCAATCATCCAGTATTGGACAATAGCAAATGGTCCAAAAACCATGGATGGTACAATATCAACAACTACAATTCTAGCAAGCTTACCGAGGACCTGAGCAACAAGGCTTTGTAGGTAATGGGCAATCGTATTTTAAAAATTGTTATCAACAACCATACTATAATGGTTATGCCCATCAACCTTATCAAAGTTATCAACATCAGATACATTATGCTGGTATGCAAATACCTACTACTCAGGCGATCCCATATTATCCTGGGTATTCTTCGCCAAACCTGAATCAACAGTTGCCTTTTGTAGCAACTTTGGAATTACTAGATCTGAACCGGCTGACGAATGATCCAATTGCTTACAACCCTTGGTGGCTAGTGATTCCTCATAAACTTCCCTATGATATTCCTAAATTCAATGGAAATCCAGGTGAAGATCCATCGAATCACGTAATGAATTTTCATTTGTGGTGCTCATCTAACACCCTAAATGATGATTCGATTAGGCTTCACCTTTTTCAGCAAACGCTAACTGGTCTGGCAGCAAAATGGTATATTGAATTGCCTAGAGCTTCGTTTGATAACTTCAGTACCCTTGCCACTACCTTTCTAACCCACTTTCAGCTACCCATAAGGTAAAAAATAGGAACATAACTCCTTACCAACTTTAAACAGACAACAGCCACTCACATATCTGATCATATTCATGAGTGGCAATGTCGTCATCGAATGGTAAAGACATATGTTCCTGATCAGCTTCTAGCTGAGTGGTTTATTAAGTCATTATTGCCTTCTATTACTGAATATGTGGCAAAGGGAGGAATTTTCACTGAAGAGAAAGTCATTGCTCATGCACAATATTTAGACTTGACCTATACTTAGTTTGCCACTCTCTACGACAAAATTCCTGATGCTACTAGACCAGAATTTTCCATTCCACCCCCTCAAATCAAACAGGGACTCTCATGTTGGCGATGGCGTGATTGGTACCTCAAGTACGCAAACCGCAAAGGCTCCATCTAGTAAAGCCCTTGCAGTTTCTAGTCAAAAAGAAAATGAAAAACTTCTTGCCTCGGAGGTTAATGTCATGTCATCTAACAAGGGCAAAGAACCAAAGCAACCAGGGGGCAAGAAGAAAGGGAAAAACAAAAAGAAGAAATAGGAAGATTCGACTCTTTACAAATCTTCTGGAAACCCTACTGGGCGAAAGAAACCTAATCAGCCATGTTTCATATGTAATGAAGACCATTGTACGAGAGAGTGTCCACATCGAGATGAGGTTGCGATATTTTTAAAGACTTCAAGTACCTCATCGGTATTGAGTGATCCGTTTCCAAACCCAGAAACTAATCTAGTTTCTGTCAATCATGCTTCCCCATCCCAAGTGCTTATGTTATCCATCTCAAAACAACAAAATGATGCTTTGATATCGACAAGGAATAAAGATGATGGGAATCCATAGACGTCGAACAACAAGGTTACAGATCAACCTAGTAGTTCAACGATGACTTTGTCAGAAGTTGTTCCGCCCATCATTCCTAAATTAACTATAAAGCCATCAAAGGGAGTAGTACATAAATCGACATTTAATCCTCATGCTCGAGTAGCACAGAATTATAATATAGTGGAGGATCTGGCCCAATCGCCATCCGCTATGTCGACACTTGAAGTACTGCAGAATTGCCCCTCCCAAAAGCAGGCTTTATTATCAGTAATAGGTGGGATTGTTCTAGCAAATTCCAATCTTGTGGCCTTTAACCATAAAGGATACAAACCTCAGTTACCTGCCCAACTCACTTTCCTTATACAGGTAAAAAACTTCAATAAAATTTTTCATCGAACAATCATTTATGAGGGGGCATCTACCTGTATTATGTCAATGAGTTGCTAGAAAACTTTAGGCTCACCATTGTTATAGCTCCAAATCCCACTCCTCAGGTTTGTGATGTTGCACTCATGGCCCAGGGCAACCCCTCCTTCCAGACCTAGTCCAAAATTTAAAAAACAGTGTTTTATTCCTTACACGTGTTTAGCTCAGGGAAATGTCGTGTATAGGGAATAAAACACTTTTTTTTAATTTTGGACTAGGTCTGGAAGGAGGGGTTGCCCTAGGCCATGAGTGTAGCATCACAAACCTCAGGAGTGAGATTTGGAGCTATAACAACCACCCTTGTCACGATCATCAACAACATTAAAAGCGTTCGATGGAAGAACATTCACACTGTATGGGATATTAAGTAACTTGTAAATTGAACTGGGGGGAAAGACAGTAGAAATTGAAGTCAAGATAATTGATGGAAACCTTGACTACAATATCCTACTAGGAAGGCCCTGGATTTATGCTATGGATACTGTTGTGTCAACATATTTTAGAAAGATTGCATTTCCCTTCGAAGGTGGAATTACAATCATTGACCAACTAACCTTTTTACCCAATAGTTCACAAGCTACTGGAAGCATTCCAATGATCCATGGAAGCTCTCAATCACTTCAAAATGTCAGAGTAGGTCTCCTAAAAGACATGTCCTTGATGGGCACTTTTGCCCTCCCACCTCCAAGTAATCTGGCGGAAGTGGCCATAGTGGAAACCTGTCATATGATATCTTCTACATCATCAAAGATTAAGAAGAACTCTGACCATTTTGATAGTATGGATCATCACCAGGTGTTGCCCCCAAGCCCTATAGAATCTTTGTATCAATCAATTTTTTGGGCATGGGTGGCGAACCCAAATCAACACTCAGCAAGTGTTTAGATAGATAGGTCTCTAGAGTATGGCACCTCTTCCAATCATTGGTCTCGTATACATTCTACAGATGAAGGAATCATTCAGTTGATGATGATAGGAGAGGCACCAAGGGAAGATTACCACCATCGTTCCCACCTTCAAGATAACAACGAAGATTATTCCAGCAACCTTAATAATCCTTCAGTTTTTGATTTTCTATCAAATAATGTAAATACGGTGGATTCCAAGTGAAATCTATCCAAAATATTGCCATTAATATCTCGACAAAACCTAATGTTGTAGAGAATATTCATGTTGGAAAATCTTGTTCTCCTTCAGAACTGGAAATATATTGCACTCTCTTTCGTGAATTCAGAGATGTGTTTGCATGGTCATATGAAGAAATGCTAGGCATTCACTCAAGCATCATTGAACATGAAATCAAGATGTATCAAGATGTCAAACCAGTATGACAACGGCTTCGATCGGTTCACCCGAAGAAAGCCGCTACCATTAAGGCAGAAGTTGAAAAACTTTTAACGTGCTGGTTTCATTTACCCTATTCCTCTCACTGATTGGGTATCGAATATTGTTCCTGTGATGAAAAAGCAAGGAATGATTAGAGTGTGCGTCAATTATAGGGATGTAAATCAAGCTTGTCCAAAAGACAACTACCCTACACCCTTCATCGACTAGATAATTGATGAATGTGCCAGATGCGAAATATTTTCATCCATGGATGGATTTTCCGGATAGAATCAAATCAATATCGCCCACAAGACCAGTCGAAGACTACATTTATATGTCCATGGGGCACATTTGCATACCGTAAACTACCTTTTGGTTTGAAGAACGCAAGGACAACCTTTCAGAGGGCAATGAACTACGCCTTCCATGACGTCAAGCACATCATTCAACCATATCTTGACGATCTACCAGCTCATTCACGAAAGTGGACTGATCATCCGCAGCATTTGAGAGCTATATTTGTACTTTTTTGACACTACAAGATATGACTCAATCCACACAAGTGTGTGTTTTGTGTTGCTTCTAGTTGATTACTTGGTTTTGTGGTTTCTAAGGATGGAATTCAACTCGACCGATGTAAGGTTTAGGCAATCATTGATATGCCTCCACCTTCAAATTTGCTTCAGTTTCGGAAACTCCAAGGGAAAGCAAACTTTCTAAGGAGGTTCATTCCAAATTATCCCGAACTTGCTAAGGGTTATATGCATCTTTTGAAAAAAGAATTACCCTTCAACTGCGATCAGGTTGCGCAAGCTTCCTTTTATGCTTTAAAACATTCCCTAGTAAGAGAATCATTAATGTACGCTCCTGACTATCAAAAAGGCTTTAACTTGTATCTTTCCACTACAGATACAACCATCGCCATGGTTTTAGTACAAGAAGACAATGGAATAGAATAGCTTGTGTATTATTTAAGCCACAACTTAAATGATACAAAAAGCAAGTACTCCTATGTTGAAAAGCTAGCCTTAGCAGCTGTTCAAGCTGTATAGAGATTTCGACACTATATACTCTTTCGCAAAACTACCATTTTATCAGATTGCAACCCTATGACCTACATTTTGTCACGTCAATTACTAGGGGGCAAATATTCCAAATGGATAGCCATTTTGCAAGAGTTTGATCTGGAATTCACCAATTCCAAATCAAAGAAATCTCTAGTCTTTGCGGAGTTACTTTGTGACCTCCCATCGTCTTCCAATGATTTAACATCTAAAGCATCAATCGTGGATGAAACTCTATTTTTGATATCATCGAGCAATCCATGGTATGGAGATATACTGGTCTATATCCAAACCCAAACAGTTAGGCCTAACACCTCTTGCTCTGAACAGCGGCGTATTCGATACCAAGCTAAAGACTACATGATCGTCAGTGATACACTTTATCGTCGTGGTGTCGATACAGTTCTGCGAAGGTGCCTCACGCATGAGGAGGCTGAAAAAGTCCTGAATGACTGTCCTTCAGGCGCATGTGGTAGGAAATTTATCTGGTTACGCTACTGCACAAAATATCTTACGAGCTAGTTACTTTTGGCCTACTATATTCAAAGATTGCGTAAACGCCGTCAGAAGTTGCCATGCTTGTGAGATTTTCGATTGCAAAACCAGATTACCACCTGCATCACTACATCCAGTAGTTGTTGTTGGGCCATTCGCTAAATGGGGCATAGATTTCATGACATGTAACCCCACCTCAGTCAGGGGGCATGGGTATATCATAGTCGCTGTTGACTATTTTACAAAATGGGTCAAGGCGATGCCTACATTACACAATAGTGGTGAAACGGCTACTCTTTTCTTTCTTAATCATGTAGTCTCTAGATTCGGTGTTCCACAGGCTATAGTCACAGATCATGGATCACATTTTTGCAATCACATGATGGTTGAATTGACTGCCAAATTAGGACTGTCCCATGATAGTTCTACTCCATATTATCTGCAGGCTAACGGACAAGTTGAAGTAATCTTGAAGCACATGCAGTAGAGAATGATTGGAGTCCATAAATGGAATTGGCATTTAATCTTTTACTCAGCTCTATGGGCATATAGGACATCAGTAAGAAATGCGACGCCCTTTCAGTTGGTGTATGGTCTAGAAGCTGTCTTACCCATTCAGTGCAAAATTTCATCTCTCAAGCTTGCAATCAATCTACTTCTCGAAACTTCGGAGGAAGAGGCTCATTTCTTGGAACTAATCTACTTGGATGAAACCTGTCGTGACACTGTGTTGGATAACGAAGCTCATAAGAAACGTGTCAAGGCGTAGTTTGACAAAAATATCAAGCTTCGCGTCTTCTCAGAAGGTGACCTGGTCTTGCTTTACGATCAGGACTCTGAAAATTGGGAGTAGGTAAGTTCGAACCATTATGGATGGGCCCCTACATTATTAGACGAGTATTAGAAAAAGGAGCCTATGAGCTAGTAGTTTACGATGGGATTCCACTGTCACAACCCCGAAACGGGTTGTATTTTAAGTTTTACTATGCTTTATTAAGTGTAGTAATTTCTTTATAGGTATGCTTTTGTTACATTTTTGTTTTCTTCAAGAGTTGTCATTTTGGTTCGGTAATCCACTTTTCATTTGTTGCAAGTGTCAGAATTTTTGGAATCATTCGTTGGGTACACCGACGGAGCTAGTCGTAGTATGCAGAACCTATCTTCTACAGCCTGGGCCATTTTTGCTCCAAACGGCGAGTTAGTGAGTTTCAGAGGGATATGTATTGGTCGATCAATGAACATCATCGTTGAGTATAGTGCTTTGATTGAGCTTCTCTCTGATTCCATTTCACATGGCATATGCTGACTTGTTGTCAAGCTAGATTCGCAGTTCATCATTCTACAACTTATAGGCATCTATTCCGTTCAGAACCCAACTATTTATCATCTGTTCCTAAGAGTCAAAATTTTGGAAAGATAGTTTGATTCCATTCGATATCAACACATTTCCAGAAACTTAAACACATTAACTGATTCATTAGAAAATTATGTGTTAGATAGACATTTGCAGCATTTGTAAAGAAAAGCATTTTCATTAACATTTGCATCAGGATCACATAACTTAACCAAATTAAAACTCTGAAAATCAAAAATATATAACTGTTTATAGTTTTTACAAAATGTTTTGTGTCCAAGACAAAGTCGTTCATATGACCAAGAAACTCAAAAATGAATGCAGAAAAACACCCTAGACTAATGGTGCTGGTGATAGCATGTCACCGCTTGTGCGATCATACGCAAGAGCCTAGTCCATCGACTCGGCATGCCAGTAGTATGGCACTGTAACCTCAAAGGTAACTCATCGGTCCTCACATCTGGAATACCAAGAGTGAGGCCCTCTACTTGATCCTACAGCACCGCGAGGGTCTCTGCTATGTCCAAATTAGGATGGACAGCCCTCCCTACAGCCTCTCCTACTAGAGCATCAGCTGCTGCCCGTGGGCATGCCGGTGGTTGCATTGGCCCAATATCTGCACACACATATGAGTTTGATTAGTCTTGATAACATTTAAAATCACAAAAACATTATAAAACTGATAAACAAAGATATGGTCAAAGCATTTTACCCATAGCACCCCACTACTCGCCAGCCGGTAATGCAAAATCCGGGTCGCCTCGGAAATCCATCCCAGCATATGGATACTCCGTGAAGACCATCTCCTGATAGTTGAACCACTCAAAGAAGACATCAGAGAAAGAAATATGTGACTGACCAACATGTCTAGCCATGAGATCAACCCATCTCTTCATCCTTGGTTCCCTCGGTGCTGGCAATCCTAGTGAAATGTACTAAGGCTGCATCAGTGGAATCCTCTCTAAGGCAAAAGCAGTCAAGATGTAACCGTAACCAAAATTCTTGGACCTTCCATTCTTTACCTTGGAGAGCTGTTCTTTTATGACCGGAAGTACTGCTTCGCACCAGTTGAATACCTTTGGTTCTAGGCATTCCATGGTGTACTGCATATAAGATCTGTTTTCGAAATGAAGAGCTTAGGGTTAGCTCCTACCTGGTCCTGACAGCACGGAGAATAGTCTACTAGATCTCACGAAATCAGCTGATGAAATTTGAGGGGGAAAACCACTCCAGAGCTCCAAAATCCCAAATTTGAAATGAAATGATAAAAATGAGAGGTAAACTACTTTTTTTTGCTACTGTTCACGTAGTTCAAGTAAAATGTTAGTTTTAAATTCATTTTTCAGGCATATATATGTATTTCTAATCAATTTGATGGAGCAATTGAGTAGGTTGAACGATCGATGAAAGTATCTAAAGTGTTAAACGATGAATTGAACATCTTTGACTACTGTAATGAGCAATGTTTCCGCAAGGTTCAAGCTCTTTAAAAAATAAACCCGCTACTAAGCATATGTTAATGCAAGGTTCAAGCTCATTAAAAAATAAACCCGCCTTTAGTAAACGACCTCTGTGATTGCCATGCTATTAGCCTTTTGAGCCTTGGTTGTGTTCTACTATCACCTCCATTCTTTTGGTCGATCATATGCTTCCACTTGATTATTTACCCTTTTGAGGAACAAATGTGACGAGTGGTTCTGTTAGCCACCCTCTTCACATTGCCATGTTTTGAGAAGTTCCAAACTTACCTGGAACCAATTTCTACCTGAAAACACAACTCATTCCTAAAAAAACGAGTCTCTTTTAAACTCTTTTTTGACTCGTTAAATATGAAAATATTGTCGAGCTATTGGCCTTTCCAGCTCATTAAAGAAAGGGGAAGTGCCATACCTCCTGTATTTTAATCTTTTTGGACCCAAGGGATTATCCCATAAAAATATCGAGCGCTTGTTTTTTTGGCTCACTAAAGCAATTGAAAAATCATCCCTTACGTATTATTTTATACTTTTTCGGACTTAAGGGATTATGCTACGAAAAAGGACCAAAGGAGTTTCCTTTTCATCCCTTTTCAAACTCTCTAAACATGAAATAGACCGAGTTATCCTTGTCGTTAAACTCGTTAAAACAATAGCGATAAACTTGTCTACCCAGATAAGAACGAGCTTCACTATCACTAGGCTCGCTAAAACACAGCGACAGGTTTGCTTGAAGGGCAAATTATAGAACAATCATATGTTATCCTCCTCAAGCTTGAAAAAAATAAATAGGTACTGGTCAGCAATGACCAGGGAAAAAGGGAAGAAAACTTGAAGAATTTTATTGGTAGCAGGTCGCTCTTAAACATGACACTTTCACTCCATCGCCATGATTGAGTCAGGTTGGGTTATTCGGTTCGCCGGTCATATCACCATTGATCCTCTGTACCATCCATCTTTTGGGGTTAACGCTACCAATCCATCTCAGTGTCACCGATATGTTCAAGAGAAGTCATTCAGAGCATCCACCTTCAAGCTAACATCTCATCCACTCCAATACCTTCACCCTCCATTTTTCATGACAGCCATTCCTAAAACTTGTATCATCAAATCATTTTCACCTCTAGAAAATCATTTGCTTCATATCGTGTCATAGATGTGGGATACATCAATGCCCTCCTACGACGGGTCACTTCTTGTCGACATCAGCTCTTTATCCAAGAAGTTGACTTAGAAACAACCCTTTCAGTACTTTCAAGCTTGCATGCCTCAATGACAAGTTTCTCACTTCCGGTGACAGGTTTACATCGATGACCTTCGATCAAAAGATTTTGCGTGGTATTTGACATCAGATCATATATTCACACCACGCAAATTGTATTGTAGTACCTTGAGGGTCATTATCATTATAAGTGATTCCTCTTGCGCCTGTTAACAACTTACATCATTGGCTGGTAATCAGGCGATGTCTTTCCATGTTCGACTTCAGGACATCTTTTCATATGGATCGACTTGTACATCGGGCGAAGATTGAATGAGTTTGAAGACCCCAGATCTAGTTTTATCCATCCAGGGTGCGATATATTCAAGAATATAAAGACGTCAAATGTACACGGAAGCTACATATATGGTCATCCAAACCAGGGATGATGAGGCTTCATATGAAGAATCACCAGTCTACAACTGCAGACGATTATCTATTTTATGTACATGAAAATGAATTTATAAAGCTGAGAATGGGAATGATTGCCTCAGCTAGATCATGAAAATAATATGATGATGATGTATTGTATTGTATCTTATATAGGTCACCTTCCAGTTCGAATTCCTCAAATTCTCATGATAAAGCATTTCACCCGACATCAAAAGATTTACGACCTCATGCTTTAGGGGGCAACTATTATAGACATGTTTGGGCACTTCAACCCCAATCACATATGTCGATAAACCAAGGGCTCTTTAACCGCTAAAAGTGTTGTTTCATACCCTAAAGGATCATGGTCAACTAATTACATCATTTCCCAGAAGTTCCACCTGAAAAACCACTCAGAACTGGCCAAAACTGGACCATACTGACTGCTTCACTATCAAGGTGTGATGCATACTGGCTCCTACACTAGCCAGGTGCGATGCATACTAAAGAGGCCTTCTGTAGGGTGCAATGAGCGAGAGTGGACAAATGGCTGAGACAGTTTGCTAAGTGGATGCTCATGGAATATTCTAGAAACTTCTCCTATGACACTTGCCTCTCTGAATTTGCCCAGGGATGAGTAAGAGATCAATGAAATCTCCAAGTGGAACCAATAACTATCAGTGGAATGACACTAATCAAAAACCCAGATATGACTCACACCCTTGCAAGACATCTATAAATGGATCTCTCATCCAAGAGATCTAGAGGCTAGAATTTTGTAATTTGTAAGTGTTGTTGGTTTATCTTTGAGAAGGAACATTGTATTTTTGGGTGATCTTACTTTTCATGAGGTTAAGAGGGCTTTGATGCTGGGAGGATGATGCTGGATTAGACAGCTGGGTTGTAATCCTCTCTTCTATTACTAATAAAGTTCTTTGAGTTTTCCTCCATACAATCATGTATTTGTTAATCTTGTTATTTGTAAATGCAATTGTATGTTCAATGTATTTCTAATTCTGCATTGTTTATGATATTATAGATCGAGATGCTTTGATGGTGTTTTGTTACATTGGCTCTACAGGTATTCTCTAAGCGGGACAAGTAGGAGAGGATTTGCAAGCTCTATCAAGGGAGAGATAAATCAAGCAAGGAGTCAAGTGGAAGATCCAAGTTGGTCCCGTTTGCTTCTCTCTTATCCATCATACGTAAAGGAAATCACAAATTTCTTTGATTATTTGTTTCTAAGATAACTACCAATCTTAGTGGGACTAGAAAATCGAAAAGACACTAGTTTTCTCAGAAACACTTCTGCATCATTCTAAATATCTCTTCCCTTAGGTCCCTGGTCCTACAACAGTCTCGGTACTGTGACAAGAACATCTCCTTCATATCATTCCGTGGTTAAACGGAAGCGGGGCCTAATCGTATGAACCATCTCAAGGCTGCCCCTGTTAAGGTAGCAAGGAATAGTTTTAACTTTTGAGCATCTGTTATATAATCATAACTTCTATACAACACATCACACTCAAATAGAAATGTATCTGGATCTTCCACAGTCATCCCCTGAATGCATGGTAGGGATGATAGAGGAATATTATTCATAAGAGCTTCACCCCTGAGATTTCAAATTGGGAATTCAAAAGTGGTAGTGGTGGTGTTTGTTTTAGAATTGTTATCATTGTTGTCCCCCATCATTAATTCTTCTAATCCTTCATGTAGCGGACATTCTTCCATTTGCATTTGTGATGGCTCTGTAGATGAAATTAATGCCTCAAATACTCCTGGAGTTGGTTGTTTTGCTCCACTACTTGTATCTGGATATTGATAAGTCTCTAAGTGATTTCCCTCCTCAGGTGTCCGACGTTTCCCCTCAGTTTCCCCTTGGCCCTCAGTCCTCAAATTATTACTACTCACTTCCCCTTCCTACTCATGAATCAAATCCTTGATCTTGAAAGTATGAGTGCTGACGTTGGAATGATATGGTCCTGAGATGGAGGGATTGGAGGTTGCTTCTTTCGCTATGGGAGTAACAGCCTTCTGTGGCCATGTTTTCCTTGAATTCCTTTGAGAGCTGGACTGTTACTTTTTTGCTTTGGAGATTAATTCCTGGATAAATGTCTTCCTTCCTAAATCTTCAACCTTCGTTTCTTTTTCACGACCCGTCATTCCTGTGACTTATTAGAGTGGGGGTTATTTCAATATCTCTATAAGTCATAAAAAGTACAGACATGGACCCTATGTGTATCAAATCAAACTCTAAGTATCTCACCCTTTGATAGTTGTGAGCCCACCCAGATATGTTAGAGTGATGCACAAGTTCTTACCTCTCGTCTTACCGCCAAGTAACTGAAGAGTTGAAGACACACTAATTAAAGCATAACAATGTCCAAAGTGTCCTAGCGATCACAATGGTGAGCCCACCCAAGTATGTTAGAGCGATATGTAGATTCTTACCTCTCGTCTTACCATGCAACAACTGTGGAATAGGAGCACTTCTATATTAAACAAACAAGTTGGCTGACTGAATCGTCAACTTGCCATCCCCGGAAACGACGCCAAAATGTACTATTGTTTTCTCAACATTAATTGACTCAGATTGCAACATTAATTTTCAACCTAGGGTAGGTCTTGTTGTTTCAATGGAGTTCACACTATCTGTGTTGATACACTTCAGCCAAGCATATGATATTGTAGAAAAACTCTAAAAGGTGTTGCTGATCTAATTTACTAAATCAATCATGGATGCAGATATATAAAAACCATCTACAGAATCAAATCACACTTTGCAACTATTAAAATAAAGGAAGGCCACACCTAGAGCTAACATCTATTCCAGTTGGTTACTATTCCTCTGTTGTTTAACTCTATGTAATAGCATAAGATAAATAGAAACAATAGCAAATGCAATCCATGATATGTGCAATAACAGCGAGAAACTATAAATCAATAAATTGAACTGAAATGTACACTACCTAATCGCTACAAGCCCTACCAAAGAGGAGCTCCCTTCCTCCTCAGCAGGGCATAGGAAGACACAAAAAGTGATTAACGGATCAGTTGAGAAGAAATAACAACATCACTGTGCCAATTGATATTAAAATAAGTTCAGGAGTTATAGGAACAGAGTAACAATACTCTTCTATATGTGTCCCTGATACATAAAAAGCCGAGTCTTTTATAACTATTACATCTTGAAAATTAGGAAATAGATCAGCCATGAGAATCTTCCATTCTCATGCTCATCCAAAAAATAAAGAAGTTGGAACCTATTGCTAAATAAATATACATTAGTTACAACTGCTTGAGTCTTGTTGCCTCAAAAATAAACAATCTATTGTCGATAGTTGTTATGTAGAATAGTACCCACATTTCTAGCTTTGGTGCAATAGCATTGAGCAAATGATGGTTCGAGCTGATGCGGCATAACTGAAGACAACAATGTTGGTGTAACGATGGACCCACGTGAGGTGTAACAACAACCAATGTGTAGCATCAACTTGTAACAACACTGATGTGTAGCAGCAACCTGTAACAATAGCCACTTGTAACAACACCTAGTATGTAGCAATGATATGTAACAGCATTCAAGGTGTAACAACGAACTTTCCTATCCTTTCTTGTAGCTAAGTCTTGCTACCTGTTTGCTTCTGCGAGCCAAAACCTGAAAAAGATAAACTTCCCAACATGTTCCTTCAATGCTCATCCATTTAGCCTCAAAAATAAATAAAGCCTCGCATTTATTCGGTAAAATACAGTAAAGTAACATGACAGTAAAATGGATAAAGAAAGTGAGAAAATGGGGAATTTGGTCATATAAGGGCATAGGTTTGAAGGACATAAAGGTCAAAACAAGGGAAAGAAGGTGCGAAAATGAGTGAAAAACCACACACAACAGTAGTGTCTTAGATGAAGAGCTCTAGAACCTCCCTGGTTATAAGCTCTTTTGCTACAGAGGCTTCTTCGACCCACTCTTTCCAAATATGTCTCTATCCCAGGAATCTTGTAGACTCACAGATGTGCTTCATGGTTTGATGATGATACCTTTGGTTACTTAGGACAATCTATGATGTTATCCTTCTTGAGCTTGGGGATATGTTCTCCAATGGATTCTTGGCCAGTGAGTCTTCCCTTCCCACTTGGAGGGAATCCTACCCAATTTAGCATAGGCGCTCTTGCGTCACTTACCTATGACAAGTTTGGTGTGGACTAGTGAGAGGTTCCTACCTTACCTACCACACGCCGACAGTACCAAACCCTATGTTGAGCCTGTAAGCAACTCCATGGCACTTGATGAAACCTTCGAGTGCCTCAAAAACCGTCCTAAGGTGCCAATAATAGGTATCCAACCTGCTAAGAAGGCCAAGTTGAAGTTCATTTAGGAAACGTTGGCGGCTCCTCTGATCCCAAGGGAAAACTCCCTTTGACATTAATCCAATTCTTGTCATGCAACACAACAACTTGTAACTGGGAAAACAAAATGCATGCAAGTGGATAAAGACCCTACTATCCAATGTGTTTTGACCAAAAATTGATCGTTTAAACATAACTTACTAGGTGGATCGAAGTACACCATGTAAGGCCAATTTTACCATAGTAAAATTGATTTCACTATAAGAAACTACTTAATAAAGCACATTTGTTAAGTTATTTCAGGTTAAGCTCATGAGGAATAATTAAATAAATCATTATTTATCTAATTATCTCCTAAGAATAATTAAATAAATCATTATTTATTTAATTATCTCTTAGGAATAATTAATTAAACCATTGTTTAACTAATATTCCTTGTCATATTTCACCCAATCATGAGAAATAATTAGATAAAACATTATTTTTCTTATTTTCTCTAGGAATAATTAATTAAGCATTATTTAGTTATTATTCCTTGTCAGACTAAATTCTCTAGGAATACTTAAACAAATCATTATTTGTTTATTATTCCTTAACAACATTCCTTGACATGAAAAATAAATCATCTATTTATTTCTTATTTGTAAATAAAAGTATTTAACCAATTTAAATACTTTTTCCCTCCAACCAAATATAATAAAATATTCCAAATGGTTAATTTTAGATTTTGGTTAATAATATTATATTATTTTCCATTATTCAAGAATAACCCAATATTTTGTTATAAATTGGAGGGTTTTACATTCTGCCTTCACTTGGGATCATTTTCATTGTTGCAGTCACTGGTATAATTTTTATTATAATCATTGTCACTCACCATTTGTCTTTTTCATTTGAGTTCCCAATGAGCTCAAACATTTTGTTTGCTGGGTTTACACATTATAGAGGAGAGACACTCTATAGAGCTGAATACATTAAAGATAGAAAAGAACCCATCCCATAGAGGGGGATTGGTAACATCATTTGTTCCCTTCACTGGTGTCAAATAATAAAATCTATTCTTTATATCTGGTTTGAATTGAGTTATTGGAGTTATTGGAGTTATTTGCGCTTAATTCATTATTTCATCTTGTTGTTTACCTATTTCTGTTGCATAGATCAAGACTTTGGTAGGTTTTCTTTCTATCATTTACTACAGATCCAGACAATTTTATAGCCATTTTTACTATTTAGGTTGTTTTTAATCTGCAGCCTAAAGTGGTTTCCTTTCATACACTCTCAATAAGAACTCTACACATCAGATGGAAACTCTGCTACATTTTTAAATCTGATTTAGAAACTTGGGTGACCTTTAGTTTTCAGCTTAGGGTTTTTCTTTTTTTAATCTGTTAATGTTGTTTACTAGCATTCTAAACCTAGATCAGTCAAATTTCTAACTTCTGAAAGTTTTCTGGTTATTTTCGCAGGCGACAAGAATGAGTTGCACTATAGATGGAAAAATTTTCAACGACTTGCCGCTTGAGAATTGAGGAGAAGAAATCACACTTTTTAGCCCCAAACCTACAATCTGGAGGTCCAGAGTGCACTTTCTAGCCCAAAAAGTGTGATCTCCCCTATAACATGTCAATATCTACGATTTTAGGGTTTCAGGGAAATTTTCTGATAATTTTTAGGGTTTTTCCAAGAGCACTCTACTGGGTTGGTTGACCATTGTCTTTGCCCTCTTAGGCCTTGATCTACTTTGTTTTGCTCGTCGAAGTGCAATTTAGACCCCTAGGGGCTTCGAGTATGCTTCCACCTTTATATGAGGAGTTTAGCTGAGTAAGAAGTCCTAGTTTTTGGAAAGCTTTCAGCCATACATATTAGATCTATACATTTCTTTTTCAGATCTTTAAAAATAGGTTGTTTCCATCCAAAGTTCCCTTTTGAACATTGTTTGGTCATTTTCCTTAGGGTGCCATTGTTGGCCCTAGGTTCTACACCCATCACATTATCTTTTGCATCAATTTTCCTCACTGGTTTTTTGTTGTTGCTCCACCACTTTCCAGTAGCACAATTTAATTTGATCCAAGTCACACCAACGCTTATATCTCTTGGCCATTTTAGTGTGTTTTTAGTTGATTTCGCCACCAAACAACACCGTGTTTGCAAACCCATTTTGGGTGGGGTTTAGATAGTTGATTTGCTATTTACTTTTTGTTTTTAATTTTAGTTTATTTACAGTGTTTCATCAATCTTTTTCTTTTTTCAAACACGATTTGGGCTTAATTAATAAACACAAATATTTGCACACACAATCACACCTAGCGAAGGGCACTTGGTTAACACCACCAAGCCAAGAGCTAAATTAATTAATTTATATCCCAAATAGAGATAGAGACATTTTTTTTATCTCCCTTCACCATTTTTGTGTCACTTATTTCTTACAACCATTGCACCACCAAGGCATTTGTCATGGAGACATTTAGGTCTTCATCCCCAGTTTCCACTTGGACATATTACTCCTCCCCGCAGGGTTCACGTTATTCATCTCCCGAGTCCCCATACCAACTCTTCTTCAGGTTCATATGATTCCTCATCTAATCCTGAGCCTCCTTCACCACATACCATCAACATGTTAGGATCCACTGCATGTGTAGGAAACCAAACTGGTAGTGGCTTCATTTCTATCTTGGTAGTCACATCTAGCAGAACCATTACAAGAGACGTTCCGATAACTTCTCTACTTCCTTTCATGGTTGGGTTAAGCCTTTTGGATTTCAACCAGTTGATAAATGACCCCATACACCACGATGCTAGTTGGCCAATTATGCTAACTACGATTCCCTCCGACATTCCCAATTTTGAGGGTAATTTTGGAGAGGACCCCACTAAGCATGTCCGCTCCTTCCATATGCGGTATTCATCTAATTCCATCACAGATGACTCCATTCATCCTCGATTGTTGCAACACTCACTCATTGGAGATGATGCAAAGTGGTACATTGACCATCTCTTTGCTTCTCATTCCATTTTTGCGACACTTGCTAAACCGTTCCTTTCATATTTTAAGTTACCTCTCTGATATGACACCGGTATGGAGCTCTTGACCACATTTCATTAGTCCTATACCACTCATTTTTCCGATCATGTCCAGGAATGGCGTAGAAGGAGGAGCATGTGTCATGCTCCTTTCTTCAAAGAACGTGTCTACCTTGATTGGTTTCTTAGGACTCTTCATACTGCTTTGAGATGTGACATGATCATGCTCAATCTGGTTATGTCTATACCATTATACTAGACCTCTCTCATCTTGCTGGAGCCAATGCGCTGGGGCCATCTCATGCCACTAATGGTATCATTGGATCTATTTCACATTCTTCATCATATACTCACTAGAGTTATGACTATCCATAGGGGGACACTAGTTCCTCCAACACTTATCCCCCTCCTGCCAACAACATGTATTCAGGACAACGCACATATTATGCATTCAACTAACCACATCAATATATGTAAGGGCAAGTTAGTGCTCAAGCTATCTACTAGATTGTTGCCCCTTCACCATATTACATCTATGCATAGTGGAGCACTCTAGCCCCTCAAACATTAGCACCGCAGCCTCCCATGCATCCTCAACGCCAGAAACCACCGCCCCCTCAGGGTCAAGTCTATGCATAGTAGAGTGCGACCAATCCCCAAAATTCAAAGAAAAATAATAAGGGGAAGGGTAACAAGGGTAACCAGGGTAGTCAACCTAATCAAACCTAGGGGAACCAACCTAACACCAAAAAACAACAACAAGGAAACAAGGCTAACCAAAACAAGGTTGTTCATACGAACAAGCCTTGTACATGTTGTGGTGTACATGGAAATTATACTCACGAGTGTCCCCTCTTACCTCAGATGTGAAAAATATGGGAAGCCCAAGAAACTTCTAGAGGTCAACCACCCATGAAGCAACTACCTCAGAATCCTGCGCCATCTCAACTGGTCTTGTTTACGAATCCTTTCCCTCAGTAAGGATTTGTTGCTGCTCAACCTCGGCAAGGTAAAGCAGCCCACCCTCCCCAAACTTTTGGTCATGGTGACTACCATATTCTCATAATGAATTCTGATGGGGTTACTTCCTCTGATGTAAACATGAAAACTCGGTCGCGTCAATCTGACAAGCCATCGACTTCGTTCACAACTAAGCCCAAAACCAAAGAGTATACTGAGTCTCTTATGACATCAAATGGTCCTTTACAGATTCCTCGGCCCAAGATTGAGTCAATTCCAAAAATCACAAAAGGGTCATTGTGTTGTAATGCGACTTCTAACTGAGCTACCCACCTGTACAATATAGTAGATGACTTGGTGCAATCACCTATCGACATTTTGACACTAGAGGCCCTCTAATCATTCCCATCTCAAAAGAAAGCTATATTAACTACTTTGGGGACAATATATCCTTATGAAGATTGTTTGATTGTCTTTCTCATTGATGCATTAGAACATCCTCCATTACCATCATCCATTTCTTTCTAGGTACCATTCCAAGTCTGTAATGTCATCATCTCCCAATTCATTATTTACCAAGGTGCATCCACATACATGATATCTGCTACCATTGGGAAGAAACTCAAGTCACCTGAACTATCCCCATCCACCATCACTGTGTGTGCTTGGGATGGTCACCCATCCCAGCCTCTCGGCATGTATCACAATTTTACAGTGACTCTTGTGGGAAAGACTGTTTCTATAGACATTGAGGTTATCGATGCCCCTCTAGATTACAACATTATATTGGCTCGTAGTTACACTTATGCCATGTCAGTCATCGCATCTGGAATTTTTTGCAATATGCGCTTCCCCCATGAAGAGAATATCATCGCTATTGATCAGTTGACGTATCATGAGCCGTCATCCTTCACCTCCCCCGAGTCCACTATCTCATCGATGTCTGGCAACTAGTCTTCCACCCCTCTCACCAGTGTTTAACCCGTAGTCTACAAAGACTCCACCTTGTTGGGTGCATTCCTTGGTCCTCCCCCTCCCATCTCTGAGCCCAACTCATCGAGTGTTTGCATGTTACAAGCATCACGGGATGCTCAAAAGAAGTATGGTAACTCTTCTCAATAGTCAGTTCCACAAAATCTTGATGTTGCGACTTCAACCGAGCCATCAGGATCTACCCATCTAGGACTTCCACCTTTTGCAGGTGCCTCTCCTTTGCTCCCATGAGGAACTCTTCCTCAAAGTCTTAACCATCCAGGAATCATTTTTGTAGGACATTATCCTGTAGGACAAATACCCTTCGTGTTTCCTCCTCTTGGAATATTTTCTGGCCCTTTCATGGCTTTGTTGAGTCTCCCCAATATGACTTTGGGGATCCCAGTCTAGTACATTTATCCTCTAGCAAGCACTCTGCCTGGCTAGCTCAGACCTTTTCCCCAGTTCAACCAGTCCATACGACCCCTACGACTGCTCCAATTCCACTGCAAACTCAATAGGAACCCACTCCTGTTGCGAAAGCATCTAGACATGGGGTGCTATCGGATAAAATGCATGATTTATGGAGAATGGAGATACCCTCAAGGGTCTTCCCGGGACCCTTGGCAGACTGTAAGATTATCTGCAGCCATCACAAAGTTACATGGATGTCCATAAAAATTAACTAACTATCAAAGAAAAATAGATGCATTACCTCAAGCCTCCATGTAGATTTGCTAGAGAGCACAATGCAGCTACGTGGAAGTCCCTTGAGCTGGCTCTAGAACAAGTCCTACACATAGAAGACACAAGCGTAATCACAGCATACAACCTTGATAACTAATACATGAATACATAAAAGACATCTAGTTACATACAACTAAGCTACTCATGCTAAAAGGTATTGGACAAACAAACAAATGAATGATAGTACCAAGACCACAGAGTAGACAGTACAACTGCAGTTATATATTAATTTCGGAAGAGTGATTACAACCATATATTACATCAGCCTTACCTTACCCCTCCAGCTTCTCTATCTCTCTCCCTTCTTACCAAGTATGCTATCCTTTCAAATGATCTAACCCCTATCACTATATCCCTGGCTTTGCTTATGTAGCAATTGAGTTATGGTTTCCAAGTTCCTCCATGAGTTCCTTAGGGTAAAAGTAATGAAGATGCGATGCTTTTCAACTCTTTCCCATTTGCCTCCTTCATTAGGATTATAAATCCCCCAAATAGGTCGAACTTACTTAGATGTTTCCTTGCTTTTCTTGAGTAGATTTAAGAGCAAATATCTAGATATTTATGAGTCAATTCACTCCTTTGACCTTTAGAACTTCATTGGGATCCACTAACATTGTTCCCGAACTAACAACTAGAGTTAGTAGGGTCACTAACGCACCCTTAGGCTTACTGAGAATCTTTATAAAGTAGGTTATCAGTGTATAGCCAGTGTTAATGTGGAAACAAGGCATGTGATCTTGGTCTTTGCTCCAGCTATCATGTCTTTCCCCTTTGAGATGATGAGGGGCTCAATTTACTGTATAACAGATGCCCCCTAAAGTGTGAGATCAGAGGCTATGATAATGGCTGAAATACTTTACTTAACTGTAATTTTCCTTCTTTAACAAAAAGAGAGGGAGGATCGAAGCTTCGGGTGGTACGGGAAACCTGATACAACACATATATATAAAACTACTAAATTCATGTCCTGAGTTGGGCATTCCCATGCTTAGTAGCTATGTCATAGTGATTTTCTCATAAAAGAGATATGACAATGTTGGCCGCCGATAAGTACAATGCAGATTCGGTGTCATAATAGGATCATTCTGATGAGCTGTCTCCAAAAAGACAATATACGCAGCTTGGAGAGGAAGCAAGGTTGATTGATGCAAGCCTCAACCCAAGGTCTTGATTTGCACTTCATTGAACAACATAGATTGATACATGTGAATATATGCGTTGATGTCAAACATGCAAAAAATCATCTGATTACCAGTCAATAATGGAGACCATTAACAGATGTGAGGAAGGCCACCAATCATGGTGATGGTCTCCAATATGCACAATACAATCTAATGAGTGCGAAAGATGTTTTTGTCGTCGAACACCCATAGAATCGCTTAACTAGGAGCCAATAATGAGAACCCTTGATCAAACACAAGGTGACCTGCCACTAATGTTTGCAAGTACCAAGGCACTAAATGTGTTTTTGGGTTGTCTTCCTAGATAGAGTGTTGAAGTCGATAGGAAGGTACCTATCAAAAGGTAGGAAATAATGTGTCCTACATCAATCGACATGAAACAGGACAAGAATGATTTGTTTTTTGAGGAATATTTGAGCATTGGGTCTAAACAACAGAGGGCATGATGAAAGGATATGCTTGATGGGTTGATGGAGGAAACAAAAGTTTAACCCTTGAACAATAGAATGCACAACAACGATTTTAACCATGTAGCACTAGACTCATGAATACCAAAGAGTGTTCAGATACAAAGATGCAAGAACATCGGGGTATTTAGGCTAAACTCATAGGATGGTAGGATTCATATTGAGAGGTCGTCACAAGGAAGGTTTGTTTGAGGGAGTGCCATGTTCAAGGGAATGACTGCTGCCAAACCACACTTTCTAATATTGAATGTAGTTGTATTGTCTACTTTCCCCGTCTGATTAGTTTAGTGAGTCCAAACGGGTAAAATAGCCGATCTTTTCATATTTTAAGAATCTAAAAAGGACCGTGAAAAGAGCGACTCTATGCCCTATCTGATTACTTTAATGAGTCCTGACAGGCAAAATCATCGATCTTTTCATGTTTTGAGCGTCTGAAAAGGATCGTAAAAAGAGCGACTCTATATCTTGTCTGTGTAATTTAATAAGTCCAGAATAGACAACTTAGTGGTCTTTTCATTTAGAGAGTCCGAAAAGATCGTAAAGAACGACTCCATGGTGGTCCCTTTGTCATAGTTGTTAACCAAGTGCGACAAGAGGTTAATAGTATACCTAGTGTTGTGGGGAAAAGTATCCGATGCGGATGACACTAACCCTTTCTAAAGGTGACAGACTTTAGCAACAACTGAATGACAAAGTTTTCATGTTCATCTTTATGAAAGCACAGAGAGAATAGAAAGAGGATCAACCAACCTGGTGTCTTGCGCTTAGTCGATCCTTGTCCTTCTCGCTTTGTATCCCGTTCCCAGCTCTTTACTCTCCAAGCCGATCCAGCTACACACAGAATCTGCACAACAAAAGGGAGCAAACTACGAGATACAAGCAATCATAATTGAAGCATGGATTAGGTTGCATCAAATATACATGTAAACACAAAAGCATCTATGTAAAACAAGTATATAGAAGAACATGCAAACTTTATTGATAGAAAGTAACAGGGTTCCAGAGGAAGTTACAACCAATGATGTTGGCCCCAATCCAGCAGCACCTCCTCGGCAGCAAGAACTCTCTTCTTCACCTCTAGTAAAACAATCACCCAATAATCCTGGCAGTATACCAACAGCACCTCCTTGCTTATACCAAAATTCCAGCCTCCATAGACCTCATAGAAGAGCTCTATATATAGGAGAGAAGAGAAAAGGATGAGTCAGCTTGAGACTGACATGAAGCTGCCTTGTGTCCTCTCCATCCCCAGTTAATCTTCAGTTCCTGTGTCCACTTGGAGATCCTTGCTTACACATGGTGATCAAGTACCTCTTACTCATCACAGGGCGAATCTCATGACCCAAGTGTCAGTTTGGAAGCTTCTTGGGCAATTGACACCTTGCAGGAGGACTGTGCCACTTGGCCAATCTCGCCCAGCGCAGGTAGCCTTCATTGTTTTTGACTTCCAGCGCAGGTACAGAGTGGGACAGTTGCAATACAGCGCAGAAGCTCAGTTAAGCAGCTGACATGATCCAAAATAAGCCTGTTCTGAAGTGTTTTCAGGTGGAGAACTGATTGGAAGTGCTGTTGATTGATGACCTTGTTCTTTTAGGGGTAAGAACAACATGTTTAGGGACTGAGGATCCCTGTAATTATCGACATTTCCTGCTCCTTGACGCGAGGCACAAAAATGTCTATAACAGTTGCCCCCTAAAGTATGAGGCCGTTAATCGGGTGAAATGCTTTAGCTAGAGGGTCCGAAGTTCGTTCCAGTGCTGAGGAGAGTGCCCTGTAATACAATACAATACAATACATTATCTTTCATTCATCATTATTCTCATGATCTAGCTGAGGCGGGTATTCCCATGCTCAGCTTTCTATAAATACATTTTGGTACATATGACAGACGATCGTCTGAAGACAGACTGATAATCTTCCGCTAAAATTATCATCCTTTGAGGAGGATGATCATCTGCTGCAATGATGTACATGGCAAATGCTTTTATATTTCCTGAATATATATCGCAGCCCGGATGGATGAAACTAGATCCGGGGTCTTCAAACTCGTTCGATCTTCACTCTAAGTACAAGTCGATCCATGTGAGAATTACGCTGAAGTCGAACATGGAAAGACATCGCTTGATTACCGGTCAATAATGAAAACCGTTAACAAGCGCGAGAGGAATCACCAATAATGACGATGACCCTCAAGGTACGGCAGTACAATTCACGTGGCGTGAATAAAGGACTTGGCATCGAACGCCACGCAAAATCTTCTGGTCGAAGGTCATTGATGTATACCTGTCGCCGGAAGTGAGAAACTTGCCATTGAGGCATGCAAGCTTCAAAGTACTGATGGGGGTGTTCCTAGATCGACTTCTTGGATAATGAGCTGAAGTCGACAAGAAGTGATCCGTCAAAGGAGGGCCTTGATGAATCCCACATCAATGACACGGAACGGAGCTAATGATTTAGTGGAGGTGAAACAAACTGTGACATATGATTCAGGGTGGCGATCATGAAATGGATGAAGGAAAATGTATGGTAGTGGATGGGACACGGTTGACACTTTCTGAATGACCCCTCTTGAACATATAACGACACTGATGTGATGGATCGGTAGCATTACCCCGAATGGATGGTGTGGCGAGGACCATGGTGATGAAACCGGTGAATGAGACAACCCAACCCGATGTGATACGGAAGAAAAGTGTCATGTTCAAGAGTGACTTGCTACCTCTAAACTTTGATGTTCTCCCAATTTTTCCCCAGTCATTTCTGACCAGTACCTCTTTATTTTTGTCAAGCTTGAGGAGGATAACATATGCTTGTTCTATAACCTGCCCTTCGGGCAAGCCCATCGCTAAGATTTAACGAGCCTAGCGATAGGGAAACTCGTTCTCGTCTAAAGACAAGTTTGTCGCTATTTAATCATTTTAACGAGTCTAACGACAAAGAAAACTCGGTCCTTTTCATTTTTAGAGAGTCTAAAAAGGTATAGAAAGTCAACTCCATAATTCCTTTTTCGTCAGCTAATCCCTTAAGTCTGAAAAAGTATAAAACAATACAGAAGGGATGGCTGTTCGGTATTTTTAACGAGCTGAACCAGGCAAGCGCTCGATCCTTTTGTGCAATAATCCCTCAAGTCCAAAAAGATTAAAATTTAGAGGAGGGATAGCGTTCCGGTCATTTTAACGAGCTGGAAGGCCAAAACTCGGCAAACTTTTCATATTTTACGAGTCAGTGAAAAGAGCTGAAAGAAGACTCGTCTTTTGAGGAACGAGTGATAAACAGGGATAGCTACAGATTCCAGGTACAGGTTGGAATTTCCAATCACGGCAGTGTCACAAGGATGGCTAGGTGAAATCACTCTTCGCAGCTGTTTCTCAAAAGAGGTAAACACACAAATGGAAGTGAATGATCAGCCAAATGAACGGTGGAGGTGGTGGATGAAAACACGATCAAGGTTCTTATGGCTAATGAATTTACGATCTCAAAAGGTTATTTACCGGTTCATTTTTTCCATGAGCTTGAACTCTGGGGGAAACATTTGCTCACACTTTTCTATTTTTTAACGAGCATAAATTCAGGCCTAAAACTGCTCGAATTTCGCGTTTATTTTTTAACGAGCATGAACTATATGCTAAAACTGCTCGATATACCAGTCATAAGAACGCCTCCTATAAGGACCAATTTTTATAGAGCTTATGCCTTACTACAGCTATGCTCTTATTTTGGCAAATTTTACTTCTGCCCCACAGGCTTTCTTTCATGCAAGTTTGGAAACAGTTAATCTTAAAACCAGATAAATAACCGCCCCTAGCTTGCACTCTAGAAAGTTTGCATGCCCCCAGGTATAGGATAGAATTTCGAGGTTGCCCCTCCTCTCTCCTACTTCTGCTTTTCTTTGGGTGTTCACAGTTATTTGTCATCTTGCTAATCTAATGCTAACGATACTTGTCTTCTCGTTATTTTAAGGGGTCTTACGCAGTACTCAGACTTCCTGTCGGCCCACTTTTAACAAACAGCTATTGTGACAATAGAAGAACACTACTCAAAGATAAAACATTTGTATTATCGAGGGAGGCTTGTCTCTTTCTTATTATCCGAAGAGTGGTTCTATTCGCTGCCGCAAATCAATCTCTTTCTTCGGCGGTGTCTATCATTGGGTTGTCCAAAGATGGTTACCCTTTGTCACAACAATACGGTCTCCTTCTTAGTTTACTGCCCCTGCTTATCCTTCAAAACATATGTTTCGATGGGCGAGGCTTGAATTTAAAGATGGTGACTACTTGTTACAATAAGGGAATTCCTACTTGGGCATTGCCCACTTTTTTAGACAAAGGTGAATGATTCCCAAACACATAACTTTAACAAAAGATCATTATTCCAGAACAACCCCACTTCCTTCGGACGGGGTACGGACTAGTCATGTTCTCCTGCGGAAATTCTTCCTTGTACCCGGAGTTTCTTCTGCCCGAAGCAGACCAGGGTGCATGCCCCCTGGGTCCTAGTCTTTCTTTCCGAATTACTCGCGCTCATCGGGAAGGAGGACTGGGGGCGGAGGCGAATCTTGAGTGAACAGACCATTTAGGATTGGTATTTGACTATTTGCGATGCGAGATCCCGGAAATGAAAGCTGGTCTACGAGCTTGACCACCCTTCCTTCGTGTGGAAAACACATTACTCTAAAGAGTGAGGAGACTATCGCTCCCATGCAATAAATATAGTCGCGTCCAAGGAGTAGGTTATAATCCAAGGGTCCTTGAACTACCAACACGTTCATCCTGACGGTCTTCCCCTTCAATGTAACAGGTACATCGGGGAGGATTCCTAATGGTCGACTGGTTCCTTTATCAAAACCTGAGAGATTTCTCAACTCAGGTAAAAGCGCTGGGGAACCCAGTGCTTTCCAAGCAATAGAGGAAAGGATACTCACAGACGCCCCTTCATCAATGATAGTACCAGCCATAGCCATTCTATAGATCTGGACAATGATTCTAAATGGTGTACTGGCTGGTAACCGGGGTCTGCCTAGTTGATTCCAATCAAAGGATACAACCAGGTTGCTTGGTGGTGGGACCGAATATACGGCCGGATACGACTCAGATGATGTTCCTTCCTGCGATAAAGGAATGGGCGCATTGCCCGGATGCTCGTCGGAGTCGGTGCTGATAAAGAGAACCTGGATGGTGTCATCCTTGTTCTCATCAGTGAGGGTGTCACATGAAGACGACACTTCGGTGACGGTGTCATTTAAAGACAGGTCTTCAATGACGGAGTCATTGGACGATAGAACCTTTGAAGGAAGAACCGGGTCAACTGCCGTTTCGACCTTTAGACTTTCGTCTGGTCTAGATTTGGTAGGTTCATTCTCAATGACTGACACATCAGCTGACCACTTGAGTGGTTCAACTGGATTTTCAACTATCGAGGGATTAGGCGCGAGTTTTCGGTATCCAGGCGGAAGTTGCACCGGTGACACCGGGCGATCTTCCAAAACTCTCTTTGCCTCATCTAAGAATGGACATTTGTGGATGGCATGGTGACCTTCACACAATAGACAGGGTGATCTTGGTCCCCTTCTTCGTCCTTCACTCTCGCTAGTTGAGGGAATGCAATCAACTTGACAACCAGAGGTTGATGCTACCGGATTGTGCAACCTCGGGGACCAGTCCCTTAGTATCCGGGGAATACAAGGACAATCACGATGGAAATGGATCCCTTTGCAAATGACACATGGCGATTTAGGCCCGGTCGGTGCAGTGTGTGGGTTTTTGTCAGTTTTCTTCTGCTTGCCCCCAGTCGCCTTCGCCAGAGGCTCCTTCTGCTTCTTCCCTTTCTTCTTCTTTTCTTTCTTCTCCTTGGGAGGCTGACTTTTGCCGGCTCTACCCTGCGAAGATGAAGGATCAGAGGAAGTATCACAAGAGGTAGAAGGCTGGTGGGTAGTTCTAGATTGTTCTGACAGTTGATTCGACTGCTCAGGATTGGTGGCGATTTGGACAACATTAGTTGAAAAGAGCCAAACAGGAAGGCCGATTGTCAATCCTGGAAGTGACAATGTAGCCATATGAGGCGCACCAACATCTCCCCAAGAGGAGAAGGGATTTGGACTTCCGCCAAGGTTACTTCCTTGGTTGGTGGGCTCCATACTTTTCAACTGAAAGATCAACGTGGGAATAACAGGTGATTATGTTCCGCTTTAAAATAAGTTTTATTTACGACGCTTTTAGACACAAACTTGCTTTTTCATGTTTTAAGAGTCGAGAAAAAGCTAAAGATGACTCTAGTCACCTTCGATGTATTAACGAGCCCGAAGTGACAAATGCTCGGTTGGACCTTTTCAGTTATAGAGTTTGAAAAGGGCCAAAAGAAACTGCTCTGGAGATCTAGGCAGAGGGTGTGCCAAACCTTTCGCGAAACCACAGAATACGTTTTACGGTACGGGTGGTCGATCTTCGTGAATGCTGTGTTCACTGCATCGCGATCAGTAGGGCGGCCGACACGGTTTCCTAAGGATAAAGGATAAAAGCCTATAGGGGTCTCCCAATATACGCGACGGTACGCGGGAGCTCAAATCCGTGTTAGTGCCACCGACTCTCAGGAGGAATCACCCACCTTCGTAGAGATCGACAGTCACTATGTTTAACGACGCCGGAACACGTCTCTACCTAGACCTCTAGATGTTTGCGTTAAATTCCAAAGCGTTGTTATGTAAATTGAGTTTATTTTAATGTTGATCTTTCTTAACAGTTTGCCTTTCAGGTTCGCCACGAGATGTATATATACAACTTCCTATATGCAATCTAAGAATGAGAAGCAAAATCTTTTCAATCTTTCAACTTTGAAAACCTTAATCTACTTGAGGAAAGAGCAAGACACAACTTTTTCCACAGATCAAAGAACACACACTAAAATGCACATTTTCCTAAATCGTCAAGCATACAGTCAAATGCAAAATGCACAATGCATGTATTTCTTTTCGTTATCCTTAATGTTGATGCTTAACAAAAGGAAACTGTTGTATGATTTTTGAATCAACTTTCAAGTAGAAATAAACAAGCTTGTCCACAATCAAAAGAACACCTTATGAAAGACTTGTTTTAAATACAGGAAAAGTATAGATTCAAACCATAAAGTGAGAAGCAAACCAATCCAAAACAGCTATGAACAGCAATAACACTAACTCATAAGATCGCAATCTAAGAGGCCACAGCTACTAGGTTCGCTTTTCACAATGGGAAATTGTAACTGAAACAAGAAATACTGAAAGAACGTTTACAATTTCATCACACAACTGAGGCGGAATAATGTCAAGGAGAAGTGGTCTACAGCAAATACAATAACCAGCAAGCAATCAGTCAAAACAAGTGCAAACAGGGCCAAGACACAAAGGAAGAGCTGAGCTAGACTAAGGCCAACTGGACCAGCGCAGGCACTGGTCTGCCAGTTTCACTCTCAGCGCAGTTCCCGAAGGGAGCACCTGCGCTGTAATGCAGACTGCCTGTGGACAGCCTGCACTGACTTACGAGAGTTACGTCTGCTAAGAATTCCGGGTCATAAAAAGCTCAAAAATGTACTGTTTTGACTGAAATAAAATGCTATGGGTTAAGTACAGGCTAAGGGATGATCAAGAGGATAAAGATCTATCACAAAGAGTAAGGATTCATCTGTAGATTAGCTCTTTAAATCTTGAATTTGCTCAGCAAAGGAGCAAGAGTAGCAAAAACCCTCTACTTCGCTTTTGATAGAGTCAAAAGCTTTTTGATTCGGTACTCCTTTCTTCAAGAAATGAATAGCAAAATACTACAACAACAAGATACTAGGATCTCCCCAGTGGAGTCGCCAGTTTGTTGTGGGGAAAAGTATCCGATGCGGATGACACTAACCCTTTCTAAAGGTGACAGACTTTAGCAACAACTGAATGACAAAGTTTTCATGTTCATCTTTATGAAAGCACAGAGAGAATAGAAAGAGGATCAACCAACCTGGTGTCTTGCGCTTAGTCGATCCTTGTCCTTCTCGCTTTGTATCCCGTTCCCAGCTCTTTACTCTCCAAGCCGATCCAGCTACACACAGAATCTGCACAACAAAAGGGAGCAAACTACGAGATACAAGCAATCATAATTGAAGCATGGATTAGGTTGCATCAAATATACATGTAAACACAAAAGCATCTATGTAAAACAAGTATATAGAAGAACATGCAAACTTTATTGATAGAAAGTAACAGGGTTCCAGAGGAAGTTACAACCAATGATGTTGGCCCCAATCCAGCAGCACCTCCTCGGCAGCAAGAACTCTCTTCTTCACCTCTAGTAAAACAATCACCCAATAATCCTGGCAGTATACCAACAGCACCTCCTTGCTTATACCAAAATTCCAGCCTCCATAGACCTCATAGAAGAGCTCTATATATAGGAGAGAAGAGAAAAGGATGAGTCAGCTTGAGACTGACATGAAGCTGCCTTGTGTCCTCTCCATCCCCAGTTAATCTTCAGTTCCTGTGTCCACTTGGAGATCCTTGCTTACACATGGTGATCAAGTACCTCTTACTCATCACAGGGTGAATCTCATGACCCAAGTGTCAGTTTGGAAGCTTCCTGGGAAATTGACACCTTGCAGGAGGACTGTGCCACTTGGCCAATCTCGCCCAGCGCAGGTAGCCTTCATTGTTTTTGACTTCCAGCGCAGGTACAGAGTGGGACAGTTGCAATACAGCGCAGAAGCTCAGTTAAGCAGCTGACATGATCCAAAATAAGCCTGTTCTGAAGTGTTTTCAGGTGGAGAACTGATTGGAAGTGCTGTTGATTGATGACCTTGTTCTTTTAGGGGTAAGAACAACATGTTTAGGGACTGAGGATCCCTGTAATTATCGACATTTCCTGCTCCTTGACGCGAGGCACAAAAATGTCTATAACACCTAGATTGGTTACTTTTTGTGAGTGAATATATTGAATCCAGATAAAGGGAAACCTATGTTCAATAGATGTCGACCTCATTTTGTTACGAGTATGAGGAGACAGACTAAACTCGTATTTCATCGTGAATTTTTAATGAGTCATGTGACGACAAACTCAATACCTTCATAAAATTTTAACGAGTCAAATGAAGAAAACTCAAGGTATCTTTTTCAGTTTATTGAGCAAGGAAAAAGAGGTAAAATAACTGCTCATTCCTCGTTTGTAGATTTAACTAGCCCAAAGAAGGGGAAAAGCTTAGGGATTTTTCGATTTAAGAGCGAGAAATGGTCCCAAAAAAGAAAGTGCTCTTGTTGCTGTCATAGATTTTTACCGAGCCCGGTGACAAAAAATTAGGATTTTTCAGTTTAACGAGCAAGAAAAGTACCTAAAAGAATGCTTGGATCATATTTATAAATTTTTAATGAGCCTAAAGGAAAAACTCGGGATTTTTTCAAATTTATGAGCGAGAAAAAAGCGCCTAAAATGAATGCTCTAATGGTCTTTTTCAGTTTAATGAGCTAGAAAAGGAGTGGAAAAGAGTTGCTCAGACCATCGTCGTATGTGTTTAACGAGCCAAACGATGACAAACTCGAGGATTTTTTAGTTTTTTAGAGCGAGAAAATATCCCATAAAAGAAAAGCGCTCTTTGAGAATTGCATGTAGCTTTTATTGCTTTTCATTCTTAAAGGTACTTTCATCAAAAGTAGAAAAAGTATAAAAAGTAGCAATTCCTATCCATATGGGTTCATGCATGATAAAAAATCATGGGGAATGGGCTACTTTCTCTTTAATGATTTCAAAAAACCATGTCTTCAAAAATAAATATAAGGAAGTGTTTTGAGCTTTCACATTCACCATTTTCACTATTTGAAAATTGTGAGAGCACTTTGGAGCTAAAGAGGAGCAGATTTTCCGGGACCATTGCAGGAGATCTGGGTGACCATTCGACGTGTCGTCAATCCTAGGTAGAGGCTAAAACCTTTCTCTATGCATTTCTTAACCTTTCTTGACAGTTTTAGGGGTGGATTTTTGCAGATTTGAGGTGCCATAAAGAAGTTTTTGCACACTAACACCCTCCAGCTGGCCTGTAGGGAGTGTTAAACACCCTGTACGACCTGCTGGAGGGCATTAGTCCTCCTTGTGTACTATTGGGGGGAGCATTAGAGCTGAAGGGAGTAATTTAAAACCCCATGCAAAGATTACTGAAGCTATTTTGCCCCATTTTGACTGTTTTTAGGGTTATTTTGTGCAGGTTTCAGGCCATAATGACTAGTCTATGGAGAGAACGGGCCCATGATAGCTAGGAATTGCTGATGCAAAATGAACCAGCATGCATACTTGCATTGCACTGCTGCGGTTCACTGAAGTATGCAAAGCTGGAGCTTATGAAATGGCAGGAGGATTTATTGAGATGGATTATCTAGCACTAGGATGAACACGAGCAAGTGTTCAAGATTGCAGACCATGATGACATATACTTTTTGACTGGTCTCTCATGCCATGGGGCACAGGCAAACCTCATAGGGGGTAGGCCAAATCCATGATCTAGCCTAGAGCTGGTGCAATCCTACTACATGCTTGAGAATGGACTAGTTAGTAACGGAGTCCCCATAGAGAGGATAAGGTCCAGGTCTATGAGGGAAATTTTATGGTTAATTATGTGGTTGGCGGGGACAAAGAGTCCCCACATTGCGACAAAGGCCCAACTATTGCTTGCAGTTGACTGTGTCCAGCCACAGATGTTCAACTGGTGTGAAGCAGCGCTTCGCCAGTTGAAGGCAGAGTTAATGACATGCAAGACTTGTACCCAACACAGTTTTGGGTATGGTTCTCTCATAGTTTCATTCATTCTTGAGAGGGTACCTGTTGTGCACCCAAGGATGAGCTTAGGTCCCTTTGATCTGAGGGAGCTGAGGCAGGGGTGATGGTCATCACTCAATCCTGACACAGGAGGAGGATTGATCCGGCATTTCTTCAAGGAATATTTCTTCCAGTGGTTTCGTGGCAAAATTGTGATGATTGATGACTATGCTTATGAGGGCATGGACTTCACCAGTGACCCTGACTTGATGCTACCACCGGGGACCAACTGGGGTCCTCAAGGTGAGAATGATTTTTGAAATTACTTCAAGTATTTTTTAGCTTTTGAATGCTTATGTAATGTATATATAGGTGAAATAAGTACTGACATGAAGCTTTATTCTTAACACAGATGTAGCGCCATTACGACTGTTATAGCTCTGATACCACTTGTTATAGATCTAACCCAAAATTACTATAGATTTGATATGAAAATATAAGATAATGCAAATAAACCCAGAAATAATATGAAATGATTCTTTATTGATATCAAACCCTTAAGGTAGGGAAACACCACACATTCACTCCTTAAGGAAGGAGAACACTCCACAAGCCATATTCCTATTCATACAATAATCCTTGACACCCTCCCCATGTGGAGTCTCTAGCCTCTATATAGGCCTCATACATATAATACCATGGGTCATTATCATGGTTCCATCATACCTTCGAGCTAATACCATGGGCCCATTACATTATTACTAATTACTTGTGGTCCCTTACATGATATGGGTTAACCACCTTATTTATTACTATGGCCCATCCCATTATTACATTATTGCCTTGGGTACCTCCCTTTGTACCCCATATTATCCCCCCTAGTATATAAAATTCCACCCCCCTTAGCATGTTTCGTCCCCAAAACATGGGAAGAACACAAATAATAAGATCTACTCAAAATAGTAGTCCACTGGTACCATACACGTGCATCTAGCCATCCAAGATAAAGATGAACCCTCGATCTAGCTGGTGGAAGTTGATCCTTGTAGCTCTTTTGTGTTGATGTATAGTAGGTGGATCGTCGCCCCTCTCTATATGCCATGCAGGGGTTGTTGTCCTTGTAGCTAATTTGTTGCCATCTTGTTGGTTATTTTCTTGCTGGGTGATGTGGGTGGTGATATGCTGACGGTGTATCTTTCTTTTATTCACCACATAATGGAGCCTGATTGGTATCTGGTACATGTTGTGGTGCCTGTTGTTGTTTCTTATCTTCCAATATTACCTCAACCACTGATCCCTCATCTGATGTATCAGCACTTGTAACCTTTTCTGCTTCAACCTCTGTGCACTCTACCTATTTTTCTGGTACCTGGTTTGATGTTTGTGTTTGGTTGTTGACCATCAATGGCTCATCATCTGATATGTTAGTCCCTGGAACATATTTTGCTTCAGCCTTCATGGATTCTACCTATTTATTAATGGAAATATTGTGTAATGTAATTTTCTTCTTTTTATACCAGAGCTTTAGGAATTTCTTCTGCACATTAATATTGATAGTACCCGCCTCTTCCATCTAAGGGTATCCCAAAACAACATCCACATTAGCCATATCTGAAGCATAAAAATTAGAATGCAATACATACTTGTCCATAGAAATCTTCAAATCTTTATAAACTTGAACATCCTCATTATCAATCTGTGCGGTTTCAATGTGTTTTGCTGGAACTTGCAATCTTTTTGCCAAATTAACACTTATAAGATTTTGCTTGCAACTAGGATTTATAGACACAACGATTTTCTCCTTCTGAATCAATCCATGAACCTGCAATAAAGATATACCAGTAGGAAATAACCCCACATGTTTCTCCTTATCTTGTTTTCTAGTATGAGACCATCGGTCTAAAAGGAATTTTTCAAATTCTTCATCAGACAGGTTGTAACACTTCTTTTGGTTAAGTAATTCCCACCATGTGGCTGCATCATCTCTAAATAGTTGCACTACAAACCATTTCCAATTTTTTTTCCATAACCTCTTGTTTTCTTTTATTTATTCTTCAATAGTAGGACCATTATCTTTTCCTGTAAAATATAGAACTGCCATGAAGAAGGTTTTGAAAAAAAAAGTCACTTGGCGAAAATTTAAAATGTCACAGTTTAGTCAATATTGCTTAGAATCCCTATTATGACCTATTTTCGGAAATGGAACAATCATTCTGCATCTTCCCATGTGGTATAGATCCCAATCTATGTGCTGAAATTTCAGATCTGAGCTGCAACTCTCCTGCCGTCATCAAAATTTCTACAAAAAAGAGCTGATTTTAAATCAGCGATATCTCCCTCATCCAGACTCCAATTCGACTGATTTTTTTTCTTAAAATTGGGTATTTTTTCACCAAGAATCCAGATCTACAATTAGATTTTGTAGATTATGCACCAGAACGTCTAGATCTGTGCCGCAAACTCGCTGCCCCGAAAAATTGTCTGCAACACCACTGATTTTTAAATCAGCGATATCTCCTTCATTCGGACTCCGATTCGACCGAATTTTTTTTTTTTGAAATAGGGTATTTTTTCACATAGAATCTAGATCTACAATTAGATTTTGTAGATTTTTCCTCAAAACGTACAGATCTGATCTACAAACTCACCGCCCCAGAAATCTTGCAAAAAATTAAAAAAAAAATTCTCCACTTTGGCCCAAGAAAGTGCTCTGATATCACTTGTTATAGCTCTGATACCACTTGTTATAGATCTAACCCAAAAATACTATAGATCTAATATGAAAATATAAGATAATGCAAATAAACCCAGAAATAATATGAAATGATTCTTTATTGATATCAAACCCTTAAGGTAGGGAAACACCATACATTCACTCCTTAAGGAAGGAGAACACTCCATAAGCCATATGCCTGTTCATACAATAATCCTTGACACCCTCTCCATGTGGAGTCTCTAGCCTCTATATAGGCCTCATACATATAATACCATGGGTCATTACCATGGTTCCATCATACCATCGAACTAATACCATGGGCCCATTACATTATTACTAATTACTTGTGGTCCCTTACATGATATGGGTTAACCACCTTATTTATTACTATGTCCCATCCCATTATTACATTATTGCCTTGGGTACCTCCCTTTGTACCCCATATTATCCCCCCTAGGTATATAACAACGACCAACAGGCGAACCTTGCCATATGTGACGAGGAGGCCAACTACCTGCTGGGGGGGTGATCCCGATAGTCTTCACGAGGTTCTGAGGAACCCAAAGGGCTTGAGAATGGGTGTCCCCCCCTTCCTATGAGGGAGATTCCCACTCATATTCAGCAGAACACAGTCGATGTACCTGAGTGGTTCCTGGCTCCTCTTCAGAGGATAGCTAGAGCAGTTTTAGAATTTCAGGAGCAACAGGGTCTTTTTAGCAGGTGTTTTGGCGTAGCCAATTCGTGTTTGTAGCTGGGCTTAATAGCCATTTTTTACTTAAAACATCCAAGTTTTGGAATATTTCAATGTAAAAGACTGAATTTTGATATATATATATATATATATATATATATATATATATATATATAGATAGATATACAGATATTTTCGTATTTTGATGGCATAAATGTTTTTTAAATTTTTTTGTAAAATCTTTAACTCAGTAAATTTTTACTTTTCATGCATGCTTCTATAGTGAATGAGACAGATGCCAATCTAATACATAGTTAGCTAATGAATCAACAACCATGTTAAATTCTCTAGGAATGTGTTCATATGTGATTATTTCAAATTGGCGTTCCAGGAGTTGTACCCTTAAATAATAACATGACAAGGTTGGATTGCGAATGTGATAACAATTTGTCAATTGCATAATGTGACAACGATTTGTCGATTTGTTGGTGGCAGTACCAAGAAAGACTCCTCTGAAACAAAATAGTTCTGACTCAGGTGTGTAGATGACCCAAGCAGCTGATGCAATGTGTCATGTGTGATGACTAGCACCATCCGCGTATCCTATGTATGCTAAGGGTAATGAAGACATCTGCATTGCGAGAAGGATGTATGAGACAAATACTCCAATAAATATCAAAACAATCCAATCACACCAAAAAGGGAAGAAAAACTTATAAATACATAAAATTACAAAGCACATGCCTAGTGAAATACTAGGCATAATACTTTTTCAGATAGAGCCCATTTCTGGGCTCAGTGAGTGGGACTCCTTCCCAGTCCTGCAGTTCATATGCCCCTTTTGAGAGGACTTTCTTGACGACATAGGGACCTAGCCATAAGGGTTGAAGTGTTCCTGTCCCCAAGAGATCATGTTTTTGATCATAGATCAAAACAAGGTATCCCTCTTGGTAAGAACGAGGCTTGAACTTTTTGTTGTATTGGGTTTTTACCCGATGCTTGTGAGCCTTGAGTGCCAATTTGGCATCTTGATGGGTTTCATCCAGTTGATTAAGTTATAGTAAGCATTCTTCTTCGGTAGTAGTGTCGGGCAGGAGTTCAATGGCCATTTGCAGGCAAGGTATTTGAAACTCAATGGGTAAAACTGCTTCCAGGCCATAAGTGAGTTGGAAAGGTGTAAAGCCCATGGAAGTTTTTACTGAAGTTCGATATGCCCATAGAGCCAAATATAATATTTGGTGCCAATTGGTTTTATGATTTCCTACCAACCTACAGATCATGGTTTTTAAGACACCATTGACGGCTTCTACTTGACCATTAGCTTGGGGTAGTAGGAGGATGATTGATCCCAACGAAGACTAAGAAGCGATGTTACATCAGACATCATATGCTTCTAGAAATGAGATCCATGGTCTATAACGATCATGCGGGTTACACCAAAATGACATATAACCTGATTGAACAGGAATAGTGCCACAGTTTCTCCATCTGTTTTGTAGGTGGGAAGGGCTTCAACCCAGTTCGTGAAATAGTCCACAGCTACTATGATATAGTTGTGTCCAACAGAGGAAACGAGATTGCAGGCTACAAAGTCTATACCCCATTTGGAAAAGGGACCAACAGAGATCACCGGGTGTAGTAGGCCCAGAGGAGCATGCTTTTTCTTTGTGAATACTTGACAAGGATGGAATTACCAGATGGCCTTGGCACAATCTTTGAATAAGGTCGGCCAGTAATAGCCTGTGCTCAAGATTTTCTATGTAGTAGATATGCTAGAAATATGACCACCACATGCCCCAGCATGGCAGTCATTTAAAACATGTTCCGCCTCTTCATGAGTGAGGCAACGCCGAAGAACTATATCTAAACTGTGATGATATAACGTATCGTTAATCACTAAATAGTTTTGTGCTTGGTGATGGATGTGACGACGGTTGCCTGTCGATAGTTCAGGGCGGAACCATTGTGCTTGGAGGTAGACAAGAATGTCACCATACCAAGTGTCAGTGGTGTCGATAAGATAGACAACCTTATCTGGAAGAGGATCATGGGTTATCTCATTACGATCGATGATGGGAAGGTCTGAAAGAATTTCGGCGAAGACTAAGGAGTTCTTCACCTTGGCAGCTGCAAAAACCAAATAAAATTATTGGAGGATCATGATCCATTTTGAATATTTTCCTCCAATTACTTGACGAGACAAAATATGTCTCATGGGATTCTCCAAGGCGATGATAGTAGTATGTCGCAGTAGGATGTAGTGTCAAAATCGGTTGAAAGAAAAGATGACTGCCAATGATAGCTTTTCCACATGTGAATATCTGAGTTCGGGCCCAGCCAGGCCTTTGGACATATAATAGATCACATATTCACTCTGGTCATCATGAGTTTGAACCAAGACCATTTCGAGAGAGGATGGCAAGGCTATCGGGTATAGAAGAAAGTCGCGACCATAGTCGGGAGGGCTAAGGAGTGAGGCTGATATAGGTGCCTTTTTCAAGGCATCAAATGATCGTTGAGCTTGATCATCCCATAGATACAACACTCCCTTCTTAAGTAGGCACATAAAGCCTTTTGTCAACTCAGCATAATTTATGATGAACCATCGTAAAATGTTTGCTTTCCCTTGCAAACATTGGAGCTGTAGAATGGATTGTGGTTCAGGAAATTGAGTAATTGCCTTTACCTTATCAGGATCAACCCTAATCCCGTACTTGGAGGAAATGAATCCAAGTAAGCGTCCAGACTCAAAAAGGAAAATGCATTTATGCGGATTCAGGTGGATGTTGTAAAATGAACACGTTAGAAATATTGCTCTTAAATGGCTTAGGTGCTGTGTTCGTTGCTTGGAATGGGCTGGAAGGTCATCCAAGTAAGCTTGAATGATATGCTTGATATCGTGAACTGCATAGTCCATGGCTCTTTGAAAAGTTTCTCCAGCATTCTTTAAACCAAATCGAAGTTTTCGATAGGCAAAGATGCCCCATGGGCAGACGAAGGCGGTTTTGTGCTAGTCTTTGGGTTTTATAGCAATCTGGTTGTAACCTAAGAATCCATCCATGAATTAAAATGATTCACAACTGGCACAATCGTCGATGATTTGATTAATGAACGGTGTTGGATAATTATCGTTGGGACACACAGTGTTCAAGTCTCGATAGTTGACACATATGCGGATGGTTCCTTGTTTTTTATCAACATGAACTAGATTGGAAACCCATTCTGTTAAAGCAACATGATAGACAAAACCAACATGTAACAATTTTTCTACTTCATTTTTTATGGCTACCATTCTACGGGGATGGACCAGTCGAAGCCTTTGACGGATAGGTTTAACATTGTCGTAAAGCTCAATCTCATGCTCGACAGTAGACGAATCCATGCTAAGAATTTCCTCATAAGACTAGGCAAATACATGGTGGAATTCCTTAGAAAGGTAGGTGAAGCTTGCAATTTCCTCAGGATTGCAATATTCTCCGATCTGGATGTTTTCCACGATGCCTGTCCTGATAGAAATATCGATGAGCAATGTCTTTGAAATATTTCCCATGTTTCCTTCTACCTCCAAAGTTTGGATGGTTGTATAGGGTGACGAAACGATTTCTGGTATGTCAGGGGACAAGATTTGAAGAGGCATCGTGTTCGAATCAGATATCAAAACACGATGGTGCGAATCCTCCCAAGGTTGCTCTTCTAAACTCATGATTTCTCGAATAGCTTCGTCTGTAGGTAGGACTTGATTGAGTGGATCGAAAGAAGGAGCGTTTATGTGAGGGGTAGTTGTACCATTGGCTGTAACCAAAGTGATCAGAGATGCAGATGTAGATTGAATGTCTTGGTAGGACAATTGAGCTGTTGATAGTGGAATTTGTTCTTTGTATGTGTCAATGTCTAAAGGAGCCAGTAGGATCCATGGATCGGTCTATTCATGAGGAATATATGAAAGCATATTGACTGTTTGTGAAACCTTGGGTGGCTGAAGAGGGAAACAACCCATGAGGGAAGAACCCTTCAGTAGACTAGTACCGATACTGATGTATGAGTCAGGTACATCACCTGCTAGGGGTACATAGCCACTTGGTAATAGGGAATAATCGAGGGTACAGAAAGACAACTGGTCTACTGTAACTACCTTCCCATACAACGGAAATAGGATGATGTGAAAGATAGTAGATATGAAGGCCGTCATGGCATTTGTCCAACTACGACCCAGCAAGAGATTATACTCAATTTTTTTATCTACGACTTCTATTTCCACTGTTACCATTTTCCCATACAATGTGATGGGGTAGATAGCTAGGTAACCTTTTGGGATGAAAGTGTGGCCGCCGAAAGCTTTAAGGGAATTTGAAGGTGGGGATAGGGTTGGAGAACCAAAAGTGAGCCAACATGAAGCCGACATGACACAGGTAGAAGCACCTTCATCAATGACAGTTCTGTGCATACCTTTACCTTTCGAAAAAAATTTCACTTGAAATGCAAGATAGTGGGAAAGGGGAGGTTTACACTTTTCTATGTCGAAAATTGCAAGCATGGAATCCTATGGGTTGATACCACCAATAGTCGAAAGCAAAGCTTTCCTTTATGCTAGGCATGTTTGTAATACTTCGAGCACCAACATAGCCGATGGCACTTGTGCCAAGTCTTCTACAATGTTGTAGTTTTAGGTGACACGTGAAGATGTGTTGTGCGTTGTGCATCGAAGTGCCCCTTTGTGGGGGTGAATTACAAGGTTAGCAACTGACCATTCGATATGCAAATCATTGGGCGGTGGTGGGTTTTGACTTGAGGAAGGTTCCTCTGCATGAGCAACAGGAGCTCCATAGGATTTGGGTCTTGTTTGTAGATCTACCATTTCAAAGGTGTAAACAGTAGAAGATCCTTCACCAGCTGAAGGATGTTGCGAACCACCGTTGCCCCCTTGTGGAGGCTGGGGTTGGTTTGCAATAAGGTTTTTCTGCTGCTAAACAAGGAAAGGATTATTAAGGACAGCGGGGGTCCTACTAGTATCCTTTTAGCAATGTATTTTGTGCATTCCTAAAGACGCGGGCAATGATAGGTCATGTGGTCTTCAACACAGATTTTGTAAGGGAATCTTGTGGTTTTATCCTTTCCATCGTTAGGAGGTGCATCGGCCTTCTGTTATGGGTTTTGCTACTTTGTTGACTGCTCCTCAGAAGGAGCGGTCTTTTTCTTATTCTTCTTGTTCTTACCACCGAGATTTTGCGTAGATTGCACAAAGTTTATTGCGGTGGTAGGAAAAGAAGTCAATTTGGTAGAGGGGTCCACTGACATCTAGGCAATGTGACCATTGAGTTGTTTTATAGCAGCCCCAGAGGTTGTGCCAATATTCCCATCAACGTGCGCTTTGGGGTGCTAAGTAGTGGAGACATTGGAGTTACGAGGGGCATTTGGGATTATGTTGTAAAGAGTTCTAGACTATGAATATATCAAATCTAAGTGTTGGGCATGACGTATGGCTTGGTCTTCTGTGACCACACCACCTAACGTGATATCTTTAGTGATTTGCAGGAGTAGGGACTTGCAGAACTAGTCTGCTAGGAGAGAGTCTAGGTGGGGAGCTTTGACTAAACTCCACCTATGTCTCCATTCATGTATATGATCAGAGATGTGGGTGGTGGTATCCTGATGTAATGAAGTGAGGAGCTGTGTCCTAGTCTCATAGCGGATGGGTAGCTAGAAGTGCTTTAAGAATTCCATCACTAGAGCATCGAAGGTATTTACTGACATGCGTGGTAACTCAATGTACCACTTAGCTACGTTACCGGTGAGGGTGCGGGGGAAAAGACGTAACCAGACACTATCATCCACCATGGAGTTGGAAACATGTCAAAGATGATAGGTGGTGATATGAGTGCCCAGATCCTCCCCTTGTTTCCCTTTGAACTTGGGGATGTCTATTGGTATCTTACGAGGGATCGGCGCCCAAAGTAAGTTGCGATAAATGGGGTCATTTGTAAGTTTTTACAAGTCGAGGATATCCAACGTTGCCAAGAAAGGAAAAGTGTGTGGTGCCCCCAACTCAGACCAAGGCGATGACATATGACTTGAGAAACCTTTCGATCCTCCCATCCTTTAAGTCCCAATATTATACATAGGCTACATGGTATAGTAGTTTCCTTGGGGTATGGCATTGTAGCGTGGATTTCCATGGGGAATCTGATGTTGGGGTATAGAATTTCCCCCAGGATAAGTAGTGCCCCCTTAACTCATTTGAATTTGTGAGTAGGGTGCCCCCATGGATTCGTTGGGACCCCCTTGAGGATTCCCGCCACACAAAACTAACCGTATGTCCTTGATTGACAGAAGCAATGCTCATGTCAATCAATGACTAACCATGCATACCTGAGAATGGAGGGGGAACTATTGCGTTCCCAACAGGTATGTTCATATTGGGAATGCCCCAAGATACTTGAATTTGGGGGATTGAACTGTACAATGGTTGTTAACCATATTGTTGGTGGATGGAAACCATGCTAATAGTGCTATATTGGGCCTTATAGGGAGTGTTGTATGTAGCACTTGTCTAAGGTATACAATTTGACACTAAAGGGGTGGAACCTAGCATCGGTTGGGTTCCACTCATGGATGGTGTCATGCGAGTGGTTGTACCAGGGACAAATGGGATAGTTGGGTTCGCCATCAATGGTGTGGTGGTGACTGTCGATTGGGGAAGTGGTGGAGGACCAAAAGTGTCCACAAAGTTCCATGACCCGAAAGTCATCGGTGGGATGGATGGAAATGTTCCAACTAAAGAGACAGGGAGTATAGGTACCATAGGAACCAAGAGTGGGTCCAACAGATTCGTGAGTGGAGGGTTAAAGGGAGGAAGAAATCCTTCGGTAAAGAAATCCTCTGGCAAACTTGAATTGTCGGTTGTCCAAATAGATTCCGTGTGAGATCTAGGAGACTGATTCCCCAAAGATGGGGAATCTAGTTCACTGGAGCTCAGTGGATCTTCCACAATGAGTGGACGAAGTCCTAACAATCATCTAGATTGATGAAGAGGGCTAGATGTAGCCACAATGACCATTAATTTTTATCAATAAATTTTATCGTGATATTTGTTAAAGTCTCAATGATAGCACATGGGTACCTAAAAAATATAAAAAATACACTAAGTTGATCAATCAGAAAATAGAGGGAAATCACCCTATCTGATAAGCACTGATCACTAGAGATGAAACTCAGTATCACAATGAATAAAAGAGAGGGCTGGAAAAATATGCAGTTACGGTTACTCTATAGCTTCGCCCGAACCTCAAATTGAGGGGCCAAGTACTTTCATGAAGACAAACACCCTCCCAAAAACTAAAGACATAGTAGGTCTATCTATGTCAAGTACGAGGGCAGCCCACCCCAGTCACCTTGTGTAAGTCCCTAAAATCTTGGCCACTAAGGATACCTCAGATCACAAATATTACCCAAGGGGACATAGTCGCAGACAATATGCTGTGTGGGTAGGATACCTGAGTCTCTGCTAAATCCTTGAAGGGATCCCCAATACACAAAATGCCCAAAAGAGTTGCAAGCGAAGGCAGGCTACCTTCACTTACAGTCCGATGTTGTCTCGTATTTAGCTCCACTTTGATTGGAGTGGTCCCTGTAGTATGATTGCAGAAGGAATTTTCTCTCTTTTAATGACACTAGTTTTGGTTTCTGATCTTGGCCAGTTTACTCACACTACCTATCCGAAGATCCTAGCCTGAACTAATGTTTTTTTTCTCACAAAAGTGTTACTGATTGATTTGGGTAAATTTTATGTGTACTCTTTAGTGTCTTCAGTAGGGGAGTTGACGTATGAAATGTGATGGGACTCTAACTCAAAAATCATGCACAAGAGAATGCTTTAAAAACATATTCAATTCGATGAAAACAAGTTGTATTCTACAAGTGAGAGTCTTTCACATATTCATATTTGTTTCGTACATCTTAGTCATTATAAAACATGCATAACCATCAAAAATCTTTCCAATACTTTCCTAACAACTATTTGAAACCAAAATAAGGCAGATTTTAACCAGCTAAATAGAAGAATGAGTAAAAAATGTGGATCTTTCTTTCATAAAAAATGTTTTAAAAAAGAAAAAAAAAACTTATTTCTTAAAACAAAAATTTCTTTTAGGACACGGATCTTGCTAACAAAATGCCATTGCAGACCCTATTTCAGTCCATGAGCAAGCATCCTATCCCCTTGAGTTTGTAGACACAGCTATATATCAAGATTTTAAGGGACTACGCTCTGTAGCAGTGGCCACAGAGAGTTACTGGGTCCACTAACACTCTATGTATGCAGACATAGAGCTTTATAAAGTACTTTGTAGTCTACTAACCTGCATTAGTGTGGGAAAAAAGCTCAAAACAGGGCCTTTTGGATCAGATTCAACGTTGAATATGTGAAGGTAGAATGCAGCAAGGTTTTGGAGGGTTAGAAAGGGAATATAAAAGTATAGGGAGGTCTTAGAAGGAGGAGGAAACTGAGAGTTGTCCGAGTAAACCATGAACTAGATGTATAGTCCCTAGCAGAGTCGCCAATTCTTCTATAGGATAAAATGTACAGTGTATGGAGAATGGAGATACCCTCAAAGGTCTTACTGGGACATTTGGTAGACTGTAAGATTATCTGCAACCATCACAAAGTTACATGCATGTTCATAAACAATAACTAACTATAAAATTAGGACTAATAGATTACCTCAAGCCTCCATGTAGATTTGCTGGAGAGCGCAATGCAACTAGGCAGAAGTCCCCTCAGCCAGCTCTAGATCAAGTCCTTAATATCAATATCGCATCCATATTGTCAACCATTTTAGATGGTGGCACATAAAAAAATTTCTTGTACACAGATGTGATCTTATATTAAATCCAATATTATAATTATACCAGGTCTTCAAGTGAATTGGTGATCGACGATTTGACATTGGAAGTTTCATTCCAAAGTCCCAATATCAAGGCGGATGTGAAATTCTTATTAATCAACATTAATACACCCATATCGGGTTCGGATATCGAACATTGGAGAAAATATGAGGTTGGAGATTATCACATGTCACAACGCACACCTTCAAGAATATCGATGGGATATGGATATCACAGGAAGTGCTCTATTGAAAGTCAGAGATCGGAAGAGGTACCCAAATCACCGAGGTCTCCTAGGCCTAGGCCTACACCGACCAAAGAGGGTCTGAAAATGAAGAAAGATAAGAAGAAAGCGACATTGCCTCAGCTCAGCGCAAGGAGACAGTACTCAAGGCCAAATTGGTGCCTTGGCTAGAGGAGGCCTATGTATTCACTACCTCCATTGAATGGAAATTGGTCAGTATGCAAGCAACATAGCAGAAAATACAGGCAGACAGTGCAAAGCCAGTGATGGAGCAGCTGGTTGAGCAGGTGAAGCAGGCGGCAACACAGTGCATTGCCGAAGTCGCAATGGTACAGGTGGAGCTGGAAGGTCATCGCAACAAGATCTTCACGCTAGTAGAGTGACTCAAGGCCGAGTCACCAGATTTGTGTTGGGGTCTTGTTGGGAACGGGTCCCCAGGGGTCAATTTTGGGGTCAAAAGCCCATGTTTTGGGGCTAAAGGCCCAATTTTTGTGTAAAGAATGTAAATTCTTTGCCTTTTGTGGCCACGGAGCATGAAGATGTAAGCAGTCAAAAAGGGTTTCTACCCTTAGTTTATATAGTTTGTGTCAGCTTGATGAGATCTGCCCTTGGTTCACGAACCATGGGATTGTATAAAAAGGGAGTCTTAGAAGAGTCTAAGGCAGTTCATAAGTTTTTGGTAGAATTCTAAGTAAGTTTTTGGTTTGTGAGAGCTAAGAGCAAAGAGTCTTAGCATAGGAAGAGGCTTTCCAACTGAGTGCGTAGAGGCCTAGGGTAGAAATCTGTAGCTGACTGCATGAACCCCTACAGTTATGTGTGTAGGGTAGTCAGGGTTTGTACTGGAAATTTGGATTACTAATAAAGAGAAGTATTATGGAATTACCTATGTATTTTACTTCTGTTAATTGCATGTGATTATGTTATGCTGAACACTGGGTTTAAATTCTAATGCTAGTCTAATGCACTAATTTATATGTTTCTCTTTGTTTTATGAACACTAGTAAAGATATATGTTTATGTGAAGATAATCATAATTACATATTAATACTGTACGAAACTAAGATAATATGAGTAGATACAAAAGTAAGAGTCATTACATAGGTGCACAAGTGCCTGATCTATCTATCTAGGGTACACAAAGGACAATCGAAGTCTTTTGTGAAGGGTTTAAATCTGAATAAGAGAAGTACATTGATAAGCCCTAAAGGGCTTATTGATCTGCGTGAAGACAGAGTGAGGGTATAAAACAACATCACAACCATCTCAAGGTGTGGAAACTTGCTTCCTTCATCCCCCCATACTTCTTCAGGTGAGACTCCAATCTGGACTTCGCGGATTGATGCCGAAAGGGCTAGTAGTGTAGGGATTTTCTTGGCTGACTAGCGTTGAACCTGGGTCAAGGCCCATCAAGCCAACACCAAGACACATGTTTACAATGTGCATCACTAGCTCCATTAGTGGAGCATTGGAGCCACTCCTTTCTCCTCAAAGAACTAGTTGATCTCTCTAATGCCTTATTGGAGGAGCCAAGGTGAAAATTTCTTTTCTCATATAATGAGGGAGTATATATAACCAAAGGTGACTCTTCGACTACTCTCATTATTGTTTAAATTCCTATGACTTTTAAAATTACATGACTCTTTACATTCCATGTGTGTCCTTTAGACTTCCACTTTACAATACATTTTGAATACAATATACATCATCCACAATAGTGATGTGGCATATGACCACTCATGTCATGACATAACATGACATTGCTAACATGGATTGCTTGATGATTTGGAAATGTCAAGTCACTTTTGTTGCTAAGAGTTGGATGTCTTCTTGAATATTCTTTCTCTTCACCTTCGCATGGCTCGTTTATATGGAATATTTCAATGATCTTTAGTCTTGGATAGTGGTCGCAAACTAATGTCCCTTCATTTTATCTTAATCAATCAACTTGTAAGTTAACCTACAAGAGAGTCTTTAAGCATGCTTCCCTCATTATTCTCCTTCTCCATCATCTTTTCATGACATGATAGGGTACCTACTCCTGCAATTCACTCATGATGAGATGACGTCAATCCAAAAACTCCCTACTCTAAGATGATGCATTCTAATCCATCAACTAAGCCGAAAACAAGTGACATACTGGGAAGAGAGACTCATTGAATGTGCAATGCATATCTATAGTAGCTAGGGGAAAATATTGAGCTCTAAGACTGCATAGTGTGCAGCTCAGGCAGGTCTGAAGGACAAGACTGTAGAGTTTCTAGAGCTAGTGGGATAGGCTATGGGAATGGACACTAGGAGAGCTAACTCAACAGTTTTTGGAGTCAAGGGAGGTTGGGATATTGTGTAGATGCACATTTTCGGGGATCAAGGGATGATATTTAGGATTGAAGATGTGAAGTGCACAGTTTAAGTCAAGCTAGGGACATGTCTACGTAATTCTGGAGGTCAAGGTCGGGGCTTGGGCACAAAGGTTGCACAAGGAAGCAGTCATAGGAGGTAGGAACTTTTCATTGCATAGTTCCAAGAAGCATGGTCATAACTAGAGGACTAATATTGCACATTTCGCATCTCGGGAGAGGCCCAAAGAGACTAGGTTTCTCAGCTAGGAAGTTTTTCTGAAAATGGCTAAGTGTGGGATCGGTGAGAATGGTGATGAACTATGATGAACCTTAACTATTATCACACATTTACCTATGTGTGATAGCTTTATGACAAGGTACGAAAAGTGTGACACTTAAGATAGACTTTGGGACGACTGTGACAACACTTGTATGAGAGTGCTCAAAACTTTGTGAATGAGTGCAACAAATGTTTACATAGTTATAACAACTCGTATACACAAAGAGAAACCTTTGAAAACATCAGAATATACTTGTACACATTACACAATAGCCAAACATGCCAAAATATGACAGTTTACCCAACATGCAAAAGGTAACAAAACATTACAAGAAATCTCATGAAATAAGCTTTAATGTTTGTGACAAGAATATACAAGACCAAGGAAGGCTCCGAAATTGATTGTAAGGAAAAATTTTGGAGGGTGTTGCAACAGCTACAACATGTTACTAATAGATAAATATATATATCCCTATCTAATTTTTCTGAGATATTGCATGCATTTTGAAAATAAAGGAAAAGAATGAGAAGAAAAAATAGTTATATAATGCTTTTCCTTAACATTGTATGAGATCTAATTGATCCTATCTTAGCTTTGCATCAATACACTTGCACACAAGGAAAAAATACGAAAATATTTATCATTTATCATTTTCCAAGTTGAATAACATAAAATGATTTAAATAGTAATTCTAATTTAATTACTCAAGAAATTAAAACTCCATTCAAAATGACAAATGATCGACAAAATATAAATATATTTTGGGGTAAAGAAGATAGCTATATATAAATACAATGAAGGAATAACAATGAATTTGATACCTAAGTCTTGTTCCTATATTTTTCTACAAATTTTGAGTCCTCTCCTTAGACACAAGTATTCCTTTGTCTACCAGTACAATCTTGAAACTTTCTATTGTGAATTAGTCAATTGAATGGTTGGTTGAAATTGACTGGAGCTCCAATATTACTAGGAGAATTGATGCGCAATTCTCTCTCAACTTAGATTAAATTATAATCAAATATACTTTGCTAAATATTTCTAAAGCATGAGGATGATTTCATTTTATTGTCCCTAGTGTTCCCTTGATTCATGTATTTATAGGATATGGAGGTGATATATTAATGTTGCATGGAACACATGTAATACATGTGTTAAATATGCACAATATTCATGTGCAACTTTTGTCTTTTAATAGTTCTTATATTTTAGTTTTCCTTGTGCTTTTTCTATTTAGAAATAATAAAGAGATGACGAATATTCCATTGGAAGCTCGTGACCAACTATTTTTCTTTCTTAGGAAAAGCATGGTTGATCATGTTAGTAAGAAAGTTATTAGTATGTGTACCAAAAATGCTTCACTTAATTCATTGGTGACTAGTGACCTTAACAAAGTATTGAGCTAAATTAGGAATTGGAAAATAATAAAATATTATTGACCAAATCAAAATCTAGCTATTGAGAGTACTTTATTATATTTTTTGGAGAGGGAAAAGATATTCAAAATGGTCAAATATTTTTGTTCGCTTGGGGTAGATCAATTGGAAATGGTCATGTAAATGAAGTCTCACCAAATTGGAAGTCTTGGGTTCACCCCGATCGGGTTGAGAAGTTCGACAAGATGACTATGTAGTCCTACCATTCTTACCAAAAAAAATGTTCAAATATTTTTATTTAGAAAGTGGTTGAAGTAATTAAGAAATAAAAATGCTTTATTAATCACTTTGTGAGAATTAAGAAATAAATAATTATTTAGTGGTTTAATAATTATCCCATAAGGAAAATATAGAATAAATAAGGAATAATAAATAAATATTGATTTATTTAAATATTCCAAGGTGCCAAAGTCAAAATTAATTAATAAATAATTATCAAATGATAAATTAATAATTATTTCTAGAGAAAAAGAAATAAATAATGATATATTCAATTATTCTCATGGGGTTTTTTGAATTTTAATTAATTTAGGAAAAATAGTTTACTAAGTTATTTCCTATGGTGAAAGTGAAATTACCATGGTAAAATTAATCCTACATGGTGTATTTTGATCCACCTATTGAGAAATGGCTAGGTGATCATTTTTTGGGTGATCACAGATCATCGTTGTCACTAGGAACAATTGTAGCATAGGTTCCCTTTTGATAGGAAAACCTTTATTGAAGTGTCTCATCTTGGTGCAAGGGTGCATACTAGATAAAATAATATTTATTTGGTATAGGGTGTCAAATATAATCATGACAAGTATGTTTTTTAATCTCAAGCAAATTGCATTTCTTATTACTTTTCTTGTTTCACTTTTAATTGACCAACATTTTTTTGTGTTTTTATTTTAACTTTTTTCACTTCGAATATTTTTTTGATTGAGGGGAAAAAAATCATAATGTCCTTGAGGAGGCATTATATTATTAATAAGAAAAAATTATTAGGGATTGAGCTAGAGGAAACTATCGACAATGCAACTTTCCTAGGGTTGTAATGCAACTTGAATTCTCTCTTTTCCTCCATCCTCTATTGTATCCATTAGTAGTATCATAATCTCAATTGTATTTTTGTATAATTGTGTTTCTAATATATGTACAATTTGTTTTGTGGCTCTTTAGTGAGGGTCATAGTGACATACCGTATGTGGGATGGTTATTTGTTTAAAGTAGATCATTTTTTTTTCTTGTAGGTTGGTAAAGAAGCATTATATTACTATATAAACATAAAGTACATCATAACTAGTTGGTCTACTAGATTGGAAACCAAACCAACTGCAATTTAAGATAGTCTTGACCACACATTTCACCAGGCATTCCATAAGGTTTTTTTGTCTTTGGTATCCCTTATACATATCTACAAAATTAACTTTACTAGTATTGTTGCTTATCAATTTACCACTTGAAGGCAGTCTATCTATAAGTATATCTTCTTGTTATATGCCTACAGACCTACCTATCACTATATTACTATTATCTAGCCCAAAAGGAAATGGACTTATGATCATTTAACTACAGGAATTAGTGTTTCTTCCACCACACCTAAAACAGACGAAGCTATTGATTTTGTCATTGGAGTTGTTGATGCTACCGCCTCCTCTCCTTGAGTCACTAGTTGCTTGTCACTTGCTCCAGTTGCCTCCCTAGCCCTATATTTCATGAGTCAGGCTGACTCTCCCAGTTCTTGCGCCAGTGTGATATCCACATTATGTATATATTTCAATTAGATTGAGAACATCTTGTTCATGTCTCCAATTATGTCATCTTGCAGATGCTCTATATTCACCACCCTTTTGAGTGATTCCTCTATAACTCATAACCTCTGCTCAATAGCCTTCAACTGGAGTTGGTTCTCCATTAGTCTCTTAGTTCTATCCTCCATCGCCTCTGATTCTAGCTTCCCTACTAAGTTTTTGACATGCCACATTGTCTCCAATTTTTTATGATACACTGTCGACCGTGTTCATGATTTCCTAGTGTCAATAATTCAGTAAACTTCTTCTTCAATTTTTCTATCTGCGATGTTCCTACGCAGGTGCCTAACCTCATTCTGCTAGATTTCGACAATTTCTTTCCCTTTCTTTGGGATAGTCACATGGTAACTTATTTCAGCCTCCCTCGCCACATCTTCCATCCTCATCCTCTTACCAATTGCTGAGCTCTATGCCTCTGCACATGGCCTACCCCTCGGCCTACCACTAACATTTCATCCCTTCACCATTACTATCTTGGGAGTCTCAATTATCAAATTACCAGACTCTCCCTCACTGCAACACCACCTTCTATTCTTCAGCCTTATCTCTAGACTACCTATACTCCTTCCAACCTTATCATATAAAGGAAACATCCATAACAGGTCATATTGTCCTGTCCTTTTAGCACCTTCCATGTCTAATTTCAACAACTTCTAGATATCAATGATGTTATAGTACAATTGTGCGAGTTTGGGGGAATCTTCCTCCTCATTCACCTTTTCACTTGGTTTATCTAAACTCATTATTGCCATAGTATTGTTCCACTACATCTCCCCTCTGGTCCTTGTACTTCTCCATGCCTCACGCCATCCTTTCCAATTAATGTTTCCTCTGGATGGATGATCGCTTGAAACTAAATTCCTTTCCTTCCCATCACCCTCCACCATTTCCTTCGTATATTGTAGACACGTACCTCCTCTCTCTTCTCTATGGTCCGCTACTTGTCCTACCATGCTAATCGTTATGCATTCATTTCTCCAGGTGGGTCTCTCCCCTGATCCTAGCCCACCCCTTGTCTTTTTATCCTCCCTTCTAATGTGGAGTGATCACATTATGTCTATGCTTGATAGTCTTCCTCTAGTTGTCCCTCTGGCAGGTCATCCTAGCCCAACTTGGTAATCCACCTGGCACTCTCCACCCCTTCATATTTCACTCTATCCGCCAATGCTTCAGTTGAGCATTGTACCAAGGAAAATTCCATCATTTTTAGCTCCTCCATGTGGCTCTGAATCCTTTGGATTATCTATGTGAGGCGCCAATTCTTCGTGACTTTGTTTAGGTGACTACCATATTGCAACCGACATGCCTCCTGAATTACCAATGTTGAATCCCCTTCCACTATTACATTCATAAATTTTTCTCAGCACAACATTTCCATCCCATGCTCTAGGGCTTTGAACTCTATTGCATTATTCGTAGTCTGACCCATATTGTTGAAGTATAGCCTTCGAATGTTACCAGTCAAATCTCGAATGAGCACTCTGGCGCCTGCCTTGCTTGGGTTTCCCTTAGATGCTCCATCAAAGTTTAGTTTCCAGAAACCCTCCAGGGGAGCCTGCCACATTGTAGAGCCCAACTTTATGTGGCCCTCCTTGGATCTGTTGGTCATATCGCTCAGGTAATCTAGGTTGAAAATTTTTAGAATTTTCACTTCCTGAGGGGAGGGTTGTTCCTTTGAGGGTTTAATTATTCTTCTATTGATTGTCTCCTTAAGTTGACGGTGAATTTCTTCCATCAAGTTTGCAATTGGGAGATTTTTTCCACATAATATTTGGCAGTTGCATTCCTTCCAGGCTTACCAGAGGATGAATCCTAGAATTAAATTCTAGTTCATATTCACCACTTCATTCTTAGTATACTTCAACTGCCATTTTTTAATAGTTTCTTGTATACTTTCCTTATTTATGTTCATTTGTCTATAGATAATGGTCAACCACTCCCATAGAGATTTAGCATAGCTTCAAGTGTTCAAAATGTGATTAAGGCTTTCCTTTTCCCTCTCGCATAGGAAACACCATGACGGACATGTCATTCCTTGCTTTACTAGATTTTTTCAGGTCAAAACTTTCCTGTGCAAAATTAACCACAAGAAAATTTTAATTTTTAGTAAGTGAGAGGCCACCTAGACTTTTCTCCATGATGGGTCACTAATTTCATTATGTTCATCTCTAAGATATGCCTTGTCTTCCTTCATGTTTAACTCTCCCCCCTCTCTTTGTCCCCATCAAAGTTGGTCCTGGTCACCATTCACTGGGACTTGCCTTTTGCTGAGTTCCACTGTAATATCTTGGATGCTCAAATCCCCCAAGTATGACTAATGAAATATTTTTAGGTTCCATCATCTCCATTTGTTATTCTCCAATCCTTGAGCCCAGAATTGGTTGACCTCCTTGTACCCCTGTCTTTCCATGGCTACTTGTAGATCCCACCATTCACATATGTTTAATTTTAGTTGTTGTTGCGAGGCATTCTCCCATAATAAAGCATCCTTTCTGTGTCTTATTTCCCAAAAACAATGTTGTTGTATGATTTCTCGGTTATTCCATGTTAGGTTCCATATAGCCTGTGAAAATTCATAAATTGGAACCCTATTATAGCAACTAATATTATTTATCCTAATTGTTAATTAATTAACAGTATATCTTCTATGGTAAATATCGAAATAAATACACTACAGCCTTCACAAATAAAATTCTGCAGAAAAAAACACTAGAAGCTAAGAAATGCTATCACACAAACATAAAGTTAACAAAATTATTTTTGGACAAAAGTCCTCGGAAAAACCCAATGTGGGAAACTCAGTGCAACAACTTAGGGTTTTATTATTATGTAGCAGTGAGAAATTTTGAGAACAACTAGATGTCGAAATATGGAAATCCTATAGAGAAAAATATTGGAAAAAATCTAGTGAAGAATTTCCTCACCCCACAAGCAATACTTGGCACAACTTTCCTTCATAAAGTCGACCCTCTAACCCTCTGTGTCATCATCTATGCTGTACTACGCAACCTGCATGACATCAAGCCTCTAACTGGTCTCAGATGAATTTGTTCTTCCCTCTTCTAGTTGGAAATATTCTTCTTTGGCACTCTAGGACTCCTTCCTGGCCTCTGGAACTAAAGATGTCTTTCCCTCTCAGTAAATTGAACTTGCATCTAGAAGATATTGTGTTTCCCCTATGTCATCTTCTCTGTGTCTCTTCTACCTCTCTACAAATGCACTCACTAGATATGGAATACTTCCTCTAGCCTCATTGTCTCTGCCCCTCACAAACAACTTTGATCCTCATCTCTCTCTACAAATTGACTACTGCTACTCTAGAAATCGATCTGCTAAGAAATCGAATTGCTCAAGTGTCTTTGTTGGGTCCCTATAATACTAGTGATTACCCCATTACTATTGTAGTTATACCCCTTATTAATATTGTTGTGCCCCTATTGCCCCCATATTGTTATTACTGTGCCCCATAGAATCCCTCTATTGTTATTTTTGTGGCTTTATATTATTATTGTTAGGTCAGCTGGATTGTATTGTGACTCCTTAGACTCCTATATATAGAAAGGAGGTTTTGTCATTTGAATCATCCAAGAATTGTTCATTTATGTAATGTAAAGGAGGTTTCCCCCTCGAAGAGGCTGAATTCTAAGGCGTTGATCTATCTTTTCTATCTTTTCTTGAGCTGGTTTCATAACATTTGGTATCAGAGCTTTGGATTCTAGGGTTTCGCTGCTCCAAACAAGTCATCGTGGCATTTTCGCTATAACTTTTTTTTTCTGTGACGTTTTAGAAGTTGCAAAAAAACCCATTTGAAAAGAAATAGTGCTGAACCTTGGGTCCAAATTTCAGAGCTTTTCGCGTGATATTTACGGAGATATGATCTAAGGAAGTTGGTCTTTTTGCAGACTCCTGAATTACATTCAAAACAGGTGACCTGGGGAAAATTTTCATAACTTTCTCTCTGGGGATCGGATTGAAATTTCATAAGAAGGTACAGAAAGAGGACAGACTGTAGTTTCTTGTATGCATGTTTTAGATCCAAAGGTCAAAACAGTGACTCGTGGCACGTCGTACAAGTTCGCTCTACTGAACTAGTCTATAAGCAAGTCACTGTGGGAGATTTTACATAACTCTTCCTTGGAGAATCCAATTTGGGTCAGACTTGTGGCATTGGAGAGAGGACACAGAGGTCTACTACAGGTCACAAATTTAGAACTAGATGATTGGAAAGTACAGAGATACATCAGAGGCAATATCGAGCTCCTACAAAGTGAAAAAAGGTGTGTAGATTTTCTTAAATTTTTGCTTAAGCTTGGTTTGAAAATTTATTTTGAAGGAATTCAAAGGGCATAGTAGAGCATTATTATCGGTAACTAATGCCCCGAGGAAAGAAAATGCAAACACCTAGTAAGGAACCTGAAAGCTCTAGCATGACTCATGAAGAAGAGGAAGAAATGCAACATGATATATCAAAATTACAAGACCAAGTGCAACAACTGTCCCTTGCACAAAAAGGAACTGAATCTAAGATGGATGGTTTAAAGAAAGATGTAGAAGCTAAGATGAATGGTTTAAAGAAAGGTGTAGAAGCTAAGATGGACTGTTTAAAGAAAGGCGTAGAAGCTAAGATGATTGACGTGGAAGCTAAGATGGATGATTTGAAGATAGATTTGAAGACAGACATGGACGAATTGAAGATAAATATGAATAAGTTGCTACAAGAAATGGTCCCTAAGGGTGAAAGGGTACTAAAGGAAACTCATGATGAGAACAAAAGAAATGTTAATCATGATTCCATAGACGCTAATGTTGGATCGAAGACTCACCATATTCCAAAAATCGATATGAGGAAGTTTGATGGCAAGGATCTGGCCACATGGATATTACAGATGGAGCAATTCTTCGATCTCAATAATGTGGAAAACACACAAAAGGTACATATGGAAACTTTATATTTGGAACCAAATCAGTGTGTATGGTATCAATGGCTTTGCTTTTGTAAACCATTTATCACTTGGGCAATTTTTACGGAAGAATTGATAGCACATTATGAGGATACAAAAAGCAACACTTTTTTTAGCCACTTGATAAGTCTCAAACAAAAGGGTTCAATAATGGACCACATTGAGGAGTTCCAAAAATTGAACATAAGGGTAAAAGATATTCCAGAGGAGCATAGGATTGATGTGTTCATAGGGTCTTTAAAGGATAATATCCAACATGATGTTCGCCTTTGGGAACCTGATTCATTAGAGAAGGCATTCAGGTTAGCAAGAAAAATGGAAAGCAAAATTATGGCAACCAGGAAGCATACCACTCACAACTATAAAGACGGAAGTGTTGTTGCCCCTAGTCTTCCACAACCTATAAGGTTGACACCACAACAATTGGAAGAAAAAAGAGCAAAAGGGCTTTGTTACAGTTGTGATAGCAAATACACTAAAGGTCATAAGTGTGCTGAGAAGAAATTATTCTACATAGATTGTGAAGAGGAAGAAGAAAAGGAGCAAGAAAGGTCAAAAGAAGAGGATATACTCCAGGAACAAAGCCTAGATGAAGAACAAATAAATCCGACCATATCTTGTAATGCATTGGCGGGAATTACCACTCCTCAAACCATCAAGATAGAAGGACAAATCAAGAAGAAAAAGGTAATAGTGTTGATTGATTCAGGAAGCACCCACAATTTTATTCATTGTAAGGTAGCAAAAGAATTGAATTGCTTCCTATATCCAGCACCAGAGTGTCAAGTGATGATTGCAAATGGAGGAACAATAAATTGCTCTGGAAAGTGCCATAATATCAAGCTATCCATGGGAGAATATGTATTGACTAACCCAATGCTTTCCATTCCAATGGGAGGTGTTGATGTTGTACTAGGAGTCCAATGGCTACAATCCCTGGGTACAATAGCTTTTAATTTTCAAGAACTTTTCATCAAATTTTCTACGGAAGGAAAGGAAGTTGAATTAAGGGGTATTGCAGGGAAACCAAGAAAGATAATCAGCTCTAATAGTATGACAAAGCTTCTAAAAAAGGAGCAAAGAGGTGTAATTGCACAATTATGCTCGCTATATGTTTCCACATCAGAATCATCTATTTCTCCAGATCTCCAAAAAGTCCTGGACAATCATTCCAAGGTATTTGAGACTCCCAAAGGTCTCCCACCTATGCGTGATCATGATCATGCTATTCATCTGATTCCAGGAAGTGTTCCTCCAAACATCAGGCCGTACAGATATCCCTATGTCCAAAAGAGTGAAATTGAACGTATGGTTGCAGAAATGCTAGAGGCTGGTATAATTCAACCGAGTCAAAGTTCTTTCTCTGCTCCAGTAGTATTGGTGCACAAGAAGGATGGATCATGGCACATGTGTCCAGATTATAGGGAGCTCAACAAGCTCACTATTAAAGATAAGTTCCCCATTCCTGTCATTGATGAATTACTGGATGAATTGCATGGATCAATTTACTTCACCAAGTTGGATCTTCGTTCAGGATATCATCAAATTAGAATGAATACTGAAGACATTCCGAAAACAACATTTAGAACTCATGAGGGTCATTATGAATTTTTGGTCATGCCTTTTGGCCTTACCAATGCACCTTCAACATTTCAAGGTTTGATGAATTCAATTTTCAAACCATTCCTTAGAAAATTTGTGTTAGTATTTTTTGATGATATACTAATCTACAGCAAGTCTTGGAAGGATCATGTTGAACATGTTGATAGGGTGCTACAACTATTGAAGGAGAAACAATTATATGCAAAAAGATCCAAATGTTTCTTTGGAGTCCAGGAGGTGGAATATTTGGGTCATATTGTATCTCATGAAGGAGTTAAGGTAGACCCTAGCAAAATTAAAGCCATTAAGGAATGGAAAATCCCCACATCCATAAAGCATCTGCCAGGATTTCTCGGGTTGACAGGGTATTATCGCAAGTTTGTTAAGAATTATGGGAGAATAGCAGCACCTCTAACAACCTTATTGAAGAAAGATGCATTTTCATGGACTCCGGAAGCAACAAAAGCCTTTGAACATCTTAAAGAGGCAATGTGCCAAGCACCTGTCTTAGCTACACCGGACTTCACAAAAACCTTTATTGTGGAATGTGATGCTTCAAGAAATGGAATTGGTGCTGTTCTAATGCAAGATGAAAGACCCATTGCTTTTGAAAGTCGTCCAATCAAGGGAAAGTTTTTAAGCAAAGCTATTTATGAGAAGGAAATGTTGGCAATACTCCATGCACTTAAGAAATGGTGACCATACCTAATGGGTAGACACTTCAAGGTTAAAATGGATCATGATAGCCTTAAATGCTTTTTACAACAAAGATTATCCTCTTAAGAGCAACAAAAGTGGGTCACAAAGATGTTGGGTTATGACTTTGAAATCATCTACAAAAAAGGGAAGCAAAATGTGGTGGCAGATGCACTCTCAAGAAAGGATGAGGATGTGGAAGCATTGTTGTGCGCCATTTCTATTATCCAACCAGATTGGATAAACGAATCAAGGGAGGAATGGAAGAATGACGAAGAAGTGTGGGCACTTATTCGAAAGTTACAACAAGATTCCAGTACATCTGATACATTTAGCTGGAAAAATGGTTCGTTATGGTACAAAGATCGCTTATACCTCTGTAAGAATTCCCAGCTAAAACAAAAGATTCTTATGGAATTGCACACTTCTCCCTTAGGAGGGCACTCAGGATTTTTAAAAACTTACCACAGGGTTAAGAAGGAATTTTTTTGGGATGGCCTTAAATTAGATATTCAAAAGTTTGTGGCGGAATGTTTGGTTTGCCAACAAAATAAAGTTGAAACAATTAAGACACCGGATCTATTACAACCTTTATCCATTCCAAGCCAATGTTGGGAGGAGGTTTCAATGGATTTTATCACAGGTTTACCCAAGTCTGAGGGAAAGAGTGTCATCATGGTGGTAGTTGACAGACTTACCAAGTATGCACACTTTTGTGCATTATCACATCCATTTAAAGCCAGTACAGTTTCTACTGCATTTATGGAAACAATTCAAAAGCTACATGGAAACCCAAAGATTATTGTAAGTGACAGAGATCCCATTTTCACTAGAAATTTTTGGACAGAATTATTTTCTTGTCTTGGTACTTAGTTAGCTCATAGCTCATCTTATCATCCTCAATCTGATGGGAAAACTGAGATAGTAAACAAATGTTTGGAAGGATATCTTCGTTGCTTTTTATCTGATAAACATACACAATGGGTCAAATGGTTGCCTCTGGCTGAATGGTGGTATAACACTTCCTTCCATACAGCAACAAAAATGACCCCATTTATGGCACTTTATGGGTATCAACCACCATCCATCACATCATATTTAAGAGAAAATTCTAAGGTTCAGGCAGTGGAACATCACATCGAACATCAACAACAAGTCCTCCAACTCTTAAAGGATAATCTCGTGTTGGCACATAATAGAATGAAACAACAGGCAGATCAACATCGCAGTGAAAGAAGTTTTGATGTAGGTGATTGGGTATTCCTACGGCTACAACCATATAAGAAAATGTCCCTCAAGCAAGCTAAGAAGGATAATAAATTATCACCAAAGTATTATGGTCCATACAAGGTGTTGCAAAAGATTGGTACTATGGCATACAAATTGGAGCTTCCTGTAGCTTCTCAATTGCACCCAGTTTTCCATGTTTCATGTTTGAAGAAGGTTATAGGCGACAAGCTCCCAGTTCAAACAATATTGCCAGAACTTAACGAGGAAGGAAAAATTATATTGGAACCGGAAGCAGACACAGAAACAAGAACTCGACAGCTACCAAATCGTTCAATTTCAGAGTATCTTATCAAGTGGAAGAACTTATCCGCTGAAGATTCCACATGGGAGGATGAGAATTTTATGCAGAAGTATCCAGAACTACTCAAGCGTTGAGGACAACACTTTTTTGAAGGAGAGGGGCATGTTGGGTCCCTATAATACTAGTGATTACCCCATTACTATTGTAGTTATACCCCTTATTAATATTGTTGTGCCCCTATTGCCCCCATATTGTTATTACTGTTCCCCATAGAATCCCTCTATTGTTATTTTTGTGGCTTTATATTATTATTGTTAGGTCGGCTGGATTGTATTGTGACTCCTTAGACTCCTATATATAGAAATGAGGTTTTGTCATTTGAATCATCCAAGAATTGTTCATTTATGTAATGTAAAGGAGGTTGCCCCCTCGAAGAGGCTGAATTCTAAGGCGTTGATCTATCTTTTCTATCTTTTCTTGAGCTGGTTTCATAATAGTCTTCTCCATTACCACATTGACCTCCTCGTATAATCATCTGTTGGAGTACCAACATCCAATATTAAAATGCAATCAATGGCTAGGATCATCTCTAGATTGATCCATGTGAGTTTCTAGATGAATCTCACCTTGATTCAATTAATACTGATTAATTAACCATATTCCCTAAGTTTAGACTTATGAAATATTTAAAAATCGGTTAATAATCTCATTAATTTATTTCTATGTGGAATTTTTAGAACCATTTTTGGGTTTTGGAGATGTCATGTATTGTAGCCTCTTGACCAAATTTTGTGGCTAGAACACATCCGATGCTACAAAATCTAACACTCCCTCTTAGTGAGGAATGTGTTGCAGTCTTGCACTCCCTACCAAAACACCCTGTCTCTACATCATCTCCTATCACGATGTTGATGTTTGGCCATAATTCCCATAAACCACTGTGAAAATATGATATATGTTGCATTTTTTCTACTATTGACATTGTTATATTGCTACTAACATTGCATCTGCACTACAACTCCCTCTCATCTATTGTTTTTGCAACTACAACATCTACAACTAAAAAGCATTCAAAACACTGAATCAATTGTGTTCAGTATGCTGCATTTGTCTCACGAGTCTCTAACTGCTACTAGCATCTGCATTGTCACTAAAGAATCTCTGCTACTATTGACTCTTCACTATGCCAATTGAACTTCTACCAACTCTGCACTACGTTCCCCAACGTCTGACTCTTACTAGTCTCTAGATCTATCACTCAATCTCTAACTACATCAACTGAGACTAATCCATCCTGCTACTGAATATTGTGGGGTCCCGTAGCCAGGTAATGATCCATGAGGTAGACTCCTCAAGGATCTTTCCCATCTATACCACTCTGGGACTACAACACCAAGTCACCCCACCTCACTCCTAGAGTTATATTAGTAAACATAGAAAATTCTTCCTTTAGTTTGGAGGAAATCCTATAGATCTCTGTTGAATATTTTTGTTGGTCATGCTTCTCCTCCTTTTACTCCTTCTTGAGAGGAAAATAGGTACTGTAGTGGTCGAGCTCACTACACCTAAAGCACTTTGCCTTTGATGGGTCCTTCTTCTTCTTCCTCTACTCCCCTTGTCCCTAACTAGGACCCTATGATATGAGGGCCACATTTTCCTCCTCCTTCACCATCTTCGATCCAATTTTTCTACCACTAATGGAGCTCTTTAATAGAGCTCATGTCAACTCCTCCTACAAATAGGCCCACATTATATCCCAGTCTGGTAGCCTATCTCTACCCAATATGCTTTGGACAAAGACCTGCCAATCCTCTAAGATGCTATTGATTTCCAATCGCACTAGCTCTATCTGTTGAGGCGCTACCCCTACAACTAAGAGCTGGTATCGGATCTCCTAAATCCTGGTAAGGAAGGGTTCTATGGCTTACCCTTTCTTCATCTGCATGATTCTAAGCTTCTCCTCTAGGTACATCTTCCACTACTTGGAAGTACCCTGATATAACGTGGAGAGAGCTTCCCACATTTGTTTGGCTATATCTTTTCCATCTATATGTGAGACAACATGATCTCTCACTCCATCTAGGATCAACATCTTCGCCCACGCTATCTCCTTCTTATATTATATCTATTAGTATGCATTGTAAGGAACTACCATTATCACATCAATGTATGCTTTCAGGCCATATTCATCTAGAAGGAAGGACATACTTACCTTCCAGATGATGTAGTTGGAAGCAAAATCCAACCTATCTTGATCACGAAGCATAGCAATGGCCATCTCAATGAACTATCGAAAACTTCCTCTTTCCTTATGCTTGGTTGTTGCTCTACTATTTGCACTCCCTTTTAGAGTGAGAAGATCTACTCACAAATATTGTCAATTTGCAAGTAAAATAGAACTTCTTGAGACTAGAATTTCCCCAAGGAAAATTTTCCTTCTATGTGTCCTCTTCTCTCTTCCACATCAACATTGGCTTTGCTCTAGCGAACTGCTGCAAAAACCTTTGCATTCAGCTATCGATCTACACAACAAAAAATATAAGTTTCCCCCTCTGTCTTGTAGGTTTTAACCCCATACAAAAATTACCTACATACGAATTCTAAGCCATAGAAAATAAACAATGCGAGAGCATAACACATAAAACACATATACATAGATATTTTCCCCTGGATCCAAAAACCGGGACTACCAGATTGATTTTTCATTATATTCCTTTCAATGTTACAATACATACATACATACATACATACATACATACATACATACATACATACATACATACATACATACATACATATATATATATATATATATATATATATGCTGAAGCATCCAATACCATGGACCGAAAACCATCACGCCCAAAAACATGTGTGAAAACCGTGCACAAAACCATAGGTAGGTCTACCCAACCTAATATAGGGTCCAAAAAAAATTTCCCCAGGGCACTGCCCCAGACCCCATAGAGGGGGGCTATCTGGCCCCATCAAACCCCGTGGACATGGGGGATGCCACCCCCCCTGTGACCCCCCCACTGCGTAATCGGTGCAATGAAGGGGGGGCTCCACCCCCACTACAAGCCCCCTGTTAACTAGGGTGGCTAGCCTTGGAAATAATATAAGACAACCTAACATTTTCCTACTTGTTGTTTTCTTTCCATAGGGGGCTATAGGAGAGCTCAGTCATTTATCCATCCCTACAATGCCGATTGTTTCTCTACACCAAGAGAACTTCTTAGAGCTCATAGATTTTCTCAATGCATCTGCAGTATTCTTCAAAGTGTCCACCTTTACCAGCAACACCTTTTTGTCTTCTATCATAGCCCTCACAAAGTGATACTAAACATCAATGTGCTTTGTCTTTGAATGGTAAGAAGGGTTCTTTGCCAAGAAAATTTCACTTTGGCTATCACAGTCTATCCTTCTAACTCCCTATACTAACCCCATACTTGAACACAATCGCTGCAACCAAACTGCTTCCTTGCTTGCATGAGTGGTTGCCATGTATTCTGCCTCTATATTTGATAGTGCCACTATATATTGTTTCTTACTCATCCAACTAACTGCACCTCCAAAAAGTTTAAACACATACCCACTTGTAGATATTCTCTAATATAGATCTCCAGCCTAGTCTGCATCAACAAAGCCATGAATATCCAAAAATCTGTCCAATACTGGTCTTCCTTGGTAGCACAAACCATAATCACTAGTGCCACGCAAATACCTGAAAACATGATTCACTGTTGTCCAATGCTCCTTCCCCAGTTTTGAAATAAACCTGCTCAATACTCCCATTGCATGTGCAATGTCTAGTCTAGTACAGACCATCGCAGACATCAAGCTTCCGACTGCACTTGCATATGGAACACGGGACATGTCATCTTTCTCTTTTTGTGTCTTGGGACACTGTTCAACAGATAAATTTACACCTAGAGGAATAGGAACCTTCATTGGTTTACTATCTTGCATATTAAACCTATGCAATATTGTCTCGACATACTTCCTCTAGTTTAAACAGAGCTTCCTCTTTGCCCAATCTCTTTGAATTTCTATGCCCAAAATATAGTTTGCAACACCAAGATCTTTCATGTCGAATTTGGAGGACAATTGGGTCTTCAAATCTTGGATAATTTATTTCTCATTTCCAACCAGCAACATGTCACCCACATACAAGATCAAATAAATAACATGGTCACCAATTAATTTAAAATACACACAGTGATCTGCTTTGCTTCTAGTGAAGCCAAGTCTCCGTATAAATGTATCAAATTTCTGATACCACATCCTTGGTGATTGTTTTAGCCCATACAGAAACTTTTTTAACTTGCATACCAATTCTTTCTTACCCTTCTCCTCTTTCAGATCCCCATGAAGAAATGTTGTCTTCACATCTGTCTGTTCTACCTCAAAATCAAAGGTAGCAACAACAGATAAAAGTAATCTAATAGAAGCTACCTTGGCAACAGGAGAAAAAATATCACCAAAATCAATTCCCGACACTCATGAATAAACTTTTTCTACCAACCGAGCTTTGTATTTCTCCGCCTTTCCTTTTGCATTTATCTTCTTCTTAAACACCCATTTTCTGCCAATGGGTTTCCTCCTATCCAGCAACTCCACCAGATCCCAAGCCTCATTTTTGTGAAAAGATGCCATTTCATCAATCATGGCCTCTTCCCATAGTTTTCCATCCTTTGAATCTATTGCTTCCTTCACAATTCTGGGATCATCATCAGTAATAGATAAAGAAAAAATTAAACAGAAAGCAAATGGACTATACCTTTCTAGCTACCTTCTTTCTCGAACTGATCTTCTCACAACTGGAGTTTGTGGCTCTTCATCTTCTGATTCCTCTTCTGCTATAGAGTCTAATTCTTCCTTCTTTAGATCAAACTCTATCTTCTCAGATTCCTTTGATGGGACTTCATGTTTAATAACATTTTTCGCCTCTCTGAACACCACATCTCGGCTATACACAACCTTCCTTGTTACTAGTTTCCAAAGCTTATAACCCTTTAAACCATCCTTATACCCAATAAAGATGCACTTTTCAGATTTACTATCCAAATTTTTTCTTTTCTCCTTTGGAACATGTACATATGCATCACATCCAAATACCCTTAGATGTGAAAGAGAGGGTTTCTTACCAATCCATACCTCTTGTGGAGTCTTATCCTCCAACGCTGATGAAGGTGATCTATTGACCAGGTAACATGTTGTCTCCATCGCCTCTACCAAAAATTCCTGTCCTAACTTATCACCACTAAGCATGCTTCTTTCCCTTTCCATCAACGTATTGTTCATTCTTTCTGCAACTCCATTTTGCTCAGGTGTGTATGGAGTAGTCTTCTACTGTGCTATACCACACTTCTTACAGAATTATTCAAATTCTTTGCTGCAAAACTCTCCACCATTATTTGTCCTTGGCACCTTTATCTTTGTCTCTGTCTGGCTTTCCACCAGAGCCTTAAATTATTTAAACCTATCAAAGACTTCAAATTTGTTATTGAGGAAATATATCCATGTATTCCTTTGGAACTCATCTATAAATGATACATAGTACACAGACTTACCTAGTGATGGAACCTTCACAGGTCCAAACACATCAATGTGCACAAGCTCTAATATTTGTTTCAGCCTCTTACCACCAGAGGGGAAACTCACCCGATTCTACTTCCCATATACACAACTTTCATAGAAATCAAAATCTAGAGAGCTATTAGTCATACCTTCTACCATACCTTTACCATGAAGTATTCGAATGCCCTTCTCTCCAATATTTCCAAGCCATTGATGCCATAGCATGGTATTTTCTCCAAAGACCACTAGATTTTCTGCTCCACTTTCAGGAACCACGGAACTATTTCACCCATCAATAATAATGCTACCTTGTAGCTTGTACAAAGTTCCAATCTGAACTCCCAGCATCAATACCATTGCTTCCCAAACCATCTTGCAACTATCTTTCTCGAACACTATTTTTACACATGTATCATCTAGCTTGCCTACAGAAATCAGATTTTTGGCTAATGTAGGAATATGCATAACACTCAGAAGTGTTCTAACCCTTCTGCCTTGCAACTTCAACTTTACTTTTTGGTGACCAACGATTCTAGCCTTCCTATCATCCCCTAAGAAGACATCACCACCATCATATTTCTCATACTCGCAGAACCACTCTCTATGGGGAGTGAAGTGAAAGGATGCACCCAAGTTAATCAACCATGCCTCATGATCTACATGTGTACCATGTCAGGAGCTTTGGATTTACAATCCCTTTTATAGTGCCCTTCCCTAGCGCATTTCCAGCACACCACCTTTACAGGTTTTCTTGGAGATTTAGATCTCCCTCTAGATTTAGATCTCCCACTCGGTGACTTATTTTTGTTTCCGTTCTGGGGCCATCCTCATATAGACAAGGTATCACCATTCTAGCTCTCCATATTTTTATGTCTCATCTCCTCCATTAGCAAGGATGATACTATTTCATCAAACTATAAGGCAGTTGCATTGCTACCTATTGCAATAACCAAACTATTCCACGAATCTGGTAGAGAACACAACAAATTGATGCACTTATATTCATCTGAAATTTTAAGATCAACAAATAATAACTGACTTACGACAGTATTAAATGCATTCAGATGCTCTATCACTGAGTCTCCATCTTTCATCCTCAAGTTATACTACTTTTTCCATAGGAATAGTTTATTCACTAAAGACTTAGATTGGTACAAATTCCCTAACTTGACCCATAAATCCTTAGTCATGCCTTCCTATGATACATTCAACAATACTGAATTTGAGACACACAATTTTATTTTACTCTTTGCCTTTCGATCCAACTTCTTCCATTCTTCATCGGACACTCCCATTGGTTTAATATCCAGATCTACTGTGATCCACTGATCTTTATCTACCAACAGATCCCCAATGTTGAGTTTCCATAACTCAAAACTCTAACCATTAAATTTCTCAATCTTTATCTTTCCATTGCTCGCCATCTTCTTTCACCACCAGAATTGATCTTGCAGATCTCCCATTGAACAGGGTCTACCACAGGTCTGAGAAAAACCTGTCAGAAACAAAGGCATCCCCTTGAAGCCAAAACTGCTCTCATACCAAATTTAGGTTTTAACCCCATACAGAAATTACCTACATATGAATTTTAAAACACAAAAAATAAACAATGCGAGAGAATAACACACATAAAACACATATACACAGATATTTTCCCCTCGATCCCAAACCGGGACTACAAGATTGATTTTTTATTATATTCCTTTCAATGTTACAATACACATATATACATTCTGAAGCATCCAATACCATGGACCAAAAACCATCGTGCCCAAAATCATGTGCGAAAACCATGCACAAAACCATAGGTAGGTCTGCCCAACCTAATATAGGGTCCAATAAAAATTTCCCTAGGGCACTACCCCGAGCCGCATAGAGGGGGTCTACCTGCCCCCCTGTGAACCCCCTGCTATGCAATAGATGCAACGAACGGGGGGCTCTTCCCCCCCTCTACCCCCCCCCCCCCTCCCCAGGTTAACTAGGGTGGCTAGTCGTGGAAAGAATATAACACAACCCAACATGCCTTTGGTATCACTCAATTTGGAAGGATCAAAATTTTTCACCCCTCTCATAAAAATTGGTCTTCCTTAAGCAACTCGGCCTCCTGGAAATAGACTGCACTTCCCTTGGGAATTTTGGCCTACTGTCCACACTGAGCAGTGGAATTCCTTCTTTTCACCTCTAAGATCTTCGGCTTGTTAACTACACTCTAATACGATATGAGAATTCCTAAACTAGAACCCTATTGCAGCAACTGATATTATTTCTCCTAATTTTTAATTAATTAACATAATATCTACTATGACAAATATCAAAATAAATACACTGCAACCTCCACAAATAAAATTCTATGGAAAAATAAATACTAGCACAGGCACATAAAATTAACAGAATTATTTTTGGACAAAAGTCCCTGGAAAAACCTAATGTGAGAAAAATTGTGCAGCAGCTGTGAGTTTTATTATTATGCAAGAGTGAGAAATTATGAGTACAACTGGATGCCAAAATCTGGCAATCCTACAGGGACCAATACTAGAAAAAAATTACTAAACAATTTCCTCACCCCATAGGTGATTCTCGGCACAACTTTCCTTCAGAAACTCCGCCCTTTAACCCTTTGTGTCAGCCTCTCTCCAGCTTGCTTGACATCAAGCCTCTAACTAGTCTCTGAGGAATTCATTCTTCGCTCTACTAGCTAGAAAGATTCTTCTCTAAAACTCTAGGACTCCTTCCCAACCTCTAGAACTGAGGACGTCTTTCCCTATCATCGAATCAAACTTGCCTCTAGAAGTTATTCCGTTGACCCTGTGTCATATTCTTTGTGGTTTTTCTGCCTCTCTGCAAATTCACTCACTGGATTTGAAATACTTCCTCCGACCTCACTATCTCTGCCCCTCACACACTGCTTTGATCTATGGCTCTCTTTGGAAACTGACTCCTACTACTATGGAAATTGATCTACCAAGAAATTGAACTGCTCAAGTGTCTTCTCCATCACCACATCAATCTCCTCTTATAATCCTTTGTTGGAGCACCAACGGCTAAGATTAAAACCTAATCAATGGGTAGGATCATCTCAATATTGATCTGTGTGAGTTTATAGATGATTCTAGCCTTGAATTAATTAATATTGATTAATTATCCATATTCCCTAAGTTTAGACTTAGGAAATATTTAAAAAATTGTTACTAATCTAATTAAGTCAATTCTAGGTGGAATTTCTAGAAACAATTTCTAGGTTTTGGAGATCTCGTGTATTTTAGCCTCTGCACCAAATTTCGTGGCTAGAACACATCCAATGTTACAAAAAATAACATAGTCGACCCCTAGATTGAACCCATGAGCCTTATTAAGTCTTTTATTTGGAAATTAGGGGCATATTTTTCTTTCCATATTTTTCCCATTGAGTCTCCCATCCTTTTAGCCATCTCCACCACAATTTGGAACCATTTGGTCTGTTTGTTATCTCTAGGTCCTGAAGCCTAAGCTTCCTATGTTTTCTGATTTGTGGACCGTGTTCCAAGCCATGAGCACCTATTTTCATTTTTTTCTTTGCCCCTTGCCATAGGAAGTTTCTTTGGATATCCCTTATTTTTTGAAGCACTCCTTTAGGTGTGAATAGAATGGATAACATATACCCTGGCATATCTTGAAGCACCGTCTTTACTAGAACCATTCGACTCGACAAGTTCAACGCTCTCATTATCCATATTTTGATCCTATCTTCAAGGTTAGAGATTACCCTCTCCTAGATGGATTTCTTCCAAGATTGCACTATTAGGGGGACCCCTAGATACTTAGAAGGGCGGGCTTTCCTTTGGAACCCTAGAATAATTGATAGGTTTCTCTGGATAGTAGTGTGGTGTTAAAAAAGAAAATCATACACTTAGATTGGTTTAACTACATACCTAACACTGTCATGAAGGTGTCAAGAATGGATTTGAAATTCTGAACTTCCATTACCACAGGAATTCCATGAAGCATGGTATCATCCACAAATCATTGGTGAGTGATCGCCTGAGCATCCTCATGCAGCTTAAGTCCCTTGATGTCTCCTTCTATGTTGGTCTCTCCAATTGGCCTCCCTAGTCCTTCCATCATTAAGATAAATATGAAGGGAAACAATAGGTCCCCTTGCCGAATTCCTCTAGATGGAAAGAAAGGTCTTGATGGGGCTCCATTAATCATAATTGAAAAACTAGGTGATCATACAATTTCCATAATCCATTGGATCCAGTGTTCATCAAAATCAAATGCCTCTAACATTGATTCTGTATATTCCCAACTTATCTTATCATATGCCTTACATAAATCTAATTGCATGATTATACCAACCTGTTTCTATGTCTTCAGTGAATGATCTACTTCATGCATGTTAGGCCCCTATACTACTATTGTAACCCCTTATTGTTATTAGTACAACCCCCTTATTATATTTGTGTACCCATGTATTCCCCATATTGTTACTGTTATGCCCCATAGAAGCCCACTATTGTTATTATTGTGCCCTTACATTATTATTGTTATGTCGGCTCTGATTATATTATGACCCCTTAGACTCCTATATATAGAAAGGAGGTCTTGTCATTTGTATCATCCAAGAATTGTTCATTTGCGTAATGTAAAGGAGGTTGCCCGCTCGAAGAGGCTTATTTATAAGGCATTCATCTATCTTTTCTATCTTTTTGTGAGCTGGTTTCATAACATTTGGTATCAGAGCTTTGAATTCTAGGGTTTCGCTGTTGCAAACAGGTCATCATGGCATTTTCGCTATAACTTTTTTCTGCGACATTTTAGACGCTAAACAAAAAACACATTTTAGTCGAAATCATTCTGAACTGCAAGTCCGAATTTCAAATATTTTCGCGCTATATTTGCGGAGATATGATCCGAGGAAGTTAGCCTTTTTGCAGACTCCCAAATTACATTCCAAACAGGTGACCTGGGGAAAATAGTCATAACTTTTGTTTTGAGCATCAAATTGAAATTTCGTAAGAAGTTACATAATGAGGACGGACTGTAGTTTCTTGTATACATTTTTCAGATCCAAATGTTGAAACAGTGACACATGGCATGTCGTACAAGTTTTCTCTACTAAACTAGTCTATAATCAGGTCACTGTGGAAGATTTGGTATAACTCTTCCTTGGAGAATCCAATTTGGATTAGACTGGTGGCATTGGAAAGAGGACATAGAGGGCTACTGGAGGTCACAATTTCAGAACTAGAAGATCTGAAATTACAGAGTTACAGTCGCTTCAAGATCAAGCTCCTAAAATCAAGAAAGGATGAGGATGTGGAAGCATTGTTTTGTACTATTTCTATTATCCAACCAAATTGGATAAACGAAGTAAGGGATGAATGGAAGAAGGACGAAGAAGTGTGGCCACTCATTCAAAAGTTGCAGAAGATCCCAAGTAAAACAATATGGCCAGAACTTGAAGAGGAAGGAAAAATCATATTGGAACCTGGAGCAGTCATAGAAACAACAACCCGAAAGCTACAAAATCGATCAATTTCAGAGTATCTCATCAAGTGGAAGAACTTACCTGCTGAAGATTCCACATGGGAGGATAAGAATTTTATACAGAAGCATCAAGAACTACTCAAGTATTGAGGACAACACTTTTTGAAGGAGAGGGGCATGTTAGGCCCCTATACTACTAGTGTAACCCCTTATTGTTATTAGTACAACCCCCTTATTATATTGTTGTACCCATGTATTCCCCATATTGTTACTATTGTGCCCCATAGAAGCCCACTATTGTTATTATTATGCCCTTACATTATTATTGTTATGTCAGCTCTGATTATATTATGACCCCTTAGACTCCTATATATAGAAAGGAGGTCTTGTCATTTGTATCATCCAAGAATTGTTCATTTGTGTAATGTGAAGGAGGTTGCCCCCTCAAAGAGGCTTATTTCTAAGGCGTTCATCTATCTTTTCTATCTTTTTGTGAGCTGGTTTCATAACAATGCGCCAAGATAACATTTTCCAGAATATCTCTCCCTTCCACAAATCTTGATTGTTCCTCAAAGATCAGATATGGAAGAATTGTTTTCATCTGACTGGTTGCTACTTTGGAGATAATTTTGTATAAGACGTTGAAAAGGGTTATCGCCCTGAAATTTTCAAGGGTGTTGTCTGATTCTTCCTTGGGAACAAGGGCTATAAAATTCAAATTCAAGGCTTTGAGAATCATTTCTCACTTCTATGAATCTGCCACCACCTCATATATATCAAATTTTACTATTTCCTAGAAAGCTTTAGAAAAATCAATAGTAAATCCATCCCGCCCAGGGGATTTTTCATTCACTACCAGGCCACTTCATCCATTGATACCAGCTTGTTTAAGTTCTTGTTTTGAGCTTTTGTGATCAACTTCAGCATATGCCTCACAATCCTTTGGATATTCTCCCGTCTCTCTACTTGGGGTTCTTCTTCTATATTTTGGAAGTGCTAGACCAAGACCTTCATGTCTTGATGAGCTTCAAAGGTTTGCCCCCTCTCATCCTTTATTCTAATGATTTTATTGGAGTTTATATGTTCTATTTTGAACGGCGAAATAAATTAGTGTTTCTCTCACCCTCCATGAGCCATAACACTTGATATTTATGCCTCCATAGAATTTCTTCTTGTTTACATCTATCTTCGCACTTCCCTAGTAGCTCCATTTCCTCTTCTCTTTTTTCCTCTGAATAACCTTCTGAGATCAGCCTCTATTATAATGCTTCCATATTCTCTTCCAATTCCTTTTTTGCTTGAAATATGTTCCCAAATTTTGTCTTGTTCCACTTCTTTAATTTCATCTTGATGTGTTTTAACCTTTCCCGTAAGGTATACATTTTAGAGCCTCTGACTCGTATCTATTCCTCCCACCATCCTTTGATATTCTCCATAAAGGCAGGGTGGTCCAACCAAAAGGCTTGAAATCTAAAAGGCCTATTTTTTGGAATTGCTGACAACTATATCATTAAAATCCCTGGCCAATGGTTAGAACCCCCACACGGAAGGATATTTGTTTTTGCATCTACCACTCTTATCAGTAAATCTTCTAAACTTAAAAACCTATCAATTCTAGATGCAACTTGATGTTACCCTCCTCAATTATTACTCCATGTGAAGCATCCATTAAAATTTTCCATGTCAATGAGGTTGGTCGCCTCAATGAATTCCTTGAATTCTTCACATGGAAAATTTTAGGGGCTAATATTCACCCAGTGGGCTAATTTTCCATGATTTTTCCACAAAAAAGATTCACCAATTTCCAATATTTATAAAATATGATTCACCCAAATTTTAAATATAAAATTATTTTACCTTAAAAATCGCGAGCATTATATAGAGACTATATATAAAATCATTATAAATTTGAATAATTTTACAAATATATCAATAAAAAATTGATAGTTTTCATAATAGGGATTAGTGAGATTTGCCAATGTTTTTAAACTTCAAGAAAATTTTCCATCCTTAAAATTTTCCTTGATTCTTCATCATCTTTGTCTACTCATCTTTAGCCTCCTTTATTTTCCAAAAGAGAGGTAATCATATTAAAGTCTACCCCCAGAACCCAAGGGATATGCCCTTTCCTTATTTTTATTTTATGTGGATCTTGAAGGATTTTGATCTTCTCCTCAGTTCTTTGAGGCCCATAAACATTTGTAAACACCATTGTACCTAGGGTTCCTATAACCTACATTTCTACCAATAAGTATGATCTTGTTTCTTCCAAGTCTAGTAAGATCAAGGATTGGGGGTTCCAGCAAAACGTGAAACCCCCTGCCGAGCCCTGCACTTTCGCCTGTTGGAAAATTGGCATTGTCTAGATGGTCAGTGGCTTAGTGAAGGCATTTACAAGAGTGTTGGAATTGATGTCAACAATCATGCTGGGGAGATTTTTTGGGCAGCTGGCATTTCCTAACTATTGCAAGGAGTGTTGGCATTGATGTTAACTAGACTAGCATAGATGCTTGTTGCAATAGATGTTGGCAGTGATGGCCTAGGAGGAATCCCATGGTTTTTCATGGCTCAATATTATTCCTATGATAGCTGCAAGATTTAAGTAGAAAATCATCACAGTAGTAGGATTACTAAAGAATCTAGGAAATTATGGTTACAGTGATGGACCAAGTGAAAGTCCATCATAGCTATAGGCTTCATGCAAAGGATCACCATGGTGGGTGTGATTTCAGATGTCCGGAGAATCGAGGAGAAGAAGAGTGGAAGATATTTTGGAGCCATATTATAGGTAGCATATGGGCTCAAATACTACATCGAACCCTCTCCATTGAAAATTTCTCTAGAATAGCTTTCCAATGACATGTGGAAGTCCAGAAATGGATTTTTGGTTCAAATTTTATGGCCTACTGAATTTCAGGGACTTGAAGCCTTAGGCAGGAAGGAATATAGGCATGTCGGCACTCGCATATCGGAGGTAAATAAAATTGGTGCATCACAACATTAAAAGACAAATATATCTGCAGTCGCATTATTAGCGCATCACATTATCAATGATCGATGATTGAAGGAGATCAAGACATCAGAGATCGGTGAATCGATGCATTAAAATGTCAGAGATTGGTGAATCACAATATCAAAATTTTCCAAGTGGTGAACCTTTCAAATTTTGTGATATTGTTAAAACGTCGATAGTGTTAAAAGCTACTAGCAATGCCAAAAGAGAAATAATAAAGGAATTGATCACAAAACCAAAGGTGAGTGAGCCCTTTTATCTCTCATCTAGCAAGAAACATGGTGGAACTTGATTGGCTCTGATAAGGACACATGGCAACATGTGATTGGCTCTGATAAGGACACATGCCAGCGTCTGGTTGGCTCCAATAAGGTACAAGTGGTAGTTGATTTCAGCATGATGTGGCGGTATGAAAGGACACGTGGCAGGAAATTTTGGCATTTTGATATGGCCTAATGGGCCATATCTAGGTGACACGTATTACCACTCAGAAGTTTCCACGTGGTAGTGGTGACGTCATATCGGAAGTTGGTGATTAGAGGATTGAGGATGTTGGCACTTTGTAACACTTTATAAAGTTTCGATGGAAGGGGCCATGATGTGTTAGCGCATGGTCAAGAGGAAACTAATAGAAACAAAGGTGCAGAGAAATAATAAAGGAAAAAAAGTCCCCTAGAAGAATTCTAAAGGACTTAGGTCCTTAAGGCTAAACCTTTGGTCACTGCACCTAGTCCTATGGTGGAGATGAGAAAAGGGGCTAACTGAAAAGGGCCAAGGACATCGAAACCCATTGTTTTCATAATGTCTTTAAGAATAAAAGTCTTGTTGATAACACTATTCCAATAATACAAGACATATTGGGCTACAATAGTGTAATCTGAAAATGGAATGTACTTGATAAAGGGTGCATGGTATCCATTTCCAATAATGTAAATGAGTACAAAAATACTTCCAGTTTAAATCTGAAAATGTGAGAACTTCTTATTTCTTATACAGAGATAGACTGTAGGGGCATTTACTGGATATGTCACCTCTAAAGAGAGGATGAGATCCAGAGGCTTCCTGACCCTCTATAGGCTTTGCCTTAAGAAATAATAGAAGTAAACACTCAGATGTCATTAACATACACATGCTTGAAGCTTGATGTCTTGCGGAATAAAACAAACAAGTCTGAGTAGCTATTTAGGTGTTTATTTGTGGATGTAAATTATTTAAATTTGTTGTTCAACACAATATATCAGATTTGTTTAGTGTGATTTCTTCAGCAAATAATGACACAAAGATGATGAAGCAGTTCACCCCTCCTGGGCTACATATGCTGGACCAAGCCTCCTAAACATGGGCTTGTCCTCTTGTATTAATAATTTTGCAAAGGCTAATACAAGTAGATAAGTGCCTCTAAAGGCAAATCTGACTGTAAATACAAAATCAGAAGATAGGAAACAGCTAAAAATGCTCTTCCCCAAGCACTAAATTGTGAAATTGTACCTTAAATAGTACTTTCTTCAAATGGCCTTGGTGGCCCTTAAACTTCTTTGAAGAAATTAGAGGTGAATATGACCTCAAATGGTTTTGAAACCTCTGCCAATGGAATCAAAAGGTTGAAGACAGCAGAAGTAGGCCTTTGAATCACCGAAAACGGATGAATATAGCCCTCAAATAGATCAAGCACTAAAATGGCCCTTGTGGCCCAAAAAGTTTCCCTAAAGAAATTCAAGGTGACAAATGCCTCAACAAGTAAAAAGAGCTATAGAAATGGACTGAGAACACTGAAAACATTCAGAAATGACCTTCGTTCCACATTCAATGGCTGCACACATCCCAATGCAGCTCCCAAACTAATATGGCCCTATTGGCTCCTAGAACTTCCATGAAGCAAACTCACCTACAAGTGACCTCTGTTGACTATGAAACCTATGCCAATGGCTTCAGAAGGTTGAAGAGCCCCAAAATAAATAAATAAAATCGTCCAAAAAGGACTCTCCTAGACAAATTTATGGCTCATTCAATGAACTGCCTGTTTTCCCTTGAAAAAACTCCAGTTAACTTTAGTTAAGGGCCAGATAAGCCTGCCAAATATGGAGGGACCACCAAAAATGGTTCCTCCACCCAAAATCCACCAACTTAACCGTGACCATTGGATGAACTGTCAGTTAAATTTAATTCCATGTGACCAGATTTGTTTAACTAGTGGTTATCCTTAGTTTTTGTGCTAGCACTTTAGTTGGATGGGTTGATAATTGTGTTTCCTGTGGGATATGTGACCAACATTAATGTTGGTTCCGCATTAACCACTGCATTCAAGGCTTGACCCACGGTTTTAAGCTCTGGTCCTATGTATAGGGGGCTGGCCCCCTTTGGTTTTTCGCCCAAACCAAATTTAAAGTTCAAATAACATTAAGCCCACTCCCATAACAAGTCTTGTGGCCATGGCATAATGGTAAGGTATAGTGCTTGCAACCCAGAGGTCGCGTGTCCAATCCATGCCAAAACCAAAATTTTAGTAATATGCCCAACATATATTCTTACTCACCTTGGGCCACGTGGCGGCCTTTGGGCCTACCACATGGCAACTTCTATTGGCCTACCAAAATGGAATATTCTCAGGAATATTCTGTGGACTATTTCAGGAATATTTTGTGGAATATTCTATTTTAAATTTTGTTAAAAAAAAATTCAAAATTAAGGGTCATTAGGCAATTTTCTTTTTGGCATAACTTCCGCATATGGAGACCATTTTTCGAACTATTCGTGGCGACGGAATCAAGAGGATGAACTCTGTTCGGTCATTTAGGTTCAAACTAGTTCTGAGCACTTTCATTTTTAAGCATTTTTCGACACTTGGTCTTGACCTCCTGATCACACCTCCTAAATGAGAGACTTTTGGTCCCCAAAATCTTACTGAAATCTCTGAATTGAATTGTACAGCAAATGAGAGAACAAAAATATCCTCTTCCGTTCAGCCAAATGAGTAGAAATATAATCAAAATCTCCTACCTTGCCAACTATTGTCATGGCCAATTTTTGCTGAATAAGCCAAGTACTTGTTGAATCCTGACCAAGCTTTCTCTCCAAACAAATATGAAATTTGTAGAAACTAGCAAGGACACTTGCTAATGTATGAGCTGAATTATCCCACTGAATATGCAGGCTTTCCCATGTCACTATACCCATCAATGGCGACCTCTTTCTCCAAAAAGAAATCTAAATGTGACTTAGGCCAATACCCACAACAAACTTCCAAAAATGAAGTAGTTGTAGAAGAATGCTTGTACCAGATGTAGCATGTTGAAAGTAATGCAAATGCTCATCCCAAAATCTTGGAATATGTGCTGCAAAAACTTCTCAAAAAGAAGTACAATGGTTCTGTTCATGAACAATAAAAGTAAGAAAACCATAATGAACCCATCAAAGACCCATGCTGAAATTTGAGGCCTCTTTGCTTGCATGCTTTTCCACATGTGAAACTTCCCTTTCCACATCAATAATGGAATCTTTGGTTCCACCTTTGCCAATATTTTCGTCCTCTTGCTGCATGTGTGTGGGACGATGAGTTGGATGTAAAGTCCAACAATGAGAGACAATATGTCCCTTCTTTTGGAAAAATGTGCAAATATTATGCACCTTCTTTGAAGGTAGTCTTTGCTTCATCTGTTTCCTATGTGCTTTCTTCCTTATCTAGCATCTCGAAACATGATGATTAAATTGACTACAATATGTATAAGAAATATTTCTTCCATTAAAGCATGTAAAATTTGCATGCCTTGTAGAAACACAATCAAATTGATCATGAGAAGATGTATACCTCTTGTGCTACTTTGCAAGTTCATCCTTTTTGCCTCCATGAGGAGATGAACTAGTAGAGGCTCTAGTTTTCAATTGCAGACTAACATCATCGTTCTTGTCTTGAAAACTGCCTAAAATTGCATGCTTCCATAAGCTGCATTTCTACCATCTTCTTGCTGCAACAAAGACTTAAAGCAATGGCAATCATATTTGAAACAAATTTGACATATTTGTCTCATGGAACTTGGAACAAGAGTTCTCTTTGATTTAGCCTCACATGCCTTCATGGCTTTTGAGTCTTCGCCATTAGATTTCACATAACCAAGTCCAACCTTCTTGGGTCGCTCCTCAATAGAAATAGGCTCAACAATGCCTTGTGCATGCTTTCCTAATCCTTTGCCTTCATAACCCATCTTAATCATTAACTTGGATCCTACTTGGACTAGCCTCTTGGGCTTGATGAAGCTACAACTCCATATCATGCAATCTTTGAAGAATTTCTTCCTTCTCCTGCTTCATGGCCAACAATTTCTCATGAAGCTCTGTGCTTTCTCTTCTATCTTCAAACATGATCTGCACTATATCCTTCAATATAAGGAATTCATGCTTGATATCCTCATCGAAGAACCTTGTGAAGGAGGAAACTTCACTTGTAGAAGTTGTCATTATAATGTCAATGAAAAAATTAACTTCAACAATGTTCTTAAAGCTTTTCAAAACAAATGACAAAGCTTTTTCACCCAAATGTCTTTACAGCCATCATATATTCAAGCAACCAACAAGAAACAAATCAAGTGAAAATCTTGTTCAAGCATCCAACATCAATGCAACTCAAGTGAAAATATTGGAGTGGTTTTGAGGTCCTTTGGGGTAAGGAAAATATCTTCTATTCCTTTTTGTCTTCTCCAAGACTTAGCTAATCAGTAGTTATCCCCAAACTTCAGCAAACTCAAACAACATGCAGTTTGTAAAATATTAAAGCAGTCAATCTTCTGCACTGCTTTAAAAACCTTTCAAGCTATACAATCAAGTTATTTTGATTTCAATCAACCAAACCAAGTGCTCTGATACCAACCTGATTTGAAAATGGATTGTACTTGATAAAGGGTGCAAGGTATCCATTTCGAATAATGTAAATGAGTGCAAAAATACTTCCATTTTCAGATCAGTATGGGTCGGTAGCTAAAGAGTAAATGAGCACAGAGGAGTTTTTCATTGGAATAAATGGCAACTTTCAAAGAACTCTGAGACAAGGAAACAAGGACAATGATCCACAGAAAAGCCATGCCAAAGTACTGTGAAACCATGAATAAGCATGAAGATTCTCAGTGATAGGAGTATATTTGCAAACATAGAGGATTGTGCCTGGTTAAAGTGTGCAGGTGGACTAAGAATTCATTCTCAGTATGGAGAAACTATCAGGTGCTCATTCCCATGGTTAATGGAGAGGCAGAGACCAAGATAGATGCAATAGCAGCATGGAAGAGCCATGTCAAGGTACAATACACAATATGAACATAGGATAGTGAGGCAGCATCGATCGGGGGTAGAAAAGGAACAAAACCTAGGAGCTCAGATGAACAACATGGGGGAAGCATCATAGTGGCCAGTGAGAGATAAGTGAAAAAATTCTATATGTGTGCACTGTTGTGTGAGGCAAAGAAGCCTGTTCTGTAGAGAAATTCCGAGAGAGCCTATGTAGAGGTAGAGATCCCGAGAGTTGTGCTCTGTGAGTAAAGGTCAGTAGTTGCATGTGCTGTGTGTGTAAGGCAGAAGAGCTGTGTTGTTGTCTGAAAGGTGAATTATCATGTGTGTTGTGTGAAAGGGTGAAGTGCCTGTGTTTTGTGTGTAAAGGTTGAAGTTCCTGTGCACTGAGAGAAAAGGTTGAAGGTGCCTGTGTAGAGTAGAAGGCTAAGAGTTATGTGTGTGACTTGGAGAGTAGAAGGCTAAGAGCTGTGTGTGTGCCTTTAAAAGAGAAAAAGGTTGATATCTGAGGGACTGTTGATGAAGAGCAGAGAATAGATTTGCAAGGACTGTGATGAGTGATTGTTCTTGAGTAGATGAGTGGGTTGCTACAGAGTGTGCAGAGTGAGTAGAGTGAGTTGAGAACAAATCTGTTATCAGGTAGAGTGGCTACCAAATTATAGAGAACATTCAATTCTTATTTGAGTGTGGGTTGGTGCCTACATACAGGAAGTTAGTGCTTCCATTATCTAGTGGGTGATTGAAAGGGCTTGGGGGTTGGTGCCTCCTGCAAGTTGGTGCTTGCATAAATCCAAGGAGTTGCAAGTTGGTTCTTCCAAAACATCTGTGAGGTTGGTGCCTCACATGGTGCTTCTGGTAAGTTAGACAAGTGTCTACAAATAAAGGGAGTTGGTGCTTCCTGCTAGTTGGTGCTAGCAAATAATCAAAGGGAGTTGGTGCTTCCTGTTAATGGGTGCTCAAAAAATAGATTGATGTAATAGAGTAGGTTCTCTTATTTTAAATCAATAACAAACACAAGCTTGGTGTTTTTTCCCGAGATGGTTTCCACATGAAAAACCTTGCATCTCATGTGCATGATACTCGTGGTGTGTATGATTGTATGTTAATTTCATGTTTCTAGTATATTACATATTGTTGTTGATTATATGGATGGGTGCCCATCTTGAATAAGAAAAGTACAGAGGCATAAAAGTTTAAAATTAACCTTAATACTGATTCACCCCCCACCACCCCCCCCCCCAGTGTTATCATTATTTCCAACAATTGGTATCAAAGCCACATTCCTTCAAGAATATCTTAATTGCTAGAAGGTAGATCAAAGGGAAATAATGGTTAATCCCACTTGGCTAACAACAGAAGGAGTTCCATTTTTAAATGAATCACACCGTGGTCTTAATTATGAAGTTTGGGAGGTTTTAATGTCGGAACATTTACTAGACTTGATTGTTGATATGTGGCACTCCGTATTGAATAAAGAAAAGAGTGATCAAAATGAAAATTCCAAGGAGGTCATCATGAAAGGGTTGTCTAATCCAGATGCTAATAAAGTAAGGAATTGTGAGGCAACAAGGGAAATGTTGGATAGACTATAATGCTTGTATGGTGGAGATATCTATGTGGCTCAAGAAGAGGTTTAGGAGGCTTGTTGTCCTAGAAATGAACCAGAACATGGAGAAGTTGTTTCTCATCACACTCATGTTATTAATGAAGATATCTCAGAGGAGAGACCATGCTTCTTAGAAGGTAATATATTTCCTTGTGATGAATTTAAATAAATAAGTCATTCATTATCTAGATGTTCATGTGAATCACTTGAACATATAAATAGCAATGCACTAGTAGTTGTAATTAATATAGACTTATTTTAGTAGCAATAGAAAATGAGGAATCCTCAGAGGAAGAAGAGATACTTTTAGTGTGTTCATCCATAGGAGAGAATGAGAATACCCTAGGTAGTGATGAAGAATGGATAACCCTTAGACCTATGGAATACTCCATGGACACAAAGATGGTTGTAGATATTTGTGGTAACTTAGCTAGCACCTCTAATAGTGAAGAAAAGGATCTAGATGAAGGGATATTTTTCAGAAAGGGGTTCATCTTGGATCTAAAGGAGATCAACGATCTATCAGAGGAAAATCTCAAGCAAGAGGAGAAACTAAAAATTTATGAGCTTAAGAATGAAAGGTTCAACAAAACATTAGTTGATCGAAACTCTCAACAAGAAGAGGCTAGCAAATTCAATGGGAGGTTAACCAATTAGCTAAGCGAGAAGGAAGCTTACTGTGAGAGACTACAAAATGAGGTAGTCTCATTGAGACATGACTTAGAAAAGTAAAAAATAGAGTTGTGTCAATATTAGAAGCTTAAGGGGAGCACAAATGCCTTGGATGAGATTCTTGTTAAGAAAGGATTCCTGCTCATCAAGGTTGACTTGAGCTTCAAGGAAAAACCAAGATCCAATATTGTGAAGGTTGAAGAATCAACTTCCCATGTAAAGGGAGTCTAAGGTTCCAACAACAACAAAGAAAGAAAGGTTGTTGGATAATAGAAACATGGCATGGAAGTCAACAACAGCAAAAGAAGGAAAGGTAACAATAGAAGGCTACGAAGCAGTATAAGGTAGTGCAACAGAAGAGGGCAAGGCAGCTACAAGAAAGAGTGCATGGCAGAAATGAAAGATGTCATAGAAGGCACATGAAGAGCCATTAGAGGTCCTTTCCTACTCAAGGAAAAATATTACAAAGAAAAGGTAACCTCTTTCATCAAAAGCCTTTTCATGGATATTGTTTTTCTTGCAATAATTTAGGGAATAAAGCCATAAAATGTAGATGGCATGAAAGGAAACAAAATGTGATGGGTAGCAACAACCCAAGAATGCATAAAAAGGCTAAGAGAAGGCATGTTGGACATGATAGGATTTTTGACAAAAAAATTGTCAAAAAGAGTAACTCCTCTAACCCATTCTTAGGCCAAATCACATGCTACAATTGTGGCAAATTTGGGCACAAGAGAGCTAGCTACTGAAATGAGAAGAAATGGAATGCTTCTCATGATATGCATGCAAATGAAACAAATTTGGATTTTAAGACAAGGAGAAAGAATGGAGTTGAGAAGTAAAAACTTGTCTTCAGTTCTCTGTGTCAAAAGAGAAAGATGAAAAGTTGAGGAAGAAATAAGGAGAATGATCCTCTTACCCATGTGATGGACCTCTCTATAAGGCATAAAGGCATAAAATGGATTTGGGTTAAGAAAGAGGAGGTAAAAGAGGAGGTTTCTCTACCCATGTGTAGTATAGAAGAACCTTAAACAATGGAAAAGAAGAAGTTGGAGAGAAATGCTTCTTTCAGAACTCGGCCATTGAAGGTCTGAAGGAAGAAGGGGGGTGATCTTCTTAGGGAGAGTAGATCCGTTTTTTTTCTTCATTGAAGGAAGAGAATGGCATCAAGGGAGGTCAAAAAGTCAGATGGAGGAAACCAAAAAGGATGAAAAGAAAAGTGCATATGATTGATGAAGGTATGGTTGTGTCTTCCTACTGATTACAAGAATAAATTGGTTTATTTTGAATGTATTAGCATTGAAAATGAGAAGTGCGGCCAGGATGAGGAGTACAGAGCAATATCTTATGTTGTGGGAAGAATATGGGTTGCAGTGGAAGTGTGGAATGACAAGAAGCTCACATTCAAGTCAGGTCCACAGGATCAATCCCCATACAGAGGTAAGAAATCATTTGCAGGAGATCAAAGTACATTGGCTTAGGTGGAGTTGCTTTGATAAGCAGTAGCAAGCAACAATGGGCAGCATCCGAAAGGAAGCTTGTTGATCAAATGAAAGGTTTTAATATTTGGTGAAATACTCTTATTTCATTTAAGTTGTAAGTTTGATCATGCATAGTAGTCTTGTGTTCATGAAACACAATTGGTGCATGCTTTTCATGTCCCTTAACCCTCAATTGGTATCATTATGTCAATTGGTTGTATTGGGCTCATGTTGAGTAAACTTGTGTGAAAATGGACATTTCTTTTTGAGAAAAGAAATATTAGAGTTTGCCTGGTACATTTTTCCATTTCTATCATTTCTTTTGGTGAAATTAGTATAAGAAGCAGTCCCTATTGTATGAGAATGATCTCAAGGGAAGAAGTGGAGATGCTAAAAAAAGTGAGCACAATCTCGGAGGCAACAGCAACAACGAAGAAGTGTGAGATGAAATGCATCATCATTAATTGGTATTTGTAGCAGCAACAATACCATGAACCGTTTATTGGGTATCTATATTTTTGATACAAAATATGAATTAGTGGAGAGAATGCTTATCCAGTAGCCATAAGGTGTCTGAAATTGGAAGGAAAATGAAGAGGCAGTACATGTTCAGGGGGAGCATATCAAATATGCCTAGTCTTTGGAGCAGCAATAGTGACAGTCCTAGAAGAGATGTCCAGGAGGCATAATGCACATCTTAGCAGCTAGACTCTAGTTTACATAGTCAGTGATTTCATTGGGAGAGAAAGGAAAATTGTAGCCCCTTTCCATTGATGTCAAAGGGGGAGAGAATTTGTGGAGAAGTTGTGATGGCTTGTGCAGAAGAAGGTAGGCCATTGGTGTTTCATACAATGAGATGTGTTGAAGTAGCATGAGGTTTGTTCATCACATGAAGAGAAGGATGGAATGTTTCCATCAATTCCAAAGGGGGAGATTGTTGGATAGTTGGCATTGTCTAGATGGCTAGTGACCTAGTAAAGGCATCTACAAGTGTGTTGGATTTGATGTCACCATTCATGTTAGGCAGATGTGTTGTGAAAGTTTCCATTGCTTAACTCTTGGCAGGGGTCTTGGCATTGATGCCAACGAGACTAGCTTAGATGCTTGTCACAACAAATGTTGGCAATGATGGCCCAGGAGGAATCCCATGGTTTTTCATGGCTCAGAAGGATTCTTATGATAGTTGCAAGCTTTAAGTAGAAAATCATCACAGTAGTAGTCTTACTTAAGAAGCCAAAAAATGATTATAGTGATGGACCAGATGGAATTCCATCATAGTTGCAGGCTTCATGCAAAGGATCACCATAGTGGGTGTAATTTCAGTTGTCCAAAGAGACAAGGAACATAAGAGTAATAGAGAGTTTGGAGCCATATTAGAGGTATAATATGGGCTCAAAGACTACATTGTACCCTGTCCATTGGAAAGTTCTCTAGAAGAGATTTCCAATAATATGTGGAAGTCCATAAATGGATTCCTGGTTCAAACGTTATGGCCTGCTAAAGTTTAGGGACTTGAAGCCTTAGGCAAGAAGGAATACAAGCATATCAGTGATTGCATATCATAGGTAAGTAAAATTAGTGCATCACAACATTGTAAGTTAGAGATATCAGTGGTTGCATTATCAATGCATCGCATTATTGATGATCGGATATTGAAGGAGATCGAGACATCAGAGAATGGCGAATCGACGAATTGGAATGTTGGAGATCGATGAATCACAATATCAGAACATTCCAAGTAGTGAACCTTTTAAATGTTCCAATATTGTTAAAACATTGATAGTGTTAAAATCCACCAAGAATGCCAAAAGCAAAATAACAAATGAATTGATTGCAAAACCAAAGGTGGGTGAGTTGTTTTCTTTCTCCTCTAGTGGGACATGTGGTGGCATCTGATTGGCTCTAATAAGGACACATGGCAGCATGTGATTGGCTCTAATAAGCACACATGGTAGCATTTGGTTGGCTTTGATAAGGTACAAGTGGAAACTAATGTCAGCATGATGTGGTGGTACAAAAGGACACATGGCAGGAAGTTTTGGTGTTTTGAGGTGGCCTAATGGGCCATATATGGGTGGCACATGTCACCACTCAAAAGTCTCCATGTGGCAGTGATGATGTCATATCAAAAGTCGATGATTGGAGGATTCAGTATTTCAACACTTTGTAACACTTGATAAATTTTTGATGGAAGGGGTTGCTACAGATCCATTTGGGCACATCAATCCCATCATCTAGATCAGTGTTTTAGGGCTCATCAAACCCCAATTTCAGTTGCTACATGCCCTAAACAAGTCACCCTTTTGAATGCCCCCTTCCCAGACAGTTTCATGACATGAAGACATCCTCAAATGACCTTTAGAGGGACCAGCATAGGTAGGCCCATGTAAGGGTGTGTTGCAGAGCAATTAAGTCCATGCCAGGGTGCTCTGCAGAGCACTTTGGCTTCCTTTCACCTGTGTTGGGTGAGTTTGAGTGAAATTCACATAGGGTTTGGGGAATATTCTTATCTTTTGGATTCATCTAGAAGGTTCCCTCACTTATCAACTCCTACGAGCTCGAAAATGGATGAGGAATGAGTTAAGATGCATCCTATCCTCTCATCCCTTCCTCCATGGAACTAATTCTAAGTATGGAAGGCCATTCAATACCACCATTTATGAAAAAACCTCCTTAATATCCCTATAAATTGACCACTCATCTAAGTGATCAGGGGTTGCATTATGTTGAATTGTAAGGAGATAATGTTGTTGTGAGATTTGGCTTTGAAGCAAGTATTGTAATGCTACAAGTTTGTCATGCTTTTGATGTGATGTGGATGGGATCCAAGCTGGAGGAATGACTTTGAATCAGACACAATGGTTGTAATTCCTTCTTCTATTTAATAAAGTGTTTGAACCTTTCTCCCATATGTTTGTATTTTTTTATAATGCTTATATGTGTGAAATGTATCTAATTCCATTCACTTATATTCAATAGATCTTTTGCTTTGATCGATTATTTATTTTCTGTTGTGTTCACAGGTCTTCTCAAGTGTATTAAGTATGGGAAGGAGCAACAAGATCGATACAAAGGAGATGAGAGGAAATCGTAACTACAAGTAGGTCTTCTCATCTTCTCATCTTATCTATTACTTATAGGGAAAGACTAAAATACTTTAAATTGTTGTTCTAGATATGGCTACTTATCTAGGGAATTAGTATTTATCCGTAGATACCAAATTATCCAAAACAAATTGGCAACTCCACTGGGGAAAATCCTCTTCCCTAGTAGCTTATCCACCTCCTACGACATCCTTGTAGACCCTACTTGTTTTCATTGATTGTATTTCAACCCTTTTGCATTTAATTTTGGTCAAAATTTGAGGTTATATGACTCTTGAGTGGCCTCTTAGGAATCATCGCAGGCTTGATCAGGGGACAATGCTCTACAACTCAGTTAGGCCCTCTTTTACCTTCGCTAATCCACCTTAGGGAAAATTTTCACCTTTGGATTGAGTTTTTTACCAAATTTCCTCTGTTTGATTGCTTGCTGATTGATCAATGAATGTCATGTCTCAGAGAACAAGTTTCTATCTCCTTTTCTATACCTACTTTGATTTGATTGATTAATGTTTCTTAAATGTTTTCTTTGTCATTATCGATCCATAGTCAAAGTTAGATTATAGTCGATTAATCTTTGTTCGAAAGAAAGTGTTGTAAAAGTCTTCTTTTCCTTTTAAACAAAACTGTCATAAAGTCTTCATTCTTATTAAAGATTGATTGATTGTATGTGCATTAGTTTCCTTTTATTTTCATCATAACATTAATGGAATCAAAAATAAAAATTTGCATCATTCATATTGTAGTTTTTGAATGCTTGAAAGGAATATCTAGGGAAATTGCATTAGATGTGCTCTTTGCTCTTTTTCAAAGATCTAATTGCTCTATCCCTACTAGCTAAGGTTTTCATTGTTCAATTGAATGAAAATAATGCTTATCATATTAGTTGCATTTTATGAATTGCAAACATACATCACGTGGTCAACCTTGAAAGGAAAATTCTAAAGAAGATCAACTTAAAATTTATCTGAATTTACCTAATGGAGCATTGTCACCTAACGAAAAACATTTAGTGGTTCTAGGCTAGAGACATGTTCTGGTGTCATAAAGAAAAGCAACTGTCACTAACTTTTCTGCAATACATCTCGAGTGTGATACCTCATTCCATTTACATGAGTATATCATAGCTCATCCATGTACCTTCGGGTATATAGGGCGGTGTTACAGTACGTAAAGTATATGCGAATTCTCTCACTCTGTGGTTTTGCATTAGACAATGCTTATATGGATTGGGCCTCCATGTACCTTCAGGTATATATTGGAGGACAACACTAGGTTTCTATCCATACTTAGGTAACTAAGTCGGCCACCTTGTACATTGTGATACACCGAACACAAAATTTGTGGAGATTTCTTGCCCATACTTCTAGGTTCGCCAGGAGGTATTCTGCAGTTCACAATTGGTTGGTAAACCTTTTGCCCAGATTATCCCTCTTTTCTTTTGTTATATTACTTTGATTAAAAAAATATTAATTGACCATGGATAACATCCTCCATGCTCACTCCTTAGTTGATCTTTGGTTGAAACATATGGCAACAAATCCATAGTCCGCCGATCAACGAATCCTTTTGATGGAAATCCTAGTCCTTTTACTCCTTTCGGAAATATTGGTGATCCTTATATGGCTACATTATCCTTACCAGGACTTACCATTGGCTTTCTAGTATGGTTTTTTCAACCTCCTTGGTTCAAAATGTCATGATTTCTCCACAATCGAGTACTCCTCCAACTGGACAAAATCAACCTCCAGTTGATCCTAAAGTTGACCCTTTGCCTTCTTCCTCTTCGCCTGGTGAAAGTATTGGTACTAGTAGCTAGGTGGCTAAGAAGAAGAAGAAAGGGAAGAAGAAGCAAATTCAGTAGAGGGCAACCAAGTAACCATTGTTTTGAATGCAACATGTGATGAGAAACCATCCATCAAGCCTCACAAAGTTCGATATCCATGCAAACTTTGTGCGGGAGACCATATTCTTCGAAATTGTCCTGATATTCCTCAGATCTTAAAAGAATGGTCTTCTCATTCACATCATCCTGTGTCATCAACTTCTAGAGATCATGCTGGTGACACACCATCAACTAGTGGTAGTAAAGTTCATGGAAAGAAGGGTAAAGTTAAGTTTCCCTGTAGGTTATGTGAAGGGAATCACCTCATTCACCTTTGTCCCTATCTGGATGAAGCCAAAAAAGTGTTGGATAACCATCCTGTTTCTCCACAACGACTTCCATCTGGTTATAGGAGACTCATCCTTAATCCTTCACTAGTTGATAAATTGACTGACCAAAATCAATCGTTGGTCAGACCAACTCTCTCTGAAAGTGAATCCTATGAGTCTATACCTGACCCAAATAAACAGGTCGAGGTAACAATTGAATCGATTTCACCTTAAGTTAATCATGCCTTACCCAAAGAGAGTGAATATGATACCACTTAGGTTCTTTTCATTTCTTTATATTCAAATGAGCTTTGGGGAAATCCTCCTATTCCATCAAGATAGGAGGAAAATTCTCCCATTCTTATGGTACCCCCTCCAAGTAGTCTGGTCACTTCCTTTGATTGGAATCCTCTGGTAGGATGTCGTCTTCCTTCTTATGTACCTTTCCAGTTCATATTACAGGTTTGTATTATGATTTTATTTGGTAGTATTATAGATGAAGGTGCATTAGTGAGTATCCTTTCCTCAACTGCTTGGAAAGCACTCGGTTCACCGCCACTTGTGCCAGTTACCCAGAATCTATTGGCTTTTAATATAGGAACTAGTCAACCATTAGGGATCCTTCATCAGTTACCTATTTCTTTGGGAGGAAAAATCATTTATCTGAATGTAATGGTAGTCCCAAGCCCTTTATATTACAATTTACTTCTTGGGCACGACTATGTTTATGACATGGGAGCTATTGTTTCAACACTCTTTCAAGTTATGTGTTTCCCACATGAAGGCAGAATTGTCACCATTGACCAGCTTTCATCTCCCGGTCCAAATTTGGATTCCATTCAAACATATTCACTTAATGGTCCTTTTGTTCAAATGGTATCATCCCTGCCATGGGTTAATTATGTGGCAACCCATTCCATGCCTACATCAACGGACGATCAATTCCATGATGTTGTAGATTATGTATTGGGGGCATTCGAACTAGATCTTTCCTTCCAAAGCATTGTTCTCCCATTTGAGGAGAACCTCTTGGAAGTCATGACCTCTTATGGGTCATGAACCAAGGATATGAGGACAGTTCCTGGTCTTGTGTCGACCTCGTTAAAAAATGAAACAAGGAGTATGAGGATAGTTCCTGCTCTTTTGTCAGCCTTATTAAAAAATGAAACAAGGAACATGAGGATAGTTCTTTTACTGTGTCAACCTCATTAAAAAAAGAAACGACTCCCATGAGGATAGTCCCTAGTCTTGTGTCAACCTTGCTAAAAAATGAAACAAAGGGTATAAGGATAGTTCTTTTACTGTGTCAACCTCATTAAAAAATGAAAAAAATCCCATGAAGATAGTTCCTTGTCTTGTGTCAACCTCATTAAAAAATGAAACAAGGAATATGGGCATAGTTCCTTGTCTTGTGTCAATCTCATTAAAAAATGAAACAAGGAATATGAGGATAGTTCCTTGTCCTGTGTCAACCTCGTTAAAAAATGAAACCAAGGAATATGAGGATAGTTCATTGTCTTTTGTCAACCTCGTTAAAAAATGAAACCAAGGATATGAGGATAGTTCCTGGTCTTGTGTCAACCTTGTTAAAAGATGAAACAAGAAATCTGAGCAGAGTTTTTTTAGTGCCTAGATTTACCTCAGGATGAAAAGGTAGGATCTAGGGCCAACATCAAACCACGCTCAGCCTGGTAGCTAGCCCTACCATGTCGGGAGAGGGCTCTCTCCGGGTCAATCTCAGCAAATTATGATCGATGAGGGCTTGAGATGAATGAAATATCTTCTAATCTTAGGCTAGGTATATGTGCAAGAGAATTTGATTTGATAAAATGATGATTTTTTTGGCTCAGATGGAAAGATGGCTTTTGGGTGCGGGGATTGAGGCTCAATCCTGCAGAGATCTCAATGGGCAAGGTAGGAAATTGTTTTTGGCACTTAAAATTTAATGAGATGGAAGGAATAGATAGGTGAGGTGTTGAAGAGGGCAAGAGCAATCATGGATCCTCCCCAAACAGCTAAAAACATCAAATAACTAAAGCAAACTTCAAGTAGAGCACTGCAATTTCAATGGATTCTACTTACACTCTTGTTTGTTTAGTTCAGAAGAAACAAGATAGAGAATGGCATACATAACACATAAGAAAATTCACAATTACAAAGAAAAGCACTGTACCAAGACAAATTTCCACATGAATCCCAAAGAGTGCTGCAAATCCTAGTCTCAATTCCTTAGCCAAAATGAAAATATGAGTGTACAATGAAGTTCTTTTCTTCCTCAAGAGTCCAACCATGCTAATGACTGAAAAACAACATAATATAGACAAACATAGCTCATCCTTGCCTCTAGGGGTTGAGCTCACATGTTTAGGAGCTGATCCAACTGATTCTAAACTAAGAACTAGAAACTAGGCAACATAACAACATGCCTCTAGAAACAAGGGAACTGATTCATTCAGTTTCAAACAACCTTTAAACTGATGAATCTACCTGTAAAAGTGAAAATTTAACATATTTACATCATGATCCATCAATTTTCATCAAATTACATCACAAATTTTCCATTAGGAAAGTAAAAAAGTCAAACTAGGAAAAACTAGGTGAAAAACAGAGCAAAACTTGGTCAAACTCGCAATTTTTCCTCTATGCGCCGCGCTTGATTCTCTATGCATTGTGTCTGTTTGGATCCACTTTTGGAGGCCTTCCCAGTGTCCAAATGAGCTCTAGGTGTGCTTTTTGTAAAGGTCTACCTATCTACTTTCCAACTCAAGTGGAATTTTTCAATTTGGCCTCCATTTGCCCCTCCAAACGTCCATTCTCCCAACACTGCTTCCTATGTGTCAAAATAGGGGTAGTGAGGTCATTTTTTGAGTATTTTTGACCTTTTTGAGGGCTCAAAACCTGCCCAAATTTCTTGGCCATAGGTAGACAAGCAAAATGTTTCATGCCAAATCCAAAAATGCTGAGTTTTTGTGATTTGGATGCTCCTAGAAAAAGCGAGCGCCATGTGGCACGGCGCATAGGGCAGAAAATTCTGTTTTTGTGCCAAAAAAATTTCCAAAATGAAAAAATTGCTCCAAATTTTTTGAAATTTGGGCTGAGTCTTCTCTATCAAGAGCTATGTTGGGCCAAGGAAGCCTTAGATAGTATCTGAAGTCGATCATGCTCCTTTTACCTCTTTGATGCCTTCTTCAATTTTGCCTTCAAACTCTTGATTCTTGCCTTGCAAATTTTGTTCCTCGCCATGTAATGAATAGCCATGTGTCTCAACAAGTTTTTCTCCTTGTTGGAATATTCTAGCTTCCTTTCCAAGTTGATATTGACTCTTTCAAGCCATGACTCCCTATCGGCATTAATCTCTTGCTCAAGTGAAGTGAACTCCACCCTCCTCCTTTGGGAAGCTTAGCGATTCTCCCAAATGTTTTGCAACTCCATAATCACCTGCTAGTCCTCAAGCTACTTATTCCTTTGCTCCAGGTACTGTATTATCCATTGGGCTCTATCCAAGCTGGTAGACAAGGCATCAATGTCCGCCTGCTACTCCTGAATGATTTCTCTAAGATCGGTGCTTTACGGGCCCATATCAGCATCATCACCCTCAATGAGAATGAAATCAGTCTCCTGCTCGCCTGATGGTCCTTCCTCCTGTAGTGGCCTCTTGCCTCGATCCTGAACCTACTGTGCTAATGACGAAAGTGAGGCCCCTTCCACCCCAGGTGGAGATAACACTCGCTTTGCTACTGCGAACAACCGTCTAGTTCCCTTCTGATAGGTGATGAACAACGGCACACTAGCGGTCTATGTCTCATGGCCCTCATGCTGATAAGAAGGTCCACCTGTCTCATGCAAAGCCTTTGAAGGTCCCTATGAAGCTCTAAAAAACTCACGAGAGATGAAGTCCTCCCAAGTGATGCCCTGTAAGCGAAGCTAATGAATGACCACAATTTTGATGAGAGCAAAATGGTAAATACTGTTGAACTGCTGCTGAGGAGTATTGTGCTGCACAAGGGTGGTCATCTTCTCTATGTTTTGGCACATGAATTAAGGGATGTTCATCATCTGTACCCGACTAAAATGCATCATCAGCCTGATATGATAAGCATATAAGCGGGAGAACCGGCCCTCACAGCTGAAATATTTCATGATCAACTTCATTAAAGGAGCATATTCATCCTTGAGGTACTAAAAAGGAAACACTCTCTTGAGCTATCTCAAAAAGCTGGGCTTGATGTACGGTTCATAATGTTGTTGGTCAATTTTCTGCCTCTTGTTCCATGGCTCTCCAATGTTGGGAATACCGGTTGCTAGTGAAATGGATTCTGGTGTTAATGTGAAAGTGACACCAGCTAGAGTGGCTTGATCACCATGTAAATGCAGTACAAACAAACTAACCAACTCATGATGAAACTGAATGCTAGCAACCTTCTCATAGAATTCATAACATGATTGATGTTGGAAACAAGACATGGCAAGAGGGCAGGCCTGTAATTCAGCAAGAGTGGTTGGTTCTTCTCTAATGTGTTTGCCACCTCTATGAGGCCTCTTAGGTGCATGTCCCTCTGCAGGTGAGTCACTTTGGGTCTCCTCTTCATAATCATATGAAGGATCAGATGCCATGGCTACTGGTAGATAAACTGCCTTGGAGAAGTAGGTGCTGATATGTTAAACTGTCTTGAACTATTTTTAGTGATGTGTTTGACCTTTGCCACCAAGGGAAAATAGTGAAATTAGGGATTGTTGAGGGGTAATTTAGGGAAATAGGGAATTAGGGACTGTTGGGGTAGGGTTAGTTAAGGGAACAGGGAATTAGATTGTAGTTTGGAAGTTTAAAGTATGAAACTAGGGTTTGGTGCATTTGGGATTTTGGGAAAGGGAACTTGGGATAGGGGATTAGGGGATTAGTGAATTTAGGGGGTAGGAGAACTTAGGGAATAAGGAAATCAATGGAAAAATGGGATAAGGGAGTGATGGAGGAATGATAGACTTGGTAGCAAAACAGTCAATCAAAACCCTAGCACTGTTGCTTTGGAAATTTTGAAGAAGTAGGGTTTGATTTCTTTAAACAATCACCATGAAACAAGCACCAAACTTGGATAAAAAACAGTGATGGAGGCTCTACCTACTTGTACCAAGACAAATCCATGCGTTTTGGGGGATTGAAGCAAGTTCTGGCAGTTTTTGGGTTCTCTAGCTATGTGCGCTGCGCATCCAACCCAATGCGCTGCACCCACCATATGTGCTGCGCCCGTGCAAAAATAGAACTGGAGTGTGAGGCCCAGTGTGCCACACCTGATATGTGCACCACGCCTCCTGCCTAGTGCACCGCACCCAGTTACTTGGAGCGATTTTCGCCCAAACTTCTCACTTGCTCACCACAACAACCTTGCTTTGCTTTCTCTTTGATCTTGGAGTGAAAATGAGCTTTAAACATTTGGAGACATGTTTTATACATGGAGTTTTTAAATTTTAATTTTTCCAAACCCACTTTCATAATGTTTTGCAAATGAATTTATTTTCATACTCTGTTTTTTGGACTTTTTCACTTCATTTGAGTTTTGTGATGAATTAAATGACCTGAGCTTTGCTTGTTTTGCAGGTGTTGGAACTATTGGGGCTAAGGAAAGAAACCATGGTTACAGATCGAGTGATATACAATGAAGAAAACAAAATTTCATGATTTTTGTACAATAAAGGCAAAATACTCTGTTTTTTCCTCAAAACAAAGTTTTGAGAAAAAACACATTTTCGAACACTTGATGATGAAATTTATTGATGCTGAAACCTCCTCATGGCCTACTAGTTGTTATTAGACACTTTGAAATTTTTTTCAACAAAACCCTAATGAAACCCTAGACCTAATTGAGAATGAAACCCTAAAAGACCTTTGCAATCTTTTAGACAAAAAGAAGACTGTATATGCTTTTTAATGAATAGACATGAACCAGTAGGTAAATGACATGAGGGAAACTGTGGGAAAGCCACTACCGTCAGATGATCCATGCACCTAATGGAATGCAAATGACTGGGCGGGACACCTAATATGACATGCAACAAGAGGAATTTATCTCTGACGGAGGGATGAAGATACCAACACTAACAAGTTCCTTGTCTTCTATCAATCTCACTAAAAAATGAAATAAGGTCCCTAGTTCCAAGTCGAGTCTTTAAGTAGATCTCGTAAAATCCCAGTCAAGTCTTTCACTTGATCTCGTAAATGAACCTTCATTCCATCCACCTGATAGCCACTAGTAGTCTACTTAGGTGAATGTAATGAATCTTGGGGGGCATGCACCTAGTGGTAAAGTTAAGTTTCCATATAGGTTATGTGAAGGGAATCACCCCATTCACCTTTGTTCCTATCTGGACGAAGCCAAAAAGGTGTTGGATAACCGTCCTGCTTCACCACGGCTACTTCCATCTGGTTACAGGAGACTCTCCCTTTCATCATACTGGGGACATGTAAATCAATCTCAAGCATAGTTTTTCATTTCAAGCTTGTGTAAAAATGAAACTGAATCTAGGAATAGTTTTTCATTTTAAGCTTGTGTAAAAATGAAACAGAATCCAAGCATAGTTTTTCATTTCAAGCTTGTGTAAACCTGAAATTGAATCCAAGCATAGTTCAATATGGTTCAATCTTGTGTAAAAATGAACCCATTTCCATTTTAACCCTCATGATTGCCATGGTACCAGCCTCTTTCATCAGATGAGCCTTGGCTATTTTCATCCCATCGCCACCATCCCTTTGGCTCATGTGGTTGTTTTACTCTTTTTGAAGAACAGTTGCAATGAGTGGTCTTATTTGCCAGACTCTTCACATAAATCAACATGTTTTGAGAAGTTCCAACATCACTAGAACTATTTGCTATCCTAGACACCACTCATTCCTCAAAGTGGAGTCCTCTTGAAGCTCTTTTCAAACTCTCTAAACATGAAAATATTACCGAGTTCTTGTCATTTCCAGCTCGTTAACGAATTGGAAACGATATCCCTCTTATATTATTTTACGCTTTTTCGGTCTTGAGAGATTAATTTACAAAAAAGAACTTGTGGAGTTTATTTTTTGTACCTTTTAAAACTCTCTAAACATGAAAAGGACTGAGTTATCTTTGTTGTTAAACTCGTTAAAACATCAAATATTGACAAACTTGTCCATCTAGACAAGATCGAGTTTCACCTTTGCTAGACTCGTTAAAACATCACATAGCGATGGATTGACCCGAAGGGTGGAATTATACAACAAGCATATTTTATCCTCCTCAAGCTTGATAAAAATAAAGAGGTACTGGTCAGAAATGACTGGGGAAAATGGGAAAAAGGGGAAAACCACTTTATGGTAGTAGGTCGCTCTTGAACATGACACTTTCACTTCATCTCCGTGACTATTTGGGTTGGGTTATCTGCTTGACGATTATCATACCTATGGTTTATCACACCATCCATCACTTTTGGTTTTGGGTCAATGTTGCCAATTCATTTAGACTATTTGGGTTGGGTTATCTGCTTGATGGTTATCATACCTATGGTCTATCACACCATCCATTACTTTGGTTTTGGGTCAATGCTACCAATTCATTCAGTGTCGTTGACATGTTCAAGAGAAGTCATTCAGTCAAAATTCATCCTTTGCAATACCATAAACCTTCATTTTCATGACCACCATTCTTGAACCTTGTGTCGTTAGTCAAATTCCATCTCTAAAATCACTACACTCATTTCATGTCATTGATGTGGGATACATCAAGGCCCTCCTGTGATGAGTCACTTCTTGTCGACATCAACACATTATCCAAAAAGTTGACTTAGAAACACCCTACCAGTACCTTGAGGCTTACATACATCAATGGTAGGTTTCTTGCTTCCGGTGACAGGTTTACATCAATGACCTTCAACCGAAAGACTTTGTATGGTGTTCGACATCAAATCATCCATTCACACCATGAAAAATATATTGCAGTACATTGAGGATCATTATCATTATCGGTGATTTCTCTCACGTCTGTTAACAACTTACATCATTGGCTAGTAATCAGACGGTTTCTTCCCATGTTCGACTTCAGATCACATATTCACATGGTTAGACTCATACTTGAGAGAATGATTGAACGAGATAGAATTCCCCGGATCTAGCTTCATCCATCCGGGCTGCGATTTCAGGAGTACTAAATCATATGTACAATGACTTACATTGGTAGTCATTCCAATCATGGGTCTACATCTGTAGATGATTGTTTATGTACATGTAATGAAAGTTTATAAGTTGAGCATGGGTATGCCTTCCCTCAACAATTCATGTAAAAATCAAAAAACATGATATATGTATTGTAATTGATGTAGGTCACCTTCCACAACGATACCTCCTCATCACATCATAAAGCATTTCATTCGACATTGGCATTTTTCTGACTTCATGCTTTAGGGGGTAGCTATTACAAATCCATTTGGACACATCAATACCATCATCCAGATCAGTGTTTTAGGGCTCATCAAATCCTAATTTCAGTTGCTACATGCCCTAAATAAGTCACCCTTTTGAATGCCTCCTTCCCAGACAGTTTCATGACATGAAGACCTCCTGAAATGACCTCTAGAGGGACCAGTGCAGGTAGGCCCATGTAAGGGTGTGCTGCAGAGCAGTTAAGTCCATGCGAGGTTGTTATGCAAAGCACTTTGGCTTCCTTTCACCTGCACTGGGCGAGTTTGAGCAACATTCACATAGGTTTTGGGGAATATTCTTATCTTTTGGAGTCATCTAGAAGGCTCCCTCACTTATCAACTCCTATGAGCTCGAAAATGGATGAGGAATGAGTTAAGATGCATCCTATCCTCTCATCCCTTCCTCCGTGGAACTAATTCTAAGTATGGAAGGCCATTCAATACCACCATTTATGACAAAACCTCCTTCATATCCCTATAAATTTACCACTCATCTAAGTGATCGGGGGCTGGATTATGTTGAATTGTAAGGAGATAATGTTTTTGTGAGATTTGGCTTTGAAGCAAGTATTGTAATGCTACAAGTTTGTCATGCTTTTGATGTGATGTGGATGGGATCCAAGCTGGAGGAATGACTTTGAATTAGACACAATGGTTGTAATTCCTTCTTCTATTTAATAAAGTGTTTGAACCTTTCTCCCATATGTTTGTATTGTTTTATAATGCTTATATGTGTGAAATGTATCTGATTCCATTCACTTATATTCAATAGATCTTTTGCTTTGATCAATTCTTTGTTTTTTGCTATGTTTACAGGTACTTCTCAAGCATATTAAGTATGAGAAGGAGCGACATGATCGATACAAAGGAGACGAGAGGAAAGAGGAACTACAAGTAGGCCTTATCATCTTCTCATCTTATCTATTTCTTATAGGGAAAGACTAAAATACTTTAAACTTTTGTTCTAGATATGGCTACTTATCTAGGGAATTAGTATTTATCCATAGATACCAATTTCTCCAAAATATGGGCTCCAATGTGTTAGCACATGGTTAAGAGGAAACTAATAGAAACAAAGGCGCAAAGAAATAACAAAGGAAAAAAATGCCCCTCACAGAATGCTAAAGGACTTAGCGCCTTAAGGCTAAGCCTCTAGTCACTGAACCCAGTCCTATGGTGGAGATGCAAAAAGGGGCTAACCAAAAAGGGCCAAGGGCATTGGAACCCACTGTTTTCATAATGTTTTTAAGAATAAAAGTACTAATCAAGAAAAGCTCCAATATAAAACTATTGCAATAATATAGGACATTTATCTTTAGTATTTAAGAGTATAGGCTACAAAGAAAAAGAAATTAAGAAAGCCATATAGAGCACAGAAAGGAGGGTGTTATCTTAGATACCTAGGGCCCAAGACCTTAACGAGGGTGGTAGAGTCTTCCTACCATATATTCATGGAGTGACAGATAATATTGCCAAGATCCTAAGAAGGAAAGACATAGTCACACAGTTCTCAGCACCCGGAACAATTAAGAAGGGTATGAAGTCTATTAAGGATGACATTGATAGACAACAACTCAAAGGGGTTTATAAAATTGATTGTTCCTGTGGAAAAAGTTACATTGGCGAAATAGGTCGCTCTTTACAGAAAAGACTGAAAGAACATGGAGCTGATATTAAGAACAGAAGATCTCGTACTTCAGCCCTTGCGGAGCATTCCTCGAAAACAAAACATCAAGTTTGTTTGGAAAGCGCCTCAATTATCGCAAGGGAGGAACAGTATCAAAGAAGGAAGATTAGGGAGGCCCTTGAGATTATAAAACATCCAAAAAATATCAATAGGGACAACGAGATTGAGATCAGTAAAAGTTGGCTACCCTTAATTAGAGAGTTAGAACCACAAAGGCATCCTAGGTAATCAGGTAGTTGTTTTTCCTCTCCTAACCTTATAAATACCTAATCTTATAACGATATTATTAATACACAAAGATAAAATTAAAATAGATATGACTATTAGGTTTTATAATAATGATCATTATCATGAAGATTATTTTAATAATAATAATATTAATTTGTTTATAATAAAATAATATAGTAATATTATTTATAATAAAACTATTATTTAACCACTAATAAATATCTAATTTATATCATTATATAATTATATATTAAAATATAATAAGAAAGTATCTAATCTAATATTGTTTATAAAACAAAACAAACTATCTTACCTTATTTTTATTATAGATTGAAAAGAAATTGTAATTCTTAATAATAATTATTAGAAAAATTTATAATATTAATTATCGTAAAAATATTAAAATAAAGATTAAAAAGAAATTTATGATATTAATTTATGAAATTAATAATTATTATTACCTAAATTTTTTTAATATAATTTGAAAAGAAATTGTAATTCCTAATAATAATTATTATTGAATTTTTATAATAATAATTATCATAAAAATATTAAAATAAAGTTAAAAAAAAGAACTTTATGATATTAATAATTATTACTAACTAATTATAAAAATAATTACTTTATATAAAAATAAAATTAAACTATATTCCATTAATTAACTATTATTAAAATTAATAATAATAATAATTTATTTATTTATGTTATGATAATGATTTTTAGAATAAAATTAGTTTTTTAAAAGAATTAAGTAACTAATTAATCAAATCAGCTAATATTAAATCCATTAAAAAAACCTCCAATTAATTAATTATTCAACTAATAAAAATCTGTTAAAACATAAATTAAAATAAAAAAGAAGCAATTTATTAATGAGTATGATAAAATTAAAATATAAAATATAAATAAAATATAAATTAGAAGTTATCAGCCGACCTTTAAAACTATTTCTTTAAACTATTTATCCTATCACATAGCTCTTCTTATATCATCATTCAGATTGGTCCTGATGATGGATCCCTGTTGGGATTCGAAACTTTGACAAATATGGTTTCTACTGTGGATGCTCCGAGACAAAACTCCAAAGAAATGCACCACAGATGCCTAAAATCCAATACATGACATATTAGACTCTGATAGTGCAATACAAAGACTTAAAGGAATATGGGTCAACAACTGAAGAGTAAATGAGTGTAGAGGAGATGTTTGCTGGAATATATGGCAACTATTAAAGAACTATGAGACAAGGAAACAAGGAAAATGATCCATAGAGAAGACATGTTGAAGTACTATGAAACCATGAATAATGGAGAGTCTCATTGATAAGACTATAGTTGCAAACAATGAGGACTATGCCTGGTTGGAGTGTGTAGGTGGACGAAGAATTCATCCTCAATATGGAGAAAATGTTAGGTATCCATTCTCATGGTTAATAGAGAAGCAGAGACCAAGGCAGATGTAACAGCAATGTGGGGGGAAAAGCATAGTGGCCAGTGAGAGCTAAGAGAAAAGGATCTATGTGTGCGCATTGTTATGTGAGGTGAAGGATCTTGTTCTGCAGGGAAAGGCCAAGAGAGCCTATGTAAAGGTAGAGACCTCAAGGGTTGTGCTATGTGATTAAAGGCCAGTAGTTGCTTGTGCTATGTGTGTAAGGTAGAAGAGTTGTGATGTTGTGTGAATGGAGAAGTTTCCTATGCCTTGTGTGTAAGGATGAAGTTCCTAAGTGATGTGTGTAAAGGCTGAAGTACCTGAGTACTAAGACTAAAGGCCAAAGGTGCATGTGCAGAGCAGAAGGCCAAGAGTTGTGCGTGTGCCTTAGAGAGCAGAAGGTTGAGAACTATGTGTGTTCTTGTGAAAGAGAAAAATGTCGAGAGCCGAGGGACTATTGATGAAGAGAAGAGATCAGGATTGTATCGACTATGATGAGTGACTATTGTTGAGCATATCAATGGACTGCTACATAGTGTGCATAGTGAGTAGAATGAGCTAAGAACAAATATGTTATTAGGTAGAGTGGTTGTGGAATTATAGAGAAAATTCAGTTCTTATTTGAGTATCGGTTGGTGGTTGCATATATAAAGTTGGTGCTTCCATTATTTAGTGGGTGCCTAAGAAGGCTTGGGGGTTGGTGCCTCTTGAAATTTGGTGCTTGCATAAATCCATGGCGCTGGAAGTTGGAGCTTGAAAAAAATATGTGAGGTCGGTGCCTCACATGGTGCTTCTAGTAAGTTGGACAGGTATCTACAAACAGAGAGAGTTGGTGCTTCATGCTAGTTAGTGCTAGCAAAAAATCAAAGGGAGTTGGTGCTTCCTATGAGTGGGTGCTAACAAAATAGATTGATGTAATAGGGTAGTTGCTCTTTTTTTACATCAATAACAACAACAAGCTTGGTGGTTTTTTCCTGAAAGGGTTTCCACATGAAAAACATTGTCTCATGTGTATGATACTCATGGCATGTATGCTTTTATGTTTATTTCATGTTGTTGCCATATTACATATTTCTGTTGATTATATGGATAGGTGCCGACCTTGAATAAGAAAAATAAATAGGCATGTTGGGATGGAGTCCCTTGGGTTCAATTTTGTATTTCCTTTTTGTAAAAATGTAAAGTCTCTGCAATTTATGGAAGCAAAGTGCGAAGATAGTAAGATTCAAAGGGGCTTGAGTCCCTTAGTTCGTTAGGAGTTAATAAGGTTTTGAGACCCACCCATGTTTCAGAGACCATGGTATTGTAAAAGGAAAGGCTATAAATAGAAGATTCATAGCGAGTCTAAGGGGATATCATAAGATAGAATATCATTGTTTGGGCAAGTAAGATAAGGCAGGAAAGTTTGTTTCCTATACTTATGCGAAGAGGAAAGCTTCTGCAACTGAGTGCATGGAGACCTTGGTAAGTTTGCAAGTTGAGTGCGCAAACCCCTATAGATGAGTACGCAGGGAAGAATAGTTTGTATTCTGACGATCACATCTAATAAAAGATAGTTTGATCCATACTTTATGTATCTACTTAACTGTATTTATTTCTGAAATTTATGTGTCTACACTCAGTATTTGAAAGTATATGAATAATGTTTCTCAAATGCATGAAAGTGGTAGATCAGTATAAATTATGCCTGTTATGACTAGTTAATGACCTTTGTGAAGATATAATTTCTATGTATAATATTTATTGTTATTAAATGTTCTGGAAGGGTTAGGGTTCACGAAGTCAGAACTAAGCCCCAAAATTTGCATGAACCAGTCACATAGGCCTCTGGATGCAAAAACATGGTTATGTCATCCCCCAATACTACTTCGTGTGAGACTGCAGCCTACACTATGCCAGTTGTTTCCGAAAGGGCTAGCATTTTAAGCTTTTGTTGGTTTGCATAGTGTTGATGGTGTTGGACCTACCAACATGTCAGGAGATCTCCCTGGTAAGAAGTCTGAATTAGACCTCAGACCGTTGTTGTAGGAGTCCCAGCAGTGGGTCGTACGGTAATTCCTTGACCATGATTTCACACAGAGGCAAGTAAGATGTCCCTATTGGTAGCAAGGGTGTAACAATTGTTGTGAGTCAAGGAAGGTGCATGATAGGCTCTAACACATGGGGAGTGAGGTGAGTGCGCCCCTTGGAAACCTGTAATAGTACTCAGCTTGGAAGGGAACACACGAGAAAAGATGCATCACCAACTAGAAATCAAGATAACGAGTGATCCAAAGTGATGTTTAAACCAACAGCACATCTACAACAAGATTCATACAATTGCATACAAAATAGTTCATACACAAATGTGTAAGTTAAATAACATACATTGCTACATCATCCAAAATAGTCCAACTACAATAACAACATATGCATGAAAACATGTTGGCTTTATTATATTAAGAAGTGTCAGTTCTAGTCATACAATACATCCATTTCCAACCACTAGTTCCAATAGTCGAATGTTACAGCCACAACCACCTGCTCCTCGAAAGAGATATATTAGCTTTGCGTAGTAGAGAAGCCAAGGAACATTACAATATTGTCTAAGCTTTCTCTAAGATAGTCCTATCGAAGCTTGGCTGACCAAAAGCCCATACAATGTGTTATGAGGTACTATTTATAGCAAAGGGTGGGGTGAGCCTTGACATTCCCCTTTGAGACCGTTCATCTATGGAAATGACTTCAAGTACTCTATGACTATTACATTCAACTATCGACACCTTAACTTCCACTTGACAAGGCGTTACGTTACAATGCACATGTGCCCATGTGAGGCAAAATGGCTTGAGCACGCCATGCAAGACATCACTAACACTCGAACCATTATGGTGAGACCAACTCTTTGACATGCTTTTGATGGTCAAAGGTGATGAGCTGCTACCAAGCTTGGTTTTCCGTGATGGTGTTCATGCGCTCAATGGTGACATATTGCTGAAGTGGTGTTTGTCTGCTCAATGGTGACATCTTTTCGAAGCGAACTCTTGCCTCCGTTGCATCCAGGTGCACTAATATGGATCCTCTTTCCAACTCGTCTGATAGCATGTGCATGGTCATCCTAGTATGACAAACTGGAAACATTGTTATAGACATTTTTGGGCACTGCAACCCCAATCATACATGTCCATAAATCAAGGGCTCCTAAGTCCCTAAAAGTGTTGCTTCACACCCTAAAGGAACAAGGTCAGCTGATTATATCATCTCCCAGAAGTTCTCCATAGAAAACTACTTAGAACTGGTCAAAGCTGGACCATACAGATTGTCAGGCGGAAAGAGTCGATAGTGCGAACACAACCAACCTCCCTAGGAGTCTAAGACTCTCTAGTGACAAACAAGACAAACAAGAGCAATCCTTCTCTAAACATGCATTTACCATACAAGAAATCAAGTGTTTAGATCCTACCTGTAGTCCAACGCTGTTGTAGTAGTCCAGTCTCGCTGATCCGGATGAGCTCCTCCTTCACTTCGAAACCTGCATTCACTAACAATCAAACGATTAAATAGCACTTGATAATATCATAAAACAAAACATATTTAACATATAGACCAAGGAGTACATGAAACAACTCATAAATAACAAGTTATTGAGAAGAATGAACTCATTTGCATTAATAGGAAACAAAAGGAACAATTACAACCTGAGCCTTGGTGTTGTGCAAGTCCCTCCCAGGGTCCATCAAGAGTTCTCCTTTACTTTGACAAAGCTCACCCACTTCCAAATGAAATAAGAAAGGATGGGAATCTCTCCTCACAAGCTTCTAAATGGGAGTCCTAATTCCTGAAGCATCTACCCTTAGAAATGTTTAGCTTTCAACCTCCCCTCCTTCTGGCCCAATGCCTGTATTTATAGTGCTCAAGAGGAAGTTAATCAAGTCCACCATCAATGGGATAATCCCCTCTTTGGATGGGATAGCTCCTCTCTTGATGGGATAAGTTCCTCTTTCATAGGGGTACATGAACCATCTGGAGGCGCTCAATACCTGTCGAACAACCTTCTAGAATGCTCTAGAAATGACCACAAGTAACTTTTTAAAGATGAAACTCGCGCCTTTTGACCTTTACAGGGGTACGCACCTGTCCCTTTACATACAGAGCATACAAGTACGCAACTTTTGTGAACATTAGGTGCGTATACGCAGGTAAGGCCGAGAGAATCTGCGTACCCAGAGATAAACACATTTACAAAGACTTTCTCTCTTTTTTGGAGTTTGACATGGAGAGCAGAGGCATAAGACTTGCCCAGGAGGATAGCATGACTGTTGATAGAGCCATACTAACTGTAAATAGCCATGGTGACATTTTTTAGTGTAAAAGATTGCCCCCTAAAGTGCGAAGCCTGTAGTAGATTAGGGTTTTGTATTATCTAGGAAGGGTGAAGCGCTTTATCATTTCAAGGATTATCGCGTGGAGAGCCTGGTCAGAACCTGCAATTTTCAACACAAAATACATGTATAAGATTATATCATCGCTGAGGTAGGCATTCCCATACTCAGGTCAAAACTTTAACTAGCAGACTAACTATTCTGATACAGGAATGATCTTGCAGTACATCATAATCATAGACTTTCGTAGACACAGTATGGACGCAGCCATCTGTTTATAATTGGTCTACTATATAATGAATACAAAAATCCTCGCAGCCTGGATGGTGGGAACTAGATCCAGGGTCTTCATTTCTACTTCCCGAATTGGTACGATTCTAGCCATGCGAATAAATGAGTTGATGTCGAACATGGTAGAAACCACTTGATTACTAGTCGATAATGTAAACTGTTAACAAGTGTGAGAGAGACCACCAGTAATGTCAATGGTTCTCAAAGTACCCAGTACAATCCATGAGATGTGAATGAATGAGTTGATGTCGAACATTTCACAGAATCCTTCGATCGAAAGTCAATGATGTAAACTGACGTCAAAGGAGAGAAACCTGCCATTGATGCATGTAGATTTCAAGGTACTGACGATTTCTAAGTCATCTCTCTAGATAATGTGCTGATGTCGATAGAAAGCGACCCGTTGCAGGCAGGCCCACAACACGAAATCATTGTTCAAGTTGGAGAAAATGTTGCTGTAAGGACTGACTCAGGGATGGTCAAAATGGATGACAAGTATTTTGCAGATGAAAGTTTTATTTGCAGACCTCTTGAACACATAACGACACAACAGATGGCTTGGTAACGAATGACTCAAAGTTAATCCCTGATACCCGGCTGAAGACTTTCAATGTGATTTGATCAACTGTGAGGCAAAGGATTTCCCAAACCAGGTGAATGAAAAGTGTCGTGTTCAAGAGTGGTAATAAGGTTTCTTCTGAGACAAAGGATAAAAAATAGGCTCATTCTTCTCTCTTTTCCCCCACCATTTCTGGCAAGTACCTCTTTATTTTTTACAAGCTTGAGGAGGATAACATATGCTTGATTATAAGCTCATCCTTCGGATGAGTCCAACCTAGTTTTGATTCGAACCCTAGGAAGGAGTGGTTCGTTCCTGTTTGTAATTGAACAGGCCCTTTACTGTGAAATTTTAACGAGCCCAGTATAGGAGAAACTCGGCGTTTTTCAATTTTAGAGAGTCTGAAAAACTTAAGAAGACTCCAGATTGAACTTTTTCGTAAATTTGTGTCCCCCAAGCCCGAAAAAGTATAAAATAATACCTGGGAGAACCGCTCGATCTTGCGACCAAGGAGTACTTTCATGATTAGTGCCACTGACCTGAAAAGTAAAAAGTGATCAAGGACACGTCGTTTTATTTCCAGTATCGAGTTTGAAACGACAAAAACCCGGCAATCTTTTCCTGTTTTTACGGTCAGAAAAGGGCTATAAGGGGACCATCTTTTAATTCCGTTTTAACGAGTGTAAAAGAAACGCTCGGCGATCTTTTCATATTTTAGGAGTCAGAAAAGGGCTTAAAAGATGACTCTGATGTTTTGGTTCATGAAAAATGACAATTTTCCCTCTAAATCCTTTTGTCCTCCACAAAAACAACACATTACTCATACCTGTTTAAGATAGGCAAAAATATATTGAAAAATATCCTTTCATGGTGAAAAATAAACAAACTTAGCATTCATTCATCCAAAAAACCTATAAAAAGACTTTTTACCATGTCATTTTTACCATTTTACTGTTGAGGTTGAGAAAAGGGCTTTTGGCAAGAAACTTCCCGTGGACATTGCGGAGAATCCGACCATCAGAATCGAGCGGCGTCTCTTTCAGGTATTCCACAACATCCTCCTCTTCAATTTCATCCGTTTAGAATTTCATTTTAAGTTTTAGTTTGATATTTTAGGGGGTTTAGGGTTTTAGGATATGTTTCTCGGGGTACGCAGGTGCCCCATGGGCGACCTGCGTACCCCGACCTTTTTCGTATATAGGGAAAAGGTCGGGGTACGCAGCCTGCCTTCAGACCAGCTGCGTACCGCCGCTCTGTGTCCTGAACGCGGGGTGCGTACCCCGTGAAACACGCACTTTGAAACCCCAAACTCCAATTTCAACCAACCAAATTTTATTTAATGAATTCTAACTATTGTTTTTTGGTGTGTAGGGCAATCACCATGCTAGATTGGAGAGAAAGAGAACACGAGGACGTTGATTTGGCCGCAATAAGTCATCAACCTTCTATTGATGCGTTAAAAGCATGCGGTCTGTACAAATACTGGGCCATACCTAGCATGAGGGGCCAGGTGGCATTCCTTGAGTGGCTAGTTGAAAGGTGGAACATTCAGGATCAATGCTTCTACATCGGAGAGAACCAGCTCGAGATAGAGTCCTCCGACATATATTTTCTCACTGGTTTGCCTAATAGGGGCGAGCAACTGACTCTGTCCGGGACTAGGCCGGGTGGCCAATCCCTTGCTAGCCTCCGGCTAGAGTGGTGCAACAATCAAAACCAGGAGAAGGGGATAGAAATCAAATACATATCCCGACCTGAACTTATGGTGATAGCCTTTACTGTTACCAGACTTTGCGGCGCAGCCGCCTTGCACAATGCCATCGGGTCCCAAATGCGGATGGCGATAGATTGCTTCCAAGGCACCATTTTCAACTGGTGCGATGCTGTGTTGGCCAATATGAAGGGCCAACTGACTAGGGCAAAGACCGGACGATTGAAGACCTTTGGATATGGGCCTTTGGTTGTGAGCTTTGCCCTAGAGAGAGTTCCAATGCTGATCCCCCAGCATCTTACTGTCCCAGTTGGGGCTCCTCGGGAGCCTAAGTTGACGAGATGGGTTGCGGTAATGGCCCGGCATCCTGATGAGGGCGCGACAGTTGTTCGATTTCCTAATGGTTACTTTCACTGGCTAGAGGGCCAGGTCTTTGCTATTCAGGATTTTCCTTATGTCGGAATGGATTTTCGGAATGATCCGGACATGGTTCTTCCACAGGGAGAACAGTGGGATGACAGAGGTACTTCATTTTTCACAAGTTTTTAATTTATATATTTTTTTTTGTTTTTTATATATATCGTCTCAAAACTGACAGTGGCAAATTTCCAAAATGCAGATGTAGGTCCACGGCATCCAGCCAATCTCTGGGCTTTTGAGAGAAGAGTACCAGCTGTACCAGCACCAGCCCCACAGGATGCGGCCGCAGAGACCTTAGCCGAGTTGGAACAAGATCTAGAGCGTCTGACGGCGGATATACCAGAGACCACCATAGATGACATTTCTATTCGACTTCAGTGCTATGTGGTCGCAGTCCCAGGACCTTTCAGGAGGTTCCTGTGCAGGGTAGGGCGGGCAGTGGTCTCGTATAGAGAGCACCATCAGTGATTGGCTAGTCACTTTTGTAGACACATATGACCTTTTTGGTTTTTTGTACTTATCATTTTTGCCGATCATAAGGTGTTTTTCAACCTATGATCGAAGACGATGTATATTTTTGACACACTCCTATCTATATATATATCATTATTACCGGCTTATCTTGTTTAACATATGTGATGAAATGTTTTTAAATTTACTTGCATGGTTATCGCAAATGTCTGTCCAACATTCGAGAAGCAATTGCATCTGCTAATGTATTTAAAGACCTTGGAATATGCTGATATTCAATGTAATCAAATTCACATTCCAAGAGACGCACTCTCAAAAACAACCTTAATAACACAGGATTTCTAATGGCATATACTCTATTAAGCTATAATACAACGAGTTTAGAATCTAACCTCACTATCAAACGTCGAATTCCAAATGAAATAGATTCAGACAATAATTCAACCACTGCACTGTATTCTGCAATGTTGTTCGTTGTTTGACCGAGGCTCACCCCATGCATAGAAACTAACTCGTCAGAGGGCGAATAGATAACCCAAGCTGCGGAAGAGATATTCTGTGTACTACGACAAGCACCATCAGCAAATCCAATGTACGTTTGGAGAGGCGTCGACATCTGCAATTATCAAGAGTAAAACCAAGATAAGCCAGAATAACAACGAAAAACACACTTTCTAAGCTAAGCACACTATCTAAACTAACAAACATACTAGCTAGAAAGAAAACCTAACCTAACTAAAAATTCTCCATACCCATCATTTAAGCATAATACCTCTTGAGGTAAAGTCCATTTCTGGGTTTACCCAAAGAGTCCCCATCAAAATCTACCAGCTCATAGGCCCATTTTGCTAGCTTTCGCTTTACAATGTAGGGTCCATGCCACATAGGAACGAATTTTCCAGCTCCTAGCTTATCGTTAGCTTGATCATATAATAGCACTAGGTCTCCCTCCGAAAAACTTCGAGGGGTCACATTTCTATCATACTGAGCTTTCATTCGCTTCGCGTGAGTCTCGATTGCCAATGCAGCGTCACGTCGAGTCTCATCCAATTGAGCTAAGTATAATAAACGTTTCTCCTCTTTGGAAGTAGCTGGGAGTAATTCGACAGCCATTTGAAGTGATGGGATTTCGCATTCAATGGGTAACACAGCTTCCAAGCCATAAACTAGCTGGAAAGGAGTGAACCCTGTTGAAGTTTTCACTGAAGTTCGGTATGCCCATAGCGCTGAAAATAACATGTTGTGCCAATTCGACCGATGAATGCCAATGATTCGTCAGATCATGATAACCAGAACTTTGTTGATAGACTCAACCAAACCGTTGGCTTGCAGATAATAAGGAGTAGAGCTATCGTGGCGCAAACCAAGCTGGCTTGTAAGCTCAGTCATCATGATGTTTCGAAAATGGCTCCCATGGTCAGTGATGATCGCTTGCGGGACACCAAACCTAGTTATAATGTGATTGAATACGAAAACTGCAGCTGTTTTGCCGCTTGCGTCGAATGTAGGCATCGCCTCGGCCCATTTAGTAAAATAATCAACCGCGAGGATGATATACGCATGCCCCCCGGCCGAGTGAGGGTTACAAGTAATAAAATCGATACCCCATTTGGCGAAAGGACCAACGGCAATTATAGGATGGAGAGGAGCAGGTGGTGCGCGCATCTTGCGATCGAACACTTGACAGTTGTGGCATTTTCGGACCGCAATGATACAATCTTTAAACATGGACGGCCAGAAATAGCCAGCACGCAACACCTTCTGAGCTGTGGCATACCCAGACATATGACCACCACACGCTCCAGAGTGACAATCATTCAAAACCCTCTCAGCCTCTTCGTGAGTTAAACAACGTCGAAAAACCGAGTCTGCCCCCCGGCGATAAAGTGTATCTCTAATAATTCTGTATTGCTGGGATTGAAACCGAATTTTTCGACGCTCCGACTTTGAAGTTTCAGGCCGAAAGGTTTGGGTTTGGAGATAGATGATTATATCCCCATACCACGGATCTAAAGTACTGATAAGAAACAAAGATTCGTCCGCAATGGACTCCTCTGCCACAGTTTCTGTGTCAGCACGCGGGAAATCACACATCAATTCTGCAAAAACTAAGGATTTCTTAGACTTGGACTTCTCGAACTCCAAGTCGAACTCTTGCAGGATAACGATCCATTTAGAGTACTTGCCCCCTAGCAGTTGTTTAGTCAAAATATAAATCATAGGGTTGCAATCCGAAATAACTGTAGTTTTACGGAGAAGAATGTAGTGACGAAAACGCTGGACAGCTTGAACAGCTGCCAGGGCCAATTTCTCCACATGCGAATATTTTAGCTCAGTGGGGTTTAACGTCCTACTAAGATAATATATCACATGTTCCGTTCCGAATTCATCTTCTTGGACTAACACCATTCCAATAGTGGAATGCGAAGCTGCGAGGTATAAGAAGTAGTCCTGGTTGTAGTTGGGAGGATGCAACAACGGTGCATGGGTCAACGCGTGCTTAAGTGCATCAAAAGATTGTTGGGCAATCTCGTCCCAAAAGAATTGAGCGTTCTGTTTCAACAACCGTGTAAAACCCTTAGTGACCTCGGCGTAGTTTGGAATGAATCGGCGTAAAAAGTTTGCTTTCCCTTGCAAACTTTGGAGTTGGCGCAAACTCAAAGGAGGAGGCAATTTGATGATGGCTTCGACCTTCGAGGGATCGACGCGAATGCCGGCTTTTGAAACAACAAATCCCAGCAATCGACCCGCTTCTATACAGAATACACACTTGTGCGGATTCAACCGAATACGATAATGCCGACACCTCATAAAGATTGCTCGTAAGTGGACAAGGTGATCAGCTCGATGTAAAGAATGAGCAGGCAAATCATCGAGGTACGGTTGCACAATGTGCTTGATGTCATGAAATGCATAAGACATCACCCGTTGAAAAGTGGCTCCGGCATTCTTAAGCCCAAAAGGTAATTTGCAGTAAGCAAATGTCCCCCATGGACAAATGAATGCCGTTTTTGGTTGATCGGCAGGTAGAATATTGATTTGATTATAGCCCGAAAAACCATCCATAAAGGAAAACATTTCACTTCCGGCACAATCATCAATTATTTGATCGATATAGGGCGTAGGATAGTTGTCTTTTGGACAAGCTCGATTTATATCCCTATAGTCGATACAGATTCTTATTGTTCCTTGTTTCTTGTTAACCGGAACAATATTTGATACCCAATCCGTTAACGGGATTGGATAAATGAAACCTGCTTTCAATAGCTTTTCGACTTCTACTTTAATCGCAGTGGCTTTTCGAGGGTGAATCTGACGCAACCGTTGCCGGACGGGTTTAGCGTCCGGGTAGGTCTTTATTTCATGAACAACAATGGCAGGGTCGATTCCTGGCATTTCCTCGTAAGACCAGGCAAACACATCGCGGAATTCTTGGAATAGGGCCTTGTAAGTTTGAATTTCATCTTCTGTACATGAGGCACCTATATGAATGTTTTCCTCAATTTCGGGCTTCACTGAAATGTCAATGGGAATAGTGCGAGAAATATTCCCTAAATTCAACTCTGAATCAGGATTTTTCGTTGGATTCTGAGCGTCTTTGACATATTCAGCGGTAAAAATAGATGAAAAATCGTTTTCAAAAGCATCACCCTCAGCTAAAAACGAAGATCTATGATGGAGATCTTCCCATGGTAGATCGTCTACACTTAGGATTTCGCGAAGTTGTTCGTCAGATGACACGACTTCGGGAAACGCTATCCATTCTGAGGTTGGTGTGAAAAGTGATTCCTCACTGACCACATTCATTTGGTCGATTTGGGTTGAATGCGAGTTGGTAAAAGACACGACGGCTTCATAAGCAATTTCATATGGACTCAAAGGCATAGCATCACCGAATGAGTCTATCTCAGATTCAGATGGGACAATCCAAGGATTGTCATAAATAATGGTGTCTGATGTAATCATATGAATTGATGCAAATGAAGGGTCTGCGTTGATTGGAGGGAAAGGAAAAGTTCCCAGTAAACCGGAATCTTTAACTAAACCTACGCCAACGTCCCTATAAGGGATTGTCGTCTTACCGACATGCTGGATACTCTCTGAAGAGGCTGGGTCGGATGAAAAGTATGTCAACTGATCAATTTTCACGATCCTGCCGTTATGTGGAAAATTTATTACTCTGAAGACCGATGAAACGACCGCTGTCATAGCATATGACCAACTTCGACCCAAAAGAAGGTTGTAGTCTAGAGGGGCATCAACCACCTCCACATCCAGACTAACGGTTTTACCTTCTACCCCTATAGGCAATTCCTGTAGAATACCAAACGGACGGAACCCACGGCCATCAAAGGCCTTAAGGATGGTCGGGGATTGGTTCAGCGAAGGAGAACCAAGCGATCTCCAACACTGAATCGACATAATACACGTGGAAGCTCCCTCATCAATTACAGTCCGATGAATAGGCCTGTTTTTGACTATCACTGGAATCTGGAAAGCCATTTGATGGGGTAGGCGCGGTGTACTATTTTCTAGATCGAAGATTATCAGATTCGGGTCCTGAACATCAACAGCTCCGATAGCCGACAAAAGTAATTTTCATTGTGCTGGGCATGATTACAGCACTTCTAAAGCCGACATTGCTGAGGGTGAAACAGCTAAGTCCTCAACAATGTTGTAATTCTGGGCCGCTCTTGCATGTGGATTGAAAGCAGACCTTCGAAGTACACCCTTGGCGGGCGGTTTGATTACTAAGTCCGGGTTAGGTTTTTCGATCTGTAGTGGATCGAAACCAGGAGCTGAGGTTGATGGATTAGAATGAGAAGATTCTGCTTCCTTACCATCAACAGGATTCTTACTACCATAATCTTGCGACCGAGTCGCAATCCTCACATGAGACATCATCAAAATGGGTTCTTCACTGGCAGTCGAGGAAGAACCTATCATCTTACTCTCCTGCTTTGGAAATGGATCTTTCAACACAGCAGGAGTGGGAGAACCTTTGACTATTTTCACAACCTCAGCCCGATGAGGGCAATCTCTTGTAAAATGATCCTCTTCACAAATAAGACAAGGATATCGAGGTTTGCACTTTTCGTCATTGGTTTCCGACTTTTCTGTTTTCTACTTCGGAGCCTTGTCTGCTTTAGCCTTCTTCTTTCCTTTCTTCTTTCCACCGTTTTTTGATTTGGCCGTAGATGACTCTACAGCATGAATATCGGCGGAAAGTTCAGGAGAAGATTCTCCTGTCGGGGAATCAGGCAAGGTGATTATAGGAGTAGTAGAATTCTTGGAAGACTTCTTCTTGCTCTTTGTGTTCACCGTAGCAATCATACCATCAGCGGCATGAGATCCCAAAGGAGCAGCAGCGATTTGATTCGATTTTGGAAGATCTAGGATCTTCTCGTGTAACGTACCCGACTGAGTATAAACTAAGTCAAGGTACTGCGCCTGAGCAATGACTTGCTCCTCAGTAACTACTCCGGCCTTAGCTACATCTTCAGTAATCTTCGGTAATAATGATTTAACAAACCATTCAGCTAAGATTTGGTCCGGAATAAAAACTTTCACTAACCTCCTTCGACGTCTCCACTCATGAATGTGATCGGAAATATACGTGGACGTCGATTGTTTTAGTGAAGTTAATAACTCCGTGCCGTTATCGTATCTGACCGGCAACTGAAAGTGAGTTAAGAACGAGGTAGCTAACTGGCTAAAATTGTAAAAAGAGGCCCGTGGTAACTCAATGTACCACTTGGCCGCGAGACTAATGAGTGTATGCTGGAAAAGACGTAAGCGGATCGAATCATCCGAGAGAGAATTTGAAGCACACCAGAGGTGGTAAGTCATCACATGATTCGACGGGTCCTCTCCAGACTTACCTTCAAACTTGGGTATATCACTGGGCAACTTATTTGGCATTGCCGGCCAGAACGGAAGATAATTGATTGGATCGTTCGTTAGGCGTGACAAGTCTGGTAAATCCAAAGTTGCGATAAACGGCAATTGCCGGTTTGGATCCCTAAGACTCTGAGTCATGACACCAGCCCCAGGAGGAGGATATCCAGGATAACTTGGAATAGGCATTGCATTCGGGATATTGTATCCTCCTGGAAAACCAGGATTAACTGGACCGTACTGGGGTTGTTGAGGTTGTTGATAAGTGTACCCAGGATACGGTTGATACTGGTAAACTGGCTGCTGGACAGCTTGCCCATATTGGTACTGTCCCTGGTACGGTTGATGAACAAATTGTGGTTGAGTAGTGACAACCGTACTTATACCAGGCTGACCTACAGGCATCTGAACCGTAGTTTGAATCGTAGATCCAGATAAGGGTAAAGATGTCTGAGGAGTAGTTACAGAGACAGTAGAAACAGGAGCTGTCGATACTCCAGAAGTAAGTGCGGCAGATGTTGCGGTAGTTGCAGCAGCCGTTTGAGATGGAGTACTAGGTGCAATTGGCGGCTGAGTAACTACCGAAGTTACAGAAGTTTGAACATTTGACTGGACAGGTTGCGGTTGCTGGGGTGAACCAGAAACTACGGGTTGTCCGGTTTGAGGTAACAACTGTACACTTGGCTGCAACACCTGTTGACCTTGTGATGGATCCCACACTATCATTCCGGGGTATTGACCCGTAACAGGTTGAGGATACTGAGATCCATAACCAGGTTGAGGGTAGGGTTGATAATTGAGAGGTACATTTCCTGGACCTTGAACATAAGACTGACCCTGAGGTGGTTGATAACCTTGACTCAAGTATTGACCTTGAGGTTGATAACCTTGGGGTAAATACTGATACTCGGGTTGACCTTGACCTTGAGGTTGATACCCTTGAGGTAAATATTGATACTGAGGTTGACCCTGGGGTACATATTGAGGCTGGGGTTGACCTTGAGGCATGTATTGTACCATAGGTACATACTGGCCTTGAGGTTGCCCCCCAGACACAATTTGTGTACCTTGAGGTTGCCCCCCAGGCGTTAATTGAGGCTGCCCCCCAGGCGGTAATTGGCCACCTTGAGGTTGAGAAATGGGAACTGATCCTGACATCATGTAAATGTCCCCTACACCCAACGGTCTATTACCATTGTTTCCAGCTAATAACCCATGATCAACAGGTTGAGGAGATGCCCCCGCAAAGGTACCAGAAAGTGACTGATACCCGGTGGGAACAGAAGGACCGCCATGTAAGAAAGATTCAGAAGATTGAGTGAACACGGACGACTGACCAGACATATTTATAGGAGTATAGATACCTCCAGGTGGAAAAGGAGTACGAGGTGGAGAAAAACTTAACCCTGAGTTGTCTAAATAGTTAGTTAACGAAAGGTACCAAGTAGTACTTCTAGGAGGACTGTAAAAGATAGATTCACGCTCCCTTAGATCAATAGTAAGTTGATCTTCAAGGTTAGAGACACCTATTTCTTCCTCTGGAGCAAGTTCTTCAATAACAATCAAACCAGTAGGAAGATTTTCGGTGATAACTCGTTCTACTCTTGGTGAATCTGGAACACTAGAAGTTGGAGTAACAGGCTCAGATATTTCAGGTTCCTCACCTAAATCACTAGTAGATGAAAAACTACCAGCAAGCTTGGAAACTGTAACAGCTTCGGGATTATAACCTGTCTCTAGACTTTGGTAATCTGGATGGACTACCAAGGAAGACTCTCCTTCTTCAGGTGATCCTACTCTACTGCCACTAGGAGGAGTTACAAGGACCTTCAATCCTTCGTACTGACCCGGGACATCTTCAGGAGGTCCACCCCGTGATCTACGGAGTTTCCTCAACAAATCAGTTCCGGTAACAATCTCAGGTGACTTGCCCCGAAGTCTACGGGACTGTCTCGGTAATTCCGCCACAGCTAAAAACTTTTAACTACTACACACGAAAACAAAGTAAAATCTCAAATCAAACCACCTAAAGTCGCTAAAGAACCAAACAAATTTGAATCACACGCCTAAAGAATCTAGGGCGTCAAACCATGCACAAACAGTAGCCTTCCAGACCGAAAACACTAGTTGGAGATGAAACCCAACATCGCCGAATTCAGTACAGAAGTGGAGGGTGGAACAGTTACCCCGGCAACCTGCTTAATGAATAGACTGGCACAAGTTCCTCCACTTTAACCGTCTCGAGTGAAGTGAACCCCCCAGAAAATCCAAGTGAGTCTAGCCGACGTCTGCTCCAGGTACAGTGGGATCTTCCCTCCACCGTCACCTTGGGTAGAATCCTAAGATTATGGCCACTAAGGTTACCAACAGCGGCAAATACACCTGGGGGAACAGTCTAAACTCCGACAGCACGCAAGGGCAGAGTATCAAGCTCAATCCCCTTACCGACTCCTTGATAACAATCCAAGGTTTACCGATAAGTGACCCCTGGCTCCTCGACAATGGTTAATCCGAGGTTTACCGTTTGTAATATGTGCGTGTCTGGCGTCGTTCCCAACGAGGGAGGATTGATCCCCTCACTGGTTCGGACACGAGCTCGTGCTTCTCCTTTAAGAGGAGCTTTCCCAGAGTATAAATGCAACAGTTGGATTTATCCTACCACAAGATAAGCTACTTGTTTGGTTTTGCTGTCTTGGAGAGTTAATTACTCTCCTACTCCAAGACACTAGCCTGATCTATATTGGTGCTTCAGAGCCCTAGTAAAAGAAAAAGTTACTATGTTGATTTTACTTTAAGCGTTAATTTTTATGGTTTTCTTTAAAGACAAAAGGTAGCGGAAATGAAACCAATGGTGTGTAGACTCGACTCAAACCACTACAAAGACGCACTTAGGATGATTTACACTACTTTTCTTTTTCAATGAAATTCTTAGCTAAGAAAGTTTAGAGAATGCAAATTTATATAAAAACAACTCTCTTGGCAACGAAAATCAGAGAAATAAAACTCTTTATCTTTCCAAGCATACAAACATGACCACTCATTACGTGCATGAAAAATTCTTTCTCTTTCAAAATACTCCAAAAGCTACTTGAAACAAAACTTTTCAAAGGAGATGTTTTTGTATTTTCCTTATTTAATAAAGCATATAAATCTATTTTAACGAAAATCAATCTCAAAATCTATAAAATCTATGAAAAATTGACTCACAAGCAAATCAAAAGGAAATTTACTCTAAAGCAAATCTAACGAGGCAAAAGCCTACAAGGATGATTCTAGGTTGTTTTACTTGACCACAATCAAGCCAAGGACCAGCTAATGCAGAATCAAAAAACCAGTCAAAACAAAACTCGAATCTTTTTGTTCTTTTTGTAAAATGGAATTCAATACTCAATCAACAAGCACTTCGAAATTCGCCAAAGAGACAACTCAAAGGTAAGTCGCTCTCACAGGTAGACTTTTATGACAGGTCCGACTCCTAAGAAGGCTGACAAAACCAGAGAGATCTAAGGCTTGACAACTTCTACTGCCAAAGTCACTACAAGACCTACTCAAAAATCAAACCCTAGGGCTTAAACTTCTATGAAATCCACTAAAACACTCAATGCTATCGGAACAAGTTCAGGTGAAGATCTTTGATAGGGGACTAATGGATCTGGGCAGTAAAAACTAAGAAAAAGCAAAACCTAAGAGGAAAAATGCAAAAAATGGAAATTTCTTGATTTTTAGCAGGGTACGCAGGCAACCTGTTAAGCCAGGTGCGGGCCCGCTCTGTGCACATAGCAACAGTGCGTACAAGTACGCACTGTGCAATACTCAGAGGGTGCGTACTACTGGAAAAACCAAGAAAAACTAAATCTAATTTAACCCTAAGCTAGCCCACCCAAATACAAAGTCACACAGCCAAAAACCAAAAAATAAATGACTTTTCTCAGATCAAAGTTGCATACAAAGGAAAAAACTTTCACATCAATGGATTCCCCAGCGGAGTCGCCATTTTGTCAGGCGGAAAGAGTCGATAGTGCGGACACAACCAACCTCCCTAGGAGTCTAAGACTCTCTAGTGACAAACAAAACAAACAAGAGCAATCCTTCTCTAAACATGCATTTACCATACAAGAAATCAAGTGTTTAGATCCTACCTGTAGTCCAACGCTGTTGTAGTAGTCCAGTCTCGCTGATCCGGATGAGCTCCTCCTTCACTTCGAAACCTGCATTCACTAACAATCAAACGATTAAATAGCACTTGATAATCTCATAAAACAAAACATATTTAACCTATAGACCAAGGAGTACATGAAACAACTCATAAATAACAAGTTATTGAGAAGAATGGACTCATTTGCATTAATAGGAAACAAAAGGAACAATTACAACCTGAGCCTTGGTGTTGTGCAAGTCCCTCCCAGGGTCCATCAAGAGTTCTCCTTTACTTTGACAAAGCTCACCCACTTCCAAATGAAACAAGAAAGGATGGGAATCTCTCCTCACAAGCTTCTAAATGGGAGTCCTAATTCCTGCAGCATCTACCCTTAGAAATGTTTAGCTTTCAACCTCCCCTCCTTCTGGCCCAATGCCTGTATTTATAGTGCTCAAGAGGAAGTTAATCAGGTCCACCATCAATGGGATAATCCCCTCTTTGGATGGGATAGCTCCTCTCTTGATGGGATAAGTTCCTCTTTCATAGGGGTACATGAACCATCTGGAGGCGCTCAATACCTGTCGAACAACCTTCTAGAATGCTCTAGAAATGACCACAAGTAACTTTTTAAAGATGAAACTCGCGCCTTTTGACCTTTACAGGGGTACGCACCTGTCCCTTTACATACAGAGCGTACAAGTACGCAGCTTTTGTGAACATTAGGTGCGTATACACAGGTAAGGCTGAGAGAATCTGCGTACCCAGAGATAAACACATTTACAAAGACTTTCTCTCTTTTTTGGAATTTGACATGGAGAGCAGAGGCATAAGACTTGCCCAGGAGGATAGCATGACTGTTGATAGAGCCATACTAACTGTGAATAGCCATGGTGACATTTTTTAGTGTAACACAGACTGCCCAGTGCAGAGGGTATGATGCATCTCACCTGCTCAGTGTAAAGGGTGCGATGGGTGAGAGTAAACAAATGGCAGAGACATTTTGCAAGGTGGATCGTCATGGAATCTTCCAGAAACTTCTCCTGTGACACTTTACTCTCTGAATTCACCCAGGGATGAGTAAGAGATCATCAATCTCCAAGTAGAATCAAGAACTATCAGAGAGAGGACACTAATCAAAATCCCAGAAGCTAACTCACCCCCCTGCAATCATCTATATATGGATCCCTCGCCACAGAGATCCAAAGGCTAGAATTTTGTATCTTGTAAGGAAGTGTTGTTGGTTTCTTGGTGGAATATCATAGTGTTGGGTGATCTAAGCTTTTCATGAGGTGAAGAAGGGCTTTCATGCTGGGAGGATGACGCTGGGTTAGAACAATTGGTTGTAATCCTCTTTGCTATTCTTGATATTAATAAAGCTATTCAAGGGGTAGCTTCCTTAGCTACGATTTCTACCTCTAGCGTAGCTCCCTCAGCTGCTATTGCTTCTCTAGCACTCATGATTTCTACAGGCGTCGAATTGATGCTAGACAAAAGCTCCTACATTTCCTTCAGCAACCTCTCAAATGCTGAACTTGCTACCAAAGCTTCAAAGTACTCATGGTTCATATGTGCCTGAGAGCTCAACACCTCAATTCTCAAAATGGCAAGTGTTTTCCACTGGGAAACCACCTGTAATTTATAGGCATTTTTTAATTCAAATCCAATCGTTTGCCCCAAAATTTGTTCATAAATGTTAGATTGGCAACAGATTTTCAAATTCATTGCCCTTAAATTCCGACTTAAATGTCACCCCCCACACCCCCCCCCCCCCCCCGACCGCTCCATTAAGTCATTTTTTCATCGTCAAATCATGAACAGTGACCATAACAGTCACTTACTAGCTTCTCTATGTGGCCCCTTCTTCGATAGCACAGCTCCCTGTGCGTTTCTACTAAGACTCTAACATTCCTTCATCCTGCGTAGTTGCCTAATCGCACATCTCCAGAACCTGGGAAGTGTAGTTTATAGTCCCCTGCCTCCTTTCAACTATCTAGAGCACTAAGACTATGCTTCCATCATGTAGTCATCTAGTTGGATCCCTGGTGTATGGCTTCAATCGGCTGCCATTCACCCTCCTTGGGAATGGCTCTCCATTCAACTTTACCAACTGAACTGCTCCACTGTCGGTAATCTCCTTGATGACATATGGCTCCAGCCAATGCATCCTGAATTTTCCTTGAAATTTATCAAACTTGCTGCCATATAATAAAACTAAATCATTTACCTTGAAGGTGGGTAGTTTGATGTGTCGATCATGCCATGCCTTTTCACACTCCTTTTGAACTTGTTGATGGAATCCAACTAGAAATATATCCTCTTCAAGCTCTGTTAGCTGCACAAGCCTCTCCTCCAGGGCTCCATGATCCGTCATTTCGGTGAATGCCGCTATGCGCAAACTAGGTACAATGTACTCCATTAGCATTAGAGCTTCTACACCATAAACCAGTTTGAATAGCGTTTGACCAGTCAACTTCTTGCAAGTCATTCTATAAGCCCATATCATCGTGGGTACGCACACATCCTAGTCATTTCTTTGAGCATTGCAAACCTTTGTTAGCACGCTCTCCAATATTTGATTAAACGCTTCCACTATCCCATTAGCCTGTAGATGACATGGCATACTCTTCTGATGGTAAACCTGAAATTCCTCTGTCATCGCATTGATCATCTCATTAAGGAAATGCGTACTACGATCGCCCATTAAAATTTTTGGACAACCAAACCTTGTTAGCACATATTCAAAGATGAATTTTTCTATTACCGTGCTTGTACAATCCTTCATAGGCTGCGCCTCCACCCATCTGGTTAAGTACTCATTCACGGTGATGATGTACTGTGCACCCGTCTTCTTTCCTAGAGGCTAAATCGATCCCATAAATTCAATCGCTCACTTCTTGAAGGGCTGTAATGATATCTATGGATTCAGTGGTAGCTCATCCCTCCACGAGGGTCTGCCAATCCTTTGGCATGCATCGCATGCCCTACAATACACTTTTGAATCCTTATGCAAGGTCGGCCACCACAACCTAGAGCATAGAATCTTCTCCGTTGTTGCTTTGCCCACATAATGTCCTCCCACTTCTCCTCCATGAACCTCAATGAGGATGTTGTTTCATTCAAATTTTGGCACATAACGTCACAGTATTTCATCTGATGATCTGAATGGAAAATGGAATCAACCCATGGTACTCATCCACCCATATTATTCATCGACCCATGGAATTTACCCATGGTATTGTAAATGGCATCCGCTAGTGGTATTGTAAAATCCACCTATGGTATTCATTCACCCATGGAATTGACCCGTGGTATTGTAACTGAAAAATACTATAAGTAACAAGTCACATTTTGTAAAAGGACAGATTGTCCGCCACAATGTAGCCTTTACAGTTATTATCGGTTTTAATAAAAAGTTTCTTTGTGGTTTTGTTTATTGGGCATTCTCCTCTCTTTTTTTCTTCTGGAATTTCAATTTTTTTTCCGATCTTGGGGTCTTTCCCTTAAGATCCATTTCAATCTTTTAGATCTTGGGGGCCTCCCCTCAAGGTCTGGATCAGTGGTATCAGAGCAGGTTATGATTCCATGGGAATGAGGGTTTGATGCATATTTCAATTTCAAATTTTGCAGAAATATTCAACAAACTTCAGGCATGTGCTACGTCCTCCACAGAGCATTTTCTTGGGCCAAGCGGGAAGAATTTTTCTTTTTTCATTTTTTTTTTTGCAGGAATGTTCTTGGGCGGTGACTTTGTAGATCAGATATGAAACATTTGGTACAAAATTTACAAAAAAAAATACCAAATCTGGATTCCTTGCGAAAAAATCACCCAATTTCAAAAAAAAAATGGGTTGAATCGGAGTTCGGATGTGGGAGATATCGTTAATTTAAAATTAGCTATTTTTCAGAACTTTTGTGACAGCGGAATAGTTGCAGTGCGAATTTGAGATTTTAGAGTGTCCAAATAAGGATTTCCAACACATGGGAAGATGCAAAATGATCCTTCTGTTTCCAAAAACAGGTTATAATAAATATTCTGAGTTATATTGACCAAGTTATGTCCATTTTAATCTGGAGCAGCATTCGGAGTGGGTTCCCATTGGAGACGTGCCCTCCCACCCCACTTTAGTAGGCACCTGCTTCACATTCATCAGTTTCAACATAGCAGCATTTGGCTTGGGTTATTTGGAGATGTGCCCTCCCACCCGAGGCTATGTAGGCACCTGCTACTTCATCAACAACCAGCATCACGGTTATGGGTCAACCGCATAAAATCCTTGTCATCGAAGTCCATTTGCTAGGCCGCACACTGTTAGTATCACAGTTGGTCACAAGAATTACAGGGTATCTCTATCCTCGGATCTTCATTTGTCATGGTTATGGGTCATCCACAAACCCACACTTCATCGAAGTCCATTTGCTAGGCCACACACTGTCATCATCACAGTTGGTCACAAGCATTACAGGGTATCTCTATCCTCGGATCTTCATTTATCATGGTTATGGGTTAACCACATAAAACCCTTATCTTTAGTGGCTCTTCATATTCAACAAAGGCTTCACAGGATGGAACTTTATGCAATGGGGACCATTGCTTCTTAAGGAGGGAGGAACGATCCGAATAGAAAATGGCATCAACACATGGTACTCATCCACCCATATTTTTCATTGACCCGTGGAATTTACCCATGTTATTGTAAATGGCATCCGCCCGCGGTATTGTAAAATCCATCCAGGGTATTCATTCACCCATGGAATTGACCCGTGGTATTGTAACTGAAAAATACTATAAGTAACAAGTCACATTTTGTAAAAGGACAGATTGTTCGCCACAATGTAGCCTTTACAGTTATTATCGGTTTTAATAAAAAGTTTCTCTGTGGTTTTGTTTATTGGGCATTCTCTTCTCTTTTTTTCTTCTGGAATTTCATTTTTTTCAAATCTTGGGGTCTTTCCCTCAAGATCCATTTCAATCTTTTAGATCTTGGGGGCCTCCCCTCAAGAACCGGATCATCTGATCCCATTTTGTACAAGTTCCTTGCAATGACAGAAAAGTTTGTCGTGCGCACCACTAGTTCCTTCTTCTTTTGACTTGTATATCCTTCCAGATCCATTCTTGTCATTAGGAAGTGTATAATATATTCAAAGTGACTATCTGCGACACGCACTAAAAAGAGCTTTGCATAAGGTAGTCCTTCCTCCAAATTAGTAGGCTCTGCTCTAGTTTCAATGGATGACAGATGATCCGGTCCTGCATTCAATCATCCTAGTTTCACAATGACTTCAAAATCATATTCCTAGAACAACAACAGCAACCTACATATCCTTGCCCACAACACAGGCTTGTTGACCAAGTATTCTAATGTAGAATTTTCTATATACATCTTAAAATGTCAGCCCAACAGATAATGCTTGAACTTCTGGAGTGCATACACCATAGCTAATCCTTCACGCTCTATCATGGAATAATTTTTCTCAGCTTTGGACACCTTCCTACTTGCGAACGCTATAGGATGATCCAAGTCCCCTTCACCAGTTTGTGTTAGTACTACTCCTAGTGCAATACATGATTTTTCCACATGCACATGAAATTCCTTCTTCCAATCCGGGAACACTAGGATCAGTGTAGTGACCATCTTTTCATTTAGCACATCCAAGCTCTTTTGGAATTCTTCATTCCAACAGAATGTAACATCCTTCTTTAACAGTTTTTCCATCGGCGCAGTGATATGGGCATAGCTCTTGATGAATTTCGTATAGTACTTAGTATGCCGCAACATTGTGCACAGCTGTTTCACACTTCTTAGCGCCTCCAAATTGATTATGACTGCAATCTTCGCAAGGTGTACCATCAAGCCTTGTTTGCATACCACATGACCCAGAAATATCCCAAAAGGGAGACAGAACAAACATTTCTTCAGATTGAGTATGATATGGTACCTCTGGCATGTATCTAGCATCAAGTGTAGACTTGCTACGTGGTGCTTTACCAATCCAAACGCTGTCCAATAATCAAAGTATACCTCCAGAAATTTATGAATGAAGTCCTCAAACGCCGTGATGACTACACACAAAAAGATTGTCGATGCATTCTTCAGCCTAAAAGGCATCACTGTATACCGCAAGCATCCCCATTCAATCGCGAAGGCCATTTTACTCCTATCCTCTGGCGCGATCTTGATTTCGTGGTAGCCTAAGAACCCATCAGTAAACGGATATGCTTCTTAGCCGCCAACATTATCCATGACGTCATTGGTGAATGGAGTTGGGAAGGGATCACGCATGCAGGCATCATTCAACTTTCTGAGATCTACACATATCCTTATTTCTTCCTTCTGCTTCTTTTCCTCAACTACTATTGGGCTCACCCAATCAAATTCTTCAACCGATTCAATAATACCTGTCGCGAGCATATTATCCAACTCTAAGCAGACCCTTTCTTTATACTTCGAATTGAGGCAGATTTGAAAAATTCGTGGTGGAACAGATCCTGATATTCATGGAGTAGTTTGACGACCTTATCAACTATCGCGTCGTCCCAGTAGTCCCCAATATTTGTAAACGTTGGCTCTGCCTCCGTGCCAATGTTCACCTATCTAGTTTTGAGTGTCTCAGTTATGTTTGGGTTCTCTAATTGCAGTCCTTCAACTCCACGGTGACCTTCAGTCTCTGGAATATTAATCTTCCTCGGGTCTTCATCTTCTTCTTCCACTGTTACATTGTAGCACTCCAGCGCATGGCTCATCTCGGTAGTCCAATTAGGTCGAATCAAATCTATAGGACCTTGCGGTATCCTGAAAATTGCTACCTTAACCTCCTGCAACGCTTCATTGATACTTTCAAACCCATCCTCAAAGTTGAATGTCATAAGAAATCCTTGGCACAAAACATCCTGTTCTTTAGTGCCATGGCGGAGTTCCGTCTCCAAGTACCAATTCATTGGTATAAAATCCAAGGTATGACAAAAAAGATGTACCCACTATGCTGAGGCTTTGCTCCATATTCTTCAATCCATTTGGCCAAATGGTTGCATGGATCATTTCACCCGTCATAGTTTTCTGTTAGCCGCACTTGTGGGTGGTCAAACCACACTCTTATTATTTCTGTATACGTGCTAATCATCAAAACTATCCTTGTGCATGCCCCACCATCTTACAGGCATAGCACTCAACACCTAGTCCAGGGCCTGGAAGTGATGCTTCTTTGGCACTAAGAAAATAAATAAGACAAGGGACCTACTTGTTATCTTTCACTTTCCCTTTGTCTACTTTGTATGACTCCCGTCGCTCCTTCTCGAACTTAATTCGCTTGACAAGTACCCGCAATCATAAGCAGAGGACAAAAAACAATCAAAGCAAGAGATATATGGACTATAAGCAAATGGAATTGAAATCATTTACACATATAATAGTCATACATAAAGACAATAATATGGGAAAAGGTGTAAATAGCTTTATTAAGTAGAAGGAAGAATTACAACCATGAAGTCCGATCCATTGTCACTCCTCCAACTTGAGTTCCAACCAGTATCACATCAAAAGCACAACACTCCGACAGCATAATAATACTTGCTTACAATCTCAAACCTCACACCAATAGTATCTCCTTACAAATTCTCAAAGTTGAGCTCTTGATCACTTAGATGAGTGCTCAATTTATAGGAAAATGGTGGTGGTTTGGTCATAAACGAGGGTATTGAATGGCCTTCCAAACTTAGAGTTAGTTTCCATGGAGGAAGGGATGAGAGGATAGGAGGTTACTTAACTCATTCCCTATCCAATTTTGAGTTCATAGGATATGATAAGTGTGGGAATCTTCTAGCTGAAGGCTCCAGAAGATAAGAATATTCCCAAAACCCTATGAGGATTTCACTCAATCTCACCCACCGCAGGTCAAAGTGGGCCTAAGTGCTCTGAAATCCACCTTGACATGGGCCTATCTACACTGAAGCACACTTACCCTTGACTAAGGTTGCGTTGGTATGTCAAGGAGGCATTTCTGGAGGGCTTCAGGCCAAGACACTTTTAGGGAAGGAGGCATTCAAAGTGATGACTTGTCTAGGGAATGTAGCAACTGGATTAGGGTTTGATGAGCCCTAATAGTACTGATCTGAATGTTGGGAGTGATGTGCCCAAATGGATCTATAACAACTACCCCCTAAAGCATGAAGTCCAAAATGATAATGTCGAGTGATATGCTTTACGATGTGATGAGGAGGTTTTGAAGCAGATGGTGACCTGCATCAATTACAATACATAATATCATGATATTTTGGATTTTTCATGAATTTGTTGAGGGAAGGCATACCCATGCTCAACATGAAACTTTCATTACAAGTACATAGATAGTTGTCTACAAATATAGACCCATAATGGGATGACCATCAGTGTAAAGTCATCGTACGGATGATTTGGTACTTTCCTAAAATCGTAGCCTGGATGGATGAAACTAGATCCGAGGTCTTCTATCTTGTTCAATCTTTCACTCAAGTATGAGTTTAACCATGTGAATATGTGATCTCAAGTCGAAGATGGGAAGACACCATCTCATTACCAGAGAATGATGTAAGTTGTTAACAGACATAAGAGAAATCACCGATAATGATAATGATCCTCTAGGTACTGTAGTACATTATGCATGGTGTGAATGGATGTTTTGATGTCGAACACCATACAAATTATTTCGATCAAAGGCTAGTGATGTCAACCTATCGTCGAAAGCGAGAAACTTGCCATTGATGTATGCAAGCTCCAAGGTACTGAAAGGGTGTTTCACACTTCTTAGCGCCTCCAAATTGATTATGACTGCAATCTTCACAAGGTGTACCATCAAGCCTTGTTTGCATACCACATGACCCAGAAATATCCCAAAAGGGAGACAGAACAAACATTTCTTCAGATTGAGTATGATATGGTACCTCTGGCATGTATCTAGCATCAAGTGTAGACTTGCTACGTGGTGCTTTACCAATCCAAACGCTGCCCAATAATCAAAGTATACCTCCAGAAATTTATGAATGAAGTCCTCAAACGCCGTGATGACTACACACAAAAAGATTGTCGATGCATTCTTCAGCCTAAAAGGCATCACTGTATACCGCAAGCATCCCCATTCAATCGCGAAGGCCATTTTACTCCTATCCTCTGGCGCGATCTTGATTTCGTGGTAGCCTAAGAACCCATCAGTAAACGGATATGCTTCTTAGCCGCCAACATTATCCATGACGTCATTGGTGAATGGAGTTGGGAAGGGATCACGCATGCAGGCATCATTCAACTTTCTGAGATCTACACATATCCTTATTTCTTCCTTCTGCTTCTTTTCCTCAACTACTATTGGGCTCACCCAATCAGATTCTTCAACCGATTCAATAATACCTGTCGCGAGCATATTATCCAACTCTAAGCAGACCCTTTCTTTATACTTCGAATTGAGGCGGTAAGGTATTTTCTTCATAGGTTTCGTGTATAGTTTTAGGGTGATCTTCATGACACCTAGCCCCCCTATTATCCCTTTCAGATTTGAAAAATTCGTGGGGAACAGATCCTGATATTCATGGAGTAGTTTGACGACCTTATCAACTATCGCATCGTCCCAGTAGTCCCCAATATTTGTAAACTTTGGCTCTGCCTCCGTGCCAATGTTCACCTATCTAGTTTTGAGTGTCTCAGTTATGTTTGGGTTCTCTAATTGTAGTCCTTCAACTCCACGGTGACCTTCAGTCTCTGGAATATTAATCTTCCTCGGGTCTTCATCTTCTTCTTCCACTGTTACATTGTAGCACTCCAGCGCATGGCTCATCTCGGTAGTCCAATTAGGTCGAATCAAATCTATAGGACCTTGCGGTATCCTGAAAATTGCTACCTTAACCTCCTGCAACGCTTCATTGATACTTTAAAACCCATCCTCAAAGTTGAATGTCATAAGAAATCCTTGGCACAAAACATCCTGTTCTTTAGTGCCATGGCGGAGTTCCGTCTCCAAGTACCAATTCATTGGTATAAAATCCAAGGTATGACAAAAAAGATGTACCCACTATGCTGAGGCTTTGCTCCATATTCTTCAATCCATTTGGCCAAATGGTTGCATGGATCATTTCACCCGTCATAGTTTTCTGTTAGCCGCACTTGTGGGTGGTCAAACCACACTCTTATTATTTCTGTATACGTGCTAATCATCAAAACTATCCTTGTGCATGCCCACCATCTTACAGGCATAGCACTCAACACCTAGTCCAGGGCCTGGAAGTGATGCTTCTTTGGCACTAAGAAAATAAATAAGACAAGGGACCTACTTGTTATCTTTCACTTTCCCTTTGTCTACTTTGTATGACTCCCGTCGCTCCTTCTCGAACTTAATTCGCTTGACAAGTACCCGCAATCATAAGCAGAGGACAAAAAAAAATCAAAGCAAGAGATATATCGACTATAAGCAAATGGAATTGAAATCATTTACACATATAATAGTCATACATAAAGACAATAATATGGGAAAAGGTGTAAATAGATTTATTAAGTAGAAGGAAGAATTACAACCATGAAGTCCGATCCATTGTCACTCCTCCAACTTGAGTTCCAACCAGTATCACATCAAAAGCACAACACTCCGACAGCATAATAATACTTGCTTACAATCTCAAACCTCACACCAATAGTATCTCCTTACAAATTCTCAAAGTTGAGCTCTTGATCACTTAGATGAGTGCTCAATTTATAGGAAAATGGTGGTGGTTTGGTCATAAACGAGGGTATTGAATGGCCTTCCAAACTTAGAGTTAGTTTCCATGGAGGAAGGGATGAGAGGATAGGAGGTTACTTAACTCATTCCCTATCCAATTTTGAGTTCATAGGATATGATAAGTGTGGGAATCTTCTAGCTGAAGGCTCCAGAAGATAAGAATATTCCCAAAACCCTATGAGGATTTCACTCAATCTCGCCCACCGCAGGTCAAAGTGGGCCTAAGTGCTCTGAAATCCACCTTGACATGGGCCTATCTACACTGAAGCACACTTACCCTTGACTAAGGTTGCGTTGGTATGTCAAGGAGGCATTTCTGGAGGGCTTCAGGCCAAGAAACTTTTAGGGAAGGAGGCATTCAAAGTGATGACTTGTCTAGGGAATGTAGCAACTGGATTAGGGTTTGATGAGCCCTAATAGTACTGATCTGAATGTTGGGAGTGATGTGCCCAAATGGATCTATAACAACTACCCCCTAAAGCATGAAGTCGAAAATGATAATGTCGAGTGATATGCTTTACGATGTGATGAGGAGGTTTTGAAGCAGATGGTGACCTGCATCAATTACAATACATAATATCATGATATTTTGGATTTTTCATGAATTTGTTGAGGGAAGGCATACCCATGCTCAACATGAAACTTTCATTACAAGTACATAGATAGTTGTCTACAAATATAGACCCATAATGGGATGACCATCAGTGTAAAGTCATCGTACGGATGATTTGGTACTTTCCTAAAATCGTAGCCTGGATGGATGAAACTAGATCCGAGGTCTTCTATCTTGTTCAATCTTTCACTCAAGTATGAGTTTAACCATGTGAATATGTGATCTCAAGTCGAAGATGGGAAGACACCATCTCATTACCAGAGAATGATGTAAGTTGTTAACAGACATAAGAGAAATCACCGATAATGATAATGATCCTCTAGGTACTGTAGTACATTATGCATGGTGTGAATGGATTTTTTGATGTCGAACACCATACAAATTATTTCGATCAAAGGCTAGTGATGTCAACCTATCGTCGAAAGCGAGAAACTTGCCATTGATGTATGCAAGCTCCAAGGTACTGAAAGGGTGTTTCTAAGTCAACTTCTTGGATAATGTGCTGATGTCGACAAGAAGTGACTTGTCGTAGGAGGGCCTTGATGTATCCCACATCAACAACATGAAACAAGTGTAATGAATTTTGGAGACGAAATGTGACTGACGACACAAGGTTCAAGAATGGCGATCATGAAAATGAAGGTTTATGAGTATTGCAAAGGATGAATTTAACTGAGTGACTTCTCTTGAACATGTTGACGACACTGAATGAATTGGTAGCATTGACCCAAAACCAATGTAATGGATGGTATGATAAACCAAGGTATGATGACCATAAAGAAGATAACCCAACCCAAGTAGTCACAGTGATGAAGTGAAAGTTTCATGTTCAAGAGTGACCTGCTTCGATAAAGTGGTTTACCCCTTTTCCCATTTTTCTAGTCATTGCTAACTAATACCTCTTTATTTTTATCAAGCTTAAGGAGGATAACATATGCTTGTTGTATAATTCCACCTTTCAGGTGAATCCATCGCTATGTGATGTTTTAACGATTCTAGCGAAGTTGAAACTTGGTCTTGTCATGATGGACAAGTTTGTCACTATTTGATGTTTAAGCAAGTTTAACAATTGGAAGGATGTCATCTTCCTTCTTATCTGTCTCTCCAGATCATAGTATAGGTTTGTAATATGATTGTACCTAGCACTATTATAGATTAAGGTGCATGAGTGAGTATCCCTTCCTCCATTGGTTGGAAAGCGCTTGGATTGCCACCACTTGTGCCTGTTACCCAGAATCTGTTAGCTTTTAACAGAGGAACCAGTCAACCATTAGGGATCTTTCCTTAGTTGCCTATTGCTTTGGGAGGATAAATTTTTTACTTCAAAGTGATGGTAGTCCCAGGCCCTTTAGATTACAATTTACTTCTTGGGTGCCACTATGTTTATGACATGGGAGCTATTATTTCAACACTCTTTTGAGTGATGTGTTTCTTGCATGAAGGCAAAATTGTCACCGTTGACCAGCTTTAATTTCCCGATCCAAATATGGCTTCCAATCAACCATCATCCCTAAATGGTCCTTTTGTACCAATGGTGTCTTCCCTGCCATGGTTCAATTATGTGGCAACCCGTTCCATGCCTACATCAAGTGACGATCAATTCCATGATGTTGTACATTATGTACTAGGGGCATTGGAACCTAATCTCTCTAATGGATTCCTTGCTACGTATCCCTTCCAGAGAATCTTTATCCCATTTGATGAGAACCTCTTGGAATTCATGACCTTCTATGAGTCATGAAACAAGGAACATGAGCATAGTTCCTTGTCTTGTGTCAAGCTCGTTAAAAAATGAAACAAGGAATATGAGCATAGTTCCTTGTCTTGTGCCAAGATAATTAAAAAAAAAGAAACAAGGAATATGAGGATAGTTCTTTTACTATGTCAACCTCATTAAAAAATGAAACAGGTCCCCAGAGCATAGCTCCTTGTCCTGTGTCAAGCTCGTAAAAAAATGAAACAAGGAATATGAGAATAGTTCATTGTCTTGTGTCAAACTCATTAAAAAAAAGAAACAAGGAATATGAGGATAGTTCTTTTACTATGTCAACCTCATTAAAAAATGAAATAGGTCCCCAGAGCATAGTTCCTTGTCCTGTGTTAAGCTCGTTAAAAAATGAAACAAGGAATCTTAGTAGAGTTCCTTGTCTTGTGTCAAGCTCATTAAAATATGAAACAAGGTCCCCTGGAGCAAAGTTCCAACTCGAGTCTTTGATTAATTTCGTAAAATCCCAGTCAAGTCTTTCACTTGGTCTCGTAAATGAACCTTCATTCCATCCACCTAGTAGCCATGAGTAGTCTACTTAGGTGAATGTAATGAATCTTGGGGGGCATGCACCTAGAATCGAGTCATCATGTTGGGGGCATGTAAACCAATCCAAGCATAGTTTTTCTTTTCAAGCTGGTGTAAAAATGAAACTGAATCCAAGCATAGTTTTTTGTTTCAATCTTGGGTAAAAATGAAGCTGAATCCAAGCATATTTTTTTCGTTTCAAGCTTGTGTAAACATGAAACTGAATCCAAGCATAGTTCCCTATGGTTCAAGCTTGTGTAAAAATGAACCCATCTCCATTTTAACCCTCGTGATTGCCATTATATTAGCCTCTTCCACCAGATGAGCCTTGGTTTTTCTACTTCCATCATCACTATCTGCTTGGCCGATCAGACGCTTTCTCTTGATTGTTTTACCCTTTTTTGAGGAACAAATGCAATGAGTGGTCTTATTACCCAGCCTCTTCACATAAATCAACATGTTTTGAGAAGTTCCAACATGATAAGAGCCAGTTGATATCCTAGACACCACTCGTTCCTCTAAGTAGAGTCCTCTTTAATCTATTTTTAGACTCTCGAAATATGAAAAGATTACCGAGCACTTGTCCTTTTCAGCTCGTTAATGGATTGGAAACGACATCTACTCAATATAAGTTTAACCCTTTTCTGGATTGAGATAGATTCTTTATGAAAAATGAATACATTGATCGAACATGGTCAATAGGTTCTCTCTCATATTATTTTACGCTTTTTCGTACTTGAGAGACAAATATACGAAAAAGAACTTGTGGATTTTTCTTTTTTGTCCCTTTTCAAACTTGCTAAAACATCAAATAGTGACAAACTTTTCCATCATGACAAGACTGCATTTCACCTTCACTAGACTCATTAAAACATGACATAGCGATGGATTCACCCAAACAGTGGAATTATACAACTAGCATATGTTATCCTCCTCAAGCTCGATAAAAATAAAGAGGTACTAGTTAGCAATGACTAGGGAAAATGGGAAAGGGGTAAACCACTTTATGGCAGCAAGTCGCTCTTGAACATGACACTTTCAATTCATCACTATGACTACTTAGGTTGGGTTATCTGCTTGATGGCCATCATACCTTAGTCTATCATACCATCCATTACTTTGGTTTTGGGTCAATGTTGCCAATTCGTTCAGTGTCGCTGACATGTTCAAGAGAAGTCACTCAACTAAATTCATCCTTTGCAATACTCATAAACCTTCATTTTCATGACCGCCATTCCTGAACCTTGTGTCGTTAGTCACATTCAGTCTCAAAAAATCATTACACTCATTTCATGTCATTGATGTGGGATACATAAGGGCCCTCTTGTGATGAGTCGCTTCTTGTCGACATCAACACATTATCCAAGAAGTTGACTTAGAAACACCCTTTCAATACCTTGGAGCTTGCACACATCAATGGCAAGTTTCTCACTTTTGGCAATAGGTTGACATCCCTGGACTTTGACCGAAATACTTTGTATGGTTTTTGACATCAAAAAATCCATTCACGCCATGCAAAATGTACTGCGGTACCTTGAGGATCATCATCATTATCAGTGATTTCTCTCGCGTCCGTTAATGGCTTACATCATTGGCTGCTAATGAGACGGTGTCTTCCCATGTTTGACTTCAGATCACATATTCACATGGTTAGACTCATACTAGAATGAACAATTGAATGAGATAGAAGACCCCAGATCTAGTTTCATCCATCAGGGCGGCAATTTTAGGAAAGTACAAAATCATCCGTACGATGGCTTTACAATGATGGTCATCCCATCATGGGTCTAAACCTGTAGATGACTATCTATGTACTTGTAATGAAAGTTTATATGTTGAGCATGGGCACGCCTTCCCTTAGAAAATTCATGAAAAATCCAAAATATCATAATATTATTTATTGTAATTGATGCAGGTCACCATCCGCTTCAAAACCTCCTCATCACATTGTAAAGCAAATTACTCGAAATTATCATTTTTCATTTCATGCTTTAGTGGGAAGCTGTTACAGATCCATTTGGGCACATCACTCCCAACATTTAGATCAGTACTATTAGGGCTCTTCAAACACTAATCCAGTTGCTACTTGCCCTAGAAAAGTCATCACTTTGAATGCCTCCTTCCCTGAAAGTTTCCTGGCCTGAAGCCCTACAGAAATGCCTCCTTGAGGGACCAGCGCAGCCCTGGTCAAGGGTAAGTGCACTTTAGTGTAGGTAGACCAATGTCAGGGTGCATTTCAGAGCACTTAGGACCATTTTGACCTATGCTGGGAGAGATTGAGTGAAATCCTCATAGGGTTCTGGGAATATTCTTATCTTCTGGAGCCTTCTAGAATATTCTGACACTTATCATCTCCCATGAGCTCGAAATTGGATAGGGAATGAGTTAAGTAACCTCCTATCCTCTCATCCCTTCCTCCATGGAAACTAACTCTAAGTTTGGAAGGACATTAAATACCCTCATTTATGACAAAACCACCACCATTTTCCTATAAATTGAGAACTCATCTAAGTGATCAGGGGATGGAATTTGGGAATTTGTAAGGAGATACTATTGATGTGAGGTTTGAGATTGTAAGCAAGTATTGTTATGCTGTCAAAGTGTTGTTCTTTTGATGTGATGTTGGTTGGAACTCAAGCTAGAGGAGTGACAATGGATAAGACTTCATGGTTGTAATTCTTCCTTCTACTTAATAAAGTTGTTTACACATTTTCCCATTTTCTTGTCTTTATGTATGATGATTATATGTGTAAATGCTTTTGATTACATTTTCTTATAGTCGATAGATCTCTTGCTTTGATTGGTTTTTGTCCTCTGTTTATGATTGTACGTACTTGTCGAGCGAATTAAGTTCTAGAAGGAGTGATGGGAGCCATACAAAGGAGATAGAGGGAAAATGAAAGATAACAAGTAGGTCCCTTGTCTTATTTATCTTCTATAGAAAAAGGATAAACACTTTAAATCTGTTGTTCTAGGTGTAGATACCCACCTAGGGAAATTGTATTCATTTGTAGATGCAAAATTCCACATAAAACCCCACCATCTCACAGGCGTAGCTTGTAGCACCCAGTCCAGGGCTTGGAAGCGATACTTCTCTAGCCCTTCTCTCTCAAATGAATCCAAAAAGTGATCAACATGAGTTAAAACATCATAGTAAGGCATATTTCTTACCTCTAAGGATACACAGTGCAATGACTTGGTCATCATATTACAGCGCAGTGTAGATACTTCATGTAGTCAATTCTGCGAGTGCTCTAGCTCTTCATCTAAATTTGATGTGTTGGAACTTTCGTGGTCCCATGAAATATGTCCATCTACTGTTGGATTCACCCAATACTGATCTTGTACCATTATGTTGTAAATCTAGTCCAAATCAACGTCACTTTCATAATTGCGGACCAGTTCAGTATAGCGCAGTCCTTCTGGAGGGTCCACTGGCACCACTACGTGGATCGATTTCTTCTCAAATATCATCTTTCTCTTCTTCAGATTAATTCCCCATTCATGTCAGTGGCCAAATCAATCCCAAGGAGCACAAGGTAGGGATTGTTGTCATCCACAATCTCTATCACTTCAAAATCAACTAGTGCGCTCGTGCCTTCAATATCAATCATTACCCCCTTCAACCTCCCCATTGGGATGATTTTCTACTGATTTTCCATTCGTAACTGAATCAAAGACCATTGTAGTGTATTTCTCCCCATTCTCTCCCATTTTTATTTCGACAAAACGTTCATGTCGGACCCTAGGTCCAAGATAAATTGGTCCATTTCATATTCTCCTATCTGCGCGGTGAGTGTCATCTCACACCAAATTCTTGACTTATGCTTACCAAGCTTTCTAACTATGTGTTGTTCATCAATAGTGTTTTCCTTATCAGCACACCTATTTATCAGCTCCTGTAGTCCCTTCACAGCCTTGCTATCGTGGAGCAATTTCATGAAGGTCTCCAATAACGTGGTAATCATGGATGGGTCCATTTCTTCAACTGACTTCTCTTGACTCCCTGAGGTAGAGGCCTTAGCGAAAATTTTCTTCGCTTCCATAAATGTTTCTTTCACATGTTCTAGATCAAACCTGGTCTCCTTTTCTAATGCTTTGTAGACCCACTCATCTTCTTCAGGCTGCTTCCCCTTATCTTCACCAGTTGTTACCCCACTCCGCAGCACAATATTTACCTTAGGATCTTCCTCATGAGGCTCATCCCTCATCATCTACATGTTCTAAGTCGATTGCTAAGGCTGCACCCTCTTCTCATGTATCTTAGCCAACAATATTAGGTAATCCTTTGTTGCATGGTGAAACTGAGTATAATAGTGGCATAAAAGACTTGTTGGATTCGAGCAGTCTCGCGTGTAGTGTCCTGGTCCCACACAATTGTAACAAATAACCTACCCTCGACCTCTACTAGGTCCTCCTCCACCTCAGCCTCATCCGTGCCCCTAATACTCGTGTCACACTCCTCCAGTGCCTTGGTCCAGAGGTCACCTTTCTGCCTGCACCCTGTATGTATGTGTCCTGTCCATCATTAATTCATAACTACTACAATTGTGCTCATCATGTCCCACTTACTAAAAGAAGTTCTAGAAGAGTTGTTTCGGTGTCTATACAAATTTATGCAGTAAATGGCAATGGCATGTCGCATGTTTCCTAGCTACCTGATAGATAACACACCATAGTTGAGGCTCGGTACTTGGTCCTACTGTAACTTCTGGCCTCAGAGGCATTGGTCCCCCTGTTGCAACATAGTTTGTGAAAATTGGACAGTGATCTTTATCATGCCCCTAGCTTTTCCACTTTAGGCACCACACTTCTTCGCATGCCTTTGGCTAAGCTATTTTGTCTTTTTTCAGACTCTGCATTTTGAGGCAAAGGTTCTGCAATGCACATGAATCTGTTGAACCCCTAGATTAGCATCTTGCATTGGTGTCTCGTGCAATCTCATCGTGATTTCCAGAGCTTCCGCCTAGGTCCCAATCTTCTGTTGTGATAACACAACCCTTAGATGAGGCAAGAGCGAGGCCACAAACCATTCACAATGATGCCCATTAGCCATATTCATGTTAGCCTCGCAAATCATACACTTCAATCTCAGGTCCAAATCCCAGGGTGTCTCACCAGGCTTCATCATGATCTATTTGAATCCCATAATTGATTGCGCTTCAGACTTAGGTCTACTGAATTCATTATTCAGTGCAGTGTGGATATCTGCCAACGTGGACATCGGGTTATCTGTGCAGTGGTTAATGTACCACATGAGTGCACAGTTCTACAAAGCACTAACCAAAATTGCTTTCTTCATTTGATCATCTGTGATACCCTAAGCTTCCCATACAGCCTTCGCGACGAACCAAAACTGGTCCGTATTTTCATTCCCCACACCCTTGAACACATGTAGCTCTATGGAGTTCACCATATTGAACAGTGGAAGAGGTGGCAATGGTGTTGGTGAGGGTGTAAGCAGTGGAGGTGAATATGGAGGTGGTGTGGGTGGATGAGGTATTCACGAGAACCCTTGCTTTATCAACTGAATAATGCTCTACGGAGAAGCCTATGTTACTCCCTCATTGTCACTAAGAGGAGGTTCGATCAATGGTCTATATTTAGGGCCTTTTCTTCCTCTATCCTTGAAATTCATTCCACTTCTTGTAGCCCTAAACATCAAGGTAACTACATAACCCACTTTTCACGCAATAGCATCTTAAACCAAGTATTTAAAGACCTTAAATACTTACCTCGTGGTCCTTTGAAGAAGCACCGCTCTGCTTCGCTGTAACTAACCGACATATATAATGAGAACTCTGTAAAAAACCCTCCTATGATACTATCGGGACAAAGATCGATAGGGCATGTGATATTATCTTCAGAGGTTTCTAATCTCCGCACTAACTCTGGGGTCTAGACTATCGGACCGTCAAGCCTCCACCTTCCTTGGTTGTCTGCCAACTTCACAATCCGCTCGTATAATTCAACCAGGAAGGAAGAAAAGAAGATTTTGTTTATCTCTGTGTATAATTATCTATCCAACCACTATTCTTTCATCAATTGCATATTACTATTTTCTTGCGCCACGAATTCATGGATCTTTCTATTCAACTAGTCTTCAATCTCTTTCTTAGTTGAATTCCAATAATACGACATCACATGTCTCGTTATGCAGATCCCAGTCCCAACAATGGAAGCATTTGTTGGCTTAATGGGCCCTGAACCAAGTTTAATGTTAGTTAGCCAAGAAAATCCCTACACTACTTGGCCCTTTCGGCATCAATCTATGAAGCGCGGACTGAAGTCTCACTCAAAGTAGTATGGGGGGATGCAGGAACCATGTTTTCACACCCTGAGATGGTTGTGATGTCATTTTATGCCCTCACTCTATCTTCACGTAGATCGATAAGCCCTTTAGGGCTTATCAATATAATTCTAATATTCAACTTTAAACCCTTCGCAAAAGACTTCGATCGTCCTTCACGTACCCTAGATAGATAGATCAGGCACTTATGCACGTTTGTAATGACTCTTACTTCATTATCTACTTAGATTATCTTATTTCCATACAGTCTTAACATGTAATTATGATTATCTTCACGTAAACATATACCTTTAATTATTTTCATATAACAAAGAGAAACATATAGATTCGCGCATCATAATAGCATTAGAATGTAAACCTAGTGTTCAACATAACATAATTGCATGCAATTAATAGAAGTAAAATACACAGGTAATTCCATAATACTTCTCTTTATTAATAATCCATATTTCCACTATAGACCCTGACTACCCTGCGCACATAGCTGCAGGGTTTCGCACACTCAGCTGCGAACTTCTACCCTAGGCCTTTGCACACTTACCTGCAGAGCCTCTTCCTACTCTAAGAATCTTTGCTTTTAGCTCTCACTGACCCAAAACTTACTTAGAATTATACCAAAAACTTATGAATTGCCTTAGACTCTTCTAAGACACCCTTTTTATACAATCCCATGGTTCACGGACCAAGGGCGGATCTCATCAAGCTGACACAAACTATCTAAACTAAGGGAGGAAACCCTTTTTGACTACTCACATCTTTATGCTCCACGGCCACATAGTATGGAGACTTTACATTCTTTACACAAAACTTGGGCCTTTAGCCCTAAATCTTGGGCTTTTAACCCCAAAATTGACCCCAGGGGACCCATTCCCAACACTTGGAAATTTACTTAATAACATAAGCCTACAAGGCTACCACATTCTTCATGCATGGATTATCAATGTTTGTAATACTATTCTGCAGATGCTTGTACTTCATGTTTTCTTTCACATATGCTAAGATAGTTGAAATATTTTGGTTATTTTAGTACTTATCTTATTGAGAATGTGTTGTAATGGTTGTTATTTTTGTCCCATCCTTGTGGACAATTCCATAAGATATTTGAAAAATATTTCTTCATTTGTTGGTTGTAATGATCATTGCATTCACTGTGGATTATTCTGCTGGATGTTAGATGGATCCTTCCAGTTCATGTGTGTCTCTTCTTGGGTGGTACTATTAACTCTCACTTAGAGGCTCACTTCATCTCCCCTCTCCATAGTAGAAGAACCTTGACACATTTTCAACTGAACACTTAATAGGCACATCTTCTTGCTTTTTGAAGACACCATTGCATCCCTCTCTCTTGCTCAAAGTTAGAGCTAAGTAAAATATTTAAGTATTCAGAAATTGGGCCTTTATACTAGATGAGACTCCTTCACCAAATTGTGTGAGGTCTAACTGGGACTTCATATCGAGGAGATGCCCTAAATGTTGGAAAGTCCAGAACCGTCAACATTTCTGGTGCTAGAAGGAGGGAAGCCAACGTTTTATGGCTGATAACCCCACTGACCCCAACATCTCATCTTCTCGTGAAGGAAACAACATTCATTGCACCTCCCTTACTCATGTTTTTGAAGTTGGTGACTCTTCTCAGCCCAAGCCTGAATGGACTTGTGAAATCCCATATGATCAGATTCAGGCCATCCATCCTATAACCCATTAGTTTGCAAAAGTTGTTAGATTAATCCCAGAAGTACTCAGTCTTCCATATTATCCAAATAAGAACAAGACCACCCCAACAGAGATAGTTTTTTCTACTCTTGAAGGTTTGGTTTTTTTCCACCCTTGAAGAATTAGCAAAATCTGTGGATAAAATAGAAGAGACTCCACTCTTTCACGATGGTGATGAACATAACATTGTACTCTTAGACATAACTTTCTGCAGGTTGGGTTGGGAAGAGGAAGAGGAAAAAGAGTCACTAGATTCTGACAAAGAAGAGGAGGAGAGTGAAGATGAAGACATGGAGAACCAAGATCTGGATTGGATGACTTGGGGCCCACTTTCACTTCTAGTTGTTCTACACAAGATGCAAAAGCATTCAGAGAAGCTCTTAACGAAGTATGACCTTGATAATATAGTGAAGGCTAAATTTGAACTGGAAAAAAATTACCTAAATCTATGGAAACTTGAGGTAAGCTACGATGATGTTGCATGTAGAATTTTTCCATTTATCTTGGATGGCAGAGTAGCTATATGGTATCACAACCTTCCTCTGAACTCCATCCAAAATTGGAGGGGGTTTAAGAAAATCTTCGTTGAATATTTTGGTGATTATAAGAGCCCTCCCATGTTATTGAAAGAGTTGGGTAATCTTAAGATGGAGAAAAAGGAGAAAGTAAAAGCCTTCAATCATATATTCAATTGCATGTTAAACAAATTTTGAGAAAACATGAAACCTTGTGAATCCATCACAATATATTACTACACTTCTGCCTTGCTAGCGAGCATTACGCAGTTTGTGAAGAAAACTGTGAAATAAACATTAATGTAAAATTATGAAGCGGCTATCATGGTTGAGAAGGACTTGCACACACTTGGAGTCATCATGGACGATGAAACAACAAAAGACTCCAAAGGCACAAGTAAAAGGTATCAGGCCTTTGTGAGCAACGTCAAATAGAAAGAATCATCTTATCTTGAAAGTTTGACCTGTCTTGTCAAAAATTTGTCAAATGATATAGAAGAGCTCAAACAAAGGTCATGTGAGACCATTGTGAGTAGAAATCCTCCTATATTAAACCTGTTCAAAAGCACTGTGAACTCAGGTAATAGTGGTAGCCAATCGACAAAGTCTGTGTAGAGCTCCAATGTTGTTTTGAATATTGAAAATTTTGGCACAAATCAATATTGTTCATATCATCAAGAATACCATTTTGAAAAAACATTCCCATAGTGGGATCATACCATGACCATTCTTGCTACGCATCTTGTTGATGTGGTGATGACTAAGGAGTAGACCAAGCCTGAAGAAGAAAAGGAAGAAGCTACTGTGCTCGATGAAACTCCAAGTGTCGGGCATGCAGTGAAAATGTTCAATTGCATACTCACAACCCAAAAGAGTACTACCGACAAATAGCCTTCAAGTGATGGTCTGACCTAGAAGTAGACAAGCCAGTACAATCTGAGAACCCAAGGGTCCACCACTACAATAGAGTTGATGAAGTAGAAATTTAAAGAAAATCTATTGAGGAAAATCAGTCCATCCATGAGCTCAGTGAAAAACACTCAAAGAAATTCTAGGAAAGCAGTATCAAAAAAAGGTACTTTTTCAAGAAGAAAGGAAAAAACCATCACTCTGGAAGTCAGAAACCAAGGAATGCTTCTAGACACTTCGACTATTCTTCCCGCTGTGGACTACAACATAGTTGATCACATGAAGCAGGTCTGTGTGAACATTTCAATATTTTAGTTAACAAAGATCACGAGTCAGCAAGACATCCTCTTACCCACACTTGGGTAGTCCACTCTAGGTACTGATGCTTCTTCTAACAAGGGATCTTATACGTATTCTGGTGCACTCAAATATGTACTTAATGCTTTAACAATGGATGCAATTACTCTCTACCCTCCTTTTCTATTAACTTTTGAAATCTTTAATTTCAATGTACACAATTGCTTGGTTTATTCTGGTGCATTGGCGAATGTAATGCCATTATATCTTTCCAAGAAAATCAACACAAAAGAGGACAAAACAGATGAACAAATTATTCAGCTGGGTAGAATTCATGTCCATGTAATTGGTGAACTCAGAGATGTGATCATCCATTTATCATCCAATGAGCGAGCCCACCAATGTATCAACATAGTGATTGTGGAGATTCTGGAAGCATATGGAGTTTTATTAAGCAGAGACTAGTCCAACAAGCTACAAGGGTACTTTGCCATAGACTGGTCACATTTATGGGTTCCGTATAAGGGAAGAGATAATCAGATTCAGTGAATTCATAAAAATGTATGAAACATAATGTCACTCCCTTGAATTGACAAAATGAACCAATGGATTTCGCGAAACTTATCTTTCGAAATTGATTCTTGGAAACCCAAATGGGGTTCTATCTTTCACAACCATCCCTAGTCCCACCAGATACATAGTTGGAGCCGCTTCCTAGTCCAACTGGTGAAAATGGCATTTGTACAATTAACAATAGTAGCAATAGTACTAGTGTAGTTCCCAGTCCAGATACATATGATATGTAAACTTTGTACTTGATGGTTCCAAAATGTAGGAGGGCTCTGGAGCTCATTGTGTTTTAGTAGAACCACTATAAAGAAAGCATTTGATCTCTAGCTGCTTGGAATTTGAGTGCACAAACAACACTATAGAACATGAAGCACTCATCTTGGGCTTGAAAAGAGCCATTGACCTCAACGCTGCCATCCTAAAAGTAGTAGGTGAGTCAGAAATTTTGTTGCGATAGGTATGCAATACCATACATTGTGTGCCACCTCATCTTAGAAGCTATCAACAAGAGGCATAGCATATGATTTCACATTTCCAATATTTTAATATCATTTATGTTCCAAGAATGCGTAACATAGCTGCATAGGCATTAGAAAATATTATTGCTAGTTTGTCACCATTAAGGGAATTTTTTGTTGTTGAAATTATCTATAAACCATATGTCCTAGACAATGTCTCTAATTCACACATTTTTTATGATGACCAGTAGATATTGTGGTTCATGGGGAATGTTGATGTGTTCAAAGATGTAGCGATCAATGAGGACAAGCATGAAAAGGCATTGTAGGATGAAGCCAGTGTTAGGATATTCCGACACATAGGATATAGTTAAGTTCAACTTGGTCTAGTTTAGAGTTAGGTATAGAGTTAGGTAAAGTGTGTTTCTTTACCGTTGTACATATTGTAACTTTCAATCCGACGGTCACGATATGTAGTGATCCGACGGTTCACTCTCACCTCGGTATTATCGACACTTGATCCGTGGCTTGACACCCGATTGGTCCATGAGTTCTATTTAAAGCGCATGGAGGGTCATTGTTCGGGTAATCCGTGTATGAGAGAAGCTTATGTAAATTTTCATTCTTTGATTAATAAATTGCCTGTAGTACCCACGTTGGGACAGGCCGTGGACTGTTTCCCTCCTTGCACTCTGAGGGTTTTAACCACGTCAAAAATACTGGTGTATTGATTTGAGATCTGGTTGTGAGCGGTGTCCTTTTGGTATTCTTTCTGAGGAACTTACCCTGTAAATTCCTACATGGTATCAGAGCTATTTGAGGGCCGCGTCCGTTGGTGATCCAAATCTGAAGCCGGTAGAACTGCATGTGGCTGTTGTTTCCTAGATCTGTTGTTTCTGACTGCTTTCGGGCCGAGAGGACTGCTCTGTTGCGTTCGGAGCATCTGTTTCAATGAGGAACCCCTTTCGTTTCACGCGAAAAGGTTTCCGGTAGCCCTAGCTGCGTCATTTTTCAGATCGGGAGGTATACAGTGTTTTTTGCAGTTTACTGTTATTTTCTCTCTGCTTATTTCGGTTTTGGTTTATTTAGCCTTTTTTTTTAACCGGATCTATACCTTTCATTTCTGCGTATGCTCTTTGCCCTGCGACTCTGTGCGATCTGGGCAAATCAGAAACAGAAAGGAAGGATTTTTCTCATGCGTATGCTCTTTTCCCTGCACCTTAGTGTGATCTCGGAAAATCAGAAACATTGAGAAAAATATTTAGTTTTTCGGCTAAAGCTAACTTTGAGATTTTTTTTAAAAATTTCTAGTTTTTCGGCTAAAGCTAACTTCGAGCCGCAAGGTTCGTTTTTCTTTGCATATTCGTGTTGGGTTTTGTGTTTTGTAGGGAAAAAGAGCTTTCTCAAGGCAAGCACGCAAATCAAGGCCCCCCCCCCCCCCCCCTCTCTCTCTCTCTCTCTCTCTCTCTCTCTCAAATTTTTTGTATAGATCAATTGGTTCAAAGCTATTTTAAGAGAGTAGAGGTCTTAGGTTCAAGTCTCCATTTTGTGGGGGCGGATTTTTTCATTCCCGCACATTCGCGCACTTTGCCGGCATCGTCAACAATTTTTTTTAAAAAAGCCATAACTTCTTCATCCGGAAGCCTTTTTCAGAGCCGTTTTTTTTAAAACCGCCTATTTTTTCGAGATCTATCCATTGGACCACTTACTTTCAGCATCTTCAGCTTCAGTTTTTCTTCAAAAAATGGAAAGTCCATGCCAAGTCATTCTTGACAGCACTAACTACTTCCAATGGGTAGCCTACATGGGAGATTTACTTAGAAGTAAAGGTCTCTACAGAATAGCCACAGACCAAGAGAAGAAACCAAAAGATGAAGACAAGGCGGCAAAATGGGAAAATAGACAAGATCAAGCACGTGGTTTGATAGGGATGTCTGTTTCTCTGATCTTAGATTCCACATTGCAGAACTTGAGACTCCTCATGAAGCATTAGAAAAACTTGCTAAAGTTTTTGGAATTAAAAATGAAATTAGAGCCCATCAACTTGAAAATGAGCTGCTTACTTTGGATCCTAATAATTTTTCTTGCATTGAAGATTTCTTGTCCAAATTCAAGACCCTTAGATATCTCTTGGAAGGTGTTAAAGTTAAGAAAGAAGATGGTAACCTTATTTATTCCATCCTTACTAAGTTGGGACCAGCCTACTCTGTATTTGTTTCCACTTTCCATTCTACAAGGGAAGCTTTCATTTGTCAAGGACAAGAATACAAGGCCCCTTCCTTTGACTCCTTTTGTGATTCCTTAATAAGAGAACAAGAAAAACTCTTACACCTTGGTCTTCTTAATCTTGGAAACTCTTCCACGAAAGCATTAGCCGCCCAGCAGCAACCAAATTCAAAGAATCCTAAGAAGTCATATCCTCAAAAGAATGGTCCTAAACCATCTCAGCCTCAAAATGAAAGATCATTTCAGCAAAATGATAAGACCAATAAAAACAAATGGAAGAAGTCTGATAGACATTGTAACTTTTGTAATCGAGATGGCCACTTAGAATCTAAATGCTTTAAGAAGATGGAAGCCTTGGAAGCCGCAATGAAGAAACATAACATCCATGTGGAGCCTACTTCAACTTCAACTTCCGGAATGGCACTTTCTGCATGTCATTATCAATCATCTCAGTCTGGTTATGCATTAAATGTATCTTCTTCTTCTTCTCATCCTCATGAGTGGCTCATTGATTCTGGAGCCTCTTGTCACATGGCCAAAAATCAAGCCATGTTTTCTTCTTTAAATGATTGTAACACCAAAAATATATATATTGGTGATGATAGATCTCTTAATGTTGTAGGGACTGGAACTGTTCATCTAGACAATGGTCAGTTTAATGATGTATTATGTGTTCCAACCTTATCCTGCAACCTTCTATCTGTCTATCAGATAACTCATTCAGGTGAAGGTAAAATTGTTGAATTTTCACCTCATGATGTTGTAATCAAGGATCTAAAAGATCCTAAACAGATTCTAGCTACTGGTCTTGCTGATGATTCCAAAAGGTTGTATAAGTTTCACACCTTTGGGTCATCAAATCTTCCCTCAGTATTTGTTGCTCATAATGATGAAGTGAGCAAACTTTGGCATGAGCGATTTGGTCACTTAAACTATCGCTCCCTTCAGCATCTATGTAAAGAAAATATGGTGACAGGTCTTCCTATGGTATCTTGCAGAGATGGTGTTTGTTCCGGATGTGTACTCGGAAAACATCATCGGGACAGTTTTGACAAACGTGCCTCTTGGCATGCCTCAGCCCCTTTACAGCTTGTGCACAGTGATTTATGTGGTCCTCTTCCTGTTGCTTCATTCTATGGCTGCAAGTACTTCTTAACTTTCATTGATGATTTCTCCAGACGCACTTGGGTATACTTCTTAAAACTCAAGAGCGAAGTATTTAACACTTTTTTGGCCTTCAAAGCCTTTGTTGAAAAACAATCTGGACATCAAATTCTTAAGCTACGAATTGATAATGGTGGAGAATATGTTAAAAACACATTCATCAACTTTTGCACTGAAAATGGAATTCAAATGCAACATACTGTTCCATACACTCCACAACAAAATGGTGTAGCTGAAAGGAAAAATCGCACCTTAAAGGAAATGGCTAATTGTATGCTGCAATCTAAAGGACTCAGTCTTAGTTTTTGGGCCGAAGCAATTAATTGTGCAAATTATATAATCAATCGCACTCCTACTAAGGTTCTAGAGAATATCACTCCAGAAGAAGCTTGGAGTTCCATTAAACCAGATGTAAGTCACTTTCGTGTGTTTGGAAGTGAAGCATGGGCCCATATTCCAGATGAAAAGCATAAAGCTTTAGAACCTAAGAGTGAGAAATGCACTTTTGTTGGATATTCTGAAGATGTAAAAGGTTATAGACTTATTCCATTTAAGTCCAAAAATGTTATCATTAGAAGAGATGTAAAATTTGATGAAAATAAATCGGCCTGCGAGCCTAGTCCGGCGGATGTGCCACCTCTTCCTATCTCTTCTACTTTTGAAAACATTTCTTCTTCAGATGATGAAAGTGAGGATGACATTCCTCCCCCTCCTTCTCAGGATCCTCAACTTCCAAGATGGGTCCGTGCTACTCGAGATGCAGCAGGTGATCTTGCCGGTGATCCTACAGATCAGCGACGTACACGTTCTCAGTTTGAAAGAGCCTCTTCTTTACTGGCTCAAGCTCCAGTAAATCATGATCCTGACACTTTTGCAGAAGCTTCAGGCCATCCACATTGGGAAGCAGCTATGAATGAAGAATATCACTCATTGATGACAAATGATACATGGGATCTTGTTCCTCTACCAAAGGGACGAAAACTTGTAAGATGTAAATGGGTTTACAGAACCAAGTATGGACCAGATGGCAAAATTGATAAACATAAAGCTCGTCTTGTTGCTAAGGGCTTTTCACAGGTTGAAGGCATTGACTACACTGAAACCTTCGCCCCTGTTGCCAAAATGAACTCTATCCGCCTTGTTCTTTCCCTTGCTGCCTCTTTAAAATGGGAAGTCCATCAGATGGATGTTAAATCTGCCTTCTTGCATGGGGACTTGCAGGAAGAAATCTATATGGAACAACCCATTGGCTTCATACAAACAGACTCCAGCCTTGTGTGTCGACTTAAGAAATCCCTTTATGGTCTCAAGCAAGCTCCTCGGGCTTGGTATGCCAAAATGGATAGCTTTCTTTTAGAATCTGGCTTTTCTAGGTGTCATTCTGACAATACTGTCTACACCAAGAAAGTGGGTGACTCTCTTATCATCCTTGTTCTTTATGTTGATGATCTTATCCTTACTGGCAGTGATCCCAACCTTATAAACCATGTGAAGTCTATCCTTAAAAATAAATTTGAAATGACAGACTTAGGACACTTACACTATTTTCTCGGTCTTCAAGTCTTGCAATCCAAGGAAGGTATTTCCCTTTCCCAGTCCAAGTATGCTTGTGATATTCTTCGTCATTTTCACATGGAAGACTGTAAGCCAGCCCCTTCTCCCTTTCAGTCTGGAGTCAAACTTTCAGTCTCTTGTACTTCTCCTGAAGTTGATGCTACCTTATACCGTCAACTTGTAGGAAAACTCTTGTACTTAACCCATACTCGTCCTGATCTTTCCTTTGCTGTTGGCCTTGTTGCTCGTTTTATGCAAAACCCCCGTGAAAGTCATTGGAAAGCAGCCAAAAGAATACTTCGTTATGTTCGAGGTACAGTACAGTTTGGGATTCATTACAGTGCCAAAGCAGCTCCTCTGTTAGTTGGTTTCACTGATTCTGATTGGGCTGGTGACCCTGATGATCGGAAGTCTACTGCCGGTTATGTCTTCACTCTTGGTTCAGGACCTATTACATGGGCTTGTAAGAAACAGGCTGCCATTTCTCTTTCGTCAGCAGAAGCAGAGTATCGTGGTGCCGTGGAAGCTAGTAAGGAAGCCTTGTGGCTTCGTCAGATCCTATCAGAGTTTGGCTTTGAGCAGCAGCATCCAACCACACTTTGGTGTGATAATCAAAGTGCCATTCAGCTATGCAAAGATCCAGTTCAGCATCAGCGCAGCAAACACATCGAACTACACATGCACTTCATCAGAAAGCTCATTCATGACCATGTTCTTGAAGTGCAATATTGTCCAACAGATGATCAGGTTGCAGACATCTTCACAAAGGCTCTCACAGAGGCGAAGTTCACTAAACTTCGATATATGCTTGGAGTTCAGGAAGTTGTCACTAAGGGGGGATAGGCTCTAGTGCCTCCTTCCTTCTCCTATTGTGTCATATTTGTAAATCCTTCAATCCTATCCCAAGTTGTTCTTAAGGGGGGATGTTAGGATATTCCGACACATAGGATATAGTTAAGTTCAACTTGGTCTAGTTTAGAGTTAGGTATAGAGTTAGGTAAAGTGTGTTTCTTTACCGTTGTACATATTGTAACTTTCAATCCGACGGTCACGATATGTAGTGATCCGACGGTTCACTCTCACCTCGGTATTATCGACACTTGATCCGTGGCTTGACACCCGATTGGTCCATGAGTTCTATTTAAAGCGCATGGAGGGTCATTGTTCGGGTAATCCGTGTATGAGAGAAGCTTATGTAAATTTTCATTCTTTGATTAATAAATTGCCTGTAGTACCCACGTTGGGACAGGCCGTGGACTGTTTCCCTCCTTGCACTCTGAGGGTTTTAACCACGTCAAAAATACTGGTGTATTGATTTGAGATCTGGTTGTGAGCGGTGTCCTTTTGGTATTCTTTCTGAGGAACTTACCCTGTAAATTCCTACAGCCAGTGCAAGTAAATGAAATCTCATCCCAAAGGGTGTGGTGCCATTGAAAAAGTTGTATGATTTGCATAATCACTTCCAAGGACTTGTTAATTTAAGACCCACAGTTCCACATTATCGCACGAGAAAATTAACTTGAGAATAGAAAAAGATTTGAATTATGTTAATATTGGTACTTGTTGTACACCACAAGAGTGACAAGCCTTTATATGCATATTCAAGTAGTACCAAGATGTGTTCTTCTAGACGTATAATGAGCTTAAAAAGTATGACACACGAATCATCCAACATGTGATACCAATAAAAGAAGGGGCCAATCAACAATTAAGCCTCTTATTCAGAAAGAGTTCAGGAAACTGTTAGATGCCCAGATGTTATGTAGAGTGTGACACTTAACTTGGGTGTCAAATTTGGTCCATTGAGAAAGAAGTCTAGGGAAATATGCTTATGTGTCAATTTTTGAAATCTCAATCATGCCTCGGACAAGGAAAATTACCCTGTATTATCCATGGAACAAATACTATAAATAGTACTAGGGTAAGAAATGTTTTCTTTGTTAGAAGGTTGCTCAGGATACAACTAGGTTATGGTTTCAGAGCTTGATAGACTTAAGACCACATTCAACACGAAGTGGGGCACGTTCACATTTAGTCAAATTCCATTTGGGTTCATCAATTCTAGTGTAACATTTCAATGTGCTATGGACATCGCTTTCTACAGGATGATTGGATGGACCATAGTGGTCTATCTTGATGGCATAGGAATGTTTTTCAAATAGAGGTCAGACCACATATGCCACTTAAGACACTTTTCGAGCGACGTCGCAAGTAAGGGATATCCTTAAATCCCAAGAAGATTATATTCACAGTGTCTAAGGGTAATCTCTTGGACCACATTATTGTCAAAAGTGGGATTAAGGAAGACCCAGACAAGGTCAAAACAATCATGTAGATTTCCTTCCCAGTGAATAATACATTGTGCAATCCTTCTTGGGGAAAATCAAGTTCCTCCACAAGTTCATCTCCAACTACACCTATATTTTCAAGCTAATACAGGGGATGGTGAAGAAGGTTACAATTTATAAATGGGATAAAAGGAAAAAGGATGTATTTTCGTGTACTAAATATTATATCATAGAAGAACCCTCATTTTACAACCTAGACTTCAATAAAGATTTCTTGCTTTACAGTTTTTCTTATGACACTTCTCTCACCACTGTACTGACCCAAAAGGATGAACTAAACAACGAGTGACCTATCTCCTTCATGAGCGTGAGTCTGAAAGGACCATAAATAAACTACCCTGCCATGGATAAACAATCTTATGTGGTATACAAGGAGGTAAATCACTTTCAACCCTATCTATTTAAGAATTATTACATTATCTTTGCTTGGCACCCAACAGTCAGATCATTGCTCGTTCAACAAGATATGGGTAAAGGGAGAGAAAATTAGATGATTAGGTTGCAAGAATATGATCTATAGATCAAGCCAGTTCACACAATCAAGGGCTATGGTCTTTGTTGACTAGTGGTAGAAGCATTGAACACATAGGAAGAAGAAGAAGATATTTCAGGATGGGAGTGCTATAGGGATTAATGCACGAGTGGTTATGGATAGAAAAACCCTCTCAGATCTCTCAGGACCCAAGCAAGATAGGATTAGGTGACTTGAAACTGCTCAAAGACACATACACATATCCATGTTAATATAGAATCGACAAAGTAAAAGAGAAGAGTTACCTCTCAATCTCTAGTGTAGTTTCCTCAGAGATCTTAGTGTGACAAAGGGAGAACCTCTTTTCCTACTCCTAAAACATGACCTACACATAAACAAGACAAGAAGTAACCTTCACAACATATAAAAATTGAAGATTAAAAACATTAACATAAAAGAGGATATAAAACTAACATGCATCTAAGAGGCCTATCAATCTCGAAATCACATCAAAATATATAGAAAATAAGTCCCAACATCATTAATTAGACATAACAAGAGAAAATATATATTATTTGATGAGAGTAGAATGATTACAACCATGGTTGTTGAATCAGGTCTTCCCTTAGCTCCTTGGATCCTTTCCCTCTTTTTCCCTCAACTTTTTGACAACATAACAATACTAATATCAATATTTTGATCCTTTGTTACAATGGCCATGCCTCTAATTTATAGATGAGGAGAGGTTCCTTCCTTGCCAATTTCTCCATGAGTTTCAATGAGGTAAAAGCTTTAATGTTTCCTTGATTTATTTCTCTTTACCTTCCCTTGTGGCTTTCCTAGGATTAGTAATGTCCTTAGGTAGGACCAAGGTGGATGTTTCATGCTTTTTGACATGACAGTTGAGTGAAACGTGGAGCATCAGTTAGTCAACTCATGCTTTGACCTCCAAAATCACACAAATATCTAGTAACACTTCCCTTTAGGAAAAACATAGTGTTAACCTAGGGACTAACACTCCTTACTGAGTCATCAACAACGTTATAATGCCCTTTGTCTGTTTCTGGGGTGCATTACCCTAGCAGTGGGCCTGAAACTCAGTGTTTTTCTTCCAGTCAAATTTTCCTTCCCCTTTGACCTGATGACAAGGTCGTTTTGCATATAATAGATGCCCCCTAAAGTGTGAGGTCAAAGATGGAGACGATGGCCTAAATAATTTATATAAACTAAAGAGAGCAAGAGGATTAGAGATTTAGAACTATAAGAGACCTGAAAACAACAGCATATGTCAAAAATATGTAAACATATCCTAATTCAGGCATTCCCATGCCCAGTAGTTGTATCAGAGAGATTATTAGAAGAGGTATGATTTTCATGTCCACTGATAGGCACAATGTGGAAGTTGTGTCATAATATGATCAATCTGAAGAGCTGTCTCAGAAAAACAATATACTCAACTTGGGAGAGGAAACAAGGCTGGGTTATGTAACCCTCTACCCAAGGTCTTGGTCACCGCCTCTCTGAGCGGCATATTTTTGCAGATGTGAATAAAGGAGTTGAAGTCAAACATGTGAGAAATCATCTGATTACTAGTTAATGATTAAAATTGTTAACAGATGTGAGGATCTCCATCGATAAGGATGATGGTCTCCAATATGCCCAGTACAATCTAGTGAGTGTGAAAAGTTTGTTGTCGTCAAACACTCGTAGAATCATTCAACTAGGATCCAATAGTGAAAACCCCCAATGAAACAAAGGGTAACCTATCACTATTGATATGTTTCTTGATCATCTTCGTAGATAGGATATTGAAGTCGATAGGAAGAGATCTATCAAAGGTAGGTAATAAGGATTCCTACATCAGTTGACATGAAAAGAGACAAGAATGATTGTTTTGGAGATAGATTTAGAGCAATGGGGAAAATAAATAGAGGGAAAATTCAGGCATATGAAGGTATGGTCAATACAGGAAGCAGAGAGTAGATGAATCCCTTGAACAATAGAAGGCATGAAATCAAGGTTACTAAGCAACTTACACTTAGGAACACCAAAGAGTGTTAGGATACATGGATGAAGGAGCATCAAGGTATCAAGTCTAAACTCATAGGATGGTAGGGTTTGACGAGAAGCTAACAAAGAGAATTTCTAATGGGGTGCCATGTTCAAGGGAGTGAAAATAGTACTACTTCCAAAATATCCTTCAAAATATAGATATTGAGCCATTGTTCTATCCAAATTTCCCCATTTGATTAAGTTTAACGAGTACAAAAAGGTAAACTCGGTGGTATTTACATGTTTAGAGAGTGTAAAAAGATCATAAAGACCATTCCAAGGGGTACTTTTTTCATGGTTTATGACGAGGTGCAACAAATGGTTAATATTATACCCAACACAGTTCCTTTTCTGTAAGTTAGTCAATTGAGTCCAGATAAAGTCAGAAACCTATTCTCACTAGACATCTACCTCATTTTGTTACGAATACGAGGAGACAAAGTAAACTTGATATTCTTCATGAAATTTTAACGAGTCTGACGAAGAAAAAATCAATATATCTTCATAAAATTTTAACAAGTCAGATAAAGAAAACTCGATACATCTTTTTTCAGTTTTAGGGAACGAGAAAAAAGAGATAAAAAGAATTTCTCAGATCTTCTTCATAGGAGTTTTACGAGCTTGAAGAAGGTAACCTGGGGGTTTTTTAGTTCAATAGTGAGAAAATGTTCCCAAGAAAGAACGTGCTCATTGTTTAGTGATTTAATTGAGCTTAAATTACTTACATGAACTATCAACCATGGCTAGTAAACTGATGAAGTGTAAGTGCATTGTATGTGCTAGAAGTCTTTGGTTATTCACAAAAATTCTAAATTAAGTTAATTTATTGAAATGCACATGAGAAAATTAGTTATTCCTAGAAAATAATATTATCTCTACAATGATGATCACACTCTCTGCTTTCAAACAAAACTATTTCTACCTAAAAGATTCCACACTTTACTTTAAAATAGAAATATCACACTTGTATAAGTGTAAATCAATATTACACTTTTACATAAATGAAAATCAATCTCACACTTTACATAAATGAAAATCAATCCATACTTTGCTTAAATGAAATTCACACTCTATTGCATAAATGAAAACTGTCCTCACTTAGAAATCTCATGTTTAAAGAAAATCACACATCTACATGAATAAAAGTCACACTTGCATGAAAAATGAAATGAAACAAACTTCTGCTTAAAACAAACTCACACTTACTTGAATTAAAGATCACACATGCTTGAATTTAACAACTAATTCTGTAAATAAATCTACTATCTAAGAGGAAACTCTATATGAAACTAGATCGTTGCTGCTAATCTTTATCCATGTGCATTCAAAATATGAACAGTAATAATGATTAGCACAATTATTTGACTTAACTCTGAAAGAAAAATGAAATCGTAAATACTCGATTGAATAAACAGAAATCTATGAAATATAAGGCTAATAACTAACTGTTAATTTTTTTTTAGAATCCTTATTATCTCGAGGTGGCCCTCTTTGAGAAGCAGGCAATAACTACGTTATTGATCAAGCACTTTAACCACACATTGAGAAAATGAAGTGGTTCCTTTTAAAAAAAGGAGTATCAAATAACAAAGCGTAAGTCTCACTGTCATGTTTACTATCAATGTTTTCATTTTTGTCGAGAGGCATATTTATAGAGCTCGTGGCAATTAATTGTTCAGAGCTATACACCTAATCCCTATCAACATAAACAAAATTTAACTTGAAAAGATAATATTGCATAATTCGCTCATGATTTGCTATTATCAAAGCAAATCACGGGGCACGGATCTCATTCTCGCTCGCATGTTGCCCATTACAGAGGTTGACTTTGACTTTGAACGCATTGCTAGGACTTGTTTCCATCAATCTGGTTCATGACAATAGGAGGAAATCATTTACTGCATCAATTTCCACCTATCCATATATTTCACTTCCCAACTGGCACATTGGAACCTGTCAAACCACAGACTTGGCTGCAGAATCATGTATTAATTGCAAAATTGTCATAATTCAGTAGTTGAAGTAAACAATACACTAAATAATAAATAAAATTACCAATTTATGAAATACAAGACAATTGTATACATGCCATGTCATAATCTTTGTAACTTTATGCCCAATGTGTGATTATAAGGTCAAAAAGAAATATATAGAGTGAAAAAGGGTGTAAAAAAGAACCAATTGTGAGGCTCAACATTCCCCCACACGGAGGTCATTGCATGTCCTCATGCAAAAATTTCAAAACTGATAAACCCTTATTGTTACTAAAATCCTTCAGATACTTGAGCTAAAACATCCATAGTTTTCTTCTTTGCCTTCTTCTTAGTGACTGTCATCCTTGGTTTCTTCATCAGAATTTTATACTTCAGACTTAAGAATTTTCTCTTAAGGGATTTGTTATTTTCTTTTAGCTTCTTATTCTTATCATACCATAGAGTAAGATGTATGAGAATATTTCATTCTTAGTCATCTATATTTCGTTATTCACTTTCAATGTTTCATGTTCATGTTTTAAGTCATTTTTTAGTGTCTCCAATTCAAAAATTTCATGTTTGAGAGTATTGAAAATTGGAGTTTCTTGTGGACCATCAGAATGAATTTCTTTTTCTTGGTTTTAAGAGGATGTAGTGGCCTTTTCTGTAGCTCTTTTCTCCAAATATTCTATGTATTCATATATCTCCTATTGGAGTGGGTCAATTTCAGGTGTCCTTCTTACTGTATTAGCAATTGGTGACGAAACTAGTGATAGAACTAGTGATGAAACTGTAGGCGAAATAATTTGTGATGGTGCCTTTAGCCCTACTTCTTCCTCCAAATTAAAAAAATATGGATTGTCGAGATGATTCCTTTATTGTTTTGTTGAGTCTTTCACTCCTCCGAACAGTGGATGAGGTTTTAGTGAGAGGAATTTGTTCTTGAACTTTTTTTTGTTCTGTCTTTACTTGCTCTATTTCCTCTGTTTTTCTTCTATATATTCCTTCTTCCTTATCACTGGTTTTTCTACTTCTAACATTCTTCTTTTTAAGATTTTCTTATACATCATCAAGGGGAGTTTCATCTTTTGAGGGTTGCTCTTGTTGCAGAGGTAAGTCGTCTTTAGGGTTTAGAGATAACTTTCTTCTACTTCTCTTCATTTTTCTACTGGGTTCCTCCTGTTCTACCTCTTTAAAGTCGTTTCTAACTAAAAAATTTCCCAATCATCTCCTATATTTTTGAGTTAGGCTTCAATCAACAATTTTATAAAACTGTGATGATACATAGTGTTCTCAATAGACTGTATTTTTCTTTGAGTATTGCTAGTCATTTTTTAGACTATTGAGTAAGAAATAAGGAAAAATAATTTCATTACCCTCAAGGAAATGCATCATCAAATGTATATGATAAAAAAACATACTACCGAATCTACTTTTGCAAGTAATAAATTTTTGAATGACTAATAGTAAATTTCTCCATTTTCTTTTAAGAGTTGTACTGGGGATGCCTTTCTTAAAGACTGAAGTGTCCATACATGGGTTTTTGAGAAATGTTTTCTCTTTGTTTCCTTCAATTCCTATATTTTTTAACCATATTTCACCGACCATAGGTCACCCAGATACTTCTGCCATGAGAGATTCTATCACTACTATTTTCACGTCTCCAATTTCTACCTCAACTCCATCAAATGCTTGGCAAAGGACTTTGTTACTTCTTTGTCATGGTCATTAACTTTTTCTACAAATTCCAACCATTGTACTTGTTGTAACATCTATCTGACTTGTGGATAACCCTCCATGATTTCTCCCTTTCAGCTCTATCCTCACAATAACCCCCATGTTGATGGAGTCTCAACCTACAATTTCTTCTTTTGATAAGGTTATGGAGCGAAAATGGCTTTGGAAAATTGAGTATGGATGAGAGTGAAATCGTCAATGGAAATGAGTGAAAAGGCTTTCGGGAAAACAAAGTATGAATGAGGGTGGAATTATTAGGGTTTATGGAGTGGAGTATCTGCATAATGATGAATGATGAATGGGCTTACGACCAACTTTGTTGATAGGACATAGTATTTATAGTTAAATCTGAAGTTGGAATAGTAATGATTACTTCAAATGGTGATAGAAACGTATATTTTATTTCATAATTTAATGTTTCTTACATTTATTAATTAATATAATATTTACATACCTTTGGATTTATCATTCTAATGCTTTGATTGACCTTTGGAGATTTTCCTTAGATTCCTTCAATTGTGAGCTTGATCATTTTCTTATCCCAAAATATTCAATTGTCCCAGTTGGTCCCCATCAGTATCAATTGAAATTTTTTGTTAAAGTTTCAAATTATCAACAATTTTGTAGCTACTTATTTTGAAAAGAAAAAGAGGGTTAGAAAGAAAATGTGATTAGAACGGGGCTTAAAAATAAAATATAGGGTGGCAAGAGTACTTGGTTTTTATCATAAATTTTCTTTGTAAACATGCCAACATTGTTGGTTTTCATGTTTATCCCATTTTATTATTTTATTATTATTATTATTTTATATATTTTTATAATTTTTTTAGAGAAAAAAAGGCTTTGCAAGTCAAGTTGGAGAGGAAGGTAAATACTTCTAAAACACCATAAAATCAATATTGTCTTGCAGATTTTTAACAAATTCTTCCCTTGTCAATGGTTTATTATAAATTCTCAATCGATGACCATTTACAAGGAAGGTCACTTTTTCTTCATCAATGGTTCTAATCCTGACTACACCATTATCAATGAAAGTTTCAATTTCATAAAGCCCAAGCCAATGAGTTTGAAATTTCCCTTGAAAATCTTTAAATTTAGAGTCAAAAAGTAATCCCCAATCCCCTGGATGAAATTTTCTTTCTTTTATGAATTTTTCATGCCACATAGACCTTTGTTTTTGAACTATGTTGGTTCTTTGAACAAAATCTTGTCTCATCTCATATTGTTCATTCAATTTCTCTATTCTTTGTTTTTGTCCTTCAAATAGATCAAGACCCAATTTGATTATTGTCTTGAAGGTCTTTACTTGGAACTCAATAGGAACTAAGACTTGCTTCCCATAAACAAGCTCATATGGAGTATGTCCTATGGTATTTATCCATGTGGTACAGTATGCCCATAAAGCTTTTGGAAGCTTTTATGCCCAGTCTCTTCTATGTAGGTGCACAATCTTGTTAAGAATTGCTTTAATTACTTTATTGGTGGATTCCACCTATCCATTTTCTTGTGGATGATATGGAGTGGACTTTCGATGTTTGATTTTGTATTCCTCCATTATCTTCTGTACAAACTTATATGTAAATTGAGTGCCTTGATCTGTCACAATTTCCCTTGGGACACCAAAATGAGTAAAGATATCCTTAAAAAAAGATGAAACTATAACATTTTTAGTAGCAAAAGAAAGTGATTTAGCTTCTAATCATTTTGTAACATAATTAGTGCAAATAAGAATGTACCATTTTTGTCTCGATGGTGGATTAATTGGACCAACAAAATCTACAGCCCATTTCTCAAAAGCTTCAATCAGTACTTGAGGTTGTAGAGGCATTTCATCTGAAGGAACATGTTTCCCCATTATTTGACAACTATCACATCTCTTAAACATATTCTTTGGCATCCTTAAAAAGGTAAGGTCAATAATATCCTAAGAGAAGGACTTTGTAAGTATTTCTTTTATCAGTGAGGTTTCTTCCACATGGTTCATCATAATAAGCCTTTAATATCTCTGGTACTTCATCTTCTCTGAAACATCTTCAAATGATCATTTATGGCCCTATTTTGTATAATTATCCATTTATCCATGAGTAAGATGCACTAATTTGAATTACCTTTATTTTCTCTCAATGAGACAAATATAGTGGTAACTTCCATGTAGCCAATAATTATAATTATCTGCAAACCAATGAAATTTAATAGATACTGCAAAAAGATATTCACCAGGAAAATTATCTTCTATAGGTACATCATTATTATCATTTTGAATTCTAGATAGAAAGTCAGCAACTATATTTTGTTTTCCAGGTCGATCAAAAATAATAATATTGAATTTTTGTAACAATGATAATCATCTTGTAATTATTCCATTAGTGATTAGTTTATTCCTTAAATGCCTAATTTCAGAATGATCTGTATGTATAAAGGTTTCATAATGAGTGATATGATGTCCAAATTTATTAATGGCATGGACAACAGCTAAAAAATCATGTTCTGTTACAGTATAATTTAACTCTACAAGAGTCAAGCTTTTACTAGTGTAGTAAATGGCATAAAGAGTTAAATCCTTTTGTCCTAATACAACTCCTAGAGTTGTATCTGAATCATTAGTTTAAATGTGAAAATGTAGTTTCCAAGTTGGTCCTTTTAGAATGCATGCTTCAGAAGTATTTTCTTTCAATGTTTCAAAAGATTTTTGGCAATCAGAATTCCAAATGAATTCACAATCTTTTGTGAGAAATTTCAAAATTGGAGAAGAAATTTTTGTAAAGTTTTCTATGAATCTTCTATAGTAACTAGTAAAGCCAAGAAAAATTATAACATATCTTTGACAAGTTGGAATTGATAATTTAGAAATGACTTCTACTTTAGATGTATACACTCTAATTCCTTTCCCTGAAATATGGTTTCCTAAAACAATTCCCCAAGTAAACATCATAAAACATTTTTCATGGCTTAATGAGATATTTTCTTCCTTACATCTAATGAGAAATTTTTCCAAATTTTTAAGAGATTCTTCAAAGGAATTTCTGGAGATAGTAAAATTATCCATTTAAACTTCCACACAATCATGAATTAGATCAGATAAAATTCCTAAAACTTCCCTTTGGAATGTTGTAGGTGCATTACATAATCCGAAAGGAAGTACTCGGTAGGCATAGTTTCCCCATGGACATGTAAAAGTGGTTTTATCTTGATCTTCTAGAGCTACTTGGATCTAGTTATAATCACTAAAACCATCCAAAAATGAGAAATATTTCTTTCCTACCAATGTGTCTAAAACTTGATCTATGAAAGGAAGTGGAAATGATATTTTAAAGTGTATTTATTCAATTCCCTATAGTTAATGCATACTCTCCATTTTCCATTATTTTTAGGAACAATTACCAATGGTGAAACCCACTGACTATTTGATATTGGATAAATGAAATTCACATTCAACAATTTACGTTGTTCCTCTTTAAAAATTTCCCTTAAATTTGGATTCATTCTCCTCTGAGGTTGTCAAATTGGTTTGACATTTTCTTCAATGTAAATATGATGTATACAAGTATTGGGATCAATTCCTTTCATGTCAGTGCATTCCCATGCATAGGCAGAGGAGTGTTCTTGTAAAAATTTTATTAAATGTTTTTTTTTTGAAATTATTCTAGATTATTATTGATATTCAAGGTTTTTTCTAGAAATATTTCTATTGAAGAATTGCCAAATTTTTCCATAGAATGTAAAGATTGTTGACGAGATGATAAATATTCAATATTACATTGTTCTTGAAAACTTTGATTAGATTCACAATATGAGGAAGACTCATTATTTTCCATTAAATTCAAAATATGATCTTCTTCATCTATTTGTGAAGTAACAAAGATTGGTCGTATATCAATATCATCATCTATCGATTCTTCACTTTTTACCTCTATTGTTGTTTTTTGCAGGAGGATATAATGTGAATTTATTTGTTGAACTTCCATCAGAAATAAACATATCACCAAATCTACAACTTATAAAAGCATCAACTGTAGCTAACCATGGTATTCCTAGAATCAATGGATGTCCTCCTAAATTAATCTTGGGTGTTAGAATCATAAAATCAACGCGATACTCACAAGAATCTAAGGATAATATGTTTTCTAATACACCATCCGGTTTAATAACTAATATGTCTGCTAATTGCAATAATGCAGGTGTGTATTGAATATTAAGTGTCAATTGATTCTTAGTTTGTTTACTCATGATGTTTATAGATACTCCTAAATCAATAAATGTGTTTGGAAATTCGATACCATTGATATTTTGTTTCACAATGGGACTTCCTGGATCAAGATATTTCTGAATTGTTGTTTTTCCCATCATGATATTTGCAATTTTTCCAACTAATTGAATTCTTTTGACTTCTTTTCTCTTTCTTCCTGGTCTTTTAATACTTAACTCCCTGATTTTCTTTGCAAATATTGGTATTTCTTTGAAAAATTGTAACAAAGGAATTTTTATACAAACATTCTTCAGTTCATCTATCATATCATAATCAGGCAATAAAATTTGTTTTTCTACCCCTTCATCAATTTTCAATCTCTGAGGAAAAGGTGGTGTTTGGATAGATACTGAAGGTTGTTCTAAGTTGGGAGTTGATTTTATTGGAATATCATCAGAATGTACAAGGGTGGTTTGTTTTTGAGGTTTTTTTTCTTAATTAAGATATTTCTATTTTCCAGAGAGATGCTCCTTTTCAGATTCCTCAGTAACAACTAATGGGGACTTGTTTTCCAATAATCTATGAGATCTCAATTGGACATTGTTTATATCTAATGGAGTTATCATGTAGTTTTGGAAATTTTGTCCTTCCATATTGTAAACAGGTTGTGAAATTTTATTATTATTTGGATTTGGAGGAAGTTGAGTAGGCAAATGATTTGGTCTTTGAGGAAGTTTTAATGAAAGTTGTGTATTTGGATTTTGAGGTTGAGTTGGCTGAACATGTTGAGGAAAATATTATGGTTGAAAAATAGGGTAAGGTTGTTGATATTGAGGATATTTTCCATAAGGACTTTTCCATCCTTGTTCCCAAGGTTGAGGCCAAGATTTCCAAGGCATGGGTGCAATCCAATTGTTTTGTGATGGTTGTGCAAATGCTTGAGTTTTAAAGTCATATTTTGTTGTGAATTTTGCCATAGTCTCTTAGAAATAAAACAAACGGGATCTACTTGATTTGGTATGACATCCTCTTGATAAACAATTTTAAGACCTAGTATTGAAGGACATTCCTTTGCATCATGATTTTCTACACATATAACACAAGTTTCTATAAGTTTTACGTCAACAGGGTATTCTCTCAGAGCATTTTTTTCTACATTTGGGACACAAGTTTGATAATGCAACATTTTCATCCTTCTTCTTATTTTTCACTTTAAGGGTATGTATTTGTTCACTAAGACTCCCCAAAATGTCTGTTTTAAAGTTGTCAAGGAAATTTCTTAATTCAACCCTACTTACTGTCCTAGCTGCAGATTTATTGATCCTAGGCATGAGGGGTTCTCTTGGATTTTTCCCAGTTCTTGCCTTACCTCTTGAAATGTGTATGCATAAATCAAAAATTTCTCCAAATGATAACTGCGAGATGTCTCCCTTACCCATCAAATTGATAAGATCAATCCACTCATCTCTGATGAATTTTAATAAGATATCTTTCAAAGTTTCTTCATATAATTCATGCATTTTAGCCCATTTAAAATTATAATCAAATATTTCAAAGAAATATTCAATATTTTCATATTCTTTTTGAATAATTTTAAAGACCTCAACCTTAATATTATGGGGCATACAGTAGTCCACATATTTCTTTAAGAATGTAGTTTTCATTTCTTCCCATGTTCTTATAGAATTTACTCCTAATCCTGTGAAGCATTTTAATGTTGCAACCTTAAGACTTGTTGGAAACAATTTCAACTTTTGAGTGTCAACAACAAAAGAGGAAATTTGCACCAGATTTAGCACCGAATTTTAATGCATTTTTTTCTCAATTGGGATTAGCAGCTTGGCGCAAAATCTGGCTCTATTGTACAATTTTTAAAGCATCTTGTTTTGCGCCAAATTTTGCATCTTTTTTTACGCCAAAATTTGCTTCATTTTTTGCATCATATTTTGCACAAAGATTTGCATTTGGTTTTACAACAAGTTTTGCTTCTAGTTTTGTGCTATTTTTTGCATCATTTTTTGCTTCTTGTTTTGTGCCATTCTTTGCTTCTAGTTTCATGTCATAATTTGCATCAAGTTTACACCATCATTTTCATATGATTTAGTGCCTTTTTTGTATCCAGTTCATGCGCGTTTTTGCATCTAGTCTTATGCCATTTTTTGCTACTAATTTTGTACTTATTTTTACATCTATTTTTGCGCCAGGTTTTTTGCCTTTCTTAACACCATTTTTTACATCCAATTTTGTACCAGTTGTTGAATCTGATTTAGTGCCGAATTTTGCATCCATTTTTGCACGATTTTTTGTATCAACTTTTCCATTTTATTTGTCTCCCTTTTTTCCATCCTATTTTGCACCATATTTTGCATCTAATTTAGCATCATTTTTAATGCCATTTTTTGCATCCAATTTTGCATCCTTTTGAGCATCTAAATTCGCATCCTATGTTGAACCATGTGTTGTGTCCACCTTTGCATCCAATTTTGTGTCAAATGTTACGTTCAATTTTGAGCCATTTTATTCATCTAGTTTTTCATTTGTTTTTTCATCAAGTTTTGAATCATTTTTTGCACCTCATTTCGCATCCAATGTTGCATCTCTATTTTCATCCAAATTTGAGCCATTTTTATGCCCATTTTTGTACCATTTTATACTTTTATGTCCAATTTTGCACCATTTTTATGTACAATTTTGCATCCTTTTTGGCATCCAAATTTGTATCCTTTTTTCTGCCACATTTTGTGTCCACATTTGCATCTCATTTTGACCTAGATTTTAGTTTGAATTTTCATCTAGTTATGCATCATTTTTGGCATCCTTGGTTTCACCCTTTTTTAGTCCCATTTTGAATCTTGTTTTGTGTCTTTTCTTACATCCTTTTTGCACCCAATTTCGCATCCTAATATTACATCATTCTTTGCATCCTCATTTTGGTGTCCATTTTTGCATCCTTGTTTGCACCCAATTTGGTATCCTTGTGTATGCCCTATTTTGTTCCCTTCTTTTCGTCTATTGTTGCACCATTTTTAAATTCTACTTTAAAACCCTTTTTGTTTCATTTTTTCCATCTTGTTTTGATGGCTAGTTCAACATCCAATTCTACTCCCAATTTTGCATCCATGGTTACATCAACTTTTGGCTTCTTGTTTATGGTTTTACTTTTATTTCCATTTATGACCCCCTTTATGGGTTTATTTTACTAATTTCAATTACATAGTGAAATATATTATAGTTTCTAAATATCATTTTGTCATATGATTTAATACACGGTTATATGAATGTAAAACCCTCTCAGTTTATCCCAGAAACCTGAGACATAATGATTAAGAGAAATGTTGTTCTAAGGTTCAGTATTCTTAGTAGATCAAGATGTAGAGTATGGGTTAAGAAAAAGAGAAGGAATTTCTGTGAGTCCTCACATTCAGGTCTTGTTGGAGTTTTTAGTGTAGCTGGGAAGAACTCCTAGATATCTCCAAAGCTTGGTCCTACACGTAAGAGAGAGAAAAAAGAAACCTTCACAGCATAATATCTTGATAATCAAAACTATCATAATCATATAAATATTACTGAATAAATAAATATAAACCAAAATCCCTTACATTCATTAGTTAAATAAAATAAGTCAAGAATTAATAGCAGCATATGGAAGGAAGAACAACTGATCTATATTAATAAAGGAGGTGGAGGAAAGTTACAACCATCAAATACAGTTGCAACATCACCTCCCCAACTCCTAGCTCCAAAACTCTACCTCTCAAGATAGATCTCAGAAGCATGACAATACAAGACTTCCCATCATTTTCTCAATGGCCTAGCCTCCAATATATAGGAAAGTGGAGGCTATGAAGATTTCCCAAATTCCTCATTAGTTCAATTTTGGCAAAATATTTTGGGTGAATAATGTTTCCTCATATAAAAATGGCCTTTTCCACTTTTTAGATGCTTTTGTGCTTAGGAAAAAGCTTCCCCATGCTTTATGGCTCCTTCCCTCTTTTGTATGCTTTTTGGTTTTAAGAAAACCCTAAAGATGAGGATAAAGAGATCACATTCCACCATATGAGTTTCCGGAAGTGAACAATAGCTTCAAATTCTAGTTAACTCAAGCCCTTTTCCTCGTGACTAAGTGATATTTTTGGTAACAAAAGTTAGATGAAGGGGACAACTTGTTATAGACTAGGATAATGTGGTCCTCTTGGTACATAACTTGTATTATGGTCTTATATATTCTAGGAGAAAGGGGTATTTCAACCAACAACATAGTATTCTCCTCCAAGATGATGAGGAGGTATTTTCATATATAACACATTTAAGAATATATCAAAATTCAAATTGATAACTTAATATTTGTAATCAAATTTAAGGGTAATTGGAAACATTCACAGAAAGGATAACAGTATCCTCATATATAACAATTATCCATAAAAGAAGCATTAACAATGTTCAATATACATATATAGCTACTAAATCAATACTTATCACAGGTATCATTATTCCAAAGTAAATTCACAACATTACATCCAAAAATAGTAATATCATCGTACATAATGATTCTCCATAAAAAAGCATTGACAGTTTTCAACACATATATAAAGTAACAAGATAATACTAATAATATGCTCATCATCTTTAATCAAATCAACTAATATTCAAATGTGTGATTATTAGATCAAAATCTTTTGTGAACACCATTATTCTATGGTAAATTCACAACATCCATCAAAAGAAGGTAATATCATCATACATAATAATTCTCCATCAAAATAATGTTGATAATTTTCAATAGAAAAAATAACAAGATAAAAATGATAGTATCATCATCATATTTAATCAAATCAACTAAAAGTCAATGTATGATTACCAAATAATTTTTTTTCATAGATATCATTATTCTAAGGTAAATTCACAACATCCATAAAAAAATAGGAATCTCATCATACACAGTAATTCTTCATAAAAAAATGTAAAAAACTTTCAACATATTCATAAGGTAACAAGATAGTATCAATAGTGTCACCATTATTATTCAAATCAACTAAAATTAAAATGTATGATTACCATATTAAGACATCCCAAGTAAATATAAAAAATAACACATGGCTAGCTAGCACCACGAAAATCATAGTCAAGATCATCCTCGTGATCATTTCCATGATCACTGTCCTGACCATCCTGGTAATATCATCCACATAATCATCACCAACACCATTTCCATCCTCATCATCGTCATATTTGATATATGATGTAATATAAACATAGTTTGTATCATCATCTTCGTGGTCATTACCTATAGCGTTATGGAAAAAAACCAATATTACATGTTAGTACTAATTCTATAGCACAATGCATATTTTGATTACAATCCTAACCATAAAATGAGATAGGACATAATAACATTTAATAGTACTAAATATTAAAATTAAAATATGGTTTAAGATATATTGGAGATCCAACTAAGATTACACTTGTAATTCACATTAAGTAGTAGAAGAATTTTTTAATGCATATGAAGTAGGTACCCATTTGTTCTTCATATTATATTGTGAATGTTTCTTATGATGTCCATGAATGATTGGTAAATTAAGAATTACTAGAAGCTTTATTTCAAATTACAATTGTAATTCAAATTAGACATACAAGAAATTTTAACAAAAAAAGAATGTCACATGAAATATTGAGTTGTTTTTCATGCATATAGTTTTATCTATGATAAAATGGATCCTAATGTTTGTTCAAGAACAAATTCTCACAAATAATTACTTCATTTTATCCATTATCACACTTAGTCCATTATACCTAGTGACGACAATGATTCCATTCAAATTGCTTTGAACTCCCTAAATATAATGTAAAATAGAAAACTCCACAACCACAACCGCAACCCCCTCCCTTGCCTCATCCACCATCAGAGACATTGAAATTGGAGTTATGACCATGATAGCAACCCCTCCCTTGTCTCATGTCCACCATTAGAGGCATTGAACTTGGAATTAAGAGTACTCATGTTTTCTTTTCTCTAATTAATCTCCAAGAAATCAAAACTTGATCAATATATCAAGGACTCCATCAAGAAATAGATATATCATAGGTGAAGCTCAATAGGCTTTGCAAAAAGAATGTGAATAACACTTATCTATGTTTTATGAATTAACTCGAGTGAGTGGAATGAATGGTGGGAAACACTTATGAGGGAAAGGAATATTTTTGTTCCATCCTTATTTCTATTATTATTTTTGCTTCTTAGAATGGAGGGAAGTGTTCAAAAAATTTCTAAAAATTATTTTATATTAAAAAAATATTTGCTTAGGTTTTTTTTTTTTTTTTAATATATATTTAGTTTTAGTATTTTTTTATTTTCTAAAAAAACATATTTATTTTTTGGTATTTTTTTTTATAACAAAATTTATATTTTGTTTTTATAAAAATGGATTTTAAACATTCCATTCATGCTAAATTTGTGATTTTATGATAGAAGTTTAAATTATATATAAAAAAGTAACTTAATGACATGTGTTATGTCACTGAGATGGGTATTATACATCTCTTCCTTGCTAAGTTATAGAATGTGCTTGGGTTTTCTTAATGCAATAAAATTAATTCTGATCTTAATTATATATTGAGATGTTCAACTTGCACCTAATAAAACAATAAAGTTAAAATAGGTTTTCCTTTGTCCTTTGTAAATCTTTTCCCCCATTAATGTTGGTCTTAATAAATTAATTGTCTTATGGTGGCCTTGAGTGGTCACTCCCATTAGTAGCATGCTTTTTAGTTTTCTGTTAGTGAAATTTCCTAGGCTTGATAACATGTTATTTAATTTATCAAAATGTGTTATTGTCCATATTATTGTTAAATATTAATATTAAATATGTTGGTTTTGAGCATGGTTTAGCAAAAAGTTCCCAAAAGGTTTATAGATTGTATTTTATAATGTAATGATTCATTTCTTTATGAAATTGTTAGGATTTTTTCATAATGATTGATTGATTGATGAAATTGTTAGGGATATTTTTTTTAGTATATTAACTTGTATGTGATAAAGTCAAATGTCACATCTTTTTTATATTTTCATTGGTCAATTTCCCTTAAGGCCATCAAGTTCACCATTCGGTCCTAAGTTAAGGAAATATAGGAGTGCCTAGGGTTACACTAGTAGTATAAGTGGGAATCCAATTGCGGTCAGACTTGGGGAGTTAGAAAGAAGACATAGAGCGCTATTACAGACAGAAATTTTAGAACTTAAAGATCCAAAATTACAGAGTTACAATCATTTCAATATCGAGCTCCTAAAATCAAGAAAAACCAAGATGAGGAAATTTGATGGCAAGGATCCAGTAAATTGGATACTACAGATGGAGAAATATTTTGATCTACATGGTGTACCACTATTACAAAAGGTACACGTTGTATCTAATTATTTAGAACTGAATCAATTTTTATGGTATAAAGGGTTTTGTTCTCATAAACCACTTGTTATGTGGTCAATTTTCACAGAGGAAGTGATAGCACATTATGAGGATACAAAGAGAAACACCTTCTTTAGCCAATTGATAATCTCAAACAAAAGTGTTCAATGGCAGAGCACATTGAGGACTTTCAAAAATTGAATATAATGGAAAATGATATTCCAGAGAAGAAGAGGATTGATGTCTCCATATGGACTTTAAAGGATAACATTCAACATGAGGTTCATCTTTGGGTACCTAATTCATTGGAGAAGGCATTCAGGTTGGCAAGAAAAGTGGAAAGCAAAAATATGGGAATGAGGAAGTCTACCCCTCACAACTATAAGATGGAAGTGTCGTTTCTCCTAGCCTTCCACAACCTACAAGGTTGACACCACAACAATTGGAAGAAAAAAGAGCAAAAGGGCTTTGTTACAATTGTGATAACAAATACATTAAAGGTCATAAGTGTGCTGAGAAGAAATTATTTTACATTGATTGTGAAGAGGAGGAAGAAAAGGATCAAGAAACATCAAAAGAAGAGGATATACACTAGGAAGCAACCCCAGATAAAGAAGAAATGAATTTGACCATATCTTGTACAGCATTCACAAGAATTACCACTCCTCAAACTCTCAAGATAGAAGGACATATCAAGAAGAAAAAGGTTCAAGAAGTGAAAGATCACATCGATAAAGAAGAAATGAATCTGACCATATCTTGTAATGCATTGGCCAGAATTACCAGTCCTCAAACTATCAAGATATAAGGACATATCAAGAAGAAAAATGTTTAAGAAGTGAAAGATCACATCGAGCATCAAGAAATGAATCTGACCATCTCTTGTAATGCATTGGAAGAAATTACCACTCCTCAAACTCTCAAGATAGAAGGACATATCAAGAAGAAAAAGATTCAAGTAGTGAAGGATCACATCAAGCATCAACAGAAAATTCTCCAACTTTTAAAGGATAACACCACTTTGGTGCAGAATCGAATGAAACAACAGGCAAATCAACATCGTAGTGAAATAAGTTTTGATGTAGGCAATTGTGTATTTTTACAACTACATCTCAAGCAAGCTATTTATGATAAGGAAATGTTGGCAATACTACATGCACTTAAGAAATGACAACCTTACCTAATGTGAAGACACTTCAAGGTAAAAATGGATCATGATAGTCTTAAATACTTTTTAGAACAAATATTGTCTTTAGAAGGACAGAAAAAATGGGTCACAAATATGTTGGGTTATGACTTTGAAATCATCTACAAAAAAGGGAAGAAAAATGTTGTTGCAAATGCACTCTCAAGAAAGGATGAGGATGTGGAAGCATTGTTTTGTGATATTTTTATTATCCAACCAGATTGGATAAACGAAGTAAGGGATGAATGGAAGGAGGATGAAGAAGTGTGGCCACTCATTCAAAAGTTGCAAAAGATCCCAGTTCAAACAATATTTCCAGAACTTGACGAGGAAGGAAAAATCATATTGGAACCTAGAGCAGTCACAGAAACAAGAACCTGAGAGCTACAAAATCGATCAATTTTAGAGTATCTCATCAAGTGGAAGAACTTACTCACTGAAGATTCAACATGGGAGGACGAGAATTTTATATAGAAGCATCAAGAACTACTCAAGCGTTGAGGACAATGCTTTTTGAAGGAGAGGGGCATGTTAGGTCCCTATACTACTAGTGTAACCCCTTATTGTTATTAGTTCAACTCCCTTATTATATTGTTGTGCCCATGTAGTCCCCATATTGTTATTATTGTGCCCCATAGAAGCCCACTATTGTTATTATTGTGCCCTTACATTATTATTGTTATGTTGGCTCTGATTATATTATGAACCCTTAGACTCCTATATATAGAAAGGAGGTCTTCTCATTTGTATCATCCAAGAATTGTTCCTTTGTGTAATGTAAAGGAGGTTTCCCCCTCGAAGAGTCTTATTTTGAAGGCGTTTATCTATATTTTCTATCTTTTTTTGAGTTGGTTTTATAACATTATGCCTCCCAACATTGTGCTTTGATCTAATGTAGAGATAGAACTTGTTAGTTAAGGCCTTGCTATTTTGAAAATGTTGGCTATGATGATGTAAATCATCATGATGCTTATCAATCCATATCCCTTCTTATATGAATATTTCAACTTGAGAGTACTTTTTTGTCTCATTATGAGTACCTCCCTTGTTTAGAGGGAGTGTTATCATCTTCATTATCGTCATCATCACCACCATCATCGTCATCATTATTGTCATCATTGCATTATCTTCATAATCACCATTCATGTCATCATCATCATCATCATCATCATCATTATGGACATTGTAACCAATTTTTCATAATTATAGGTGTCGTAAGAAATATCATCAACCCAAAAAATGTTACGAGTGCTCAAAAAGGGTTGTTAGGAAACATGATACATGCAATAGAAATAACAACTTTATTTTTTTAGAGATAATCTATGATCATCATCATCACTACCATTATCATCACCATTATAATTTTCATCATCCCCATCATCATAATTAATGTAATTCCTATCATAATTGTTGTCATCTTCATCATAAACATGATAATCATCATTCATGCCATTATTGTTGATGATGATGACCAAGATGAAAATAATGATAGTGATGATTAGATGATGATGTCTTGGAAGATGATGCCAAAGATAATGATTATGATTATAAGCATGACAAAATTTAAAAATTGGGAAGATTGGCCAAGGTCATTAGCATCATCGTCATCATTGTCATTGTAACCCCCATCGTCTTTATCATCTTTGTCATTATCATAATAATCACAATTCATGTCATTGTAATCATCTTCATTATAATAATTTTCATAATTATTGACATTGTCATCAGTTGTTCATAATTTTCAATGTCATAAAGAATATCATCAATGCAAAAAATATGATGAGTGTTGGAAAAGGGATGCAAAAGTGAACAAAAAAAATGGGGGCAACAATTGACATAAGATTGGATGAAGAGTGGACACAACATAAGTAGATGTAAAACAAGATAAAATAATTGACACAAAAGTGGATGAAAAAGTAGATGCAATAGTTGATGCAAACTTGGACACAAAATAGGATGCAAACATGGATGTAAAAGTGGAAGAAAACATGAGTGCAATAGTAGGCATAAAACTTAGCATGAATTGTGGTGAAACAAATGTGGATACAACAACAAACAAACAAAAAAAGACAAAAACTTGAATGCAAAAAGGAGGCAAACTTGAATCAAAAAATGGATGTAAACATGGACCAAACATGGGTGCAATAGTGGAAACAAAATTAGATGCAAAATTGAACGCATCAGAAGTGGATGTAAAAGTAGATGCAAAATGGGATGAAAGAAACATAAACAATATTTGATGAAAACTTGGACACAAAAGAGGATGCAAATGTGGATGCAAAAGTGGAATAAAATGTGGGTTTCAACGATAGGCACAAACTATTGCACAATAAAAGTGGATGTAATAATGGACACAAAAAAAGATGCAAACTTAGATGCAAGACAAGATGTAATAAGGGATATAAATTTGGATGCAAACATGGGTGCAACATGAGAAATAAAATTGGATGAAAAATATGGATGCAATGGAAGTAGATGTAAAAGAAGATTCTAAAGTCTTTACGCAAAACCCAACACAAAAGTGGATGCAAAAATAGATGCAATATTTTATGCAAAATAGGATGCAAAGATGGATGAAAAATTGGAAGCAAATGTGGGTACAACAGTATGTACAAAACATGGCACAAATTGTGTCACAAAAAAGGTGGATGTAATGATAGACGCAAAATAATAAGCAAATTAAGATGCAAAATAAGATGCAAAAAGGGATGCAAAAGTGGGCATAAACATGGGTGCAACAATGGATGCAAAATAGGATGAAAAAGTTGATGCAAAAACATTCGATGCAAAAGTAGATGCAATATGAGACACAAAACCTGATGCAAATCTTGATGCAAAATTGGATACAAAAAAGGATGAAAACTTAGATGTATATGAGGATGCAATCGTGGATGCAAATTTAGAAGAAAAAAGGGGTGCAAAAGGAGGTGCCAAACTAGGTGAAAATTATGGCACAAGAAGAATGGATGTAATAGTGGACACAATAACATATGAAAAAAAGGATGTAAATATGGATGAAAAAAAATATGTAAAAGTGGATGCAACAAAAGTAGATGCAAAATTAGATGCAAAACTAGGCACAAACCTCGATGAAAACTTGGCACAAAGAGGTAGCAAAAAATGATGCAAAAACGGATGAAAAAAATGATTTAAAAAATGATTCAAAATAGGATGAAAGAGATGATGAAAAAGTTGATGCAAGTGTAGGCACAAAAAGTGGAAGCAATAGAGGATGCAAAAGTTGGTGAAACAAAATTAGGTGTCAAACTTGATGCAAAACATGGTGCAAAGTATGGCACAAAACTTGGCGTAAAACCTGGTGTAAAATCTAGTGCAAAACCTATTACAATACTTGGTGCTAAATTTGGTGTAAGACTTGGTGCAAAACTCGGTGAAAACTTTGCATCAGATTTTTCACGATATTTGATAAATGGACACAAATAACACCAAAAATGGGCTCTAGATGCAAAAAAGGAAGAAAAAATGGATGCTAATCACAGTGTTTTGTTGTAGTGACCATAAGATCTACACAAGGCTTCAAATTCAAAGAGAAATGTTTCAAGATATTCACTTCTTAATCCATGAAAACTTGGAAGGATGGAGGGTGAGATGTTTTTCATTGTAGATGTTGTATCTTCATTGAGTATAGGAAATCCAAAAGGTTCTAGATCTCCTTTACCTCCTCCTCTCCCTCTTCCTCCACTTCTTCCACCTCTTCCTCCTCCAATCCTAGGTTGATCACCATTGATATTATGTACCTCTCCCTCCCGTTCTCCGACCATTTTATATTCTTCAAAACTAATATAGGGTTCCAAAATTGGCTTTTCTAATTCCTATTCTAGCTCTTCTATAAATGGTAAGTTAAAATAAGTTTCTTCCTCAACTTCTTCACTAGGGATTTCTAGCTCTTGACCTAGAAGTTTCTCTCCAGTTGAAGATAGGAAAATTTCTCCTTTCATTGAGGATGTATGATCCTGTTCTTCTATTATTGCTTTAGTTAATGAGGTTGGTGAATCTCTAGGTTGGAGTTTTGATATGAGTACCTCAGGAAGTTTATGTTTGCCTGCAAATGATGGAATATGAGTTTGAGTGGGTGGTGTGGCACTATGAGCTCGTGGTGGGGTGATTGATGATGTTGGAACTAAGATTTTACCTCTACCTACAAATCTACCACTAGAATCTCTTTCCCTATGCATATCATTTTTTTTTTAAGTAAAAATAAAAGACTCCTATATACACTTCCCTGGTAATGACGCTAAAATGTTTAGTGATTTTATTGAACTTAAATTACTTACATGAATTATCAACCAAGGCTAGTAAACTGATAAAGTGTAAGTGCATTGTATGTGCTATAAATCTTTGGTTATTCACAGAAAATCTAAATTAAATTGAGTTATCGAAATATAAATTATTAATTAAATTAAGTTATTAAAATTCACATGAGAAAATTAGTTATTCCTAGAAAATAATATTATCTCTACAATTATTATCACACTCTCTGCTTTCAAACAAAACTACTTCTACTTATAAGATTCCACACTTTAATTTAAAATATAAATCTCACTCAAATGTAAATCAATCTCACACTTTTACATAAATGAAAATAAATCTCACACTTTAAATAAATGAAAATCAATCCCTACTTTGCTTAAATGTAATTCACACTCTATTGCATAAATGAAAACTGCTTTTACTTAAGAAATCTCATGTTCAAATAAAATCACACATGTGCATGAGTAAAAATCACACTTGAATGAAAATTAAATGAAACAAAATTTTTCTTAAAACACACTCATACTTACTTGAATTAAAGATCACACATGCTTGAATTTAACAACTAATTCTACAAATAAATCTATCGTCTAAGATGAAACTATGTGTGAAACTAGATCACTGTTGCTAAGCTTTATCCATGTGCATTCAAAATCTTAACAGTAAGAATGATTAGCACAATGATTTTAACTTAAATATGAAAGAAAATTGAAATCATAAATACTCAATTGAATAAAAAATAAAATCTTAGATAATATGAGGCTAATAGCTAACCGTTAAAACAAAACAAGAATCCTTACTTTGTTGACGGGGCCCTCCACACGAAGCAGGAGTCAATACGTTATTGAACAAGAAATTTAACAATGCATTGAGAAACTAAAGCGTTTATTTTTAAAACAGAGTATCAAATAACAAATCTTAAGTCTCACTGTCACATTCACTCTCACTATTTTCATTTATGCCGAGAGGTATATTTATAAAGCTCGTGGTAATTAATTGTTTAGAGCTATACACTTAATCCCTATCAACAAAAACAAAATTTAACTTGAAAACATAATATTGCATAGTTCTCTCATGATTTTCTATTATCAAAGAAAATCATGAGGTACGAATCTCATTCTTTCTTGCCTATTACCAGTTACAGATGTTGACTTTGCCTTTGACCACATTGCTAGGACATGTTTCCATCGATCTGGTTCATGAGAATAGGAGGAAATTGTTGAGTGCATCAATTATCCATATATTTCACTTTCGAGTTGGCACCTTGGAACCTTTCAAACCACGGACTTGGCTATACAATCGTGTATTAGCTGCAAAATCATCATAATTCGGTAGCTAAAGTGAACATTAAACTAAATAATAAAGAAAATTATCAATTTTTGAAATACAAGAAAATTGTATGCTTGCCATGTCATAATCTCTGTAACTTGATGCCCAATGTGTTATTATGATGCTAAAAAGGAAATAGATAGACTGAAAAACGGTGTCAAAAAGAAGCAATTGTGAGGCTCAACACTTCTCCAGAGTCAAATTTGGTCAACTCTACATGAAAACACAAAAATATCATCAGAGCATAAGTAAAATTTTACAAAATAGCGATATGATGAACTTTTAAACCAAAATAGGAATGAATAACTTCAATTTCAAAGACTAGATAAAGTGAGTCATACCTCCAGGGTGACTATAAGAAGGATGGTAGGTCCTCATTTTCACTGTTTGAAGTTTGTGAGAGTGCTCTAGAGAGAAAAAAGGAGCAGAAATTTCCTGATTTATTGTGAGAAATCTAGGTGACTATTCAATATTCCCTCAGTCCCAGGTAAGTGGCTTGATCCTTATCTTGCATTTGAATCATTAATTTGTGTTTTTTACTGGTAAATTTAGCATTTTTTATCAAGCCTAGGTAGTTTGGCTTGGTAACGTGCTCGCTTAGGTCATGGGATGCGTTAACTGCCTTTCCTTTGAAGAGGAAGGGCATTATCACACTCTGTCAGTAAAGGAGGGCCATGTTAGCTAACCAAGTGCAAGAATAGATTGAGTTTCTTGATTTCTCATAGTTTTCTGCTAGCTAGAAACTGATCAAAGGGTTGTGTGGTCCAGGGATCAGGCTTATAAGATGAGTCTTTAGATAGAAATAGCCCATGATGAAAGGATCAACAAATGATGAATGATCTGGAATGTTTGCGTGCTTTGAGATGATGTGGGTTGCTAAAGTATGCCAAAATTGACCTAATGAAAATTCAGTGGGATCTCTTGAGTTGGATTATCCAACGGTGGGATGGAAAATAAGGATTATTCAAAATTTTGGACAATGAGCTCTCAATCAAAAAAGATGATATATATTTCCTCATTGGTTTATCGTGCAAAGGTGCAAAAGTAAACTTTCCAAGAGGGAGAGCAGATCATGTGGAGTTGATCTGAACACATTACACCAAAGTCAATCAGCCAGTGAGTAAGAGGATTCCAATAGTGCATATAGCATTAAGACACTTGAGGTTTATTCTATGGATGATCATGTTCTTGGTAGGCATTAAGAGTAAACATGTGGCTACAAAAGCCAAGGTGCTACTAACATTAGATTTCTTACAGTCACAAGTGTTCAACTGGAGTGAGGGAGTCCTCCATTAGGTGAAAGCAGAGATGACACCATGTAAGACCCAGGCCTAAAGAGAGTTTGGGTATGGTACTTTGATTTTATCCTTCATACTAGAGAGAGTGCCTGTGATGAGGCATCAAGTGAGTCTTGGTAGAGCCGGTCTGAGGGAGCCTAGACAGGATCTATGTGTAGCCCTAGCACCTCGCATAGGAGGGAGACTACTTAGAAATTTCTTTGAGGATGACTTCTTTGAGTGGCTAAGGGGCCAGATCCCCATGATTGAAAATTATCCGTATGCTGACATCAACTATATGGGGGATCTAGAACTAATATTTCCACCCGTCCCTCAGTGGGGGCCATTAGGTAAGAGGATAGATCAAAGCTAAAAATAATTTTTTTTCTTTCGAAGTTTATGTAATTTTTTTTGTTTTGTTTTATGGGTGAAAATATTTGACATAAAGCGTTTGCTTGACATAGATGTGGCACCAATTCGTCTTGCGGGTATGCCTCACTATGCTAGTGAGGTGATCAACTACTTGGGGCTAGAGAAACAACAAAGGCCATGGTAGCCGACAAAGAGGGAGATGACACACAGAGTCTACATGAGGTTGCTATGAAACTTGAAGGTTTGGGCATTGGTGTGTCACCTCTTCCCATGAGAGAGATACCTATCCACATGCAGTGGAACATAGTGGGTGTGACATAGTGGTTTTTGGTGCCTCTAAGGAGGTTATCTATAGAAGTGATCTATTACCATGAGAATTAGGCTTAGAAGGAGTATATTATGACCATCGAGTGTGAGACGAGGCTTAGCAAAGCCATTTTTGTATTAAAACACCCAAGTTTTGTGAAATTTTGATGTAAACAAACTGGAAACAATATATATATATTGGCAATTTGATGTGTTTGGTGTTTTTTGTAATTTTTTATGATGAAAATTTTACATTCATGCATGTAACTATAAAGAATGTGACAAATGCCAATCCAATAAATAATTCACCAATGAATCAACTAATGCATTAGATTCTCTAGGAATGTGTTCATAAGTAATACAATTGAATTGGCATTCTAAGATTAGTACCCTTAAAAGTAACGTAACAAGATTGGATTGCGAACGTGATAATGATTAGTCAAGTGCATAAAAAAAAGCTAAGAGTATAACCTAACCACCAGATTGGAGATGTCACGAGATGTAGCTTCACTAAGGAGTTCGACAATGGACATGTACTCAAACAATATTATTAGTGGCATAACCAAGAACCCCGCCCTGCCGGAACTAAGTAGTTCCGACTCAGGTGTATAAAGAACCCAAGCAACTGATGTGATGTGCCATGTGTGACGACTGGCACCATCCACATATCCGACGTATGGTAAGGGTGATGAATGTATTTGCGTAAAGAGAGATGTGTATGAGACAAATACCCATTTAAAAGCTAAAAATATCTAGACACACCAAAAGAAGAAAAACTTATATACATAAAATTACAAAGAAGATGCCCAGTAGAACACTAGGAAAAATAATTTTTCAGATAGAGCCCGTTACAGGTATCTCTGAGTGGGATTCCATTGTATTCTTAAATTTCATAGGCTCCTTTGGAAAGAACCTTAGTAATGACATATGGATTGATCCATAATGGTTGAAGTGTTCTTGCTCCTAAGAGATCATGCTTCTGATCGTAAAGTAAGATGAGGTCTCCCTCTTGGTAAGATCAAGGATTGACATGTTTATCGTATTGATATTTAACTCGTCACTTATGTGCTTCAAGAGCTAGTGTGACATCTCAACAAATATCATCCAACTAATTTAGTGACATCAAGTGCTCTTCTTCGATAGTAGTGTCAGGCAGGAGTTCAATAACTAGTTAGAGGGAGCTAATCTAACACTTGATAGGAAGAACTACTGAAATGGAAGTTTTGATCTCATGCTCGACAACAGAAAGATATATGTTGGGCATTTTATCGTAAAAACAAGCGAAAACATCATGGAATTCCTTAAAAAGGCAGGTGAAGCTCACAATTTCCTCAGGACTGCAATTAGCTCCAATTTGAATGTTTTCCATAATACTTGTTTTGACTAAGATATCGATGAGCATAGTATTTGAAATAATTCCCAAGTTAACTTATGAATCCATAGTTTGGATAGTCATATAAGCCAAATGAGTGATCTCAAATGGATCAAAAGGCATGATTTGTAGAGACGCTGCATCTGAATCAGATATCAAAGTGTGGTGATGAGAATCATCCCAAGGTCTCTCTTCTAAATACATGATCTCTCAAATAGCTTCATCCGAAGGTAGGAATTCATTGAGGATATCATTAGAAGGATTTACGGTGGGAGAGAAAATTGTACCATTGGTCATAACCAAAGTAGGGAAAGAATCAAACGTAGATTAAATGGCTGTATAATCCAATTCAGCTGGTGAAAGTGATATCTTTTCTCCATAGGAATCAATGTTTGAAGGGCCCAGAAGGATCCAGGGATCAACAGGGCCATTAGGAATGGTAGAGAGCATTGGAACCATCCATGGATCCTTAGGCGATGGGAGAGGAAAACAACTTAAAAAGGAGGAACCCATAAGAATACCGGTACCAACACTAACATATGAGTCATGTATACCACTCACTAAGGGCTCGATGCTGCTAGGTAACAGGGAGTAATCTATGGTACAAAAGGATAGCTGATCCGATGTGACTATTTTCCAATACAAAGGGAAGAGGATGAGTTAGAAGACCAAGGAAACAATGGCAGTCATGGCATAAGTCCAACTGTGGAAAAAAACATATTATAGTCAAGATGATGATCTATGACTAATATCCACCGTTACCATTTTCCCACTCAGAGTGATGGGGTAGCTGGAAAGGTATCCTTTTGGGATGAAATTTTGGCCATCAAATGATTTGATGGAATTCAATGGCGGTGAAAGAGTGGGAGAACCAAGGGCGAGCCAAAATGAAGTGGACATTAGGTAGGTCGAAACACCGTCATCAATGACAGTTTGATGCATAGCTCTTCCTTTGAATATAAAATGCACCTGAAATGCAAGCTGATGAGAAAGGCGAGGCTTATTTTTTTCCACGTCAAAAATTTCTAGAGTGGAATCCTGAGGGTCAATTCCACCAATTTCCAAAATCAAAGCATTCCTTTGGGCTAGATAGGTTTGTAATACTTTGAGGGTGGACATGGAAGACAGTGCTTGTGCCAAATCTTCTACAATATTGTAGTTTGGGTAGCATGTGTAGAGGTATTTTGTATCGTATGACGAAGTGTCCCCTTGGGGGGCCAAATAATAAGGTCAGCGATAGACCTTTCAATATGAATATCATTAGGTGGTAGTCGATTTGAAATTGAGACAGTTTCCAAAGGATTAGTGATTGGAGTTCCATTGATCCAGGTGGATATTGGTGGCCACCTAATTATTCCACTTGGACCCTCAACATTGTCTCTTTCAGTTTTTTGGTTTCCTTAATTGTAGCACAGTTTACTATTTTTGGCATTTTTTTGGGGTCCTGAACTTTCAGAGCCGTTTTGAGGCCCTAAATGACGTTTTTAGGGAAAACAAAGTGACCAAATACATCCCAAATAGGCATGCCTTTTGGTTTTCGACCCTCTCTTTGAGATCTTGAAAATGAGGTATTATGATAGCCAAACATAGATTGTATGCCAAAGTTACGACCTCAGGATGTTGATGTAACAATTTACCCAAACGGGGCCCACAATTTTGGCGCTTCATCTCCTACTGTTAGGTTTTTGGATGTTTAGGGTTTTCCATTATTTCTCAATAATAAATAGGCCTTTAAGCCTCATTGTAACATAGTTCAGAGGCACGTGGTTGCCATGTCTCTTCTTAGAGATAAGCTACCATCGCCCGAGCTAGTCTTAATTCCATTCTATTTGTAAGCATATTTTAGTATTTGATATCAATGAAATGAAGTGTTATTTCTACTGCATCTTTGTATTTATGGTTATATCTGTAATTTGTTGTATTCCTACTTAAATCCAGATTAGTGGTATTAGAGAAGTCTACTATTTCTCTGTTTTTCTTTTCATGTCCCCAACGAGGTCGGGATATAGGGAGTTAGGGCTTGAACTGGTCGAACCTTTGCAAGACTAGCCTCGCAAAGCCCGACGACCTCCCATGGTGGATAAAAAGAAAGACAAGGGGGCAGGAGATCTTATCACAATCTTGCTCAAGAAAGCCCTCGAGCAACAAAGGAATGCGATGATGGACAATTTTGTCCAGATCCTTCAGCGGCTACCCAAGGGTGACGCATCTACTTCCAGTAGCTACTCTGGAAGCGCCACACCCTTTAAGGTATAAGTTAACTTTGACATTCCCATATTTGAGGGTCAGATATATGAAAATGCTGTAGATAAATGGTTAAATCTGCTAGAAGGATATTTTTCTGTTCATGATTTTTCCAGCTGGGAAAAGATCACTTTTTCTCTTCTCAAAGAAGCCCCCTGTCGTGGCGGAAAAAGTCGTTTGTGCGGGCACAACTGACCTCCCTAGGAGTCTAAACTCTCTAGCGACAAACAAGACAAAATGGAGTGATCTTTCTCTAAATATACCTTTTAAAACATGAAAACTACAAGTGTTTAGGCTTACCTTATTCCAAAACGCTGTTGTTGTAGTCCGTCCTTGCCGATCCGGATGAGCTCCTCCTTCACATCAATTCCTGCAACCACAAACAATCAAACAATTACCAAGCACTTGCATTTCATATAATAAAACATATATTCAACATGCAGACCAAGGAACACATGAAATAACTCATTAACACAAGCTATTGAGAAAAATAAACCAGTTTGTATTAATAACGAAACAAAGAAACTCTTACAACCTGGCCTTGGTGTTGTGCAAGTTCCTCCCAGGGTCCATCAAGGGTTTTCCTCTACTTTGACAAAGCTCACCCACTTCCAAGTAGAATCAAGCAAAGACAATCTCTCCTCACAAGGTTCTAAATGGGAGTCCTAATTCCTGCAGCATTTACCCAAAGAAAATGTATAGCTTCAACCTCCCCTCCTTCTGGCTCAATGCCTTTATTTATAGTGCTGTAAAGAGGTTATTCAGGTCCACCATCAATGGGATAATCCCCCTCTTTGGGTGGGATAGCTCCCTTATTGATGGGATAAGTTCCCCCTTAATAGAGATACATGAACCAACTGGAGGCGCATCCATTTCATCAAACCGACCTCTAGAAAGTTCTAGAAGTAACCACAAGTAACTTTTTTAAGATGAAACTTGCGCATTTTGCCTTTTACAGAAGGACGCACCTGTCCTTTGACATACAGAGCGTCCAAAGACGCAGTTTTTGTGAACATTGTGAGCGTCCCCGCAGGTAAGGCTTGAGAGAACCTGCGACCCCAGAGATAAACACATTTTTTACAAGACTTTCTCTCTTCTTTGAGTTTGAGATGGATAGCAGAGGCATAAGACTTGCCTAAAAAGGGTAGTATGACTGTTGATTTGAGCCATACTAACTGTAAGTAGTCATGGTGACATTTTTTAGTGTAACAGATTGCCCCCTAAAGTGCGAAGCCTGGAATAGATTAGGGTTTTGTAATATCTAGGAAGGGTGAAGCGCTTTATCATTTCAAGGATTGTCTTGTGGATGACCTGGTTGGAACCTGCAATTTTCAACACAAAATACATGTATAAGATTATATCATCACTGAGGTAGGCATTCCCATACTCAGATTCAAAACTTTAACTAATGGACTAACTATTCTGATACAGGAATGATCTTGCAGTACATCATTTTTATAGACTTTTGTAGACACAGTATGGACGCAGCCATCTGTTTATGATTAGTCTACATAGATAATGAATACAAAACTCCTCGCAGCCTGGATGGTAGAAACTAGATCCAGGGTCTTTACTTCTACTTCCCGAATTGGTACGATTCTAGCCATGTGATTTAAATGATTTGATGTCGAACATGTTAGAAACCACTTGATTACCAGTCGATGATGTAAACTGTTAACAAGTGTGAGAGAGACCACCAATAATGTCAATGGTTCTCAAAATACCAAGCACAACCCGTGAAATGTGAATAGATGTTTTGATGTCGAACACTTCACGGAATCCTTTGATCGAAAGTCAATGATGTAAACTGACGTCAAAGGCGAGAAACCTGCCATTGATGCATGCAGACTTCAAGGTACTGTCGATTCCTAAGTCATCTTTCTAGATAATGTGTCGATGTCGATAGAAAGCGACCCGTTGCAGGCAAGCCCGCAACACGAAATCATTGTCCAAGTTGAAGAAATGTTGCCGTAAGGACTGACTCAAGGATGATCAAATGGATGACAAGTATTTTGCAGATGAAAGTTTTGCTTGCAGCCCTCTTGAACACATAACGACACGACAGATGGCTTGGTGACGAATAACTCAAAGTTAATCCCCGAAACCTGGTTAAAGACTTTCAAAGTGGTTTGGTCAACTGTGAGGTAAAAGATTTCCCAACCCAGGTGAAAAAGTGTCGTGTTCAAGAGCGGTGATAAAGTTTCTTTCGAGACAAAAGGTAACAAACAGGTTCATTCCTCTCTCTTTTCCCCCACCATTTCTGGCAAGTACCTCTTTATTTTTAACAAGCTTGAGGAGGATAACATATGCTTGATTATAAGCTCATCCTTCGGACGAGTCCAACCTAATTTAAATTCGAACCCTAGGAAGGAGTGGTTCGTTCCTGTTTGTAATTGAACAGGTCCTCTACTGTAAAAGTTTAACGAGCCCAGTATAGGAGAAACTCGGCGTTTTTCAATTTTAGAGAGTCTGAAAAAACTAAAGGAGACTCCACGTTGAACTTTTTCGTATATTTGTGTCCCTCAAGCCCGAAAAAGTATAAAATAATACCTAGGGGAACCGCTTGATCTTGCGACCAAGGAGTACTTTCATAATAGTGTCGTTGACCTGAAAAGTAAAAAGCGATCAAGGACACGTCGTTTTATTTCCTTATCGAGTTTGAAACGACAAAAACCCGGCAATCTTTTCCTGATTTTGCGGTCAGAAAAAAGCTAAAAGGGGACCGTCTTTTAATTCCGTTTTAACGAGTGTAAAAGAAACGCTCGGCGATCTTTTCATGTTTTAGGAGTCAGAAAAGGGCTTAAAGATGACTCTGATATTTTTGTTTGTGAAAAATTACTATTTCCCTTGAGATCCCTTTGTCCTGCACAAAAGCAACACATTACTCATACCTGTTTAAAATAGGCAAAAATACATCGAGAAATACCTTTTCATGGTAAAAAATGAACTAATTCATCCAAAAAACCTATAAAAAGACTTTTTACCATGTCATTTTTACCGTTTCACTGTTGAGGTTGAAAAAGGAGCTTTTGACAAGAAAATTTCCCGTGGTCGCTGCAGAAAATCCGACCGTCGGAATCGAACGCCGTTTTATCCAGGTATTTTACACATCCTACTCTGCATTTCTATCCGTTTAGAATCAATTTTTAGGTCTTAGTTTCATTTTTTGGGGGGGTTTTGGTTTTGGAATGCGCCTCTCGGCGGACGCGGGTGCCCCACGGATGACCCGCGTCCCCCGACTTTTTCTCATATGGGAAAACGGTCGGAAGACGCGGCCCACCTTCAGGAAAGCCGCGTCCGGGCGCCCTGTGCTACAAAGCCGGGGTGCGTCTTCCGAGAAGTGCGCATTTCAAAACCCCAACTCTCTCAAAAAACTACCAAAAATTCCCAAATCAATTTCTAATTGCTATTTTTGATGTGCAGGGTATTAACCATGTTAGATTGGAGAGAACGAGAGCATGTAGAGGATGATGAAGTTGCAATAAATCATCAACCTTCCCTGGATGCCCTAAGAGCATGCGGGTTATACAAATACTGGACCATACCGGGCATGAGGGGCCAGGTAAGATTCTTGGAATGGCTGGTTGAGCGATGGAACGTTCAAGAACAATGCTTTTACATAGGAGGGCACCAGCTCGAGATAGAGCCCTCGGATGTATACTTTCTTACTGGCTTGCCGAACAGAGGTGAGCAACTTAGTCTTGCGGGGACTAGGCCGGGTGGCCAATCCCTTGATAGTCTCCGCGACGAGTGGTGCACACCTGGGGCTCACCATTCGAAAGGCATAGAGATAAAACACATCACTCTGCGTGAACTCAAAGTCATAGCGTTCACGGTTACCAGAATTTGCGGCGCGGCCGCTTTACACATTGCTTCCGGATCCCAAATGCGGATGGCAATTGACTGTTACCAAGGCACCATTTTCAACTGGTGTGAAGCTGTGTCGGCTCATATGAAGAGCCAACTGACCAAGGCAAAGAACGGACGACTAAAAACTTTTGGATATGGGCCTCTAGTCGTGAGCTTTGCCTTGGAGAGAGTTCCAATGCTGATCCCTCAGCAACTCACTGTTGATATCTTGGGTCCTCGGGAGCCAAAGCTGATACGATGGGTTGCGGTGATGGCCCGGCATCCTGACGAGGGCGCGGCAGTGGTTCGATTCTCAGATAGTTACTTTCACTGGTTAGAGGACCAGGTTTTTTTGATACAGGACTTTCCGTATGCCGGAGTGGATTTTAGAGGTGATCCGGACATGGTTCTTCCACCGGGAGAACAATGGGATGACAGAGGTACTTTATTTTTCACAAGTTTTCTAATTATGTATTTTTTTATTTTTCATATATATCGTCTCAAAACTAACAGTAAAATTTTCAAAATGCAGATGTTGGTCCACAGCGTCCAGCCAACCTCCGGCCTTTTGATAGACTACATCCAGCTGCACCGGTACCGGCCCCACAGGACGCGGCTACAGAAGTACTAGCCGAGTTGGAGCATGATCTAGAGCGTCTCACGGCAGATATACCTGAGACTACTATGGACGACATTCCTACCAGACTTCAGCGCTTCGTAGTCGCGGTCCCTGGACCGTTTAGGAGATTTTTGCGTAAGGTAGCCCGTGCAGTGGTGTCATACAGAGAGCACCACCAGTGATTGACTAGTCACTTTTGTAGTCACATGTGACATTTTGACTTTTTGTACTTATCATTTTGCCGATCATAAGGTGTTTTTCAACCTATGATCGAAGACGATGTATATATTTTTTGACACACTCCTATCTATATATATCACTATTACCGGCTTATCTTGTTTAACATATGTGATGAAATGTTTTTAAATTTACTTGGATGATTATCGTAAATGTCTGTCCAACATTCGAGAAGCAATTGCATCTGCTAATGTATTTAAAGACCTTGGAATATGCTGATATTCAATGTAATCAAATTCACGTTCCAAGAGACGCACTCTCAAAAACAACCTTAATAACACAGGATTTCTAATGGCATAAACTCTATTAAGCTGTAATACAACAAGTTCAGAATCTAACCTCACTATCAAACGTCGAATTCCAAATGAAATAGATTCGGATAATAATTCAACCACTGCACTGTATTCTGCAATGTTATTCGTTGTTTGACCGAGGCTTACCCCATGCATAGAAACTAACTCGTCAGAGGGCGAATAGATAACCCAAGCTGCGGAAGAGATATTCCGTGTACTACGACAAGCACCATCAGCAAATCCAATGTATGTTTGGAGAGGCGTCGACATCTGCAATATCAAGAGTAAAACCAAGATAAGCTAGAATAATGACGAAAAAAACACACTCTCTAAGCTAAGCACACTGGCTAAACTAACAAATACGCTAGCTAGAAAGAAAATCTAACCTATCTAAAGATTTCTCCATCCACCATTTAAGCATAATACCTCTTTAAGTAAAGTCCATTTCTGGGTTTACCCAAAGAGTCCCCATCAAAGTCAACCAGCTCATAAGCCCCTTTTGCTAATTTTCGCTTTACAATGTAGGGTCCATGCCACATGGGAACGAATTTTCCAGCACCTAGCTTATCGTTAGCTTGATCATATAATAGCACTAGGTCTCCTTCCGAAAAACTTCGAGGGGTTACATTTCTATCATACTGAGCTTTCATTCGTTTCGCGTGAGTCTCGATTGCCAATGTAGCGTCACGTCGAGTCTCATCTAATTTAGCCAAGTATAATAAACGTTTCTCCTCTTCGGAAGTAGCTGGAAGTAATTCGACAGCCATTTGAAGTGATGGGATTTCGCATTCAATGGGTAACACGGCTTCCAAGCCATAAACTAGCTGGAAAGGAGTGAACCCTGTTGAATTTTTCACTGAGGTCCGGTATGCCCATAGCGCTGAAAATAACATGTTGTGCCAATTCGACCGATGAACACCAATGGTTCGTCGGATCATGATAACCAGAACTTTGTTGATAGACTCAACCAAACCGTTGGCTTGCGGATAATAAGGAGTAGAGCTATCGTGGCGCAAACCAAGCTGGCTTGTAAGCTCAGTCATCATGATGTTTCGAAAATGGCTCCCATGGTCAGTGATGATTGCTTGTGGGACACCAAACCTAGTTATGATATGATTGAATACGAAAACTGCAGCTGTTTTGCCGCTTGCGTCGAATGTAGGCATCGCCTCGGCCCACTTAGTAAAATAATCAACTGCAAGGATGATATACGCATGCCCCCCGGCCGAGTGAGGGTTACAAGTAATAAAGTCGATACCCCATTTGGCGAATGGACCAGCGGCAATTATAGGATGGAGAGGAGCAGGTGGAGTGCGCATCTTGCGATCAAACACTTGACAGTTGTGGCATTTCCTGATGGCAATGATACAATCTTTAAACATAGACGGCCAGAAATAGCCAGCGCGCAACACCTTCTGAGCTGTGGCATACCCAGACATATGACCGCCACATGCTCCCGAGTGACAATCATTCAAAACTCTCTCAGCCTCTTCATGAGTTAAACAACGTCGAAAAACTAAGTCTGCCCCCCGGCGATAAAGTGTGTCTCCAATAATTCTGTATGGCTGGGATTGAAACCGAATTTTTCGACGTTCCGCTTTGGAAGTTTCAGGCCGAAAGGTTTGGGTTTGGAGATAGATGATTATATCCCCGTACCACGGATCTACAGTACTGATAAGAAACAAAGATTCGTCCGCAATGGACTCTTCTGCCACAGTCTCTGTGTCAGCACTAGGGAAATCACACATCAATTCCGCGAAAACTAAGGATTTCTTAGACTTGGACTTCTCGAACTCCAAGTCGAACTCTTGCAGGATAACTATCCATTTAGAGTACTTGCCCCCTAGCAATTGTTTTGTCAAGATATAAATCATAGGGTTGCAATCCGAAATAACTGTAGTTTTACGGAGAAGAATGTAGTGACGAAAACGCTGGACAGCTTGAACGGCTGCCAGGGCCAATTTCTCCACATGCGAATATTTTAGCTCAGTGGGATTCAAGGTCCTACTAAGATAATATATCACATGCTCCGCTCCGAATTCATCTTCTTGAACTAACACCATTCCAATGGTGGAATGCGAAGCTGCGAGGTATAAGAAGTAGTCTTGGTTGTAGTTGGGAGGATGCAACAACGGTGCATGGGTCAACGCGTGTTTAAGTGCATCAAAAGATTGTTGGGCAATCTCGTCCCAAAAGAATTGTGCGTTCTGTTTCAACAACCGTGTAAAACCTTTAGTGACCTCGGCGTAATTTGGGATGAATCGGCGTAAAAAGTTCGCTTTCCCTTGCAAACTTTGGAGTTGGCGCAAACTCGAAGGAGGAGGCAATTTGATGATAGCCTCGACTTTCGAGGGATCGACGCGAATGCCGGCTTTTGAAACAACAAATCCCAGCAATCGACCTGTTTCTATACAGAAAACACACTTGTGGGGATTCAACCGAATTCGATAATGCCTACACCTCAAAAAGATGGCTCGTAGATGGACAAGGTGATCAGCTCGATGTAAAGAATGAGCAGGCAAATCATCGAGATAGGGTTGCACAATGTGCTTGATGTCGTGAAATGCATAAGACATCGCCCGTTGAAAAGTAGCCCCGGCATTCTTAAGCCCGAAAGGTAATTTGCAATAAGCAAATGTCCCCCATGGACAAATGAATGCCGTTTTTGGTTGGTCGGCAGGTAGAATATTGATTTGATTATAGCCCGAAAAACCATCCATAAAGGAAAACATTTCACTTCCGGCACAATCATCAATAATTTGATCGATATAAGGCGTAGGATAGTTGTCTTTTGGACAAGCTCGATTTATATCCCTATAGTCGATACAGATTCTTATTGTTCCTTGTTTCTTGTTAACCGGAACAATATTCGATACCCAATCCGTTAACGGGATCGGATAAATGAAACCTGCTTTCAACAGCTTTTCGACTTCTGCTTTAATCGCAGCCGCTTTTCGAGGGTGAATCTGACGCAACCGTTGCCGGACGGGTTTAGCATCCGGGTAGGTCTTTATTTCATGAACAACAATGGCTGGATCGATTCCCGGCATTTCCTCGTAAGACCAGGCAAACACATCGCGGAATTCTTGGAATAGGGCCTTGTAAATTTGGATTTCTTCGTCAGTACATGCGGCACCTATATGAATGTTCTCCTCAATTCCGGGTTTCACTGAAATATCAATGGGAATAGTACGAGAAATATTCCCTAAATTCAGCTCTGAATCAGAATGTTTCGTTGGATCCTGAGCGTCTTTGACATATTCAGCGGTAAAGATAGATGAAAAATCATTTTCAAATGCATCATCCTTAGGTAAAAACGAAGATCTGTGATGGAGATCCTCCCATGGTAGATCATCTACACTTAGGATTTCACGAAGTTGTTCGTCAGATGACACGACTTCGGGAAATGCTATCCGTTCTAAGGTTGAGGTGAAAAGAGATTCTTCACTGACCACATTCATTTGGTCAATTTCGGTTGAATGCGAGTCGGTAAAAGACATGACAGCTTCATAAGCAATTTCATATGGACTCAAAGGCATAGCATCACCGAATGAGTCTATCTCAGAGTCCGATGGGACAATCCAAGGATCGTCATAAACAATGTTTTCTGATGTAATCATATGAATTGTCGCAAATGAAGGGTCTACGTTGAGTGGAGGGAGAGGAAAAGTTCCCAGTAAACCGGAATCCTTAACTAAACCTACACCAACGTCCCTATAAGGGATTGTCGTCTTACCGACATGCTGGATACTCTCTGAAGAGGCTGGGTCGGATGAAAAGTATGTCAGCTGATCAATAGTCACGATCTTACCGTTATGTGGAAACTTGATTATTCTGAAGACCGATGAAACAACCGCTGTCATAGCATATGACCAACTTCGACCCAAAAGAAGGTTGTAGTCTAGAGGGGCATCAACCACTTCCACATCTAGAGTAACGGTTTTACCTTCTACCCCTATAGGCAATTCTTGTAGAATACCAAACGGACGGAACCCACGGCCATCAAAGGCCTTAAGGATGGTGGGGGATTGGTTCAACGAAGGAGAACCAAGCGATCTCCAACATTGAATCGACATAATACACGTAGAAGCTCCCTCATCAATCACAGTCCGATGAATAGGTCTGTTTTTGACTATCACTGGAATTTGGAAAGCCATTTGATGGGGGAGACGCGGTGTACTATTTTCTAGATCGAAGATCATTAGATTTGGATCCTGAACATCAACAGCTCCGATAGCCGACAAAAGCAATTTTCGTTGTGCTGGGCATGATTGCAGCACTTCTAACGCCGACATTGCGGAGGGTGAAACAGCTAAGTCCTCAACAATGTTGTAATTCTGGGCTGCTCTCGCATGTGGATTGAAAGCAGACCTTCGAAGTACACCCTTGGCGGGCGGCTTAATCACTAAGTCTGTGTTAGGTTTTTCGATCTGTAGTGGATCGGAACCAGGAGCTGAGGTTGATGGGTTAGAGTGAGAAGATTCTGCTTCCTTACCATCAACAGGATTCTTACTACCATAATCTTGCGATCAAGTCGCAATCCTCACATGAGACATCATCAAAATGGGTTCTTCACTGGCATTCGAAGAAGAATCTATCATCTTATTCTCCTGCTCCGGAAATGGATTTTTTAACACAGCAGGAGTGGGAGCACCTTTGACTATTTTCACAACCTCGGCCCGATGAGGGCAATCTCTCGTAAAATGATCCTCTTCACAAATAAGACAAGGATATCGAGGTTTGCGCTTTTCGTCATTGGTTTCCGACTTTTCTGTTTTCTCCTTCGGAGCCTTGTCTGCTTTAGCCTTCTTCTTTCCTTTCTTCTTCCCACCGTTTTTTGATTTGGCCGTAGATGACTCTACAGCGTGAATATCGGCGGTAAGTTCAGGAGGAGAAGACTCTCCTGTCGGAGAATCAGGCAAAGTGATAATTGGAGTATTCGAAGCCTTGGAAGACTTCTTCTTGCTCTTCGTAGTCACGATACCAATCATACCATCAGCGGCATGAGATCCCGAAGGAGCGGCAGCGATTTGATTCGACTTTGGAAGATCCGGAATCTTCTCGTGTAACGTACCCGACTGAGTGTAAACTAAGTCAAGGTATTGTGCCTGAGCAATGACTTGCTCCTCAGTAACTACTCCGGCCTTAGCTACATCTTCAGTAATCTTCGGTAATAATGATTTGACAAACCATTCAGCTAAGATTTGGTCCGGGATAAAAACTTTCACTAACCTCCTACGACGTCTCCACTCATGAATGTGATCAGAAATATACGTGGACGTCGACTGTTTTAGTGAAGTTAATAACTCCGTGCCGTTATCGTATCTGACCGGCAACTGAAAGTGAGTTAAGAACGACGTAGCTAACTGACTAAAGTTGTAAAAAGAGGCCCGTGGTAACTCAATGTACCACTTGGCCGCGAGACCAATGAGTGTACGTTGAAAAAGACGTAAGCGGATGGAATCATCTGAGATAGAATTCGAAGCACACCAGAGGTGGTAAGTCATCACGTGATTGGACGGATCCTCTCCAGACTTACCTTCAAACTTGGGTATATCACTGGGCAACTTGTTTGGCATTGGCGGCCAGAACGGAAGATATTGAATTGGATCGTTCGTTAGGCGCGTCAAGTCTGGTAAATCTAAAGTTGCGATAAACGGTAACTGCCGGTTAGGATCTCTAAAACTCTGGGTCACAATACCAGCCCCAGGAGGAGGATATCCAGGATAACTAGGAACAGGAGTTGCATTTGGGATATTATATCCTCCTGGAAAACCAGGATTAACCGGACCGTACTGGGGTTGTTGAGGTTGTTGATAAGTATACCCAGGATACGGTTGATACTGGTAAACCGGTTGTTGGACAGCTTGCCCATGTTGGTACTGTCCCTGGTACGGGGTTGAACAAATTGAGGTTGAGTAGTCACAACCGTACTTATACCAGGCTGACCTATAGGCATCTGGACCGTGGTTTGAATCGTAGATCTAGACAACGGTAAAGATGTCTGAGGTGTGGTAACAGGGACAGTAGAAACTGGAGCCGTCGATACTCCAGAAGTAAGCATGGTAGATGTAGCGGTAGTTGCCGCAGTCGCTTGGGATGGAGTGCTAGGTGCAATTGGCGGCTGAGTAACTACCGAAGTTACAGAAGTTTGAACATTTGGTTGGACAGGTTGCGGTTGCTGGATTGGACCAGAAACTACGGGTTGTCCAGCTTGAGGAACCATCTGTACACTTGGCTGCAACACCTGTTGACCCTGTGATGGATCCCATACTAACATTCCAGGGTATTGACCCGTAACAGGTTGAGGATACTGAGATCCATAACCAGATTGAGGGTAGGATTGATAATTGTAAGGTGCAGTTCCCATACTTGGAACATATGACTGACCTTGAGGCGGTTGATAACCTTGACTCGAGTATTGACCTTGAGGTTGATAACCTTGAGGTAAATACTGATACTGGGGTTGACCTTGACCTTGAGGTTGGTACCCTTGAGGTTGATAACTTTGGGGTTGATACCCTTGAGGTTGCCATCCTTGAGGTTGCCATCCTTGAGGTTGATATTGATACTGAGGTTGACCCTGGGGTACATATTGAGGCTGGGGTTGACCTTGAGGCGCGTATTGCACCATAGGTGCATACTGACTTTGAGGTTGCCCCCCAGACACGATTTGTGTACCTTGAGGTTGTCCCCCAGGCGTTAACTGCGGTTGCCCCCCAGGCGGTAATTGGCCACCTTGAGGTTGAGAAACGGGAACTGAACCTGACATCATGTAAATGTCTCCTACACTCAATGGTACATTACCACTGTTTCCAATTAATAACCCACGATCAACGGGTTGAGGAGATGCCCCCGCAAAGGTACCAGAAAGAGATTGATACCCAGTGGGAACAGAAGGACCACCGTGTAAAAAAGATTCAGGACTTTGAGTAAACACGGACGACTGACCAGTCATATTTACAGGAGTGTAAATACCTCTAGGTGGAAAAGGAGTACGAGGTGGAGAAAAACCTACCCCTGAGTTGTCCAAATAATTGGTTAACGAAAGGTACCAGGTAGTACTTCTAGGAGGACTGTAAAATATGGATTCACGCTCCCTTAGATCAATAGTAAGTTGACCTTCAAGGTTAGAGACACCTATATCCTCCTCTGGAGCAAGTTCTTCTATAGCAATCAAACCAGTAGGAAGATTTTCGGTGATAATTCTTTCTATTCTTGGTGAATCTGGAACACTAGAAGTTGGAGTAACAGGTTCGGAAATTTCAGGTTCTTCGCCTGTTTCACTGGCAGATGAAAAACTACCAGCAAGCTCGGAAACTGTAACAGCTTCGGGATTGTAACCTGTCTCTAAACTTTGGTAATCTGGATGGACTACCAAGGAAGATTCTCCTTCTTCAGGTGAACCTACTCTACTGTCACTAGGAGGAGTTACAAGGACCTTTAAACCTTCTAACTGACCCGGAATGTCTTCAGGAGATTCACCCCGCGATTTACGGAGTTTTCTTAACAAATCTATTCCGGTAACAATCTCAGGAGACTTGCCCCGAAGTCTACGGGACTGTCTCGGTAATTCCGCCACAATTAAAGATTTTTAACTACAACACACGAAAACAAAGTAAAAAATTCAAATCAAACCACCTAAAGTCTTCTAAAGAAGCAAACAAATTTGAAGCACACGCCTAAATAATCTAGAGCGTCAAACCACACACAAACAGTAGTCTTCTGGACCAAAAGCGCTAGTTGGTGATGAGATTCTGGGTTCAATCCCCAGCGGAGTCGCCAATTTGTCGTGGCAGAAAAAGTCGTTTGTGCGGGCACAACTGACCTCCCTAGGAGTCTAAACTCTCTAGCGACAAACAAGACAAAATGGAGTGATCTTTCCCTAAATATACCTTTTAAAACATGAAAACTACAAGTGTTTAGGCTTACCTTATTCCAAAACGCTGTTGTTGTAGTCCGTCCTTGCCGATCCGAATGAGCTCCTCCTTCACATCAATTCCTGCAACCACAAACAATCAAACAATTACCAAGCACTTGCATTTCATATAATAAAACATATATTCAACATGCAGACCAAGGAACACATGAAATAACTCATTAACACAAGCTATTGAGAAAAATAAACCAGTTTGTATTAATAACGAAACAAAGAAACTCTTACAACCTGGCCTTGGTGTTGTGCAAGTTCCTCCCAGGGTCCATCAAGGGTTTTCCTCTACTTTGAAAAAGCTCACCCACTTCCAAGTAGAATCAAGCAAAGACAATCTCTCCTCACAAGGTTCTAAATGGGAGTCCTAATTCCTGCAGCATTTACCCAAAGAAAATGTATAGCTTCAACCTCCCCTCCTTTTGGCTCAATGCCTTTATTTATAGTGCTGTAAAGAGGTTATTCAGGTCCACCATCAATGGGATAATCCCCCTCTTTGGGTGGGATAGCTCCCTTATTGATGGGATAAGTTCCCCCTTAATAGAGATACATGAACCAACTGGAGGCGCATCCATTTCATCAAACCGACCTCTAGAAAGTTCTAGAAGTAACCACAAGTAACTTTTTTAAGATGAAACTTGCGCATTTTGCCTTTTACAGAAGGACGCACCTGTCCTTTGACATACAGAGCGTCCAAAGACGCAGTTTTTGTGAACATTGTGAGCGTCCCCGCAGGTAAGGCTTGAGAGAACCTGCGACCCCAGAGATAAACACATTTTTTACAAGACATTCTCTCTTCTTTGAGTTTGAGATGGATAGCAGAGGCATAAGACTTGCCTAAAAAGGGTAGTATGACTGTTGATTTGAGCCATACTAACTGTAAGTAGTCATGGTGACATTTTTTAGTGTAACACCCCCCACGTCAAGGATTGGTTGGAAACCTACTGTGAGTAGAAGGATGAAAGTATGAACTCACTGTTTTCAGTCTCACCCACTTGGAACTCGTTCCGGGATGCCATCAAGGAGCAGTACTACCCTGTCGTGAGCTATCAAGATAAATACATAAAGTTGACAATGCTGCGATAAGGAAGGGACCAAGATGTACCAGAGTTTACCAATGTTTTTCATACGCTTCACACGAAATTGGGTATCAAGGATTTTGAAAACTATTTGGTTCTCAAGTACTGTGGCTGCCTACACAGGTACATCCAGGACGAGATGGAGTTCCTGAACATCTCCTTGCTTAGCATGACATACCGATATGCCATCAAGATCAAGCAAAAGTTTAAACAGAAGAATCGAGACTTTGGATCAGCAAATCCGAAGCAAGGGAAAGGTACCCCCAAACCGAAAAACAAAGGACAAACCCAGGTGGGGTGGCCTAGGACAACACGCCAAAGCCGCAAGCAAAGAACAACACTGCAAAGCTGAAGAAGGACATGGGAAAGTAGTGTGAGTTCCATAAGAGCTCCACTCACAACACAAGTGAGTGCCAGGCCAAGCAATCATTGGTGGCTAAGCTAAAGGCTTCAAAATCAGATGCATGTTCTGACTCTGAGTCAGAACCCGAGAAGGGGAATGAAAAAGGGAAGCAGATTATTGATGTGGAGCCCAATGCCACCATTGCCACCACAAAGATCTAGAAGGAGGAACCCGAAGATCCAGAGGAGGAGGAGCACCTCTTCCACTCCCAGATGTGGGTAAAGGATTCCCCACTATAGTTCATTGTTGATCATGGGAGCCAAAAGAACCTCATTTTGGCATCAGTTTTGAAGTGGTTGGGGTTACCGACCACAACACATCCACAACCATACACCATCCAATGGCTTCACCAAGGACGAGATCTTCGCATGACGCAGCAGTGTCACCTTCCATACAGCATCAAGCACTTCACGAATGAGGTATTATGTGATGTTGCTCCACTTGATGTTTTTGATGTATTATTAGGCCAACCATACTTATGGAAGTGACATTCTGTGTATGATTCAAGGCCTCGTGCTGTTATTGTTACTTTGGGAAATAAGTTGTACAGGATACCGAAGGTAGCACCGCCTACCACCATCTCTTTGGTTACTGGAAAACAATGTAGTAAGCTCATTTCCAAAACAGAGAAATTTTTTTTCCTAATGATACGCCCTCAGGGAAAGAAGAAGACAGTGGCCACGACCAATAGACAGGGCCCCTCCACATGACAACAACATATGGACAAGGCCATGGAGGAGTACAAGGACATCTTCACCTCCCTTGCAGGGGTGTCTCTGCACTGTCAGGTCACGCACTCCATCGATCTGACCCCAGGAGCATCATTTCCCAATGGAGCAATATGTCGGTTCTTTGTTCTAGAGAATGAAGAAATCAATAGGAAGATTTAGGAGCTATTGTAGAAAGGTCACATCCGGCCGAGTTCATCGCCCTGTGGGAGCCTGATTGTCTTGGTACAGAATATGGGACCTGGAGACTCTGTATTGACTATCGGGTGCTAAACAAGATCATTGTCCATAATAGGTACCCGATCCCATGGATTGATGACCTTCTAGACCAACTGAAGGGGGAAAATATTTCAGCAAGATCGACTTGAAGTCAGGATATCACCAGATACCAATAAAACCCCCCGATGTGTGGAAGAATGCCTTCAAAGACAAGGAGGGCCTTTTTGAATGGTTGGTTATGCCTTTCGGGTTAATGAATGCTCCTGCAACCTTCGTGAGGTTGATAGATGACATCTTCTAGCCATTCACCAACTCATTTGTAGTGGTATACTTGGATGACATCCTGATCTTCAGCTAGAGTTAGGAAGAGCACCTCCACCACATCCGACATGTTGTCCAAAACTACAACAACACAAGTTATGTGCCAATTTGGAGAAATTAGCTTTTGGCATGACCCAGGTTTAGTATCTGGAATACATTATTGATGAATGGGGGGTGCATGTGGATCCAGCCAAGATCCAAGTCATCTGGGATTGGCCAGCTCCAACTACTTTGATAGAGCTTCGCATTTTTTTGGGCCTTGCCAATTTCTACCATAGGTTCGTGTTGGGATTCTCTCATATCTCTTGGCCCTTGAGTCAAGTCACCAAGGGAGGAGTGAAAGCAAAATTATTTTGGTCCAAATCACAATAGAAGGCATTCACAGAGTTGAAACATCTCCTCTGCTCTACACCAGTGATCACATTGCAACAACCATTTGAGATCGAGACAGATGCCTCTGACTATGCTATTGGGGCAATCCTTATTCAACAGGAGCATCCAGTGGCATATCATAGTGAGACACTTCTAGACACAGCTCGGATGTATCCCACTTATGACAAAGAGATGTATTCCATTATGCAGGCCTACCAGAAATGGAAGCATTATAGTTTGGGGAAGGAAATAGTCATCCAGACAGACCATCAACCCCTGTAGTTCATACAGACGCAAGGGAAGTTGCATAATGATCACCATCAGAAGTGGTCCACATAACTGCAATAGTTCCATTTGAATATCAAGTATAAGAAGGGTAGCACCAATAATGTTTCAGATTGCCTCAACCAACCACCGATCATGGCATTAACCACCATGCTCAACTCTTGTGGGCACGAGACTTTTGATTGGCCACTTCTCTATAAATGCGAACGAGAATTTGGCCACACATAACAGACACCCTTGGATGGTCAGCAATTTCCCAATTTTCACCTCTAGGATGCCCTTTTATGCCACCTACGACACCTTTTTGTTCCTTCAAGAGAGCCTGCCAAAATGATTTTGGAAGCACACTACAGTCGGGCTCCTGGGCATTTCAGGGTCGAGAAAATGGTGGGAGTACTACGGAAGTATTTCTATTAGGTGAATCTTCGATAGGATGCCAGGAAGTACATCAGATCTTGCACTTCCTGCGTCATTGCCAAACCAACCATCAAGAAGCAAGGCCTCTATACTCCACTACCTACCCCTAGTCGACCTTGGGAATCCATCTCCATGGATTACATGTTAGGCCTTCCTTCTACTAAGCATGGCAACGACTGTGTTTTTGTAGTCGTTGACAAATTCTCGAAGATGACCATTATGGTGGCCTGCAAGAAGAATATCACAGTGGAAGAAACTACTAAAATCTTCTTTGAATAAGTGTGGGTACACTTTGGGATCCCACGGTCTATCATCTTAGATTGGGATAGTAGGTTCCTCAGTACATTTTGGTTTAGTCTCTGGTCAATGCTGGACACCAAGCTCACTAAGTCCACAACTTTCCATCCCTAAACTGATGGCCAGACAGAGGTCGTCAACAGGATGAATGTACACATTCTACACATGCACAACTCAAAGAGTCCATGCGCATGGGATGAGAGACTCCCATATGTCCAACACAGCTATAACCGAGCTTTCCACAACTCGACTAGCCACAACCCTTTCTAGGTGGGCTTGGGATTCCAACCACTATGTCCAATTGATGTGTGCATGACATTTGCAGCTACTCATGCAGGTTCGGCTCATGTCCAGTCTAAAACTGATAAGACAAACAACTTCATTGAGCACATCCAACATATCCACCAACAGGTCCACGACATTATGGAGAAATCAAATTCCAAGTACAAGTAGCGACATGATCAACATCTGGTGCCACACAAGTTTCAGGTGGGCGACAAAGACTAGTTGCATTTGCAAAAGGAATGCCTTAGCAGAGCCTATTGGAAACTCAAACCACTTAGATATGGTCCTTACACCATTACCAAGGTAGTGGGAGACAATGCATTTTGAGCTCAACAATCCCCCATTCCTTGCCTACACCCAGTGTTTAATGTGGACCGCCTTTGACCATACTTCCCACCATTGCTAGACACATCAAACATTGCAGAACAACTCACACCTACAGAGTTAAATCTAGATTGCATGGAACAAGCCACAACTAATCAGATCATGGACACATAGATCAAGAACACCCAATAGCAAAGGATCCAACTATATCGAGTTGTCAAAGCAGGCCAACTCCTTCACCAAGGCAAGTGGCTTGCCAGGGACCAAGTTCAATAGAAGTTTTCTCATCTCATGGAGGAACTCAACGTAATGGGGACCCCTGCTTCCTAAGGGGGGAGGAATGATCCAGGTGGATATGGGTGGCCACCTGTCTCTTCCACTTGGACCCCCAACACTGTCTCTTTCAGTTTTTTAGTTTCCTTAATTGTAGCACAGTTTACTATTTTTGGCATTTTTTTGGGTCCTGAACTTCTGAAGCCGTTTCAAGGCCTAAACAACACTTTTAGGGGAAATGGAGAGAACGGAAATGTCCCAAACTAGCATGCTAGGTTTCTTTCGTTCTTCTCTTCGAAATATTTGAAACGAGGTATTATGATAGCCAAACGGAGATCGTATGACGAATTTACGACCCCGGGAAGTTGATGTACCAATTTAACCAAACGACACCCACAATTTTGGCACTTCATTTGCTAGGGTTAGGTTTTTGGATGTTTAGGGTTTTTCATTGTTTCTCAATAATAAATAGGCCTTTGAGCCTCATTCTAACACAATTTGGAGGCATGTAGCTGCCACATATCTTCTCAGAGATAAGCTACCATCGCCCGAGCTAGTCTTATTTAAATTCTATTTGTAAGCATATTTCAGTATTTGATATCAATGAAATGAAGTTTTATTTCTACTTCATCTTTGTATTTATGGTCATATCTGTAATTTGTTGCGTTCTTATTTAAATCCAGATCATCCATAATTCTTGGCTTGCATTTGTAGATCAACCATTTCAAAGGTGTAAAAAGTTGACGATCCTTCACCAGAGGAAGGAGGAAATGAATTGTCGTTACCCCCTTGCGGGGGTTGTGGTCGTGCTGAAGCCCCGAAAATCGGGTCTACAACAAGGGGGATACCCGCCCAGTCCGGACCTTGGTTGGCAGCTCCTTTTCTATTTGGTATAGTAGGTCCGACTTGGGATATGGGACCAGTTTCCCAATTTCAATGTGTGTGTGAGAAAGATGAATATTTCTGTTTCTAACAGTTTCTAAATGGAATACTTCTAATCTAATTCTAATCTAATAATAAGGAAATTATTATTATAATGATAGAAATATGTAAATATACACTAACCTGGGGTGTGATCTTTCTTCTATGCGATCTAAAATGATTTCAAACAACAACTAGTAATAAAGATCATTTAGCCGTTATAAGAAAAGAATTCAGTACAGATGAACCACTTCGTATAAAAAGTTAGACGAAACAGTTGTGCAAAACATATCGCATAATGAGCTATTCATACACTAAGCATAAATAAATAGCTATCACCGTACAAAAGTGCCAAATGATAACTCAGGAATTCATACATTAATATATAAATAACTGAACTAGAAAGCACTCTAACACAAGGCAGAAATAGTTAAGAGATAGAAATACCATTTATAGCTAGTCCTCCTCATGAGCTTCAAGTGATCATGATTTATCTCTCCTCGATCAAATATCCACTAAGAGTACAAAAGTGCAACATCAGTAGCAGATATCAAATGCAAACATTAATAAATCATGTTCCATTCATTCATCAAAACCTCCTCAGAGGGTACAGAAGTGCATGTTCTGGGGCTAAGTTTTTGATAAATTTCAGGACCCTTCTCCAAATGCATGAGAAGGATTTAAATACTACTAAAATAATTCTAAAAATAAATTATTACAAAAATGTAGGATGCGTTTTAAATGACCGTCCTCTTTTCAGGAAAATAAAACAAAATTAAAGCTAAAATTAAATCTAATATTAAACTACTTCTGTATTTGGTCCTTGAAATCGCACGCATGCAGCATCTGTTTGAGTAGAGTCGGCTGGTTGACTTCTGCTTTTAGCTGAGCTGAGAAAACAGAATCGACTAGAGTTGGCACCATTTTTTCAGCCGAATTGATGATACACTTAATAGTCATCCACTAGCTATGTGGCTTTACTAATTAAGCCCAGTAATAATCCCAGTTCAACTTGGTTAATCCTTGAATTGCTTTTGCCTTTTCTTGAGCTCTTTTTTTCCAATCTGCCTGTAGTTTTACTTTCTTGCGATTCTCAGTACTTTTAGGTGACTGGGCAACTAGCAGCTTTCCTTTTCTAGAAATTTTTCTCAGCGCATCAGAAACTGCCTCTGTTTCTTGATCCAGGTTTCCTTGATGCGTTTTTCACCTTTTTCGCTTTTTCCTTCCAATAGATATAAAGTTCAAAATTTGTAAAAATAATACTTCTGTGAATTCTTGACCTTGATTCTTAAATTGTTTGTTTCTGATTTCTGCGTTGTCCAATATCCACTTGACCATGTCCGTGTATGGGAGGATTTTCGGCCTTGCTGCTATCCGGTGTAAGAATGAGCAGGCTAGCTCTGAAAGGGATGCTTCTGAAGAACCATTTGAGCCCACAGTAGCAACTACTTCCATTACTCTGGGATTTTCCTCTTCGAGCAGATTATACATGCCTTCCCACGTAGCTATTCCCACGTCTCTATTACAAGCCGTGTCTATATATAAGGGTGCCATTTCCTTTTCTTATGAGCTCAAAGCTTTGCTTTTCTTTCCCATTTCAACCTGTGTAATGCTTTGTATCGGCCTTTGTCTTCCGTTCCTCCAATTCACAAGTGAAGCGAAAATGAATGACAGGGAAGGGTGATGGGAAAAGTTTTAAATGCCGCAGACATATCAAGCATACCACCTTACGTGAAATGATTCTTTCGATAAGCACGCACCCATAATCCATTATAACTGGCAACTACCTCATTTATTAGCATTAAAGCGCATAACCAGGTGTCAGCTTAAGGAAAATACTTTTCTTGAATAACGCACCCGAAATATCTGTGATGAAGCGATTTTGCAATTTGCTTTGCAACATCGCAACATCGCAAAATCACAATATTGAAAAATCGATCGCTTGTGACATCGCATTATAGTATTATTGTTGCATCGCGAAATCGCAATATCGCAAATCGCAGAAATGTTATGTATGACAGACTTTGTTAACCTGTTTCCTGCGAGATACGATCTTGCAATTGGCGTTATCGCATATCGGCAAATTTTAAAGTATTTCAACGTGAATTGTGCTGAATGCGATGCGATATTTCCTAAGGAAAGATTTTATCTCCCTTGTCATAAAACTTAGCTTTTTTGGATTTTCCAAGAGGGTTTCCTAAGCTTATGATGGTAATTTTATTTAAAAAGGAAATTTAAACACTATTTTGATTTTTTAGATTTTTAACTAAGGGTCTCCACTTATTTAGTATTAGGAATAACACTAAATAAGAAGGGGGGTTGTTGTTGACCACAAAAATTGGTGATTCACTTGGAAGAACCAGTTATCTCTGCTGCTTTTTTGAATTTTCAAAACTTCCAAAACGGAAAATTTTCCAAAAAGTTAAACTTTATTATAGAAAGATAAAGTACATTATATTCTAACCTGTCAATGACATTTTGTTTCAACTATTTTCAACTTTGATTATTTGCTGCCTCAAGCTAATCCTTGTATTTACATCAGTCATTACTTGGCATGTAAAGATAAAACAAAGTATTTTCTGTAAACCAGTTTTAAATATGCTCATTTGTCATAGGTAGAGCATCTGCTGCCAGTAGGCGTTTATAGCCTCGACAGGGTTACCTATTACCTAGAAACGATCCTGTATCCTACTTAAAGAAACCCACAATTCTCAAAGAAGAATCCATATCCACACTTTCTACTTTCATTTTTCTTTTTATTCTTACAGAGCAATGTCTTGGTTTGATAGCCAATTTATGACACAGTCATTCATTGATTTATAACTTTGCTGAACAAGCTGGCTCGTGATGAGACCCCTTGCCCTTTGACTACAACAATCTTGAGTCTTTGCCCTGTTATGGTATGCAGTATTGGCAAAGTCAGCAAGTTATAATATCTGTGATTATGATAAGCCGGCTCGTGATGAAACCTCTCACTCTTTAAGATAAAGTGTATCCTTGGATTGTTCCTCTGAAAGTTGTGATTCCCTTAGTAGGGAGGAAATCATTGTTTCCTTAAGATAGCTCTGGACGACAATAGTAGAGTTTTTGGAAATAGCTGTTCTACAGAGAATCTTTATTTTGTTATTGATACTTTTCATTGCACTAATATAAAACAATTTCTCACCAAAGGTTGTTTTTATCAAATTTTATGAAGTTGAAACTAGTATCATATCTAGGATAGAGTCTTTAACTGTATCTTTCAATAATAAAGATCAATTTTCCAAAAGATTTTCTATTTATACAAGCGAAAGATCAAAATTTGAAAGAGAATTGGTGTCTTTTTCATAAATTCCGATCGTAACCATTCACAACTGGTTTTATTATGAAAAGAAAAACAACTATTCTACAAAAATAAAAGACTGATCTTCTATGGAAAATATTTCTTGATAATTTGACCATTAATAGGTAAAGAATCTCTCTTCCCTACTAAATCTTGTAACATGAAGGTTGATGGACCTATGGTTTCTACAATTTGAAAAGGACCAAGCCACATTCTTTGAAATTTTGTATGTTTTCCCTTTTCTTCATGAGCCTTGTCCCATTTTAAAACTAAATCTCCTATCTGAAAATCTTTTCTGGATACCATATTGGAATCAAAAGAGGCTTTCACCAATGCTTGATGATGAGCGTGAGTAATCTTAGCCCTTTCTCGTTGTTCTTCTAATTTAATTAATTCCAGCTACCTAAGTTGTAAAGAAGAAGTTGGTACTTCATCAATGTACTGAACTAAGGCTAAAGAGGGAATTGCCAGATGTGTTGGAAGAACCACTTCTTTCCCATAAACTAAATTAAAGGGAGAAGTGCCGATAGAGGCTTTCTGTGTTATTCGGTCTGCCCATAAAGCATATATTAAAGACTTATGCCAATTTTTATGATTTTGGTCAATGGTTCGCTTGATGATTCTAATTAAGTTCTTATTTGTGGATTCAGCTAACCCATTCCCTTGTGGATAATAATTGGCTGAGTATTTAAGTTTAAAACCTATTTTAAGTGCAAATTCAGTCATTGCATTACCAGAAAAGTATGATGCATTATCAAACATTAAAGTAGAAGGCAATCCAAACCTGGTGATTATGAACTGATCTATGAATTCAATGATATTTTTAGCATTAGCCGTCTTGAGTGGAACTGCTTCTACCCATTTAGTAAAGTAATCTATCACTGTGAGGACGTATCTATGCTGTTTAGAAGAGTGAGGAACGATCTCACCTATTATGTCTAATCCCCACTGATCGAAAGGTTGTTCGATGATAACTGGTTGCAGTGGCAAGGATGGTTTCTTTTGTCTTTCGGCAGCAGTTTGACAGGCTTGACATTTTCTTACGTAGTTATATGCATCTTTGAATAATGTGGGCCAGTAATAGCCTGCGCGTAAGATCTTGTGAGCAGTTGCATCTCCAACGTAGTGTCCACCTAGCGGCCCATCATGGAGTTCCTGCAAAACTTTTTCAGCTTCAGCTTTCTCAAGACATCTAAGTAGAATAGAATCATAATTTATTCTGAAAAGAACGTCATTTACAAGTTGATATTGTTTGGCTTTTAACCTCAGGGCTCTTTTCTTGGTATGATCGAGATTTGGAGGAGCATATCCATTCTTTAAATAATAAATAATATCAGCATATAATGACTCAGCATCGTTTAGGCTTACCTCATACACTTGTACTTCTTCAGATGGATTTTCGGGCATTAGCGATGCTCCTGCCAGCAATTTGCAAAAGCCTTGACCTTTTACAATGTTTGCTGGTTTGATTTCTACGTCGTATTCTTGTAAGGCAGTAACCCAATTTGCCCTTTTCTCACCCACATCCTTCTGTACTAGAAGACTTCTTACTGCTGGAAATGGTACTATGATCTTGGTATGTGTTTTGAGTAAGAAAGGTCTGAAGTATTTAATTGCTTTAAAAACAGCATAAGCTTGTTTCTCCACATCTGAATAATTCAATTTAGCACCTTGTAAATTGGAACTGAAAAAAGCAATTAGGGCTTCCACCTTCTCTTGATTTGCTTGAGTGAGTATCGCAACATATGATTTATCTGAGGCAAAAGTGTACAAAATAAAAGGATCGGAAAAATTTGGAGTTGCTAACGATGGAGCATTGATAATGGCTTGTTTGATCAAATTGAAAGCCTCATGTTCATCTTGGCCCCATTTAAAGTTTGCATTCTTTTTAATCATGGCTTGTAAAGGAGACACAATTCTAGAAAAATCTGGAACGAATCTCCTTACAAAGTTGATCTAGCCAAGGAAAGATTGCATGGCTTTCTTATTGTGAGGTAGGGGAACTGTGGAAATTTCTTTGATTTTGTCAGGATCAATGTGAATTCCAGATTTTGACACTATGAATCCTAGAAGCTTTCCTTCACTTAATGCGAAAAAGGATTTTTTTGAGTTAAGCGAAACTCCATACCTTAAACAACGTTGGAAGATTTGTTTTAAATCCCTGAGGTGGTTGTTTCGTTTCTTGGAATAAACAGTAATATCATCAAAGTAGATTACTACTGACTTATTAACTAACCCTTTGAATGTGATGTCCATGGCTCTTTGAAATGTGGCACCCGTGTTAATCAAACCAAATGGCATCTTTTGATATGCATACGTGCCCTATTTAGTTCTGAATGTAGTTTTCAACTGATCATCGGGATGTACCAGCACTTGGTTGTATCCTGAGAATCCATCCAAGAATGACATTAATTCTGAGCCCGCAACTGCCTGCAGTATTTGTTCCATGGGAGGTAAAAGAAAATTATCCTTTTAGCAGGCCTTGTTAAGGTTTCGAAAGTCATTGCAGATTCTGATATCCCTGTTTTTCTTTCTAACAGGTACCATATTGGAGACCCATTTAGAATGTCTAACAGGAAAGATTATTTTGGCTTTCAATAACTTGTTGAGTTCAGTTTTGATCTAATTTTCTAAATTTGGATGGATCTTTCTCAACTTCTGTTGGACAGGTTTTTCATTATCAATCATTGGGATAGTATGTTGGATGATGGAGGTGTCGTATGTTTTGAGTTCATCGTAATTCCAAGCAAAGACACTTTTATATTGTTTCAAGAGACGAATATATGCTAATTTCTCTTCAGGGGCTAGGCCAAGGCCTAGGTTGATGTTCTGTGGTTTAGCATCAGTTCCTAGATTTATCAATTCATAATTCAAAGTTGAACTTTGGAGTTTTGAATTTGTAGATCTTTTGAATCGATATTTCAAAGCATAAAGGTCCTCTATTTTGACTACTGATTTAGGTATATCATTGTTAGTACTATTCTTTTGCAATTGTTGGTCATGCTGGTCTTCGTCAATTATTTGATTGGTGTAGGATCCTTCAGATGTGAGAAAACTCACGATATCAGGATCGTCATTGAAAATTCTCCAATTGGTGATGTTATCAGGAATAGACGGTCTAAAAATTAACTCAATTGAAAATCGGTCAGGGCTAAAATCTTCTGAAGGAATGAGCTTGGAAGCTACGTTGGCTAAGAGGTCTGCACTAGCATTCTGGAGTCTGGGAATTGACGAGATATTAAATGCTATAAAATGTTCAGTCAGATCTTGAACTAAATATTGGTAATGCTTTAAATGACCTGATAAACAGTGTATAGTATTGCGTACCTGTCTGATTATTATTTCAGAATATCCGAAAACTTGTAGGTATTTGACGCCTAATCCGATTGCCTTGTACAAGCCTTGGAATAGAGCTTCATATTCTGTGGTATTGTTGGTGCACTTGAATTCGAGTCTACAAGTTAACATGGTTTTATCTCCCTCTGGGCTTACTAACACACATCCTGCTCCTACTCCTTCGTTAGACTTAGAACCATCAAAAGATAATTTCCAAAACAAAGATTTATTTACAGGACTATCTATAAAATTAATGCATTTAGAACTATCTGTTTGAGAAAAAATTTCTACTTGAGACAAAACAGAATGTTCTAAGTAAAGTGAAGTATGAGCATTAAAATTTCCTAGGAAAGAATCTACTGAATAATTGCCAATGATGTTGGAATTATATGCTACTGGTTCATTTTCTCCCTTGAGTTCTGTTACTATGTATTTCTGATGTCGTTCATGTTCATCTTTTATTTGGTTTGGTTTACCATTATAAGGCAGCCACATATGTGACCAGTCAGTTGCAAAGTATCCATGAAGTTTTTCTGACCAATCTCTGCTAAGAATTAAGCCATAAAATTCAGGAATATTAGCAACTAAAATGTCGATAACTTGACATACCTTTGGATTCGATGACAGCCTTATGGTAACCTGATTTAACTCACCAATCACTTCAACTTGCGATCGATCTAGCTGAACTATGCACACAGTGGATTTCTGTGGTTGAACATTCAATTTTGCACAAATTTATCTTGGAAAAATATTTGATGAGGCTCCAAAATCCACTAAACAATTATGCACATTTTTATTGAAAATTTCATAAGTAAGGAGAAATGGGGGAGTATGCGATCTCGATCTTCCTCCAATTAATGCAATATCGTTTGGATCAACTTTATTTATCGTATTAGTTGGAGGTATTCCCATATCATGGGAAGCTTGAGAGATTACAGCAGCTGGTAAAGGTGCAACTGGCACAGCATGTAATTCTTTCAAAAGTACTTTCTGCTGGTGTTTTAACTTGCTCAATTCAAAAAGAGTAATATTTTCCCTAGTCTTTTTCATGTCTTCAACAATGTTATACTCCATTTCATCCGAAACGATTAGCGTTTTGGATGGAGTCGATGTGTCTGTTTGGACTGGGCTGGTTTGAGTCGCTTTAGGTGATGTTTTCTTGGCTGCGACTTTATCCTTAGTCATCGATCTTACGCTCTTTGGCTTAGGTGTAGGCTGAGGAGGATCAAGTTGATTTCTACTACGAGTACTAACTGGGAATACCTCTTGATCTTCTTCATTTTGGAGGATGAAATCCCACATACCTTGTAATTCTACAACTTCTTCTTCATTGATATGCTCTTCAGTAGCATTTTCCTCTTCTTCTTCTTCTGATTCAGCATTTGAAATAGCATTAGGGGGTTTGGAATCAGTTGAAGGATTTCTTTTAAAAGGCATGTATGGCTTTTTAGAAGAAGTTTCTACTACCTATTTCTTGATGTCGACCATTTCGTTAGACATGGTCTTCAAAACTTTTTGTAATCCTTCTAAATCGAATGGATCTTTCAGTTGTTTTTTCTTGGGATCTTCTTTGAAAGAGACCTTCTTAGATTTTCGTTCTTCCATCACATTTTTCTTTTCTAAGGCCGTAATACGTTTCTCTACTGCTATTGCTTCTTTCATATTTTCAACTAAGGTTGTTTTGTTAGCCCTATCAACAAAGAGTGCTAAGTTTGATGGTAAAGCAGTAATATACCATTCACATCGCACTTCTTCACTAGGCTGAGAAGCAGTAGGTATTTTGTTTAGGATTTTATTGAAACGTAAATTGAAATCTTTGATAGGTTCTCTTGACTCAGCTCTAAGATTAGACAAGTCATTGATCAATGTCGCTGTAGACCTGTCATCACCAAACTTGGTCAAGAATTGTTCTTGGAAGATGTCCCAACTAGTAATAGATCCAGATGGTAACGAGAAATACCATGATCCGGCTGTTCCTTGCAAAGTATAAGGAAAAAGTCGAACAACAGCATCTTCATTAACAACTCCATTGAGATTTATGGACAACATAAAGTTATTTATATGTTCTTCTGCTAGCATGCCTGCCTCAGGGTTAAACTTAGGCAGCCATTTTTCAGGATGGGCTGGTATCTGACTTAAGGGTGCAGGCATTAAGACTGCCCCTGGGTTATTCCATGGAGATTGGGCCATTGCTGAACTACTAACAGAAGAAAGTGCAGAAGATGATCCTTGTGGTTGAGAAGATGAGGATATTATAACTCCAGATGTTTGAGAAGGAGTTGAGGAAGTTGCAATAGGCTGATGGACGATGACCTGAAGTGGAGGAGTGGATGGTTGACTTCACGGTGAAGAGGTTGAGATGGATGATGATGATGAAAGAGTCTCACTATCAGATCCTTTAGGAGACTTCCTTGCTCTTTTCCGAGAAGGTAGAGGTAATTCGGTTGGCTGAACACCAAACTTTTCACTCTTTAATCTTGTGAGAGAATGAGCAGGGTTGTGTTGCGAAGTCACGCTGCCTTGAGATTTATCAGATTTCTGAGGAGATATAGAAAATTGCTGAAGTTTGTGAATCAAAGATTCAACTTCAGGAGGTTCAATAGTAGATTGTTCTGAAATGTCAGGGTTTGTACCAGCAGTTGTTGATCTAGCGACTTCTAACTCTGGATTTAACGTTTCTGAATGCAATGGAGAAGTCGGAGGAGATGGTGAGGGCGATTTACTCTCAGAATGGTATTTAGATTTGGATTTGATTGCCATTGACAGCTCGGGCCCTCCTTCTAGCGCCAAATATGTTGAAGCCCCGAAAATTAGGTCTACAACAAGGGGGATACCCGCCCGGTCCAGACCTTGGTTGGCAGCTCCTTTTCCGTTTGGTATAGCGGGTCCGACTGGGGATATGGGACCAGTTTCCCAATTTCAGTGTGTGTGTGAGAAAGATGAATATTTATGTTTCTAACAGTTTCTAAATGGAATACTTCTAATCTAATAATAAGGAAATTATTATTCTAATGACAGAAATATGTAAATCTACACTAACCTGGGGTGTGATCTTTCTTCTATGCAATCTAAAATGATTTCAAACAACAAATGGTAATAAATATCATTCAGCCGTTATAAGAAAAGAATTCAGTACAGATGAACCACTTCGTATAAAAAGTTAGACGAAACAGTTGTGCAAAACATATCGCATAATGAGCTATTCATACACTAAGCATAAATAAATAGCTATCACCGTACAAAAGTGCCAAATGATAACTCAGGCATTCATACATTAATATATAAATAACTGAACTGGAAATCACTCTAACACAAGGCAGAAATAGTTAAGAGATAGAAATACCATTTATAACTAGTCCTACTCATGAGCTTCAAGTGATCACGATTTATCTCTCCTTGATCAAATATCCACTAAGAGTACAAAAGTGAAACGTCAGTAGCAGATATCAAATGCAAGCATTAATAAATCCTGTTCCATTCATTCATCAAAACCTCCTCAGAGGGTACAGAAGTGCATGTTCTAGGGATAAGTTTTTGATAAATTTCAGGACCCTTCTCCAAATGCATGAGAAGGGTTTAAATACTACTAAACTAATTCTAAAAATAAATTATTACAAAAATGTAGAATGCGGTTTAAATGACCATCCTCTTTTCAAGAAAATAAAACAAAATTAAATCTAATATTAAACTACTTCTGTATTTGGTCCTTGAAATCGCACGCATGCAGCATCTGTTTGAGTAGAGTCGGCTGGCTGACTTCCGCTTTTAGTTGAGCTGAGAAAACAGAATCGACTAGTGCTGGCACCATTTTTTCGGCCGAATTGATGATACACTTAACAATCATCCACTGGCTATGTGGCTATACTAAGTAAGCTCAGTAATAATCCCAGTTCAACTTGGTTAATCCTTGAATTGCTTTTTCCTTTTCTTGAGTTCTTTGTTTCCAATCTGCCTGTAGTTTTACTTTCTTGCGATTCTCGGGACTTTCAAGTGACTGGGCAACTAGCAGCTTTCCTTTTCTAGAAATGTTTCTTAGCACATCAGAAACTACCTCCGTTTCTTGATCCGAGTTTCCTTGACGTGTTTTTCGCCTTTTGCGCTTTTTCCTTCCAACAGATATAAAGTTCAAAATTTGTAAAATAATACTTCTGTGAATTCTTGACCTTGAGTCTTAAACTATTTGTTTCTGATTTCTATATTGTCCAATATCCACTTGACCATGTCCTTGTATGGGAGGATTTTCGGCCTTGCTGCTATCCGGTGTAAGAATGAGCAGGCTAGCTCTGAAAGGGATGCTTCTAAAGAACCATTTGAGCCCACGGTAGCAACTACTTCCATTACTCTGGGATTTTCCTCTTCGAGCAGATTATACATGCCTTCCCACGTAGCTATTCATGCGTCTCTGTTACAGGCCGTGTCTATATATAAGGGCGCCATTTCCTTTTCTTCTGAGCTCGAATCTTTGCTTTTCTTTCCCATTTCAACCTGTGTAATGCTTTGTATCAGCCTCTATCTTCCGTTCCCACAATTCACAAGTGAAGCGAAAATGAATGACAGGGAAGGGTGATGGGAAAAGTTTTAAATGCCGCAGACATATCAAGCATACCACCTTACGTGAAATGATTCTTTCGATAAGCACGCACCCATAATCCATTATAACTGACAACTACCTCATTTATTAGCATTAAAGCGCATAACCAGGTGTCAACTTAAGGAAAATACTTTTCTTGAATAAAGTGCCCGAAAGATCTACGATGAAGTGATTTTGCGATTTGCTTCGCAACATCGCAGATCGCAACATCGCAAAATCACAATATCGCAAAATCAATCGCTCGTGACATCGCATTATAGTATTATTGCCGCATCGCGAAATCGCAATATCGCAATATCGCAAATCGCAGAAATGTTATGTATGACAGACTTTGTTAACCTGTTTCCTGTGAGATGCGATCTTGCGATCGGCGTTATCGCATATCGGCAAATTTTAAAGTATTTCAATGTGAATTGTGCTGAATGCGATGCGATATTTATTTATTATCGCATATCGCGATCTCGAAAATGTTGGAAGTGAGCTTGTAAGGTGGCGTCCCATTATCTTATGCGATGCGATATTTCCTAAGGAAAGATTTTATCTCCCTTATCATAAAACTTAGCTTTTTTGGATTTTCCAAGAGGGTTTCCTAAGCTTATGATGGTAATTTTATTTAAAAAGGAAATTTAAACACTATTTTGATTTTTTAGATTTTTAACTAAGGGTCCCCACTTATTTAGTATTAGGAATAACACTAAATAAGAAGGGGGGTTGTTGCTGGCCACAACAGGTGGGTTTGATATGAGGTGTTGTTGTTGTTGAGCAGGGAAAGGGTTGTTGAGGATTGCAGGGGTTCGACCAATGTCCTTTTATGCAATAAGGTATGTGAATTCTTGAAGGTGAGGACATTTGCAATTCATGTGGTCCTCCACACAGATCTTGCAAGGAAACTTGACAGCTTTTTCCTTCTCGTTATCATATTTGGTAGAAGCCTTCTATTTGGGGTTATTCTGCATAGCAGCCTACTCCTTAGAAGGAGAGGTATTTTTCTTATTCTTCTTATTCTTACCACTAGGTTTTTGTGTAGACTTGATAGATTTTATTGCAGTGGTTGGAATAGTAGCCAATTGGGAAGTAGGAGTGGTATCGATAGATAACTGGGCATCTTTCCCACTGAGTTGTTTTGCAGTAGCCCCAGAGGTAGTGCTGAGGAGGCAACCAGTGTGTGCACTAGGTTTCTAAGTAGCAAGAGAATTGGAAGTTAGAGGGGCGTGGGGGAGTGTATCGTAGAGTGTTCTAGATTGAGATTACATCAAATCTAAATGTTGGGCATAATGAATGGATTGATCTTCTTTGATCGCACCGACAATGGTAATGTCCTTGGAAATGGGGGGAAGAAGTGACTTTCATAACCAATATGCTAACAATTTATTCAGAGTTGGGGCTTTGATAAGCCTCCACTTATGTATCCATTTAGGGATATGATTAGAGATGTGGGTAAAGGTGTCTTGGTGTAGAGTAGTGAGGAGTTCCATTCTAGTTTCATAGCAGATAGGAAGTTGGAAGTGCTTTAAGAATTCCAATGCCAAGGCACCAAAGGTATTGACGAATGCTCATGGTAACTCAATGTACCACTTGCAACATTTCCAGGAAGGGTGTGGGGGAAGAGTCTGATCTGGATGTTGTCATCAACCATGGAGTTCAATACACACCATAAATGGTAGGTGGTGACATGCATAGTCAGATCATCCCCTTGTTTCCCTTCGAATTTCATAATGTCTATGGGTATCTTGTGCGGGATTGGAGGCCAATCAAAGTTGTGATTGATGGGATCATTAGTCAACTTATATAGAAAATAAAAAGGTGGAGGTTCCCCTAAATTTGACTAAGGTGGTGCACAATGACTTGAAGGACCATGAGGTCCCCCCATCAAGTTGTTTCCAACAAGATAAATGTGATTCATTGGATAATAAATTTCTGGTTGTGGTGGTGTAGTCATATAAGGTGGTGGTCCATATGGGATATTAGGGTGGGTGGAAAAATACTAGTTGCCCCCTGGATAGAAATTTCCCCCATGACTCAATTATTGTTGAGGAGGGGTGCCCAAATAGATGTAGCGGGACTGGGTTGAGAGATACTACTAACCACATAGTTTTTAGTAGGCACATGACTTGCACTAGAATAGTGTCCACTTGGAGGAGGTAAGTCGATAAGCAAAGAACTAGGTTGTCCTATAGGCATAAGGGGACCAGAAATGCCCTCGATAGGTATATGCATGTTGGGAACATTTCCCCTAGGCATCTAAAACTAGGGGTTAGAACTTATCAATGGGTTCAAACCAAAAGGGTTGTTGAGGGCGGTTGTGCTAACAACGCTACTATGAGTGATAGCTGGTGATCCAGGAGCTGAAACAAAAGGGGTGGAGACTAGGATGTATTCGAATCAAATCATAACTAGTGTAACAAGGTTTCTTGGACTAGGCATAGTCTAAATGGGAGGGTGACCAATCAACAATGTAGTATTGACCATAGATGGGGGAAGTGATGGTGGAGCAAAATTGTCCACAAAGGACCATGACCCATTAGTCGCCGTAGGAATATTCGATGTGGGAACTGATGAAGACATGATAGCTATAGGTGTTACTGGAACCAACACTGGACCAAGAGGACCAGTGAGAGGAGGATTGTAAGGAGGTACAATTCCTTCATGGAAAAAGTTCTTAGGTAGTAAGATTTCTTGGGAAGTGTTATGTAATTCAATGTTGGACATTGGAGACTGATTTCCTAAAGAGGGAGAATTTGACTCACCAAGGCTTGACAGGTCCTCCAGGGTTAGTGGACGAATACCTCATTGTCATGTAGATAAACAACTAGGGCCAAATGTAGCCATGGTGACAGATATATTTTATCAAAAAAAATTTAAAGTGATATTTGACATACTAAGTCTCAATGTAAAATAATGCTCTAAAGGCAATCAACAAGTAGCCAGGGAACATAACTTTATCAGATAAGCACCACTAGCTAGACATGAAACCCAATATAACAGTGGCTAAAAGAGAGAGCCGACCAAATGTACAATTATGTTTACTTCTGAGCTTTACCCAAACCTCATTAAGAAGGGGCCAAGTACTCTCGTGAAGACAAACACCTTCCTAAAAAACCAAAGGTGGAGTAGGTTCGTCTGTTTAGGTACCAGGGCAACCTGCCCCAGTCACCTTGCATTTGTACCTAAACATTTTGGTCACTAAGGTTACCTTAAATTGTAGACACCGCCAGGGGGGTCATGACAATGTACTATGTGGCCAGGACACCTGAGTCCCCTATTAAGTTCTAATATCCCTGAGGGCATCCCTAGTACATAGAATACCGACCAGAAATGCAATCGAAGATGGGATATCTTCTCTCACACTCTGATGTTGTCTCACGCTTAACTCCTTTGTTAGGGGAATGAGAGGGAAAAATTTAAGGATGAAAAATTATCTTGAAGTTTAAAAACATTGGCGAATCTCACTAGTCCCTAGTATGCAAACTATAAAATGTTTATTGATGTATTTGTAAAAAATTTCAAATTTATAATGATTTTATATATACTTTCTATATAATGTTGGCAATTTTTAAGCTAAAATAATTTTATATTGTAAAATTTGGGTGAATCATTTTTATAAAAGATGGAAATTAGCAAATCTTTTTTTTTTGGAAAAATCATGGAAAGTTAGCCCACTTGCGAATATTATCCCCTAAAATTTTCCATGGGGAACGATCTCAGATGATATGAGTGCAACAAGATTTTACTCTCATTAATGACACTAGTCTAAGTTTCATGATCTTGGGTAGTTTACTCACTACTGCCTAGCCCAAGACCCTTGCTTAAACTAATATGTGTGTAAGCTCAAAAAGGGTGTTGCTGATTACTTTTATAAAGTGATTGACTTTATGTGAACTTGTATTAGTGTCTCTGGAGGGGGTGTTGACGTATGGATTTCAATGGGACTTTGACTCAAACCATGCAAGAAAAATGCCTTAAGTTTTTCATTTGATTAAAGAGATCTTCTTAAAAGGAGATATGATACATCATTTCAACAATACATATCCAAATGCGGTAAAAAAAAGGCACAAAATTCAAACATACAATGCTCTAACAACTAACCCAATATAATCAGAAACAAATGAGCTAAAACAGAAAGGTAAAGTGATTTTTTTCATTTTCCTTTTCTGAAAATTAAATGCAACTAAGAGATTGTCTAAAAAGAAAAATGACCATGCAAGCAACCAACCAAGAAAACTTCACAAATGCAGATCCCAAGGCCAAACCACAGGAAAACTATTAACTCAGGAATCCATAAAGTAGGGTGGATGTCAAGATAATGATTCAACAGTGCACCCCAGAAGGACAATCAGAGCGTTAGAAACAAAACTAATGCATTGTGCCAGAGACTGGGAAGTGTTATAACACTCTGGACTACACATGGAGGTGCGTTATAGAGAATCAAGGTGCAAAAAGGGACCAATCATGGTTTGAGCAGAAACTGTGAGTAGAAGAAGAGGTTGGGAAGCACACAGGGTGATTAGAATATTAATCTAGAAGAGTAGGAATGCCTGGAGAGAAAGAGAGGTGTAGGAACAAGAAGAGCAGAGTTGAGAGCTAAGAGTGTTCCCCAAAAGAGTTACAAATTTTATTGTAGGCATTAGTGCACGGGTGGTTCTGGATGGAAAAAACCATCTCAGGTCTCTTGGGACCCAAGGAGGAAGAATTAGATGACCCACAACTTCTCAAAGACACATGCACCTATCCATGTTAATCTACAATTGACAAAGTAGAAGAGAAGAGTTACCTCTCAATCTCTAGTGTAGTTCTACTGGAGATCTCAGTGTGACAAAGGGAGAAGTTCTTTGTCCACTCCTATAAGAGGACCTTCACATAAAAAAGTTAAAAAGTAACCTTCACAACATATAAACCTTGAAAATTAAAAACATTAACATACAAGAGGATATAAAACTAACATGCATCTAAGAGGATTATCAATCTCAAAATTGCATCAACATATACAGAAAAGAAGTCTCAACATCATCAAGTAGAAATAACAGGAGAATATCTATATTATTTGATGAGAGAAGAATGATTACAACCATGGTTGCTGAATAAAGTATTCCCTTAGCTCCTTGGTTCCTTTCCCTCTGTCTCTCTCAACCCTTTGACAACATAACAATACTAATCTCAATACTCTGATCCTTTGTTACAATGGCTAAGCCTCTAATTCATAGCTGAGGAGAGGCTCCTTCCTTGCCAATTTATCCATGAGTTCCAATGAGGAAAAATCTTGGATGTTGCCTCATTTTATTGCTCTTTCCCTTCCCTTATAGCTTTTCTAGGATTAACAATGTCCTTAGTTAGGATTGAGGTGGATGTTTCGTTCTTTTCAAGCTGTCATTTGAGTGCAAAGTGGAGTGTCAATCAGTCAAATCACACTTTGACCTCTGGAATCCCAAAAATATCTAGTAATGATTCCCTTTAGGCAAAACAGAGCATTAACCTAGGGACTAACTCTCCCTGTTGAGTCATGAGTAGTGTTCTAATTCCCTCTGTACATTTTTGGGGTGTGTTAATCTAGAAACTGGGCCTGCACCTTAGTGTTTTTCTTCCAGTAAAAGTGTCCTTCTCCTCTGAGCTGATGAGGAGGTCATTTTGTGTATGATAGGGAGTAAGAAATTGATATGTACAACATCGAGTGAGCCTCCCCCACTGATGAGCCCTAGAAATGGGTAATTATATGGGCTCATTTTGCCTCTTAATTTGACTTAATCCACCATTCTCATTAGTTTATTGCATTTTTTTTTATTATATTTATGCTAATAGAGTGAATTGAGTTAGTCATTATGCTAAAAATTCTAATGTGTGCTTTACGCAGATTTTTGGTCAATTTTGAGACAAAATCAAAGGCTTAATGAGAATTTGGTAGCCAAATTCGAGGAAGAACAAGGGAGAGGATTTGTAGGAGGGTGTCCCCTTCATTTATGAACCCTTACCTCGAATTCTCCATCAGAAACTTAGAGCACCAAGGTCCACCTTCCAAGGGGCAGCCGCGCAAGTAAAGAAGGACTGTTGTTTATCTCCAGTGCTGGGAAGCCAAGCTCCTTGATTTTAGGAGGGTTGTTTGGGGACTCCATTTGTATAAATAGGGGGGCTTAGGGCCTCAGGTTTTTTAGTTGGATGTTAGCCATTTCTTAGTATATTTTCACACTTTTGTGCATCATTTTACTCAGCTCATTCTCGAGCTCTTTTTGAAGACTGTTTTGTGATGTAACTGTTATTTTTGATAAATGAAGATGAACCAAGCTTTGAACTAGCACTGATCTTTTATAGAGAGCTGAAGCTCTTGCGTTAGGGCCCAACCCAAGTTGAGCAACACCTCCTTTGGGTATTTATATGCTCTTGCTTTCATTCATGAGATAATTTATGTTGTTTAGGTTCATTTTGCTTCATTAGATTAGGTTGCTTTTGATGATTAGAATAGTTGTTTTTGCTTCAAGTTGCTTAAGTAGTTTGCTATAGTGACAGAAAAAGATCCAAAAAGGTCAACAACAGGTCTTGATCTCATTTCTCCTTCCTTGGGACCATGATTTGAGATCAAGGCACTACTGCTGCCACCAAAAACACAGTTTTTTCTCTTCCAATGCAACTGCTAGTGTGATATTTCGAGTTGGAGAAGTTGACATTAGTTTAGATTCACATGCTTAGATCATTTCCTATTTATTTACCATGGTTTTCTCGCATTATTTCCTGTCCATAAGGTACTATTCAACATTTCTCTGGTTTTAGGTCAGAAATTAGGTTAAAATATACAAAACTCTTTTTTTCGGTTCTTGCTTTGGTCAGTTTTGAGAAGTGAACATGCAGCTCTCTTATAGAACATTTCATCCCACTATCCCTCCATCAAAAAGCCAGCACCAACTCACTTCTCCAAGATTTCCCCACTCATTCACCACATTTCGCCAATCTGCCCTAATTTCTGTGGTTTTTCACAAAGTTGCTTCCTTGCCCTTTGAAAAAATCCAACCTTCTCTTTCATTCCTGATCTACCTTGACAAGTTATATACCCCCCAACACCTTCATGCAGCCTTCATTTCCATTTCCCCATCATTTTTCCACCTTCAAACCTCCAAAAACAGCCTTCGGCCTCCTCCCGTATATCCTCCTATAGAACGTCCTGTAGATCCCCTGCAGCCTCCTGTAGAAATTCCTGTGAGATATTTTTCGAAGTCTGATCACAATGGAAGTCTTCAAAAGGGTACTATGGGCTTCTTTGGACCACTCCACACCTTCCTCACCTTTTGCAAAAGCCAACTCCATCTTCCTTTGCCACCAAACCTCTACACAACCACAACCAGTCAAAACACAAGCATAATAATTCCACATAAAAATGCTCAAAAGTACAAAAAGATGATTTCTTCTCATTTCTCTTTAGAAGTAGCCTAAATAAATACAATTTACCTTTTCAGTAGTCAATGGCACCCATTTCAATAGTTTTCATCTCTTTTCTTGCAAAAGTAGGGTTAGTGGGTAAACTAGGGTTTGCTAGGGTTTGTGTTTCATTCCAGTTTTCCTTCTCTTTCTGCAAGTAGAATAGCCCCTATAGAGTTAGCTTTCTTCCATCACAATAAAAGCCTCTTCTGAGAACTCATAGAAGTTGGATTGAGCTCCTAGCGAACTTGTGCCAGCTGATCAGGTGATAGCTTGCAGTAAGAGCTAGTACTTGTGCATACAGCACCGTCGCTTCCAAGTTTGTTACGAACTACTGGTTTGATAAAAGTAAAGAAGGAAGCCCCAGGAGTTGCAACATTGTTGCTACAATACTAGAGTTCACCACTCTTTTTGGTGCCGTTGCTGGGGAAGCGTCAGAGTATTTTGTGATTACTGCTTTTCTTCTATTTTCTACTGCAACATTCTGCTAAGTAGTTTATTTTATCAAAAGTAGAGTAGTTGTTTCATTTCAATATTGCAATTTCATTTCAGCAAGCGTAGATTAGGCATTTCCTACTTTCATTTCAATTCTACAATTTCATTTCAGCAAGCATAGATTAGGCATTTCCTGCTTTCATTTCAATTCTGCAATTTCCATTCCAACAATGTAGATTAGTCATTTCCTGCTTTCATTTCAATTCTGCAATTTCCATTTCAGCAAGATTCATTTCAGTTAGTTGCAATTTGTTGTTTAATCCATTTCATTTTTGCAGGTACAAGAAGAAAAAAGAAGAAGCAAAAATCACGAAAAAAATATTTCTTTTCATGCCTCGTAGGAATAGAGATAATTCAGGAAATTTTTTTCCCAACACCCCCACTGCTTCACACAGCCAACCTTCTCTCTTCTTCGATGGTTGTGATCAAGAAGAACCCTTAGGTGGACAACAAGACATATTTGAAGAACCTATAGGGGAGAAGAAGAAGAAAACATTCCTCTGGAGCCCATGGCTGAAAACAGAAATGTTGGGAGCAATACCTTTTCTTCCAACTCATCCCTTAGAGGTGAATTTGAAAATATACTAGAAGATTTCAAGAGCGAGATGAGGCAGATGCTTGCCATGTATATCAAAAGAAAACAAGAGGAAGCAGAGAGGGCTTTGGCCATCTTTTGTCCCAGGTGCACTAGAAAGCATCCTAGGAACAAATGTCCATTGCACTCTATAGAAGTGTGTTTAGTCTGTGAAGAAGACCATCCTACGAATCAGTGCCCTTCCTTGCCTGGAATTAAAGCTGCATATCAGGGGGCCAAAGGCGCCACTAAACCACTCTATTTCATGATCCAAAGGAGGCCACATGGACCCAGACCATACCACCAAGGGATGCAAGGGACGTCTTAGGCATACTACAATCTCAACTAAGTCACATTCATACCTTCTTGGGGTCCCCCTGCTCATCCTTCCTGGTCCACACCCCCCCTTGGTCATATCCTCCTCAATATCATGCTCAGCCACAGCCTTAGTGGAATACACCTCATCAGGGATGGAGGCCCCAATACAACACTCCTCCCGCTATTTTTCCTCCACCACCTGCTCAACCGCAACCATCGCTTCTTGGTCCACCAAGGCAGCCCCAAATTCCTGCTCAACCGAACCCGAACCCAAATAACAGAAAGGTTCAAAAAGTATATAGTGGGGAACCACCATTTCCAAACCTGCACATTGGAGTATCTCAACCCAATTACAATGCTGAGGCACAACATTTCCAAACAACTCTTCTTGAGCTCAATGATATTCACCATAGCTCAGGAAGAGTATTGCAAAATGGAGATTATATTGATATCATTAAAGGACCACATACAACAGAAGAAGATGCAAAAGAGAAGGTCAAAGAACCATTAGCTACACTTGATGAAGAGAGGACATCAAAATCATAGATTGAGAGAGCTCCCTCATGGTTACCATCAAATCCTCCATGTATTCAAGAGAAGAATCAGCAAAAAGAGGAAGATATGAAGGTCATGGTAGAAGAAGACATGAAGAATGATCCAGTTCAGCAGAAAGGCCAATGACATCACAGCTATATTGAGATATGTTCCAGATGGTCGCTAAGGTGCAACATCACTCTCTTCCTCAACTATGCTTGATCCCTTCAAAGTCAAATCATTTGGTCTCTGAAATCTGGATATATGTCAAAGCATACATTTCAAGCCTCCACATCAATTTGTCTATCATCTCACTATGCACATGGCTCTATTGGAAGTATTCTTATACTTGAAAATGTTTTTTTTTTTCAAGTAGGGTAGGGTAGAGAAAAAAAAAAGGAAAAAAAGAGAAAAAGGAAAAAATGAAAAATAAGAGGAAAAAATAAAAATCTAAGGTGAAAACCTCCTCGGAGGCGCCTCAAATTGGCTCAATGATTGAAAACCTCCATGAGGCGGTCAATGGGTTAGAAAGAAGAGAAAAGAAAAAGGGAATAAGATCCCTGGGTGAAAACCTCCCTTGGAGGCGCCCAGGGCAGGCAATTAGGGTGAAAACCTCCTTGAGGCACCCTAGTGTATAAAAAAAAAAGAAAAATGAATTTCCAATTGTATTGCAAGTTTGTAGGAGGACTTAAAGAAATAGCAGCAGGTGCCAAGAAAGCTCTAAAACCAATAACAACACATATCCTATCTTCCCTCACCCTTCTCCATCATTCTTGACAATTTTTCCACCTCATTGTGCTTCTTTTCTGAAAACTGTGTTTTCTACAGGAGGCTCCTGTAGAAATTACAGAGAGCTATAAATGGATTTTAAAATTAGTTTGGGGAACAGGGAAGCTTCATAAAGGTTTTATAAATCCCCTACAATCTTAGAACCTCTCTTCCATCATTTCCAAGTTTTCATTACATCCCAAGCTCATTTTTTTCTTACTGTCCAAAAAACTGCAAAATGCTCTGATACAAAAATACAAAGAGCAGAAACTTGTTTTTTCTCTAACTTGAAAACCATGCATCCATTTAAAAAAATGTTTCATGGGGAGTTGTATAGGGATAATGGCAACATTTCCAAGCAATTTCAGCCAATTCCAGTGCACGGTTTCCAAGAAATCAGCCTCCATCACCTTCAGCCATTTTTGCATTTTCTCCATATCTGTGCATACATTTAAAAACACGTTTCATGGGGAGATGCATATGTGCGATAGTAACATTCCCAAGCAATTTCAGCTAATTCTAGTGCACCATTTCCAAGAAATTGACCTCCATCACCTTCAGCCATTTTCCATTTTTCTCAAAATCCGTGCACCCATTGACCATAATGTTTCTATGGGAGGTGCATAATGATGATAGAAACATGCTCAAAAAATTTCAGGTCAATCCAGTCTACCTTTTGGGAGCTATGGACAAAACAAGTCACTATCTTGCAAAAGTCTAGCATCAACAGCATGAGGGTGCAAATCTGAAGGTTGAAGTAGACTCTTGAAGATCAAATCCAGCCAGAAAGGAACCTGCACAATGCACAACCACATATCAGCAACCAGACAAGCATGCATCCATAGAAGCAAAGGCATGTAGCAGAAGGAAAGGCCACAGCACCTCAAGGCAAATGCATTCAACTTACAGGTAAGTGTCTAAACTAGTTCCTCTGTTGCATCTGTATGATCCAAAACTACACGAACAAATGGGATGGTTGAGATTAAACTAGATCAGTGGTCAGCTAACTGGCCACCCTCATCCAGTTCAATAACGCTTAGCCGGAGATCACACTGCATGTGTGTCTAGTCAACTCACGGGAAATCTAAAAAAAGAACAGGTAGTGGCAGATGCTTTGAACTCCAATGTGAATGATGGAAGTGATTACAGGCAGAAAACATGAAGTTTCATGATGACACTACAGTAGGGACCAACAGTCCAAATAATTCCCACGCACATTTCTGCCACCTCACCTTGTCACCACAGAACACGCCAGTAAGCTTCTCATAAGCTTAAGTATGGTGTAGTAGAAGCCTCCACCACCTTTTTTTTCATTTGAGTCGATGAGTTCTCGACTGCGGCACTCACCTACCACTTTCAGAATAATGAACCAGTCGTTCTCTGCATGTGTGTCTAGTCAACTCACGGGAAATCTAAAAAAAGAACAGGTAGTGGCAGATGCTTTGAACTCCAATGTGAATGATGGAAGTGATTACAGGCAGAAAACATGAAGTTTCATGATGACACTACAGTAGGGACCAACAGTCCAAATAATTCCCACGCACATTTCTGCCACCTCACCTTGTCACCACAGAACACGCCAGTAAGCTTCTCATAAGCTTAAGTATGGTGTAGTAGAAGCCTCCACCACCTTTTTTTTCATTTGAGTCGATGAGTTCTCGACTGCAGCACTCACCTACCACTTTCAGAATAATGAACCAGTCGTTCTCTGCCAGTTTTCAAAACCCTCCTACTTATCACATTCTACAGGAGCATTATCAGGAGCAGGAACACAGTCTACAGGGGTTTTTCTACAGGAAGGCCAAAGAGCAGCTCTGCAGAGGGAAAATTCAAATTTTTTTCCAGAATCTAGATCGAAAAAGGTAGGCTTCGAAAACCCACGCTGCATGTTAATTATCTACATAGGGTGGTGGGATTTGAAGTAAAGTACTGGGTTCAAAAAAGGCAAGGAACGTGAGCACAAAAGTCTACCTGTGTTTATCAGAATTCTATACAGTCTCTCCCTTTTCTTCTTTGCACTAAAAATCTGTCCTTTTTCTTTCTCGTATTCTCCTGTAAAGAAGGGATGCAACCATAGAAAATCAAGCCTGTTAAAAAAAAAAGTGAATTTTCATTTGGGAAGTGTGTTTATCTTGTGAGAAAGAAGAGCATTGGTTTATATACCCTCTGTTTTTTCAAAATCTTGAGTTCCTCAAAAAGCCCGAGAAGTAAATTGAGGTTGAGAATACGATTTGAAGGGAGGGAAACTGCAAATTGCTGTTGTGAAAAAAGAACATGAAAAAATTCCCTTTCTGGTTCCAGACAGACAAACCTCAGTTGTTCCTCTATTTTCAGTCTTGAAAATTTGTTTCCTTCCTCCTCACCTGAGAATTTCCAGCAGTCACTAAACATCATGTCAGGGGGTTTTATGAGGAAGGAGCCTCTGAATTCCACCAAATTGCATGAACACCCAGAAGTGGTAGCCCTCTTTACCAGGGCAAATTGGATGCCTTTCTTTGAGAAATTTCATGGGTTTGATGATGAAGTTACAGAGGAATTTTTGTTGTCATTAAAACCCCACTCAAAAACCCATGCTATAGTCAGTTTCAGGGGTCTAACCATAGAACTTACACCAGAGTTCATCAGTGGAATTACTAGTCTTCCACTTGGGCTCCCCCAGAGAAAAGAAGAAAGACCACTAGGGAAGGTTGCTAAAAAGACGTTTTTCCAGCCTGATGAACATCCTACGGAGGATAATAATGGGATCTTAAGGACAAGTATACCTTATCCATGGGGTGAGGTTAGCTACCAGATCATGAAGTATATCTCCTGTGAAGGAAGATACATTATAGTTTATGGTTATCATTTCAGATTGTTACATGAACTAAGATATGACATGGACCTGCCTGCATCTAGAAAACTCAGTCTTCCATACTTTCTCCTCCAATCCTTGATAGAGTGTGGCACCAAATTGAATGCAGGAGTTCCAGACCAACTAGCTCACCATGGGCTCATCAAATTGCTGGTATAGGATGCCCTCCACATATATACAATCCCTATAGCCTGGGAAATTTTCAGGAACATGACTAAAGAAAATGACATAAAAACTCTCACTGATAACCTTAGTTCATCTGGCAGTGAATAGGAGGAATAGAAAGAGGAACCCGAGAAGGAAATCCATGAAGAAGCACATAATATTCAACTGGAAGAAGAAAAAGAAGAAAAACAGAGAGGAAAAGAGAAACATGACACCACCATAGTTTAACCCAAAGGAGAGAAGAAAACAGCATCAAAAGCAGACAAAGGTAAAACCACAGCATAAAAAAGAAAGAGGACAAGAATCGAAAAGAAGAAGCCCAAGATAGCTCAGAAAAAGGCTGCCACAGAGAAGGCAAAAACTTAGCAAGCAAAGGAAAAGTCAACACCAGAGATAGTAGAAACAAAATCAGAGACAACAGACAAAGGAAAAACAACAAATAGAAAGGAGGAAACCCAGAATAGAAAAGAAAAAAACTAAACTAGAAAAAAAAAAGACTAAAGCCGAGAAGGTATAAACTAAACAAGATGAGAAGAAAACCAAAACAAAGGTTGAGGAAGCAAAGCTAAAAGAGGCAGAGAAGACAAAAGAAGAGGAAAAAGAGGAAGAAGAAAGAAAACAGTGGGAGGAGGTGGATAGAAAGGAAAGATTCCATGATAAATAGGAGGATATCACATCAGAAGCATGGGATGTCAGGGAACCTATCAGAGCCATTAAGGATGAAGAGATAGATTAGTTGTTCAGAGGATGAGCAACACCTTCAGTAGAGGGGTGATGATGATCCCAAAAAATGGGTAATTATATGGGCTCATTTTGCCTCTTAATTTGACTTAATCCACCATTCTCATTAGTTTATTGTATTTTTTTTATTATATTTATGCTAATAGAGTGAATTGGGTTAGTCATTATGCCAAAAAGTCTAATGTGTGTTTTATGCAGATCTTTGGTCAATTTTGAGACAAAATCAAAGTTTTAATGAGCATTTGGCAGCCAAATCCGAGGAAGAACAAGGGAGAGGATTTGTAGGAGGGTGTCCCCTTCATTTATGAACCGTTACCTCGAATTATCCATCATAAACTCGGAGCACAAAGGTCCACTTTCCAAGGGGCAGCTGAGCAAGTAAAGAAGGACTGTTGTTTATCTCCAGTGCTAGGAAGCCGAGCTCCTTGATTTTAGGAGGGCTGTTGGGGGACTCCACTTGTATAAATAGGGGGGTTTAGGGCCTCAGTTTTTTTAGTTGGATGTTAACCATTTCTTAGTATATTTTCACACTTTTGTGTAGCATTGTACTCAGTGCATTTTCGTGCTCTTTTTGAAGACTATTTTGTGATGTAACTGCTATTTTTGATAAATGAAGATGAACCAAGCTTTGAACCATCACTGATCTTTTCTATAGGGCTAAAGCTCTTGGGTTAGGTCCCAACCCAAGTTTCCCAGCACCTCCTTTGTGTATTTATATGCTCTTGCTTTCCTTCATGAGATAATTTCTATTGTTTAGGTTCATTTTGCTTCATTAGATTAGGTTGCTTTTGATGATTAGAATAGTTGTTTTTGCTTCAAGTTGCTTAAGTAATTTGCTGCAGTGAAAGAAAAAGATCCAAAAACGTAAAAAATAGGTCTTGATCTCCTTTCTCCCTCCTTGGGACCATGATTTGAGATCAAGGTACTACTGTTGCCACCAAAAACACTGTTTTTGCTCTTCTAGTGCAACTGCTAGTGAATATTTCGAGTTGGAGAAGTTGATATTAGTTTAGATTCACATGCTTAGATCATTTCTTGTTTATTTACCATGGTTTTCTTGCATGATTTCCTGTTCATAAGATATTGTTCAGCATTTCTCTGGTTTTAGGTCAGAAATTAGGTTAAAATAGACAAAACTTTGTTTTTCGGTTCTTGCTTTGGTCAGTTTTGAGAAGTAAGCATGCAGCTCTCTTGTAGAAAATTTCAGCCCACTATCCCTCCATCAAAAAACCAGCACCAACTCACTTCTCCAAGATTTCCCCACTCATTCGCCACATTTCGCCAATCTGCCCTAATTTCTGTGGTTTTTCACAAAGTTGCTTCCTTGCCCTTTGAACAAATCCAACCATCTCTTTTGTTCCTGATCTTCCTTGACAAGTTATAGACCCCCAACACCTTCATCTAGCCTTCATTTCATTTTCCCCATCATTTTTCCACCTTCAAACCTCCAAAAATAGCCTTCGGCCTCCTCTTGTAGAACCTCCTATAGATCCCTTGCAACCTCCTCTAGAAGTTCCTGTGAGTGATTTTTGAAAGTCTGATCACAATGGAAGTCTTTAGAAGGGTACAAAGGGCTTCTTAGGATGCCTCCACACCTTCCTTACCTTCTGCAAAAGACAACTCCATCTTCCCTTGCCACCAAACCTCTACACAGCCACAACCAGTCAAAACACAAGCATAATAATTCCACATAAAAATGCTCAAAAGTACAAAAAGATGATTTCTTCTCATTTCTCTTCAGAAGTAGCTTGAATAAATAAAATTTACCTTTTCAGTAGTCAATGGAACCCATTTTAGTAGTTTCAATCTCTTTTCTTGCAAAAGTAGGGTTAGTGGGTAAACTAGGGTTTGCTAAGGTTTGCTAGGGTTTGCGTTTCATTCTAGTTTTCCTTCTCTTTATGCAAGTAGAATAGCCCCTATAGAGTTAGCTTTCTTCCATCACAATAAAAGCTTCTTCTGAGAATTCATAGAAGTTGGCTTGATCTCCTAACAAACTTGCACCAGCTGATCAAGTGACAACCTGCAGTAAGAGCTAGTACTTGTGCATATAGCACCATTGCTTACAAGTTTGTTACAAACTACCGGGTTGATAAAAGTAAAGAAGGAAGCCCTAGAGTTGCAGCATTGTTGTCGCAATACTGGATCTCACCACCCACTATTAGAATAAGCTCTTGGTACACTGATGTGTGCCAATACCTTGAGCATGACACAATGCCCTCCTACTTATCCACATGACAAAAGAGGGAACTTAGACTTAAAGCATTATCCTATCAGTTGGTGCATGGGGTGATTTTCAGAAAGAAGCACAACAGAGTACTATTAAGGTGTTTGGAAGCACATGATTCATAAAAGGTATTGCATGATATCCATGACGAACCAGTCAAGGGTCACTTTGTGGGAAACATAATGGTGCAAAAGTTCATGCAGGCCAACTTTTATTGGCCTACATTATTAAGAGATGCTCATGCTTACACTCGCAAGTTTCCAGTCTATCAGAGCTGTGCCAACAAAGACAAGTAGTCAACTGCCCCATTGCATCCCATTGGAGTGGAAGAACCTTTTCAATAGTGGGGCTTGGATATTATTGGAGAAATATTTCCACATTCATCAAAGCAGCACCAATACAAACTCACTACCATAGATTACTTCACGCAGTGGATAGAAGCAGTTCCACTCGAACATGTGAATGACCAAAGAGTCATTAACTTTCTGTAACAGAACATCATTACTAGGTTCAACATTCCTACTTCACTTTTTTTCGACAATGCAACATACTTCTCATTACTAATAGTTTATGATTTTGCATTGGAAAATGGAATTGTATTGAAACATTCAACTAATTATTACCTGCAGGGGAATGGTCTTGTTGAATCTATGAATAAGAACCTAATTCACATTATCAAAAATACCATATTCTTTGAGTAGCAAAACTGGCACTTTATAAATTCCTTATGGGCTTACTAATTTATGCTAAAACCTTCCCTGAACACCTCCCCTTACCTCTTGGTATATGGAAAAGAAACCATACTCCCACCCAACATCTACTTTCCTGCCCACCAAATCTCACAAGAATCACAAGGAAAGTTGTGTTTGTTAGCACAACGTAGGATGGAAATCCTTCACAAGCTATAGGAAGAAAGGTTGAAAGAAAAAAAAAAAATTCACTTCAACAAAATCATATCAAGAGGTGGTTTGATAAGAAGTCTATAGGGAATAACAACTTCAATGTGGGTGACTTAGCCTTAAAGTGGGATAAATCCCACAAGGACAAAGGAAAACACACTAAGTTTCAGTCCATCTAGATTGGGCCATTTTGTTGATCTAAAGATGGTCTGAGGTTGTCATTGATGTCAACCCAAGTAGCACAAGGGGCTACCCTAATATTTAAAGGGAATTTTTACTTGACAACTTACTCTATTTTGAGTCAAGGATCTTTTATATAGATCCTACTCATCGAGATGTTTCCGTTGATATATGGCACACCAAGGAATTCTTCACGGTTTGAGAGATACTCATGTTTGAAGTTAGTAACCCCAGTTAGTGGGCTAAAACCCTATGGGGTAGTGGCATGGAAATCATAATTGGTTTTGGTCATTGAATAGTCATTAATTAATAATTTTTAAGCTCCTAAAATCCCTCCAACAATCTCTATAGAAGCCCCTCTCAAATCTATAAAAGGAAATCTCATATATCATCCAAATGTAGTGATCATGGCATTTTCACTATAACTTCATTTCTGTGAAGTCTTAGATTCTGAAATGAAAACCCATTTGATTCTCAATCCTGATGAACGTCGTGACAGAATTTCAGATCTTGGTTCACTATATATTCAAATATATGATCTGTGGAAGTTAGGGTTTTTACAGGCTCCCGAATTTCATCTCAAAGAAGTGACCTTGGGAAAATAGTCATAACTCTCTCTCTGAGAAGAAGATTGGAATTCTATAAAAATTGGCGAATAGTGGATGACTGTACTTTTTTGTGTATCAATTTCAGAGCCAAAAGAGGAAACAATCACACGTCATATGCCATACACATTCACTCTACTAAACTAGTTCATAATTAGGTCATTGTGAGAGATTGGGCATAACTTTGCCTTGAAGAGTTCAAATAAGGTCAGACCTGTAGCATTGGAAATAAGACTCAGAGGGCTTCTACAGAACCGAAAATCACATCAGATTAAATATCGTGATCCTAGAAGGAAATAAAAGCTAGATCAAGTGTTGTTAAGGGGTGCAAAGGACTAGACGTTCTAGGGTAACAAAGAGCAAGGTGCAACAAAATGATGTAGTAGAGGTAAGATACAGGTAAGTATCTTATGTATATGCATGTTCATATGTTAATTACATTAGGTTCTTTGTATTTTAATTTGTTGTTTTTGTTTAGCACTGACATATGCTCTATAGGATGAGGTAAGTTTTTCTATTATCATGTCATGGGTATTTCCTTGAAGACTTTTTGCAAGTATTATATATTCATCAAGAGAACACTCAATGCATAATCTAATGTTCTGAAGAATGAGAAAGGGTAGCATGACAAGAGCAACAATCAAGGTGCAAAAAAACAAAAAGAAGTTCACCACATGAAGTCTTCAAGTGGGCAGCACTGCATACAAACATTGTAAAAGTATCATTGTACAAAGTCATTGTAAAAGCATCTTTGTAAAAGTTGTGGATGTGTCTATCTGCAAAGAGTTGAAGAGGCAGTGTTGGGAGGTCTAGGATCATCATTAGGTGGTTGTGTCATAGTTGGGGTTATGGTCTAGTGTGTCGTCTTCTTCTACATCATTCTATATCATTGTAAAGTGGACCATTTTCCCTGGTATGGGATTCCATTCTTCTTTTATTCTTCTATAGGGTGGTAGGGTGGTGCTAGGCTGGTGCATGAAGTCACCAACAGGTTCAATCTTGTGAAAAATTCAGGGTGGTAGGGTGGTGCTAGGGTGAGTTGTAGCTCATTGGGTGTTGGGGCATCCATTCAGTTGACTACTGAAGAATCTCGGGCGTTGGAGCATCCATCTAGTGGGAGCTAGAGAAGAATGCTTTTATAGATTCTAGGAAGTTGGAGATTTCTTTTCAATTGGAGTTGAAGATTAAAAAATTATTAGAAAAGTGTTTGGTGGTTTTTGACCCGGAGGGGGTTTCCACCTAAAATTTTTGTGCCTCCTGTGTTCTTTTATTCATTGTTGTTACTGCATAAACATTAATGATAATTGAAGATTAACTGATGTTTTGGAAAGATTTAAAAGTGCTAATTTTTGCTAAGGAATACTGATTTACCCCCCACCCCCACCCCCCCCCCCCCCCAAGTATTTTCCAACAATTGGCATCAGAGCTTGGTTCCTTTAGTAACAGCTTAACTGCTGGAAGTTAGTTTTCAGAGCATAGAGATAGGAAAGTCAAATAAGTGGGTTAGAAGGATTTCAAAAGAAGGTAGAGGTACAACAAAATCTCAAGAAAGTTAGTATTGTGTACCAACCCCTAATTTTGATGCAGGTAATTACTAGATATGGGAACCTAGGATGGAAGTATATTTGTATGCACATGGAGTATGGAATCAATCGTTTCTGGAGACACATCTACCGACGAAGCTAAAAGATACAATTCAAAGGCCATGAATGTAATTTTGAATGTTTTGCCAAATTCTGTGAAAACAAAAGTTGGTCAATGTTCAACAGCTAAAGCTTTTTGGGAAAAGCTTCATAATCTCTATTCAACAAAGAAATCAGGTCAAGATGTTATTGAAAACTTGGATCCTTCTGAATATGATGAAGAAGGGTTGACCATAGAAGAATTTTCTAAGGAGGTAATCAAGCTTATAAAAGATCTCAAGGCTGAGAAGATCTGTTCCAATACTCATGAAGAAAAATTTCAAGGTCTCAAAATTGAAGTTGAAGAACACAAATGTATTGAAGAGTCACATCAAAATAAGTTGGAAGAAATCAATAATACAGTGACACGAGACCTCAAGAGAGAAGTCCAACAGAAGCAACAAGAACTCGACATAGCATTTGCAGAGATTAGCAAGATCACACAATAGATGCAGGAAGTAGAAATTGAAATGAAGGAATTTGATCAAAGATACATATCTGTCGTTGACCAAAAGCAAAAGGAATTAGAAACATCTTCAATATAAATAATTAGGCTCGGGATTGAAAATGAGAAGCAGAAGGAATAGATACAGGTTCTCAACACAGAAGTAGAGAAGACCACTCTTCTCAAGCTACAGGTTGAGGAGGCCAAAAAAAGAAGAAAGATCTTGAAAATATGGTTTCAAGAAGATATTTCTCAAAAGCAAGAAGAACTTGATGCAACTCGTGATGAGATCAACAAACTCAAGGGATCGCAAAAAGAATACTTACAAGATAAGATAGATGAAGAAGTGAAAATGAAGGCAATTAAAGATGGTAAAGCTCTAGTTAATGAAGGAACAAGCTCCACAACTTTGCAAGATGATTCTAAGAAGGAAGTTGATCAAAGTGAAAAGCCAAAGAAGAATTTTGCAACTCCAAAGAACAAGACCAAAGCAATCAAGAAAAAAGGACCACAAGAAACTACAACACCACCTCCAAAGAAGAATGAAAAATCTTCCAGGTATGTTCATTTATTTAATGGTTATTGCTTTTTATTTGCTAACTATGGACATATGGCTAGGGATTGTGAAGTTTTTGACAAGTACAATAATTATCTGCAAAACCCTAGAAGCAAGTTTGCAGGATCACGAGACAGGTTCCACCATGATTTTGTCAGAAGAGAATACGTGCTAGATGCGCCAAATAATGTTTCGAATTCCATAACTATGGCCATAGTGCTCGTGGTTCCAAATATCAGATGGAATCACCTATGGGTAACATTGAATGCTTCAAGTGTCATAACTATGGGCACATGGCTCGAGATTCTAGGAATAAGAAGGTCTAGAAAAGGAAACAGGTACATGAAGACAAAGAAGATAACAAGGTTTCAGTAGTTATGCTTTCAGGGCTTGTAAAAGCAAAAGGTCATGAGGAATTAGTAGTTGCTTCAGATAATGACTCAAGTCAAGATGGCCCATTGGGTGACTCACTATTTTGAACAATCTGGCTTGTTGACTCCTTAATGTTTGTACAAGAGGAGTCTATGCAGCAGTATATGGCAAAAGTCTACAGTTGAAGAAGATGGTAGTTTCATTAAAGGTTTAGGGGGAGCAAAACAGTTGAAGGATTACAGGTTCCTAGGAACAAGACAAGATTAGTTTGCAGAGGATATGAACAAGTGGAAGGAATTGATTTCGATGAAAAATTTGCACCAGTTGCAAGAATGGAAGCCATCTGGATGTTTCTCGCCTATGAATGTTCAAGAAAAATAAAAGTCTACCAAATGAATGTTAACTCAACATTTTTGAATGGAGAATTAGAACAAGAAGTTTACATCGAACAACCTGAAGGTTTTCTACTATCAGAAAAAGAAGACTATATTTGTAGGTTAAAGAAGGCTCTATATGGTCTCAAGTAGGCTCCTAGAGCATGGTATGCTCGTCTTGACAGATATCTACCTCAACAAGGGTTCAATAAAGGTACTGCTAATAGAAATATTTACGTACAAATAGATGAAGATAATTTAACAATCATTGAGGTATATGTGGATGATATAATCTTTAGTAGCAATGATGATCGACTAAGTAAGAACTTTTCTACAAAGATTCAAAGTGAGTTCGATATGTCTTTACTTGGTGAGTTGACATACTTCTTAGGGCTTCAAATATCTCAGCAAGAGAAAGGAATATTTATATGTCAAGCCAAGTACATCAAGGAAATGCTCAAGAAATTAAAAATGGAAGATTGCAAACTCGTCCTTACTTCGGTTGTAACAAGTTGTAAATTGAGCATAGACAACTCACCTAAGGATGTGGATTAGAGGTTGTACAGATCTATGATTGGTAGTCTTGTATATGTAACAGCCTCCTGACCATATGTTATGCAAGCATTTGGACAAGTAGCAAGATTCCAAGCAACACCAAAAGAATCACATATTATTATCGTCAAAATAATTCTTTGATATCTAAAGGGCACAATAGAATATGGCTTGTGGTATCCCAAGGGAAACAATCTCATTATTCAAGCCTTTACAGATGCAGATTGGGCAGGAAGCATTGATGATGGTAAGAGTACTAGTGGAGCAACATTCTATCTGGGTTGTTGTCTTGTATCATGGTTGAGGAAAAAGCAAACCTCAATCTTGTTATCTACAACGGAAGTAGAATACATTGCAGTGGTAGCTTGTTGTACTGAAGTCCTTTGGATGAAACAAAATTTGCAATATCTTCAAGTACAATTCAGTGAGCCTATTCCCATCTTCTGTGATAACACCAGTGCCATCAACATTTCCACAAATCCTGTCATGCATTCAAAAACAAAACGCATTCCGATAAAATATCATTTTGTTAGAGAAAAATTCGCTAAAAATAATATCAAACTTGAATATGTTGGTACAAAAGAACAAATCGCTGATATCTTCACTAAACCTTTACCTCGTGAAGCATTTGAATATCTTCGCTCGAAGCTTGGGATTCTCCCAAGTTTTCATTAGATTTTCCTTATTCAGAAAATAAAGGGGGAGTGGAAGTGTGTATAGGTTCGCAGGATGGTTGTGTGTCAAGGGGAGTTACCCTTTGCCATTGATGTCAAAGGGGGAGAGAAGGCAGTAGGAAGAGGTGCCCTGATCGCAAGGGGAGTACTTGTGTTGCCATCAATGTCAAAGGGGGAGATTGTTGATCTAAAGATGATCTGAGGTTGTCATTGATGTCAACCCAAGCAGCACTAGGGCTACCCTGATATTGCAAGGGATTTTTTACCTAAAAATTTACTGTATTTTTAGTTAATGGTATTCTAGATAGATTCTACTTGTCGAGATGTTTCCGTTGATATATGGCATGCCAAGTAAATCTTCATGGTTTGAGAGATACTCATGTTTGAAGTTAGTAACCCCAATTAGTGGGCTAAAACCGTATGGGGTTGTGGCATGGCACTCATAATTGTTTTTTGTCATTGAATAGTCATTAATTAATAATTTTTTAAGCTCCTAAAATCCCCCCAGCATTCTCTATAGAAGCCCCTCTCAACTCTATCAAAAGAAATCTCATATATCCTCCAAATGTAGTGATCGTGGAATTTTCACTATAACTTCATTTCTGTGAAGTATTAGATTCTGAAATGAAAACAAATTTTATTCGTAATCCTGATGAATGTTGTCACTGAATTTTAGATCCTAGTTCGCTATATTTTTAGAGATATGATTTGTGGAAGTTAGGGTTTTTGCAGGCTCCCGAATTGCATCTTAATGAAGTGACCTTAGGAAAATCGTCATAACTCCCTCTCTGAGAAGAGGATTGGAATTCTATAAAAAGTGGTGGATGGTGCACAGAATGTAGCTTTCTATGTATCAATTTCAGAGCCGAAGAAGGAAATAGTCACACGCGGCACTTCGCTCTACTGAACTAGTCCATAATTAGGTCATTGTGAAAGATTGGGCATAACTTTGTCTTAAGTATGGGGGATTTTCGCAGTGCATTATATTAGATATCATTTTTTGGGATTCAACTGCGTTAAGTAAGTCATTCAAACGTATGACCATTTCCATGAGAGGTAGTCGTAACTGACTAATTTCTCATGATTTTTGAATAGTTCACTTAGCACTCATTGCATCGGGTGATGCTCACAGGGGTGAAGAAGTGGGATTGAAACTAGTGAAATGTGGAGAACGAATCACATAGCATCAATCATCACTTCCGGGGCTTGCACCCGGTAACCAGGACTTCCCAGAACTCCTCTGGCGCGCTTGAGCCAGAGGAGTTCTGGGATGGGTGACCTCCTGGGAAGTCCTGGTTACCGGGTGCAAGCCCCGGAAGTGATGATTGATGCTATGTGATTCGTTCTCCACATTTCACTAGTTTCAATCCCACTTCTTCACCCCTGTGAGCATCACCCGATGCAATGAGTGCTAAGTGAACTATTCAAAAATCATGAGAAATTAGTCAGTTACGACTACCTCTCATGGAAATGGTCATACGTTTGAATGACTTACTTAACGCAGTTGAATCCCAAAAAATGATATCTAATATAATGCACTGCGTAAATCCCCCATACTTAAATTCAAAAAGAGTCAAGGGATCTCTTCTTGAATGGTTCATGAGGCACAATACTTGCTAAGGTTTTGCAAATGGGGTAGCAAGCTAAGTGGGCTTGATTGTGGGAAAAACTCCACAGTTAAGCGCGCTTGAGCCAGAGGAGTTTTGGGATGGGTGACCTCCTGGGAAGTCCTGGTTACCGGGTGCAAGCCCCGGAAGTGATGATTGATGCTATGTGATTCGTTCTCCACATTTCACTAGTTTCAATCCCACTTCTTCACCCCTGTGAGCATCACCCGATGCAATGAGTGCTAAGTGAACTATTCAAAAATCATGAGAAATTAGTCAGTTACGACTACCTCTCATGGAAATGGTCATACGTTTGAATGACTTACTTAACGCAGTTGAATCCCAAAAAATGATATCTAATATAATGCACTGCGTAAATCCCCCATACTTAAATTCAAAAAGAGTCAAGGGATCTCTTCTTGAATGGTTCATGAGGCACAATACTTGCTAAGGTTTTGCAAATGGGGTAGCAAGCTAAGTGGGCTTGATTGTGGGAAAAACTCCACAGTTAAGCGCGCTTGAGCCAGAGGAGTTCTGGGATGGGTGACCTCCTGGGAAGTCCTGGTTACCGGGTGCAAGCCCCGGAAGTGATGATTGATGCTATGTGATTCGTTCTCCACATTTCACTAGTTTCAATCCCACTTCTTCACCCCTGTGAGCATCACCCGATGCAATGAGTGCTAAGTGAACTATTCAAAAATCATGAGAAATTAGTCAGTTACGACTACCTCTCATGGAAATGGTCATACGTTTGAATGACTTACTTAACGCAGTTGAATCCCAAAAAATGATATCTAATATAATGCACTGCGTAAATCCCCCATACTTAAATTCAAAAAGAGTCAAGGGATCTCTTCTTGAATGGTTCATGAGGCACAATACTTGCTAAGGTTTTGCAAATGGGGTAGCAAGCTAAGTGGGCTTGATTGTGGGAAAAACTCCACAGTTAAGCGCGCTTGAGCCAGAGGAGTTCTGGGATGGGTGACCTCCTGGGAAGTCCTGGTTACCGGGTGCAAGCCCCGGAAGTGATGATTGATGCTATGTGATTCGTTCTCCACATTTCACTAGTTTCAATCCCACTTCTTCACCCCTGTGAGCATCACCCGATGTAATGAGTGCTAAGTGAACTATTCAAAAATCATGAGAAATTAGTCAGTTACGACTACCTCTCATGGAAATGGTCATACGTTTGAATGACTTACTTAACGCAGTTGAATCCCAAAAAATGATAACTTTGTCTTAAATAGTCAAAATCGGGTCAGATTCATGGTATTGGAAAGAAGACTCATAGGGCTTGTATAGGATCGAAGATCACATGCTTGGGATCTGAAATTGGAGAGATATATAAGATTAAATATCATGCTCCTAGAAGGCAAGAAAAACTAGATCAAGTGTTGTCAAGGGGTGCAAAGGACCAGACTTTCCAGGCTAGAAAAGAGAAAGGTGCAGCAAAATGATGCAGCAGAGGTAAGATATAGGTAAGTATCTTTTGTATATGCATGTTCATCTCTTAATTGCATTAGGTTATTTGTATTATAATTTGTTTTTTTTGTTTAGCACATACATATGCTCTACAGGATGAGGTAAGTTTTGTTATTATCATGTCATGGGTATTTCCTTGAAGACTTTTTGCAGGTATTACGTATTCATCAAGAGAAGACTCAATGAATAATCTAATGTTCAAAAGAATGAGAAAGGGTAGCATGACAAGAAAAGCAATCAAGGTGTAGAACAACAACAAAAAGTTCACCACATGAAGTCTTCAAGTGGGCAGCACTACATACAGAAATTGTAAAAGTATCATTGTACAGAGCCATTGTAAAAGCATCTTTGTAAAAGTTGTACAAGTGTCTATCTGCCAAGAGTTGAAGAGGCAGTGTTGGGAGGTCTAGGATCATCATTAGGTGGTTGTGTCATAGTTGGGGTTATGTTCTAGTGTGTCATATTCTTCTACATCATTCTATATCATTCTAAAGTGGACCATTTTTCTTGGTACGAGAGTCCATTCTTATTTTATTCTTCTATAGGGTGGTAGGGTGGTTCTAGTCTGGTGCATGAAGTCACAAATAGGTTCAAGCCTATGAAAACTTTAGGGTGGTGCTAGGTTGAGTTGTTGCTCATTGGGTATTGGGGCATCCGTTCAGTTGACTACTGAAAAATCTCAGGCGTTGGAGTGTCCATCTAGTGGGAGTTGGAGAAGAATTCTTTTCTAGATTCTAGGAAGTTGGAGCTTTATTTTCAATTGGAGTTGAAGATTAAAGAATTATTAGAAAAGAGTTCAGTGGTTTTTCACCCAGAGGGGGTTTTCCACCTAAAATTTTTGTGCCTCCTGTGTTATTTTATTCACTGTTGTTACTTCATAAACATTAATGATAATTGAAGATTAACTAATGCTCTGAAAAGATTTGAAAGTGCTAATTGTTGCTAAGGAATACTGATTCACCCCCCCCCCCCACTCTCAGTATTTTCCAACACATTCACAGTGCATGAAAGGCTTGGCCAACACACTTATCATCTTCAATCACTTGACGAGAAGATTGTCTCTCTCCCTTTCAATGGCCAAGACTTAAAACATTATTTTCAATGAATATTTGGGGTTGTGTCCTACACTTTGTACATAGTCTTTTCTTTCTTGTTTGCTTGATATTTGTTGTTTTTTCATCATGTAAATAAGTGTTGTTCATGTACATGTTGTGGCTTGTAAGTATGTGTGTGGCTAAACTCTAAAGAGTCTTTTGAAACTCTAACATTTCAATGACCTTCTATCCATATTCTTTATGTTGGTTATATCTTTTGGCCAATGAAGTTTTGACGGAAACTATGATCCATCTGTAAGGAGAGTTTTGGTCCAACCATGCATGTCTATTCCATAAACCTCATGCCTACACTCGGTCTTTATGTTTCGATGTCTTCATGCTTATCCATCTAGTATAAGTGGAGGAGGGGAAAACTCTAAACAAGCAAGCCTAAATCAGAGGTCTTTATATGCTTCTCTGAGGGAACAACCTCTTCTACTCTCAATAACTCATGATTCCTCTTCCACCCCAAATAAATAAGTGCTGATGCATAGTTCTCTTTAAAATAAATAAATAAAGGAAAAAGAAGAGAAAGGCTTCTTGTGTAGAGAGGTAAAGCAACTAACTATGCTAAGGTACTATACATGATCACTGGAAATAGAGTAATGTTTGTGTTCCTACATGACTTTGTCGAGGTACTGTATAGGATTGTTGGTAGCAGACCAACATTGTGATATTGTTAAATCTTGTGTGGTGTTTAACTGAGAGGGTATAAGGGGGGTCGATTCTATTTGTGGGGTAAGTGGGAAGACCAAAGTAATATGCACGATGAATCAATACTCCCTGAAGAACCGAGGCCTTGTACAGAAGAAGTTAACTGACATAGAAAAGTTGGAGTTCAACCAGTGTGTCACCAAGTGTTGTAGCTGCTGCAACACCCTTCAAAATTTTGGCTTACACTCAATTTCAGATCATTCCTTGGTCTTGTACATTTTTTTCGTAAACCTTAAAGCTTATTTCATAAGATTTATTCTAATGTTTCTTTCCCTTTTGCATGTTGAGTAAACTGTCATCTTTTGGCATGTTTGGCTATCACTCAATGTGTACAAGCCTATTCTGATGGTTTCAAAGGTCTTTATTTATGTATATGAGTTTTTATAACTATTTAAACATATGTGCACTTATGCACAAAGTTCTGAGCATTGTCACACAAGTGTCGTCACAATCGTCCCAAAATCTATCTGTCATGCGGAAAGAGTCGATTTTGCGGACAAAACCAACCTCCCTAGAAGCTTAAGGCTTTCTAGTGACAAACAAAACAATTAAGAGCAATCCTTCTCTAAATATGCATTTATCATACAAGAAATCAAGTGTTTAGATCCTACCTGTAACCCAACACTGTTGTAGTTGTCCAGCCTCGTCGATCCGGATGAGCTCCTCCTTCTCTTCAAAACCTGCATTCACTAACAATCAAACGATTAAATAGCACCTGAATATCTCATAAAACAAAACATATTTAACATACAGACCAAGGAGTATATGAAACAACTCATAAATAACAAATTGTTGAGAATAATGGACTTATTTGTATTAATAGGAAACAAAAGAAACCATTACAACCTGAGCCTTGGTGTTGTGCAGGTCCCTCCCAGGGTCCAGCAAGAGTTTTCCTTTACTTTGATAAGCTCACCCACTTCCAAATGAAACAAGAAAGGATGGGAATCTCTCCTCACAAGCTTCTACAAGGAAGTCCTAATTCCAGCAGTATCTACCCTTAGGAATGTTCAGCTTTCAACCTCCCCTCTTTCTGGCCCAATGCCTGTATTTATAGTGCTCTAGAGGAAGTTAATCAGGTCCACCATCAATGGGATAAGCCCCTCTTTGGATGGGTTAGCTCCCCTCTTGATGGGATAAGTTCCTCTTTCATAGGGATACATGAACCATCTGGAGGCGCTTAATACACGTCAAACAAGCTTCTAGAATGCTCTAGAAATGACCACAAGTAACGTTTTTAAGATGAAACTCATGCCTTCTGACCTTTACAGGGGTACGCACCCATCCCTTTACATACATAGCGTACAAGTACGCAGATATTGTGAACTTGGGGTGCGTACACGCAGGTAAGGCTAAGAGAAACTGCGTACCCAGAGATATATAGATTTTTAATGACTTTCTCTCTTTCTTGGAGTTTGACATGGAGAGCAGAGGTATGAGGCTTGCCAAGGAGGATAGTATGACAGTTGATGGAGCCATACTAACTGCAAATAGTCATGGTGACAAATTTTAGTGTAACAGATTGCCCCCTAAAGTGCGAAGCCTGTAGTAGATTAGGGTTTTATATCATCTAGGAAGGGTGAAGTACTTTATCGTTTCAAGGATTATCTTGTGGAGAGCCCGGTCAGAACCTGCAAATATTCAACACAAAATACATATATAAGATCATATCATCGCTGAGGTAGGCATTCCCATACTCAGATTGAAAACTTTAACTAACAATCTAACTACTGTTCTGTCGTGGCGGAAAAAGTCGTTTGTGCGGGCACAACTGACCTCCCTAGGAGTCTAAACTCTCTAGCGACAAACAAGACAAAATGGAGCAATCTTTCTCTAAATACATCTTTTAAAATATGAAAACTACAAGTGTTTAGGCTTACCTTATTCCAAAACGCTGTTGTTGTAGTCCGTCCTTGCCGATCCGGATGAGCTCCTCCTTCACATCAATTCCTGCAACCACAAACAATCAAACAATTACCAAGCACTTGCACCTCATATAATAAAACATATATTCAACATGCAGACCAAGGAACACATGAAATAACTCATTAACACAAGCTATTGAGAAAAATGAACCAGTTTGTATTAATAACGAAACAAAGAAACTCTTACAACCTGGCCTTGGTGTTGTGCAAGTTCCTCCCAGGGTCCATCAAGGGTTTTCCTCTACTTTGACAAAGCTCACCCACTTCCAAGTAGAATCAAGCAAAGACAATCTCTCCTCACAAGGTTCTAAATGGGAGTCCTAATTCCTGCAGCATTTACCCAAAGAAAATGTATAGCTTCAACCTCCCCTCCCTCTGGCTCAATGCCTTTATTTATAGTGCTGTAAAGAGGTTATTCAGGTCCACCATCAATGGGATAATCCCCCTCTTTGGGTGGGATAGCTCCCTTATTGATGGGATAAGTTCCTCCTTAATAGGGATACATGAACCAACTGGAGGCGCATCCATTTCATCAAACCGACCTCTAGAAAGTTCTAGAAGTAACCACAAGTAACTTTTTTAAGATGAAACTTGCGCATTTTGCCTTTTACAGAAGGACGCACCTGTCCCTTAATATACAGAGCGTCCAAAGACGCATTCTTTGTGAACATTGTGAGCGTCCCCGCAGCTAAGGCTTGAGAGAACCTGCGTCCCCAGAGATAAACACATTTTTTACAAGACTTTCTCTCTTCTTTGAGTTTGAGATGGATAGCAGAGGCATAAGACTTGCCTAAGAGGGTAGCATGACTGTTGATTGAGCCATACTAACTGTAAATAGTCATGGCGACATTTTTTAGTGTAACAGATTGCCCCCTAAAGTGCGAAGCCTGGAATAGATTAGGGTTTTGTAATTCTAGGAAGGGTGAAGCGCTTTATCATTTCAAGGATTGTCTTGTGGATGACCTGGTTGGAACCTGCAATTTTCAACACAAAATACATGTATAAGATTATATCATCACTGAGGTAGGCATTCCCATACTCAGATCAAAACTTTAACTAACAGACTAACTACTCTGATACAGGAATGATCTTGCAGTACATCATTTTTATAGACTTTTGTAGACACAGTATGGACGCAACCATCTGTTTATGATTAGTCTACATAGATAATGAATACAAAACTCCTCGCAGCCTGGATGGTAAAAACTAGATCCAGGGTCTTCACTTCTACTTCCCGAATTGGTACGATTCTAGCCATGTGATTAAATGATTCGATGTCGAACATGTTAGAAACCACTTGATTACCAGTCGATGATGTAAACTGTTAACAAGCGTGAGAGAGACCACCAGTAATGTCAATGGTTCTCAAAGTACCAAGCACAACCCGTGAAATGTGAATAGATGTTTTGATGTCGAACACTTCACGGAATCCTTTGATCGAAAGTCAATGATGTAAACTGACGTCAAAGGCGAGAAACCTGCCATTGATGCATGCAGACTTCAAGGTACTGTCGATTCCTAAGTCATCTTTCTAGATAATGTGTCGATGTCGATAGAAAGCGACCCGTTGCAGGCAAGCCCGCAACACGAAATCATTGTTCAAGTTGAAGAAATGTTGCTGTAAGGACTGACTCAGGGATGGTTAAATGGATGACAAGTATTTTGCAGATGAAAGTTTTGCTTGCAGACCTCTTGAACACATAACGACACGACAGATGGCTTGGTGACGAATAACTCAAAGTTAATCCCCGGAACCCGGTTAAAGACTTTCAAAGTGGTTAACTGTGAGGTAAAAGATTTCCCAACCCAGGTGAATGAGACAGTGTCGTGTTCAAGAGCGGTGATAAAGTTTCTTTCGAGACAAAAGGTAACAAACAGGTTCATTCTTCTCTCTTTTCCCCCACCATTTCTGGCAAGTACCTCTTTATTTTTAACAAGCTTGAGGAGGATAACATATGCTTGATTATAAGCTCATCCTTCGGACGAGTCCAACCTAGTTTAAATTCGAACCCTAGGAAGGAGTGGTTCGTTCCTGTTTGTAATTGAACAGGTCCTCTACTGTAAAAGTTTAACGAGCCCAGTATAGGAGAAACTCGGCGTTTTTCAATTTTAGAGAGTCTGAAAAAACTAAAGGAGACTCCACGTTGAACTTTTTCGTACATTTGTGTCCCTCAAGCCCGAAAAAGTATAAAATAATACCTGGGGGAACCGCTTGATCTTGCGACCAAGGAGTACTTTCATAATAGTGTCGTTGACCTGAAAAGTAAAAAGCGATCAAGGACACGTCGTTTTATTTCCTTATCGAGTTTGAAACGACAAAAACCCGGCAATCTTTTCCTGATTTTGCGGTCAGAAAAGAGCTAAAAGGGGACCGTCTTTTAATTCCGTTTTAACGAGTGTAAAAGAAACGCTCGGCGATCTTTTCATGTTTTAGGAGTCAGAAAAGGGCTTAAAAGATGACTCTGATATTTTTGTTTGTGAAAAATGACAATTTCCCTCGAGATCCCTTTGTCCTGCACAAAAGCAACACATTACTCATACCTGTTTAAAATAGGCAAAAATACATCGAAAAACGTCTTTTCATGGTAAAAAATGAACTAATTCATCCAAAAAACCTATAAAAAGATCTTTTACCATGTCATTTTTACCGTTTCACTGTTGAGGTTGAAAAAGGAGCTTTTGACAAGAAAATTTCCCGTGGTTGCTGCGGAAAATCCGACCGTCGGAATCGAACGCCGTCTTATCCAGGTATTTTACACATCCTACTCTGCATTTCTATCCGTTTAGAATCAATTTTTAGGTCTTAGTTTCATTTTTTGGGGGGGTTTTGGTTTTGGAATGCGCCTCTCGGCGGACGCGGGTGCCCTTCGAATGACCCGCGTCCCCCGACTTTTTCTCATACGGGAAAATGGTCGGAAGACGCGGCCCGCCTTCAGGCCAGCCGCGTCCGGGCGCCCTGTGCTACAAAGCCGGGGTGCGTCTTCCGAGAAGTGCGCATTTCAAAACCCCAACTCCCTCAAAAACTACCAAAAATTCCCAAATCAATTTCTAATTGCTATTTTTGATGTGCAGGGTATTAACCATGTTAGATTGGAGAGAACAAGAGCATGTAGAGGATGATGAAGTTGCAATAAATCATCAACCTTCCCTGGATGCCCTAAGAGCATGCGGGTTATACAAATACTGGACCATACCGGGCATGAGGGGCCAGGTAAGATTCTTGGAATGGCTGGTTGAGCGATGGAACGTTCAAGAACAATGCTTTTACATAGGAGGGCACCAGCTCGAGATAGAGCCCTCGGATGTATACTTTCTCACTGGCTTGCCGAACAGAGGCGAGCAACTTAGTCTTGCGGGGACTAGGCCGGGTGGCCAATCCCTTGATAGTCTCCGCGACGAGTGGTGCACACCTGGGGCTCACCATTCGAAAGGCATAGAGATAAAACACATCACTCTGCGTGAACTTAAAGTCATAGCGTTCACGGTTACCAGAATTTGCGGCGCGGCCGCTTTACACATTGCTTCCGGATCCCAAATGCGGATGGCAATTGACTGTTACCAAGGCACCATTTTCAACTGGTGTGAAGCTGTGTCGGCTCATATGAAGAGCCAACTGACCAAGGCAAAGAACGGACGACTAAAGACTTTTGGATATGGGCCTCTAGTCGTGAGCTTTGCCTTGGAGAGAGTTCCAATGCTGATCCCTCAGCAACTCACTGTTGATATCTTAGGTCCTCGGGAGCCAAAGCTGATACGATGGGTTGCGGTGATGGCCCGGCATCCTGACGAGGGCACCGCGGTGGTTCGATTCTCAGATAGTTACTTTCACTGGTTAGAGGACCAGGTTTTTTCGATACAGGACTTTCCGTATGCCGGAGTGGATTTTAGAGGTGATCCGGACATGGTTCTTCCACCGGGAGAACAATGGGATGACAGAGGTACTTTATTTTTCACAAGTTTTCTAATTATGTATTTTTTTATTTTTCATATATATCGTCTCAAAAATAACAGTAAAATTTTCAAAATGCAGATATTGGTCCACAGCGTCCAGCCAACCTCTGGCCTTTTGATAGACTACATCCAGCTGCACCGGTACCGGCCCCACAGGACGCGGCTACAGAAGTACTAGCCGAGTTGGAGCATGATCTAGAGCGTCTCACGGCAGATATACCTGAGACTACTATGGACGACATTCCTACCAGACTTCAGCGCTTCGTAGTCGCGGTCCCTGGACCGTTTAGGAGATTTTTGCGTAAGGTAGCCCGTGCAGTGGTGTCATACAGAGAGAACCACCAGTGATTGACTAGTCACTTTTGTAGTCACATGTGACATTTTGACTTTTTGTACTTATCATTTTTGCCGATCATAAGGTGTTTTTCAACCTATGATCGAAGACGATGTATATTTTTTTTTTGACACACTCCTATCTATATATATATCACTATTACCGGCTTATCTTGTTTAACATATGTGATGAAATGTTTTTAAATTTACTTGCATGATTATCGTAAATGTCTGTCCAACATTCGAGAAGCAATTGCATCTGCTAATGTATTTAAAGACCTTGGAATATGCTGATATTCAATGTAATCAAATTCACGTTCCAAGAGACGCACTCTCAAAAACAACCTTAATAACACAGGATTTCTAATGGCATAAACTCTATTAAGCTGTAATACAACAAGTTCAGAATCTAACCTCACTATCAAATGTCGAATTCCAAATGAAATAGATTCGGATAATAATTCAACCACTGCACTGTATTCTGCAATGTTATTCGTTGTTTGACCGAGGCTTACCCCATGCATAGAAACTAACTCGTCAGAGGGCGAATAGATAACCCAAGCTGCGGAAGAGATATTCCGTGTACTACGACAAGCACCATCAGCAAATCCAATGTATGTTTGGAGAGGCGTCGACATCTGCAATATCAAGAGTAAAACCAAGATAAGCCAGAATAACGACGAAAAAAACACACTCTCTAAGCTAAGCACACTGACTAAACTAACAAACACGCTAGCTAGAAAGAAAATCTAACCTATCTAAAGATTTCTCCATCCACCATTTAAGCATAATACCTCTTTAGGTAAAGTCCATTTCTGGGTTTACCCAAAGAGTCCCCATCAAAATCAACCAGCTCATAAGCCCCTTTTGCTAGCTTTCGCTTTACAATGTAGGGTCCATGCCACATAGGAACGAATTTTCCAGCACCTAGCTTATCGTTAGCTTGATCATATAATAGCACTAGGTCTCCTTCCGAAAAACTTCGAGGTGTTACATTTCTATCATACTGAGCTTTCATTCGTTTCGCGTGAGTCTCGATTGCCAATATAGCGTCACGTCGAGTCTCATCTAATTTAGCCAAGTACAATAAACGTTTCTCCTCTTCGGAAGTAGCTGGAAGTAATTCAACAGCCATTTGAAGTGATGGGATTTCGCATTCAATGGGTAACACAGCTTCCAAGCCATAAACTAGCTGGAAAGGAGTGAACCCTGTTGAATTTTTCACTGAGGTCCGGTATGCCCATAGCGCTGAAAATAACATGTTGTGCCAATTCGACCGATGAACACCAATGGTTCGTCGGATCATGATAACCAGAACTTTGTTGATAGACTCAACCAAACCGTTGGCTTGCGGATAATAAGGAGTAGAGCTATCGTGGCGCAAACCAAGCTGGCTTGTAAGCTCAGTCATCATGATGTTTCGAAAATGGCTCCCATGGTCAGTGATGATTGCTTGTGGGACACCAAACCTAGTTATGATATGATTGAATACGAAAACTGCAGCTGTTTTGCCGCTTGCGTCGAATGTAGGCATCGCCTCGGCCCACTTAGTAAAATAATCAACCGCAAGGATGATATACGCATGCCCCCCGGCCGAGTGAGGGTTACAAGTAATAAAGTCGATATCCCATTTGGCGAATGGACCAGCGGCAATTATAGGGTGGAGAGGAGCAGGTGGAGCGCGCATCTTGCGATCAAACACTTGACAGTTGTGGCATTTCCTGACGGCAATGATACAATCCTTAAACATAGACGGCCAGAAATAGCCAACGCGCAACACCTTCTGAGCTGTGGCATACCCAGACATATGACCGCCACATGCTCCAGAGTGACAATCATTCAAAACTCTCTCAGCCTCTTCGTGAGTTAAACAACGTCGAAAAACTAAGTCTGCCCCCCGGCGATAGAGTGTATCTCCAATAATTCTGTATGGCTGGGATTGAAACCGAATTTTTCGACGTTCCGCTTTGGAAGCTTCAGGCCGAAAGGTTTGGGTTTGGAGATAGATGATTATATCCCCGTACCACGGATCTACAGTACTGATAAGAAACAAAGATTCGTCCGCAATGGACTCTTCTGCCACAGTCTCTGTGTCAGCACTAGGGAAATCACACATCAATTCCGCGAAAACTAAGGATTTCTTAGACTTGGACTTCTCGAACTCCAAGTCGAACTCTTGCAGGATAACGATCCATTTAGAGTACTTGCCCCCTAGCAATTGTTTTGTCAAGATATAAATCATAGGGTTGCAATCCGAAATAACTGTAGTTTTACGGAGAAGAATGTAGTGACGAAAACGCTGGACAGCTTGAACGGCTGCCAGGGCCAATTTCTCCACATGCGAATATTTTAGCTCAGTGGGATTCAAGGTCCTACTAAGATAATATATCACATGCTCCGCTCCGAATTCATCTTCTTGAACTAACACCATTCCAATGGTGGAATGCGAAGCTGCGAGGTATAAGAAGTAGTCCTGGTTGTAGTTGGGAGGATGCAACAACGGTGCATGGGTCAACGCGTGTTTAAGTGCATCAAAAGATTGTTGGGCAATCTCGTCCCAAAAGAATTGTGCGTTCTGTTTCAACAACCGTGTAAAACCTTTAGTGACCTCGGCGTAGTTTGGGATGAATCGGCGTAAAAAGTTCGCTTTCCCTTGCAAACTTTGGAGTTGGCGCAAACTCGAAGGAGGAGGCAATTTGATGATAGCCTCGACTTTCGAGGGATCGACGCGAATGCCGGCTTTTGAAACAACAAATCCCAGCAATCGACCTGTTTCTATACAGAAAACACACTTGTGGGGATTCAACCGAATTCGATAATGCCTACACCTCATAAAGATTGCTCGTAGATGGACAAGGTGATCAGCTCGATGTAAAGAATGAGCAGGCAAATCATCGAGATAGGGTTGCACAATGTGCTTGATGTCATGAAATGCATAAGACATCGCCCGTTGAAAAGTAGCCCCGGCATTCTTAAGCCCAAAAGGTAATTTGCAATAAGCAAATGTCCCCCATGGACAAATGAATGCCGTTTTTGGTTGGTCGGCAGGTAGAATATTGATTTGATTATAGCCCGAAAAACCATCCATAAAGGAAAACATTTCACTTCCGGCACAATCATCAATAATTTGATCGATATAAGGCGTAGGATAGTTGTCTTTTGGACAAGCTCGATTTATATCCCTATAGTCGATACAGATTCTTATTGTTCCTTGTTTCTTGTTGACTGGAACAATATTCGATACCCAATCCGTTAACGGGATCGGATAAATGAAACCTGCTTTCAACAGCTTTTCGACTTCTGCTTTAATCGCAGCCGCTTTTCGAGGGTGAATCTGACGCAACCGTTGCCGGACGGGTTTAGCATCCGGGTAGGTCTTTATTTCATGAACAACAATGGCAGGATCGATTCCCGGCATTTCCTCGTAAGACCAGGCAAACACATCGCGGAATTCTTGGAATAGGGCCTTGTAAGTTTGGATTTCTTCTTCAGTACATGCGGCACCTATATGAATGTTCTCCTCAATTCCGGGCTTCACTGAAATATCAATGGGAATAGTACGAGAAATATTCCCTAAATTCAACTCTGAATCAGAATGTTTCGTTGGATCCTGAGCGTCTTTGACATATTCAGCGGTAAAGATAGATGAAAAATCATTTTCAAATGCATCATCCTTAGGTAAAAACGAAGATCTGTGATGGAGATCCTCCCATGGTAGATCATCTACACTTAGGATTTCGCGAAGTTGTTCGTCAGATGACACGACTTCGGGAAACGCTATCCGTTCTAAGGTTGAGGTGAAAAGTGATTCTTCACTGACCACATTCATTTGGTCGATTTCGGTTGAATGCGAGTCGGTAAAAGACATGACAGCTTCATAAGCAATTTCATATGGACTCAAAGGCATAGCATCACCGAATGAGTCTATCTCAGAGTCAGATGGGACAATCCAAGGATCGTCATAAATAATATTTTCTGATGTAATCATATGAATTGTTGCAAATGAAGGGTCTACGTTGAGTGGAGGGAGAGGAAAAGTTCCCAGTAAACCGGAATCCTTAACTAAACCTACACCAACGTCCCTATAAGGGATTGTCGTCTTACCGACATGCTGGATACTCTCTGAAGAGGCTGGGTCGGATGAAAAGTATGTCAGCTGATCAATAGTCACGATCTTACCGTTATGTGGAAACTTGATTATTCTGAAGACCGATGAAACAACCGCTGTCATAGCATATGACCAACTTCGACCCAAAAGAAGGTTGTAGTCTAGAGGGGCATCAACCACTTCCACATCCAGACTAACGGTTTTACCTTCTACCCCTATAGGCAATTCTTGTAGAATACCAAACGGACGGAACCCACGGCCATCAAAGGCCTTAAGGATGGTGGGGGATTGGTTCAACGAAGGAGAACCAAGGGATCTCCAACATTGAATCGACATAATACACGTAGAAGCTCCCTCATCAATCACAGTCCGATGAATAGGCCTGTTTTTGACTATCACTGGAATTTGGAAAGCCATTTGATGGGGGAGACGCGGTGTACTATTTTCTAGATCGAAGATCATTAGATTCGGATCCTGAACATCAACAGCTCCGATAGCCGACAAAAGCAATTTTCGTTGTGCTGGGCATGATTGCAGCACTTCTAACGCCGACATTGCTGAGGGTGAAACAGCTAAGTCCTCAACAATGTTGTAATTCTGGGCTGCTCTCGCATGTGGATTGAAAGCAGACCTTCGAAGTACACCCTTGGCGGGCGGCTTAATCACTAAGTCTGGGTTAGGTTTTTCGATCTGTAGTGGATCGGAACCAGGAGCTGAGGTTGATGGGTTAGAGTGAGAAGATTCTGCTTCCTTACCATCAACAGGATTCTTACTACCATAATCTTGCGATCGAGTCGCAATCCTCACATGAGACATCATCAAAATGGGTTCTTCACTGGCATTCGAAGAAGAACCTATCATCTTATTTTCCTGCTCCGGAAATGGATTTTTTAACACAGCAGGAGTGGGAGCACCTTTGACTATTTTCACAACCTCGGCCCGATGAGGGCAATCTCTCGTAAAATGATCCTCTTCACAAATAAGACAAGGATATCGAGGTTTGCGCTTTTCGTCATTGGTTTCCGACTTTTCTGTTTTCTCCTTCGGAGCCTTGTCTGCTTTAGCCTTCTTCTTTCCTTTCTTCTTTCCACCGTTTTTTGATTTGGCCGTAGATGACTCTACAGCGTGAATATCGGCGGTAAGTTCAGGAGGAGAAGACTCTCCTGTCGGAGAATCAGGCAAAGTGATAATTGGAGTATTTGAAGCCTTGGAAGACTTCTTCTTACTCTTCGTAGTCACGATACCAATCATACCATCAGCGGCATGAGATCCCGAAGGAGCAGCAGCGATTTGATTCGACTTTGGAAGATCCGGAATCTTCTCGTGTAATGTACCCGACTGAGTGTAAACTAAGTCAAGGTATTGTGCCTGAGCAATGACTTGCTCCTCAGTAACTACTCCGGCCTTAGCTACATCTTCAGTAATCTTCGGTAATAATGATTTGACAAACCATTCAGCTAAGATTTGGTCCGGGATAAAAACTTTCACTAACCTCCTACGACGTCTCCACTCATGAATGTGATCAGAAATATACGTGGACGTCGATTGTTTTAGTGAAGTTAATAACTCTGTGCCGTTATCGTATCTGACCGGCAACTGAAAGTGAGTTAAGAACGAGGTAGCTAACTGGCTAAAGTTGTAAAAAGAGGCCCGTGGTAACTCAATGTACCACTTGGCCGCGAGACCAATGAGTGTACGTTGAAAAAGACGTAAGCGGATGGAATCATCTGAGATAGAATTCGAAGCACACCAGAGGTGGTAAGTCATCACGTGATTGGACGGATCCTCTCCAGACTTACCTTCAAACTTGGGTATATCACTGGGCAACTTATTTGGCATTGGCGGCCAGAACGGAAGATATTGAATTGGATCGTTCGTTAGGCGCGTCAAGTCTGGTAAATCCAAAGTTGCGATAAACGGTAACTGCCGGTTAGGATCTCTAAAACTCTGGGTCACAATACCAGCCCCAGGAGGAGGATATCCAGGATAACTAGGAACAGGAGTCGCATTTGGGATATTATATCCTCCTGGAAAACCAGGATTAACCGGACCGTACTGGGGTTGTTGAGGTTGTTGATAAGTGTACCCAGGATACGGTTGATACTGGTAAACCGGTTGTTGGACAGCTTGCCCATGTTGGTACTGTCCCTGGTACGGAGGTTGAACAAATTGAGGTTGAGTAGTAACAACCGTACTTATACCAGGCTGACCTATAGGCATCTGGACCGTGGTTTGAATCGTAGATCCAGACAACGGTAAAGATGTCTGAGGTATGGTAACAGAGACAGTAGAAACTGGAGCCGTCGATACTCCAGAAGTAAGTATGGTAGATGTAGCGGTAGTTGCAGCAGCCGTTTGAGATGGAGTGCTAGGTGCAATTGGCGGCTGAGTAACTACCGAAGTTACAGAAGTTTGAACATTTGGCTGGACAGGTTGCGGTTGCTGGGTTGGACCAGAAACTACGGGTTGTCCAGCTTGAGGAACCATCTGTACACTTGGCTGCAACACCTGTTGACCCTGTGATGGATCCCATACTAACATTCCAGGGTATTGACCCGTAACAGGTTGAGGATACTGAGATCCATAACCGGATTGAGGGTAGGATTGATAATTGTAAGGTGCAGTTCCCATACTTGGAACATATGACTGACCTTGAGGCGGTTGATAACCTTGACTCGAGTATTGACCTTGAGGTTGATAACCTTGAGGTAAATACTGATACTGGGGTTGACCTTGACCTTGAGGTTGGTACCCTTGAGGTTGATAACTTTGGGGTTGATACCCTTGAGGTTGCCATCCTTGAGGTTGCCATCCTTGAGGTTGATATTGATACTGAGGTTGACCCTGGGGTACATATTGAGGCTGGGGTTGACCTTGAGGCGCGTATTGCACCATAGGTGCATACTGACTTTGAGGTTGCCCCCCAGACACGATTTGCGTACCTTGAGGTTGCCCCCCAGGCGGTAATTGGCCACCTTGAGGTTGAGAAACGGGAACTGAACCTGACATCATGTAAATGTCTCCTACACCCAATGGTACATTACCACTGTTTCCAATTAATAACCCACGATCAACGGGTTGAGGAGATGCCCCCGCAAAGGTACCAGAAAGAGATTGATACCCAGTGGGAACAGAAGGACCGCCGTGTAAAAAAGATTCAGGACTTTGAGTAAACACGGACGACTGACCAGTCATATTTACAGGAGTATAAATACCTCTAGGTGGAAAAGGAGTACGAGGTGGAGAAAAACCTACCCCTGAGTTGTCCAAATAATTGGTTAACGAAAGGTACCAAGTAGTACTTCTAGGAGGACTGTAAAAGATGGATTCACGCTCCCTTAGATCAATAGTAAGTTGACCTTCAAGGTTAGAGACACCTATATCCTCCTCTGGAGCAAGTTCTTCTATAGCAATCAAACCAGTAGGAAGATTTTCGGTGATAATTCTTTCTATTCTTGGTGAATCTGGAACACTAGAAGTTGGAGTAACAGGTTCAGATATTTCAGGTTCTTCGCCTGTATCACTAGCAGACGAAAAATTACCGACAAGCTCAGAAACTGAAACAGCTTCGGGATTATAACCTGTCTCTAAACTTTGGTAATCTGGATGGACTACCAAGGAAGATTCTCCTTCTTCAGGTGAACCTACTCTACTGTCACTAGGAGGAGTTACAAGGACCTTTAAACCTTCTAAATTACCCGGGTCGTCTCGAGGAGGTGATCCCCTAAGTCTACGGGATCTTCTCAACAATTCGGCCACAGAAACAACTTCAGGAGACTGGCCCCGAAGTCTACGGGACTGTCTCGGTAATTCCGCCACAATTAAAGATTTTTAACTACAACACACGAAAACAAAGTAAAAATTTCAAATCAAACCACCTAAAGTCTTCTAAAGAAGCAAACAAATTTGAAGCACACGCCTAAAGAATCTAGAGCGTCAAACCAAACACAAACAGTAGTCTTCCGGACCAAAAGCGCTAGTTGGTGATGAAATCCAACCTCGCTGGATTCAGTACAGAAATGGCGGGTGGAACAGTTACCCCGGCAACCTGCTTAATGAATAGACCGGCACAAGTTCCTCCACTTTAACCGTCTCGAAGTGAAGTGAACCCCCCGGAAAATCCAAGTGAGTATAACCGACGTCTGTTCCAGGTACAGTGGGACCTTCCCTCCACCGTCACCTCGGTAGAACCCTAAAGATTATGGTCACTAAAGTTACCAATCACAACAATTACACCTGGGGGAACAGTCTAAACTCCGACAGCACGCAAGGGCAGAGTAACAAGCTCAATCCCCTTACCGGCTCCTTGATAGTAATCCAAGGTTTACCGATAAGTGACCCCTGGCTCCTCGACAATGGTTAATCCGAGGTTTACCGTTTGTAATACGTACTGTCTGGCGTCGTTCCCAACGAGGGGGGAATGATCCCCTCACTGGTTCGGACACGAGCTCGTGCTTCTCCTTTAAGAGGAGCCTTCCCAGAATGCAATTGAAACAATTGGATTTATTCTACTCAAGATAAACTATCTGTTTGGTTTTGTAGTCTTGGAGAGTTAAGTACTCACCTACTCCAAGACCCTAGCCTAAGCTATGTTGGTGTTTCAGAGCCCTAGAAAAATAAAAATTACTAGATTGATTTTAATTTAAGCGTTACTTTTAAGGTTGTTTCTTAAGTCAAAAGGTGATGGAAGTGAAACCAGTGGTGTGTTGACTCGACTTGAAACCACTACAAAATGCACCTAGGATGATTTACCCACTACTTTACTTTTTCGATGAATTGCTTAACTAAAAAGTTGAGAGAATGCACTTTTTATAAAAGCAACTTCTTAATTAAGGACAATCAAAGAAACAATTCGTTTGTCTTTTCCAAGCATAAAAACATGACCGCTCTTTACATGCACGAAAAAACTCTTTTTCTCTTTAAAAAACAAAAAGCTACTTGAAACAAGACTTTTAAAGAAGATGTTTTTGTATTTTCTTATTGAACGAAAAACATAAATCTACTTTAGTAAAAAATCAATTGCAAACTATGAAATCTATGAAAATTCACTCAAAAAACAAAACAAAGCAAAAGGAAATTACCCTAATTAATCCTAATGAGGCAAAGCCAACAATGATTATTCTAAGGTGTTTTACTTGATCACAATCAAATCAAGGACTAGCTTATTGCAGAACCAAAAACTAGTCAAAACAAAACTCTAATCTTTTTGTTCTTTTGTAAAATGGAAATCAACACTTTATAAACAAGTAATCGAAATTTGACCCAAAAGACAACTTAAATGGCAAGCTGCTCACACAAGGAGACTTTACGACAGGCCCGACTTCTAAGAAGGCTGACAATCCAGAGAGATCTAAGGTTGGACAACTTTCTACCGTCAAAGTCACTACAGGACCTATTCAAAAATCAAACCCTAGGCCTAAACTTCGTTGAAATCCACTAAAACACTCAAAGCTCACAAAACAAGTTCAGGTGAAAATTTTTGACAGGGTACTAAAGGATCTGGGCAGAAAACACTGAGAAAAAACAAAATCTAAAAGCAATTAAAGCAAGAATAGAGTTTTTCTAAATTTTTACAGGAAGACGCAGGCAACCCGTTATAACAGGCGCGGGCCCGCTCTGTGCAAACGGCAACAGCGCGTCCAAAGACGCACTGTGCAGTACTCAGAGGGTGCGTCTTTCTGGAAAAGTTAAGGAAAACCAAATCTAACTAAATCTAAAGCTAAGCCACCCAAATACTAATTCTCACAGTCAAAAACCAGAAAATAAAAATGATTTTCTCAGAGCAAAGTTCACACAAAGGAAAATACTTTCACATTAATGGAGTCCCCAGCGGAGTCGCCAATTTGTCGTGGCGGAAAAAGTCGTTTGTGCGGGCACAACTGACCTCCCTAGGAGTCTAAACTCTCTAGCGACAAACAAGACAAAATGGAGCAATCTTTCTCTAAATACATCTTTTAAAATATGAAAACTACAAGTGTTTAGGCTTACCTTATTCCAAAACGCTGTTGTTGTAGTCCGTCCTTGCCGATCCGGATGAGCTCCTCCTTCACATCAATTCCTGCAACCACAAACAATCAAACAATTACCAAGCACTTGCACCTCATATAATAAAACATATATTCAACATGCAGACCAAGGAACACATGAAATAACTCATTAACACAAGCTATTGAGAAAAATGAACCAGTTTGTATTAATAACGAAACAAAGAAACTCTTACAACCTGGCCTTGGTGTTGTGCAAGTTCCTCCCAGGGTCCATCAAGGGTTTTCCTCTACTTTGACAAAGCTCACCCACTTCCAAGTAGAATCAAGCAAAGACAATCTCTCCTCACAAGGTTCTAAATGGGAGTCCTAATTCCTGCAGCATTTACCCAAAGAAAATGTATAGCTTCAACCTCCCCTCCCTCTGGCTCAATGCCTTTATTTATAGTGCTGTAAATAGGTTATTCAGGTCCACCATCAATGGGATAATCCCCCTCTTTGGGTGGGATAGCTCCCTTATTGATGGGATAAGTTCCTCCTTAATAGGGATACATGAACCAACTGGAGGCGCATCCATTTCATCAAACCGACCTCTAGAAAGTTCTAGAAGTAACCACAAGTAACTTTTTTAAGATGAAACTTGCGCATTTTGCCTTTTACAGAAGGACGCACCTGTCCCTTAATATACAGAGCGTCCAAAGACGCATTATTTGTGAACATTGTGAGCGTCCCCGCAGCTAAGGCTTGAGAGAACCTGCGTCCCCAGAGATAAACACATTTTTTACAAGACTTTCTCTCTTCTTTGAGTTTGAGATGGATAGCAGAGGCATAAGACTTGCCTAAGAGGGTAGCATGACTGTTGATTGAGCCATACTAACTGTAAATAGTCATGGTGACATTTTTTAGTGTAACATGTTCTGATACAGGAATGATTTTGCAGTACATCACAATCATAGACTCATGTAGACACAGTATGGACGTAGCCATCTGTTTATGATTAGTCTACTGTATAATGAATACAAAACTCCTCACAGCCTGGATGGTGGAAACTAGATCCAGGGTCTTCATTTCTACTTCCCGAATTCGTACGATTCTATCCATGCGAATAAATGAGTTGATGTCGAACATGGTAGAAACCACTTGATTACCAGTCAATGATGTAAACTGTTAACAAGCGTGAGAGAGACCACCAGTGATGTCAATGGTTCTCAAAGTACCCAGTACAATCCATGAGATGTGAATGAATGGGTTGATGTCGAACATGTCACGGAATCCTTCGATCGAAAGTCAATGATGTAAACTGTTGTCAAAGGCGAGAAACCTGCCATTGATGCATGCAGACTTCAAGGTACTGACGATTTCTAAGTCATCTTTCTAGATAATGTGCTGATGTTGATAGAAAGCGACCCGTTGTAGGCAAGCCCACAACACGAAATCATAGTTCAAGTTGAAGAAATGTTGCTGTAAGGACTGACTCAGGGATGGTCAAAATGGATGACAAGTATTTTGCATATGAATGGTTTATTTGCAGAGACCTCTTGAACACATAACGACACGACAGATGGCTTGGCGACAATTGACCCAAAGTTAATACCCAGAAACGGTTGAAGACTTTCAAAGTGGTTTAATCAACTTTAAGGCAAAGGATTTCCCAACCCAGGTGAATGAAAAGTGTCGTGTTCAAGAGTGGTAAAAAGGTTTTTTCTGTGACAAAGGATAACAAATAGGCTCATTCTTCTCTCTTTTCCCCCACCATTTCTGGCAAGTACCTCTTTATTTTTTACAAGCTTGAGGAGGATAACATATGCTTGATTATAAGCTCATCCTTCGGATGAGTCCAACTTAGTTTAGATTCGGACCCTAAGAAGGAGTTGTTCGTTCCTGTTTGTAATCGAACAGGTCCTTTACTGTGAAATTTTAACGAGTCCAGTATAGGAAAAACTCGGCGTTTTTCAATTTTAGAGAGTCTGAAAAAACTAAAGAAGACTCCAGGGTTGAACTTTTTCGTAAATTTGTGTCTCCCAAGCCCGAAAAAATATAAAATAATACTTGAGAGAACCGCTTGATCTTGCGACCAAGGAGTACTTTCATGATTAGTGTCTTTGACCTGAAAAGTAAAAAGCGATCAAGGACACGTCGTTTTATTTCCAGTATCGAATTTGAAACGACAAAAATCCGGCAATATTTTCCTGTTTTTACGGTCAGAAAAGGGCTATAAGGGGACCATCTTTTAATTCCATTTTAACGAGTGTAAAAGAAACGCTCGGCAATCTTTTCATGTTTTAGGAGTCAGAAAAGGGCTTAAAAGATGACTCTGATGTTTTGGTTCATGAAAAATGATAATTTTCCCTGAAAGTCCTTTTGTCCTGCACAAAAACAACACATTACTCATACCTGTTTAAGATAGGCAAAAATACATTGAAAAATATCCTTCCATGGTGAAAAATAAACAAACTTAGCATTCATTTATCCAAAAAACCTATAAAAAGACCTTTTACCATGTTATTTTTACCATTTTACTGTTGAAGGAGAGAAAAGGGCTTTTGGCAAGAAACTTCCCGTGGACTTTGCGGAGAATCCGACCGTCGGAATCGAGCGCCGTCTCTTTCAGGTATTTCACAACATCCTCCTCTTTGTTTTCATCCGTTTAGAATTTCATTTTAAGCCCTAGTTTGATTTTTTGGGGGCTTTGGGGTTTCAAGATCCGCCTTTCGGGGTACGCAGGTGCCCCATGGGCGACCTGCGTACCCCGACATTTTCGTTAATGGGAAAATGGCGGGAGTACGCAGCCTACATTCAGAACAGTTGCGTACCCACGCTCTGTTTTCTGAAAGCGGGGTGCGTACTCCGCGCAAAGTAAATTTAAAACCCCAAATCTCAAAATTAAACCATTAATTTTTTATTTAATGAATTCTAATGAATGTTTTCTGGTGTGTAGATTGCCCACCATGCTTGATTGGCGCGAAAGAGAACACGAATATGTCGATTTGGCCGCAATAGATCATCAACCTTCCATTGATGCTTTGAAGGCATGCAGTCTCTACAAATACTGGGCCATACCTGGCATGAGGGCCCAGGTGCAATTCTTAGAATGGCTGGTTGAAAGGTGGAACGTTCAGGATCAATGTTTTTACATCGGAGGGCACCAGCTCGAGATAGAGCCCTCAGACATATACTTTCTCACTGGTTTGCCTAATAGGGGCGAGCAACTGACTCTGTCCGGAACTAGGCCGGGTGGCCAATCCCTTGCTAGTCTCCGGCTAGAGTGGTGCAATAATCAGCACCAGGAGAAAGGGATAGAAATCAAATACATATCCCTGCCTGAACTTATGGTAATTGCCTTTACAGTTACCAGACTCTGCGGCGCAGCCGCTTTGCATATTGCCACCGGGTCCCAAATGCGGATGGCGATTGATTGCTACCGACGCACCATTTTCAACTGGTGCGACGCTGTGTTGGCCAATATGAAAGGCCAACTGACTAGGGCAAAGAATGGGCAATTAAAGACCTTTGGGTATGGGCCTCTAGTTGTGAGCTTTGCCCTAGAGAGGGTTCCGATGCTGATCCCACAGCATCTCACTATTGCAGTTGGGCCTCCTCGGGAGCCAAAGTTGATGCGATGGGTTGCGGTGATGGCCTGGCATCCTGATGAGGGAGCGGGAGTTGTCTGATTTCCTGCGGGTTACTTTCACTGGTTGGAGGACCAGGTCTTTGCGATCTAGGATTTTCCTTATGCCAGAGTGGATTTTCGCGGTGATCCGGACATGGTTCTTCCATAGGGAGAACAATGGGACGACAGAGGTACTTCATTTTTCACAAGTTTTTAAATTATCTATATTTTTTTTTGTTTTTTATATCGTCTCAAAACTGACAGTGACAATTTTCAAAATGCAGATGTAGGTCCACAGCGTCCGGCCAATCTCCGGCCATTCGAGAGAAGAGTACCAGTTGCACCAGCACCGGCCCCACAGGATGCGGCCGCAGAGACCTTAGCCGAGTTGGAACAGGACCTAGAGCGTCTTACGGCGGACATACCAGACACGACTATAGACGATATTCCTATCCGACTTCAGCGCTATGTGGTCATAGTCCTAGGACCTTTCAGGAGGTTCCTGTGTAGGGTAGCGTGGGCAGTGGTGTCGTATAGAGAGCACCACCAGTGATTGGCTAGTCATTTTTTGTAGACACATGTGACATTTTGGTTTTATGTACTTATCATTTTTGCCGATCATAAGGTGTTTTTCAACCTATGATCGAAGACGATGTACATTTTGACACACTCCTATCTATATATATCATTATTACTGGCTTATCTTGTTAAACATGTGTGATGAAATGTTTTTAAATTTACATGTATGATTATCGCAAATGTCTGTCTAACATTCGAGAAGCAATTGCATCTGCTAATGTATTTAATGACCTTGGAATATGCTGATATTCAATGTAATCAAATTCATGTTCCAAGAGATGCACCCTCAAAAACAATCTTAATAACACTGGATTTCTAATGGCATAGACTCTATTAAGCTGTAATACAACAAGTTCAGAATCTAACCTCACTATCAAACTCCGAATCCCAAATGAAATAGATTCAGATAATAACTCAATCACTGCACTGTATTCTGCAATGTTGTTTGTTGTTTGACCGAGGCTCACCCCATGCATAGAAACTAACTCGTCAGAGGGCGAATAGATAACCCAGGCTGCGGAAGAGATATTCCATGTACTACGACAAGCACCATCAGCGAATCCAATGTACGTTTGGAGAGGCGTCGACATCTGCAATATCAAGAGTAAAACCAAGATAAGCCAGAATAACGACGAAAACACACTTTCTAAGCTAAGCACACTGTCTAAACTAACAAACACACCAGCTAGAAAGAAAAATTAACCTAACTAACCTAACTAAAATCTCCACACCCATCATTTAAGCATAATACCTCTTTAGGTAAAGTCCATTTCTGGGTTTACCCAAAGAGTCCCCATCAAAGTCAACCAGCTCATAGGCCCCTTTTGCTAGCTTTCGCTTAACAATGTAGGGTCCATGCCACATAGGAACGAATTTTCCAGCACCTAATTTATCGTTAGCTTGATCATATAATAGCACTAGGTCTCCTTCCGAAAAATTTCGAGGGGTCACGTTACGGTCATACTGAGCTTTCATCCATTTTGCATGAGTCTCGATTGCCAGTGCAGCATCGCGTCAAGTCTCATCTAATTGAGCTAAGTATAACAAACGCTTCTCCTCTTCGGAAGTAGCTGGAAGTAATTCGAAAGCCATTTGAAGTGATGGGATTTCGCATTCAATAGGCAGCACAGCTTCCAAACCATAAACTAGTTGGAAAGGAGTGAACCCTGTTGATGTTTTCACTGAGGTTCGGTACGCCCAAAGCGCTGAAAATAACATGTTGTGCCAATTCGACCGATGAATACCAATGATTCGTCGGGTCATGATAACTAGAACTTTGTTGATGGACTCAACCAAACCGTTTGCTTGGGGATAATAAGGAGTAGAACTATCATGACCTAAACCAAGCTGGCCTGTAAGTTTTGTCATCATAATGTTTCGAAAATGGCGTCCATGGTCAGTGATTATCGCTTGCGGGACACCAAACCTAGCAATAATGTGATTGAATACGAAAATTGCAGCTGTCTTGCCGTCAGCCTCGAATGTAGGCATCGCCTCGGCCCACTTAGTAAAATAATCAACCGCAAGGATGATATACGCATGCCCCCGGCCGAGTGAGGGTTACATGTAATAAAGTCAATACCCCATTTGGCAAAAGGACCAACGGCAATTATAGGGTGGAGAGGACCAGGTGGTGCGCGCATCTTGCGATCAAACACTTGACAGTTGTGGCATTTTCGGACCGCAATGATACAATCTTTAAACATGGACGGCCAGAAGTAGCTAGCACGCAACACCTTCTGAGCTGTGGCATACCCAGACATATGACCGCCACACGCCCAAGAGTGACAGTCATTCAAAACCCTTTCTGCCTCTTCATGAGTTAAGCAACGTCGGAAAACCAAGTCTGCCCCACGGCGATAAAGAGTATCTCCAATAATTTTGTACTGTTGGGACTGGAATCGAATTTTCCGATGTACCGACTTTGAAGCTTCGGGCCGAAAGGATTGGGTTTGGAGATAGACGATTATATCCCCATACCACGGATCTAAAGTGCTGATGAGAAACAAAGATTCGTCCGCAATGGGTTCCTCTGCCACAGTTTCCGTGTCAGCACGCGGGAAGTCACACATCAACTCTGCAAAAACTAAAGATTTCTTAGACTTAGATTTTTCAAACTCTAAGTCGAACTCTTGCAGGATAACGATCCATTTAGAGTACTTGCCCCCTAGCAATTGTTTAGTCAAAATGTAGATCATAGGGTTGCAATCCGAAATGACTGTAGTTTTACGGAGAAGAATGTAATGACGAAAACGTTGGACAGCTTGAACGGCTGCCAGGGCCAATTTCTCCACATGCGAATATTTTAGCTCAGTGGGATTTAACGTCCTACTAAGATAATATATCACATGTTCCGTTCCGACTTCGTCTTCCTATAGTGGAATGAGTGGCGGCGAGGTACAAAAAGTAATCTTGGTTGTAGTTGGGAGGATGCAACAACGGTGCATGGGTCAACGCGTGTTTAAGTGCATCAAAAGATTGCTGAGCTATCTCATCCCAAGAGAATTGAGCATTCTATTTCAACAACCGCGTAAAACCTTTTGTGACCTCGGCGTAGTTAGGAATGAACCGGCGTAAAAAGTTTGCTTTCCCCTGCAAACTCTGGAGTTGGCAAAGATTCGAAGGAGAAGGCAATTTGATGATAGCTTCTACCTTCGAGGGATCGACGCGAATGCCGGCTTTTGAAACTACAAATCCCAGCAATTGTCCCACTTCTATACAGAAGACACATTTGTGTGGGTTCAAACGTATATGATAATGCCTACACCTCATGAAGATTGCTCGTAAATGGATAAGGTGATCAACTCGATGTAAAGAATGAGCAGGCAAATCATCGAGATACAGTTGCACAATGTGTTTGATGTCATGAAACGCATAAGACATTGCCCTTTGAAAAGTGGCTCCGGCATTCTTAAGTCCAAAAGGTAGTTTACAATAAGAAAATGTCCCCCATGGACAAATGAAAGCCGTTTTTGGTTGATCGGCAGGTAGAATATTGATTTGATTGTAACCGGAAAAAACCGTCCATAAAGGAAAATATTTCACTGCTGGCACAATCATCAATTATTTCATTGATATAGGGTGTGGGATAGTTGTCTTTTGGACAAGCACGATTAATATCCCTATATTCGATGCATATTCTTATTGTTCCTTGTTTCTTGTTAACCGGAACAATATTCGATACCCAATCCGTTAACGGGATCGGATAAATGAAACCTGCTTTCAACAGCTTCTCAACTTCTGCTTTAATCGTAGCCGCTTTCCGAGGGTGTATCTGACGTAGATGTTGCCGAATGGGTTTAGCGTCCAGGTAAGTCTTGATCTCATGAACAACAATGGAGGGATCAATTCCTGGCATTTCCTCATAGGACCAGGAAAACACGTCACGGAATTCTTGGAATAGGGCCTTGTATGTTTGAATTTCGTCATCTGTACACGAGGCGCCTATATGAATGTTCTCAACAATTCCAGTTTTGACTGAAATGTCAATGGCAATAGTTTGGGAAATGTTTCCCAAATTCAACTCTGAATCAGGATGTTTCATGGGATTCTGAGCGTCCTTGACATATTCAGCCGTAAAGATTGATGAAAAATCATTTTCAAAGCCATCACCCTCAGGTAAAAACGAAGATCTATGATGCAGATCTTCCCATGGTAGATCGTCTACACTTAGGATTTCGTGAAGTTGCTCATCCGATGACACGACTTCAGGAAACGCTATCCATTCTGAGGTTGATGTGAAAAGTGATTCCTCACCGACCACATTCATTTGGTCGATTTTGGTTGAACGCGGGTCGGTAAAAGACTGCACGGTTTCATAAGCATTTTCATATGGACTCAAAGGCATAGCATCACCGAATGAGTCTATCTCAGATTCAGATGGGACAATCCAAGGATCATCGTAAATAATGGTATCTGACGTAATCATATGAATGAATGCGAATGAAGGGTCTGCGTTGATTGGAGGAAAAGGAAAAGTTCTCAGTAAACCGGAATCTTTAACTAATCCTACGCCAACATCCTTATAAGGGATAGTCGTTTTACCGACATGCTGGATACTCTCTGAAGAGGCTGGGTAGGATGAAAAGAAAGCCAGCTGGTCTATTGTCACGATCTTGCCATTATGTGGAAACTTTATAACTCTGAAGACCGATGAGACGACTGCTGTCATAGCGTAAGACCAACTTCGACCCAAGAGAAGGTTGTAGTCTAGAGGGGCATCAACCACCTCCACATCCAGACTAACGGTTTTTCCTTCAACCCCTATAGGAAAATCCTGTAAAATGCCAAACGGATGGAACCCACGGCCATCAAAGGCCTTAAGAATTGTCGGGGATTGGTTCAGCGAAGGAGAACCAAGCGATCTCCAACACTGAATCGACATAATACATGTGGAAGCTCCCTCATCAATTACAGTCCGATGAATAGGCCTGTTTTTTACTATCACTGGAATCTGGAAAGCGATCTGATGAGGGAGACACGGTGTACTATTTTCTAGAAAAAAGATTATCAGGTTCGGGTCTTGAACATCAACAGCTCCTATAGCCAACAAAAGTAATTTTCGTTGTGCTGGGCATGATTGCAGCACTTCTAAAGCCGACATTGCTGAGGGTGAAACAGCTAAATCCTCAACAATGTTGTAATTCTGGGCCGCTCTCGCATGTGGATTGAAAGCAGACCTTCGAAGTACACCCTTGGCGGGCAGTTTGATTACTAAGTCAGGGTTAGGTTTCTCGATTTGTAGTGGATCGGAACCGGGAGCTGAGGTTGATGGATTTGATTGAGAAGATTCTGCTTCTTTCGATCCATCAACAGGACTTTTACTACCATAATCATGTGAACGAGTCGCAATTCTTACATGAGACATCATCAATATGGGTTCTTCACTGGCACTTGAGGAAGAACCTATCATCTTACTCTCCTGCTTTGGAAATGGATCTTTCAAAACAGCAGGAGTTGGGGAACCCTTGACGATTTTCACAACCTCGGCCCGATGAGGGCAATCTCTTGTAAAATGATCCTCTTCACAAATAAGACAAGGATATCGAGGTTTGCGCTTTTCGTCATTGGTTTCCAACTTTTCTTTTTTCTCCTTTGGAGCCTTGTCTGCTTTATCCTTCTTCTTGCCTTTCTTTTTCCCACCATTTTTTGATTTAGCCGTAGATGACTCTACAACGTGAATATCAGCGGAAATTTCAGGAGAAGATTCTCCTGTCGGGGAGTCTGGTAAGGTTATAATGGGCAAAGAATTCTTTGAAGACTTCTTCTTGCTTTTAGTATTTACCGTACCAATCATTCCATTAGCAGCATGAGACCCTGAAGGAGCAGCAGCAATTTGATTTGACTTTGGAATATCTGGGATCTTTTCGTGTAACGTACCTGACTGACTATAAACTAAGTCAAGGTACTGCGCTTGAGCAATTACTTGCTCTTTAGTAACTACTCTGGCCTTAGCTACGTCTTTAGTAATCTTCGGTAATAATGATTTAACAACCCATTCAGCTAAGATTTGGTCCGGGATAAAAACTTTCACTAATCGCCTTCGACGTCTCCATTCATGAATATGATCGGAAATATAAGTGGACGTCGACTGTTTTAATGAAGTTAATAACTCGGTGCCATTATCATACCTGACCGGAAACTGAAAATGTGTTAAGAACGAGGTAGCTAACTGACTAAAATTATAAAAAGAGGCCCGTGGTAACTCAATGTACCACTTGGCCGTGAGACCAATGAGTGTACGCTGAAAAAGACGTAAACGGATCGAATCATTCGAGATAGAATTTAAAGCACACCAGAGGTGGTAAGTCATCACGTGATTTGATGGATCCTCTCCAGACTTACCTTCGAAATTGGGTATGTCACTGGGCAACTTATTTGGCATTGGCGGCCAGAACGGAAGATAATTTATTGGATCGTTCGTTAGGCGCGTCAAGTTTGGTAAATCCAAAGTTGCGATAAACGGCAATTGCCGATTAGGATCCCTAAAACTCTGGGTCACAAGACCAGTCCCAGGAGGAGGATATCCAGGATAACTTGGAACAGGAATCGCATTCGGGATATTGTATCCTCCCGGAAAACCAGGATTAACCAGACCGTACTGGGGTTGTTGTGGTTGTTGATAAGTGTACCCAGGATACGGTTGATACTGGTAAACCGGTTGTTGGACAGCAGACCCGTATTGGTACTGTCCCTGGTATGGTTGATAAACAAATTGTGGTTGACTAGTGACAACCGTACTTAAACCAGGCTGCCCCACAGGCATTTGAACCGTAGTTTGAATCGTGGATCTAGACAATGGTAAAGATGTCTGAGGAGTAGTGGCAGAGACAGTAGAAACCGGAGCTGTCGATACTCCAGAAGTAAGTGCGGTGGAAGAAACAGATGTTTGAACATTAGTACTGACCTTGGGGTAGATACCCTTGAGGTAAGTACTGATACTGGGGTTGACCTTGAGGCATAAATTGATACTGAGGTTGACCCTGGGGTACATATTGAGGCTGGGGTTGACCTTGAGGAATATACTGTACCATAGGTACATATTGTCCTTGAGGCTGCCCCCCAGACGCAAATTGTGTACCTTGAGGTTGCCCCCCAGGCGTTAATTGAGGCTGCCCCCCAGGCGGTAATTGGCCACCTTGAGGTTGAGAACCGGGAATTGAACCTGACATCATATAAATGTCTCCTACGCCCATTGGTTTATTACCATTGTTTCCAGTTAATGACCCATGTCCAACGGGTTGAGGAGATGCTCCTGCAAAAGTACCAAAAAGTGATTGATACCCAGTAGGAACAAAAGGACCACCATACAAGAAAGATTCAGGAGATTGAATGAACACGGACGACTGACTAGACATATTTACAAGATTATAAATACCTCCGGATGGATAAGAAGTACGAGGTGGAGAAAAACTTATCCCTGAGTTGTCTAAATAATTAGTTAATGAAAGGTACCAAGTAGTACTTCTAGGTGGACTGTAAAAGATAGATTCACGCTCCCTTAGATTAATAGTAGGTTGATCTTCAAGAATAGGGCTGCCTACGTCTTCTTCTGGAGCAAGTTCTTCAATAGCTATCAAACCAGAAGGAAGATTTTCGGTGATGACTCTTTCTACCCTAGGTGAATCAGGAACACTAGAAGTTGGAGTAACAGGTTCAGATATTTCAGGTTCTTCGCCTATATCACTAGTAGATGAAAAACTACCAGCAAGCTCAGAAACTACAACAGCTTCAGGATTATAACCGGTTTCTAGACTTTGGTAATCTGGATGGACTACCAACGAAGACTCTCCTTCTTCAGGTGAACCTACTTTACTGCCACTAGGAGGAGTTACAAGGACTTTCAAACCTTCGTAATGACCCGGGACGTCTTCAGGAGGTTCGCCCCGAAGTCTACGAGACTTCCTCAACAAATCGGCCACGGTAACAATCTCAGGAGACTGGCCCCGAAGTCTACGGGACTGTCTCGGTAATTCCGCCACAGTTAAAACTTTTAACTACTGCACACGCAAACAAAGTAAAATCTCAAAGCAAACCACCTAAAGTCTCTAAAGAACCAAACAAATTTGAATCATACGCCTAAAGAATCTAGGGCGTCAAACCATACACAAACAGTAGCCTTCCGGACCGAAAACACTAGTTGGTGATGAAGCCCAACATCGCCGAATTCAGTACAGAAGTGGTGGGTGGAACAGTTACCCCGGCAACCTGCTTAATGAATAGACCGGCACAAGTTCCTCCACTTTAACCGTCTCGAGTGAAGTGAACCTCCTAGAAAATCCAAGTGAGTCTAGCTGACGTCTGCTCCAGGTACAGTGGGATCTTCCCTCCACCGTCACCTCGGGTAGAATCCTAAAGATAATGGTCACTAAGGTTACCAACAGCAAAAAATACACCTGGGGGAATAGTCTACGCCCGACAACACGCAAGGGCAGAGTATCAAGCTCAATCCCCTTGCCGGCTCCTTGACAATAATCCAAGGTTTACCGACAAGTGACCCCTGGCTCCTCGACAATGGTTAATACGAGGTTTACCGTTTGTAATACGTGCGTGTCTAGCGTCGTTCCCAATGAGGGAGGATTGATCCCCTCACTGGTTCGGACACGAGCTCATGCTTCTCCTTTAAGAGGAGCTTTCCCAGAGTATAAATGCAACAGTTGGATTTATCCTACCTCAAGATAAGCTACTTGTTTGGTTTTGCTGTCTTGGAGAGTTAATTACTCTCCTACTCCAAGACACTAGCCTGATCTATATTGGTGTTTCAGAGCCCTAGTAAATAAAAGTTACTACGTTGATTTTACTTTAAGCGTTAATTTTTATGGCTTTTCTTTAAGACAAAAGGTAGCAGAGATGAAACTGATGGTGTGTAGACTCGACTCAAATCCACTAAAAAGATGCACTTAGGATGACTTATACTAATTTTCTTTTTCAATGAATTCCCTAGCTAAGAGAGTTGGAGAATGCAAAATTTATAAAAGACAACTTTCTTGGCAAAGACAATCAAAGAAACAATCTCCTTATCTTTTCCAAAACATACAACACATGACCACTAATTATTCTACGAAAATTCCTTTTCCTTTCAAAGACTCAAATACTACCAAAGCAAACTTTCCTTCAAAAGATATTTTGTAATTTTTTTCCTAATTAATAAAGCATGTAAAACTCACTTTAACAAAAATCAAAGTTAAAAAAGCTATGGCAATCAAATCAACTCAATTTCACTCAAAAGAAACTCTAGAGAAATGCACCTAAAAACTAAATCAAACGAGGCAAAAGCCTACTAAAGATGATTCCTGGGTGTTTTACTCAGTCAAAATGCAACTAAGGACTAGTTAATGCAGAACCAAAAACCAGTCAAAAACAAAAATCAAAATCTTTTGCTCTTTTTCTCAAGAATAAAATTCAAAGTTCAATCAACAAACTTTTTCGAGATTCGCAAAGAGAAGACACAAAGGTAGGCCTCTCACAAGGATGAATTCTATGACAGGCCCGACTCCTAAGAGGGTTGAACAAAACCAGGGAGATTAAAAGTTTGCCAACCTCTAATGCCATAGTCACTACAGGACCAGTTAAAAATCAAACCCTAAGGCAAAATCTCTATGAATTTCACTAAAACTCTCGACACTGACGAAACAAGCTTAGGTGAAGATTTATGGCAGAAAACCAGTGGATCTGGGCAGAGAAAACAAATTAAAACCAAAATCTAAAAGGCAAAAAGAAGAAAATTGAAATTTTCTTAATTTTGACAGGGTACGCAGGCGACCTGTTTGCACAGGTGCGGGTACGCTCTGTGCACAAAGCTGCAGTGCGTACAAGTACGCACTGTGCTCAACGCAGAGGCTGCGTACTTCTAGCAAAACAAAGAAAAACTAAAATCTAATTTAACCCTAAGCTAGCCCACCCAAAAACACAGTCAGACAGCCAAAAACCAGAAAACAAACGACTTTTCTCAGATCAAAATTTCATACAAAGGAAAAATCATTCACATCAATGGAGTTCCCCAGCGGAGTCGCCATTTTGTCATGCGGAAAGAGTCGATTTTGCGGACAAAACCAACCTCCCTAGAAGCTTAAGGCTTTCTAGTGACAAACAAGACAATTAAGAGCAATCCTTCTCTAAATATGCATTTATCATACAAGAAATCAAGTGTTTAGATCCTACCTGTAACCCAACACTGTTGTAGTAGTCCAGCCTCGTCGATCTGGATGAGCTCCTCCTTCTCTTCGAAACCTGCATTCACTAACAATCAAATGATTAAATAGCACCTGAATATCTCATAAAAAAAAACATATTTAACATACAGACCAAGGAGTATATGAAACAACTCATAAATAACAAATTGTTGAGAAGAATGGACTTATTTGTATTAATAGGAAACAAAAGAAACCATTACAACCTGAGCCTTGGTGTTGTGCAGGTCCCTCCCAGGGTCCAGCAAGAGTTTTCCTTTACTTTGATAAGCTCACCCACTTCCAAATGAAAGAAGAAAGGATGGGAATCTCTCCTCACAAGCTTCTACAAGGAAGTCCTAATTCCAGCAGCATCTACCCTTAGGAATGTTCAGCTTTCAACCTCCCCTCCTTCTAGCCCAATGCCTGTATTTATAGTGCTCTAGAGGAAGTTAATCAGGTCCACCATCAATGGGATAAGCCCCTCTTTGGATGGGTTAGCTCCCCTCTTGATGGGATAAGTTCATCTTTCATAGGGATACATGAACCATCTGGAGGCACTCAATACACGTCAAACAAGCTTCTAGAATGCTCTAGAAATGACCACAAGTAACTTTTTTAAGATGAAACTCGCGCCTTTTGACCTTTACAGGGGTACGCACCCATCCCTTTACATACAGAGCGTACAAGTACGCAGATATTGTGAACTTGGGGTGCGTACACGCAGGTAAGGCTAAGAGAAACTACGTACCCAGAGATATATAGATTTTTAATGACTTTCTCTCTTTCTTGGAGTTTGACATGGAGAGCAGAGGTATGAGGCTTGCCAAGGAGGATTGTATGACAGTTGATGGAGCCATACTAACTACAAATAGTCATGGTGACAAATTTTAGTGTAACACTATCTTAAGTGTCGCACTTGTCTTACCTTGTCATAAAGTTGTCACACAGAGGGAAATGCTTTGTTCATGTGTTCTGATGATCTATGTTGTCATGTAATCAAATTATTTTAATCATGTGATCATAGTCAAGGTTCATCACAATTCATCACCAAGTTCACTGCCATTTTCATAAACTTCCTGACCAAACAACCTAGCCTCTATGGGCCTCACCTCAGATGCACACTACGCAACCTCAGTCCCATAGCTGTAATCTTTCTTCTTGGCACTACATAATGCGTATTTCCTACCTCCAATGAATTCTGCAGTACACAGTCTCTGTGCCCAAGCCCCAACCTTGACCTTCAGAATTGTGTAGTCTTATCCCCAACCTGGCTTAAACTGTGAAATTTTCATCCTCAAGCCTCAAGTTCATCCCCTGAGCCCTTGAAATTCACAGTATCCCAACCTCCCTTGACTCCAAAAATGGCATAGTTAGCGCTCCTAGTGTCCATTCCCTCAGCCTATCCCACTGGCTTCAGAGACTTTGCAGTATTGTCCTTCAAACATGCCTGAGTTGTTCACCGTGTAGTCTAAGAGATCAAGATTTTTCCCTAGTTGCTACAATTGTGCATTGCACAGTCACTGAGTCTATCTTCCTAGCTTGTCACTTGTTCTTGGCTTAGTTGGTGGATTAGAATGCATCATCTTAGACTAGGGGGATTTTGGATTGATGTCATTTTTTCATGAGTGAATTATAGGAACATGTACCCTATCATGTCATGACAAGATGATGGAGAAGGAGAATAAGGAGAAAAAATGCTTACATAATCTCTTGTAGCTAAACTTACAAGTTGTTCAATTAAGAGAAAGTGAAGGGACACTAGTTTGCGACCACTATCCAAGACTGGAGATCATTGACGATTCCGCATCACCAAGCCATGCAGAGGTGAAGAGAAAGAATCTTCAAGAAGACATCCAATACTTAGTAGAAATAGTGACTTGACCTTGCCACATCATCAAGCATTCCATGTTAGTAGTGTCATGTCATGAGTGGTCATATGCCACATCACTATTGTGGATCATTTATATTGTATTCAAAATGTATTGTAAAGTGTAAGTCAAAAGGACACACATGGAATGTAAAGAGTCATGTAAGTTGAAAAGTCATAAGAAGTCAAACAATCATGAAGGTAGTAAAAGAGTCACCCTTGGTTATATATACTCCCTCATTTCATGAGCAAAGGAATTTTCACCTTGGCTCCTCTCGCAAGGCATTAGAGAGATCAAATAGTTCTTCGAGAAGTGAGGAGTGGCTTGAACGCTCCACTACTAGAGCTAGTGATATACATTGTAAACATGTGACTTGGATATTTTACTTAATAAAAAAATCCTTTAAGGCCAACATGTTCGTCATGCATGGATTATGAATGTTTTTAAGAATATTCTGCGAATGTTTGTATTCCATGTTTTCTTTCACATGTGCTAAGATAGTTGAACTATTTAGGCTATTTCAGTACTTATATTATTGAGAATGTGTTGTAATGGTTGTTATTATTGTCCCATCTATTGGGACAGGGTCCCTTAGGGTCAATTTTCTGGTTAAAAGCCTAAGTTTTTGTATGTAAAGTGCAAAGTATCCACAATTTGTGGTCGCAGAGTGCGTAGATGTAAAGTGTCATAAAGGGCTTACGCCCTTCTTTTATGTAAGTTGTGTCAGATTTAGAAGATACACCCATGGTCTACGAACAATGGGATTGTATAAAAAGGAGCGTCTTAGAAGAGTCTAAGGTAGTTAAGTCATTGATGGTCCAATAAGAGCTAAGAGCAAAGAGTTTTAGACGTAGAAGAAAGGCTCTACAGCGGTCTGCCAAGAGGCCTAGGATAGAATTTTGCAGCTGAGTGCGTGGATCCCTGCAGCTGAGTGTGCAGGGTAGTTAGAGTCTGTAAGAAGATCTGAAGTTACTAATAAAGAATATTACTCTGGAAATATCTGTGTTTAATCTATTTACTTATGTTATGAATAAATGCGGTTATGTTATGTTGAATAATGGTTTTATAGTTTAATTCTATATTGATGTGTGAATCTATATGTTTTACATTGTTATCTGTACACAAGTAATAATATCTATTTATGCGAAGAACATATTAATGCATATTGAAGTTATCAAATACTTAATCCGATCTGGGTAAATGTAGAAATTCCGACTGTAGATCACCTGGTAATGCAATATACTAAAGCAAAATACTTGATCTACTTCTACAAACAAACTTGCGGAAGCTTAACCGATTTTGAGCAAGATCAATTAGAACACATATAATAGAGAATGAGAAAACAATCACACATGAACACAGAATAATACTCTGGGGAAAGCCTCAGCTAAAACCCCACTATTTTTATTATCATACAAGTGGAAATATCTCTGGATTACACAAAGCTTTAGCTCCCAATCTATCCATCTCTCGGTACAATCCCTCAATGCTACTCATAGACTGAAAAGACACAACATATGCCTTCCCTTAGTCCTCCAAGCCTCCTATTTCCTTGCGCAGTTTCTCCTGGGTCCTCTGGCTGCCGCCTGTGTGAATTCACCTCTCACACAACTCACCAAACTCAGAAGTAACTGTGCAATCCTCAAGGAATGAATTCCTTCTACATGCAAGAGATATCCTCAATAGAATATTCCTACAACTAATAGTACAATGTCCCATCCTCTAATCTCAACTGGGTCTCTGACTGAACTGACATGCCTGAGTTATTTATGAGAGAATATACAATTATCTGAAGTACAATAGTTACATGCGTGCATGCATTAACTAACTAAACTCACAATCAGTTCCACAAACTATTGAACTAATCTAACTGGACTTAACTCAGTAAACTGAGATAACTAATTACAACTCAAAGTACAACTCATCCTGATCTCCTTAATTAAGGGATAACTTCCTCAATCAAAGGGAAAACTATTTCATGTCTTCACATAGACTTCATGTTTGATTTTATCCAACTAATTAACTCAATATGAATTAATTAATTATTTATCAAACAACTACTAAGATCAAATTCGAATTTTAATTCTCAAATTTAGTTTAGGGACTAACTAAAATTGGAATGTATCCTGAAATTCTATTTATAGCAATGCTATTTTTATCACTTCTATATTTATCATTTCTTGTTGCTATTTTCAGCACTCCTTCTCAACAAGAAAGGGATTATCTGTCACCCCAATCCTGTCTCTGTGGAACTCAAATTTGCATTTTGACAATGCCTTAGTCAAAATATATGCATCCTACTCCTCGGTTGAAACATACAACAACAACATGATCCTCTTCACCACACGGTCTCAAAGATGATGATACCAGATATCGATGTTCTTGGACCTATCATGAAATACTAGATTCTTATAGAGTTTGATACAACTCTGATTATCACAATAGATCACAGTTGGATCCATCCTCTGAACAAACAATCCAACTAGAATTTTCTGCATCCAAATGGACTCACATGCTACCTGACTGGCAGCCATGTATTTAGCCTCTGCTGAGCTATGTGCAACTGACCTCTGTTTCCTGCTATACTAAGAAACTACAGCTGAACCAAGGTTGAAAATTCCTCCTGAAGTGCTCTTTTGATCTGATGGACTCCCTGCCAAATCTACATCTCTGAAGCCCTGAAGCTTCACTCCCTCTATCTACCTATACCATAATCCATACTGAGATGTGCATCTGAGGTATCTCAGCACATGCTTCACTGCCTTCCAAAACAACGTGGTAGGCTGAGCCATAGCTTGACTCAGTTGGTTCACTGCAAAGCACAAATCTCGTCATGTGTTCACTAAATACATCAATGAACCCACAAGCTATCGATAAACAGTAGCAACTACTACCTCACCTAAAGTAACATCCACCTTCCTCTAGTTACCTGCTAAAGGAGTCTAAATGGGCTTGCACTTCTCCATGTGGAATCACCTGAGTATCTCATTGGCATACTTGCCTTGAGACACAAACACTTCCCCATCCTTCTACCACACTTCCATGCCTAGAAAGTAGTGCATAAGACCCATGTATTTCTTCTCAAACTCTCTTGCAAGACTTGATCAACTAATCATCACCTGTCAATATCAGATCATCAACATAACGAACAATGTTCAATGGCTTACCTTCTACCATGATGTGGTAAAGGTTTGCAATCTACTTCGCTCTTAGTGAAGCCCAACCCGGTGAAATAGATGTCGATCCTGGTGTACCAAGCACGAGGTGCTTGCTTTAACCCATACAAAGCTTTGTTGAGTCAGCACACATGTGACTCATGATTGAAGGTCTCAAATCCTTATGGCTGCTCTATGTACACCTCTTCCTCAATCTTGCCATTGAGGAACATAGTCTTCACATCCATCTGATGGATCTTCCAACCCATCTGAGCTGATAGTGCCAACATCGATCTCATAGATGAGTACCTTGATACAGGAGAAAAAGTCTCACCGTAGTCGATCCCCTTGACCTGTGAGAAACCATGTGAAACGAACCTTGCCTTATTTTTATCCACACTCCCATCAGTTGCTTGCTTTACCTTGTAAGGCCATCGGGAACTCACCACTGACTTGTCCTCCGGTCTTGGGACAACATTCCAAACATTTTTCAACTATGGAGTCATACTCCTCTACCATAGCATCAACCCAGACTGGTTGCTGCACTGCTTCCTCGAAGGAAGATGGTTCGGTCTCTACACACTCCCCAACTAGGGCCATGTAACCAGTGTACCACTCAGGTGATCTCCTCTGTCTGTGCTAAGAGGATGGCTGTCCCACATCCTCTCTTGCATCCATCACCAATCTATCAACTTCCCTTAAGCGTTTCCGCCCATCTCTGGAAGACTCTACATGAGTGGATGTCTCCACTCATGGATTCTTTGCATGCAGCTTCTCCAAATCAGTCTGAGGCTCCTCCTCCTTAGGAACCAAAAGTTCCTCCTCTACATGCAACTTGAGCCCCCTCTCGAGGGAAACTCGCATGGCCTTCTACTCGTCAAACTTCAAATCTCTGCATACCACTATCCTTGGACTAGTAGGCAAGAACACCCAATAGTTGTGGGGTGTATCAGTGTACCCCACAAGTATCCCCAACTCAGCTGTTGGCTCTAGCTTCTTTTAGGCATCTTTGGTCACATGGCAATAAATTGATGATCCAAAGATCTTGAAGTGACTCACATCTGGTCTCTTCCTAGAGAAGGCCTCCACAGGTGTCTTCATCCCCAGTATACAATGCGAGCTTCTATTTTGCAAGTATATTGTTGTACTGCATGCCTCAGCCCACAAATGAAGTGGTAGGCTTTGGTCATGCAACATCGCCCAAGCTGCTCTCACAATCATTCAGTTCTTCCTTTCAGCCACCCCAATATGCTATGGGTTATGGGGTTCCGTCAACTCCTGTTTAATTCTTTCTGCTACACAAAAGTCCTTAAACTGTTGGGAGACATACTCTCCACCATTGTTGCTTCACAAGGCCCTTATTTTCTTTCTAGATTCTTTCTCAACCAAGGCTTTGAACTCACAAAACCTTGAGAAGGTTTGATCCTTCTTTTGCATGAAGTATATCCAACATCTACGAGAAAAATCATCAATAAAAATAACATGGTACCTTTGTTTAGTGGTGGAGGCTATCAAGAATGGTCCACACAAATCTGTATGAACTCACTCCAAGATTTCTCCAGCTCAACTGTCTCAATCCTGAAAGGAAGATTTTGGATACTTACTCAAGGTACAACCTTTACATGTATCCACTTGCTCCAATTTACCCTTGGGAAGTCCGGTAGAAATCTGCTGCATGATCTTCAAGGCCCCATGGTGCAAGTGGCCCAATCTTCTATGCCATAGCTCGCCAATATCTTGGCTTTGCACCAACTTTGCTTTGGAACTCAATGCAGAACAGTCATCTACCTCTAGCTTTTAGAGATTCTTTACTCGAATCCCAATCCTCTTGGTCTATCCAGTGCCGATGTGCCTCAGGAATGCCTTTCCTTTATTAAATACTACATCATAGCCTTTGTCTTCCAACATAGCGACGAACACTAGGTTCTTCTTTAGACCAGGCACATACTTTACATTAGTTAGGGTGAGAGGAGCTCCATGCTCCCTCTCAAACACAACCGTACCTTCACCTGAAACATGGTACTTTCCATCATCACCCATCTTTATGTGCATTTGGAGGTCCTTCTCCTCCAAGGTACTGAATAAACTCTTATCGCTGGTCAGTTGGAATGAGGCTCCACTATCCAAGTACCAAACAAAACCCACCATCAATGAAACCATGCATGCAATCAGGGTGAAATCCAATTCAAATTTTGAGGCCAGTGCCTCACCATCTGATCCTTTCGAGGATCCCTTCTTGGATTTCTTCTGTGGAAAATTTGTAGCATAATGGCCCAATTCATGACAATGAAAGCATCGCACTTTTGATTTGTCAATATTCTTCCCACCATTGGAAGAACTCGATTTGGAATGGGAAACCTTCCCTTTCCATTTCCTCGCCTTACTCACTAAGGCTAGATTTTCTTCATCATCATGCTTTGATGAAGATCTATCTCTAGTGCTTCTCCTTATCTCCTCCTGCATCAGATCTGACCACAATCATTCCCAATCTAGCAGTTTCTCTCTTCCATTTACCGAGTCTTGGTAGCTATGCCAGCTCTTAGGAAGACCAAGGAGAGAAAGACTCACCATGTCATCATCAGCTGTCGTGATTCCTACACTTCCAAGCTCATCCATGTAGGTGGTGAGTTTGTTCAAATATGTAGAGATCATCTCGCCCTTTTCACACTTGATTTTCCGAAGCTTATCTTTCAGTGCCAGCTTCCACTGATTGTTGTTGTTCTAATATAGATCCTTCAATGTTTTCCACATTGAAAATGGTGTCCCCTTCCCATGGAGACTAGAGACAATGTGGTCTCAAACTCCCTCCAGAAGAATCCTTCTCGCTCTAGCCACACATTTCTTCCATTCCGCCAATTCTTTGGCATTAGTAGCTGCTAGCTTGGAGACTTCTTGATCAATGAAGTCCTTCAAACCGTTGTCCTCTAATACTGCTTCCATGCAATTCGTCCAGGCTATATAACTCACGCTACCATCCAGGGCATACTTGAGTCTCAAACCTTTGAATGCCATGGGTGAAATTTGAGATGTGATAAGAGTTTGATTTCTATAATCAGGAACTTCAACCTTCAAACTTCTCTCTTCTTTGTATACTCTTCTCCACTTTGATCACCTTTGCTCTGATACCATGTAGAAATTCCCACTGTAGATCACCTGATAATCCAATATACTAAAGAAAAATACTTGATCTACTTCTACAAAAAAACTTGTGGAAGCTTAATCGATTTTGAGCAAGATCAATTAGAACACATATAACAGAGAATGAGAAATCAATCACACATGAACACAGAAGAATACTCTGGGGAAAGCCTCAACTAAAAACCTCGCTATTTGTATTATCATACAAGTGGAAATATCTCTGGATTACACAAAGCTTTATCTCACAAGCTATCTAGCTCTTAGTACAATCCCTCAATGTTTCTCATAGACTGAATAGACACAACATATGCCTTCCCTCAGTCCTCCAAGCCTCCTATTTCCTTGCGCAGTTTCTCCTGGGTACTCTAGCTGCCACCTGTGTGAATTCACCTCTCACACAACTCACCAAACTCAGAAGTAACTGCACAATACTCAAGGAATGAATTCCTTCTGCATGCAAGAGATATCCTCAATGGAATATTCCTGCAACTGATAGTACACTATCCCATCCTTTGATCTCAACTGGGTCTCTGACTGAACTGACATGCATGAGTTATTTATGAGAGAATATACAGTTATCTGAAGTACAGTAGTTACATGCATGCATGCATTAACTAACTGAACTAACAATGAGTTCCACAAACTGTTGGAACTAATCTAACTATACTTAACTCAGTTAACTGAGCTAACTAATTACAACTCAAAGTACAACTCATCTTGATCTCCTTAATTAAGGGATAACTTCCTCAATCAAAGGAAAAACTATTGCATGTCTTCACATAAACTTCATGTTTGATTTTCTCCAACCAATTAACTCAAGATGAATTAATTAATTACTTTTCAAACAACTGCTAAGATCAAATTCGAATTTTAATTCTCAATTTTAGTTCAGGGACTAAGTAAAATTGGAATGTATCCCAAAATCTTATTTATATCAATGTTATTTTTAGCACTTCTATATTTAGCATTTCTTGTTGCTATTTTCAACAGTAAATATAGACGTAAGAGTAATTACAGAAGTTCGTAAGTGGTTAGTTCATCTAGTTAGGGTCCACGAATGACAGTTGTAGACCTTCGCGAGGGTCTAGAGGTCAATTAAGAGAGGTATATTGATAAGCCCTAAAAGGCTTATCGATCTACATAAAGGCAGAGCTAGGGAATAAAACGACATCAGTACCATCTCTGGGTGCAAAAACATGGTTCCAACATCCCACCATACTACTTTAGGTGAGACGTCAATCTGCGCTCTGCGGATTGATGCCGAAAGGGCCAGTACTGTAGGGACTAATTTAGCTAAATTAGCGTTGAACTTGGGTCAGGGCCCACTAAGAAAACACCATCCTTATGGACTAATCTGCAGGATATTAGACATATCTTTCTCCATTTGTTGGTTATAACGACCGTTGCATCCGTTGTGGACTATTCCACTGGATGTTAGACTGATCCTTCCAGTTCAAGTGTGTGTCTCTTCTTGGGTGGTAATATTACCTCCCACTTTGAGGCTCACTTCATCTCCCCTTTCCATAGTAGAAGAACCTTGACACATTTGTGACTGAACACTCACCAGGCACACCTTATTTCTTTTCAAAGACACCATTGCATCCCTCTATCTTGCCGATAGTTAGAGCCAAGACAAATCTTTAAGGATTCGAAAAATGGGCCTTTATACTAGATGGAACTCCTACACCAAAAAATTTGAGGTCTAATTGGGACTTCACATCGAGGATATGCCCTAAAAGTTGGTGGATCCAACACTATCAAAATCACACTAGCCTTCTTAGTGAAGGACCTACTCAGATCATAGGTAGCGAAAATATTCCTTAACAAAATTAGCCACTCACCTGAGTGGTTGAATAAATGACAATTTTACTTCCACCACATGGAAACATAAATATCTAGGATCACCATCCACTTGCATCAAGGGAACTCCCATTGTCAAATCCTCTAGGTTCCCTAACACCTTTTAAAGGCCTTCAACAAAAAATTCATCTTCCTCCTCCACATCTAGCTATTACTCCTCTCTAGCTCTATGGTGGTTCTTGGGAGACTCCCACTAACTGCGCCATATCTACATCTATGTTAGGTTCAAATATTGTTAATATGATTGCATACTATAAAACAGAAACCAAAAACGCTTATTCTTTTCTACTAATATCACCCAATTAGGCTATAAGGGACATTATGAAAAAAGGCTCATGTCAAACGTTCGTCCTAGCATAGGGATAACCCTTGATTGGAATGATATGCTCATATAAGTAATCAAAAAAATATTGACCAAATGTACTCATAGGTAGGCTACCTCCAAGACAAGCCATGTAATTTGTCCACCCTTTGCATCTTGGGCTCTATAGACCTACTTAATGAGCTACCAAGTAGTAGAAATTTTAGGCTCATCTTGTAGTTAACATGAATCCCTTTGTAGACTAAAACATACAATACATATACAATAATATGACTAACATGAACATACTTGATTATGTGAAATCATTTCTCTGAATGATTAATTTTTGATTTGATATACCTTGATTTATTTTATGGTCTAATGAGTTTATATATTCTTGAGGTTATGCTAGTTATTTTCTCAAGTAGGAAAAATATTCACGGTGATATCCATCAACTTCAACTTGAGATAAAAGGAGGTTCATGCCCCTTTCCAACCTCCAAACGACATAAACAATCATTTGCTAACTCTAGACACTCAACCAACAATATATAATTTTGGTTTTCTATTTGAAGACTTTGAATTAAGTAAAGAGATTTGGTCCTTGAAACAAGGATCCTTGATTTTAGGGATCCTAGATATGAGTGCTCATCAATCAAGAACTATTTAAAGGGATTATTTATTATTTTTTTGTATAAATAGGAACTAGGATAATGTAGGAGATAATAGTTTTTATTTTGAAATAAGCACTGTGATAGGTGTTAAAGCATTCAATTTGTTCAAGAATCATTTTTTATTATGAAGTGATTTTTTTAAATGATGAAGTTGTGTTTTCAGATCTCAAGCACTTTATTATGGCCCACTCAAGGTTATAAAAGGAACCCTATTTATTGCCATGTTTTATTTCTATAGTACTTCAGAGTTTATTGTATCACTAACATGCTATTATGTTTTATTTCTACAAGTATCTTAAAGTTTCATGTAGAGAATTCTTGCATGTTGTTAAAGTAAGGTCATTTCTTTATGTTATACCTTCAATGAAATTTCTAGTGATTTATGCCGAAAAATCTCTCATAAACTTGATATGGATCACAGAAGCCTCAATTCAATAATGTAATTATGTTGTTAGCACAATTTCATTTGTGTTATTACAACAAGTTCATTTACTGTATGAAATTTCATTTACAATTAAGTTAATTTTGTACATTCAATTTTTTATCATTCTATTGCATCCTTCTAATTTATGTTAAGTATCTGAGCCTATTTTATGAATTTTAATCGATCATTCACTAACATTTTGGGTAGATTGAGTAGTATTATAAACACCACCCCCATCCTTGTTAGAATAATGGTAACCAGTCTCATTACCCCCTATTCTTGATGCTTTTTGACTTGGGGTGTAATGATTGTAGATCCATAACCTTTGATGGTAAAGGAGAAATAGATAAGAAGTTAGAGGTTAGATTAGTTTATGAATTTTTAATGTTATCATAACTTAACCATTAGTGTATATAGGAAGCCCTAGATAGAGTCTTTTAGTCATACTAAGGAAACAATTATGAATAAACCATGAAGCCTATCATACATGCATTTATCCACCACCAAGATCTCTATTGGACAAACTCTGTAGCAACAAACATTGTGATTTCATAACCACCTATGATTTTTTAGAGCAAGGGAGTGAAGGCCATGAGAAAAAATACTTAAGGAAAGGGACAACAATATTCAAGTCAAACATAGGATTCACATTCCTTTTCATGTCTAGAAATTATATTGTACTATTGTAGCTTCACATATAGTGCACTAAACCTCATCTAAGAAGCACATCCTTGGACAGATAAATTGAATTCAAGTTGGGGAGTTCAACAAACAGGTAGCAATTTTTGGCCCTTTACTACTTAAGGGAGTTGATATTTAGGACTACATGGCTAGAACCAACTTTAGAAAGAAAGAAGATAGTATAAAGACATATACAAACAATTATTGTTTCCTAGTCCTACATCTTGTCAAATAGTCCCTTATAGTGACCACCAATGTAGTACACTAGTCATATACAAAAGGTTGAAGACACTCTAAGGAATAATTCATATGTGCACACAACTCAAGATGTGGTACAATTGATCCACTATCTAAGTAATTGTGAATAGTATGGTCTTCATATGTAGATGCTAAACATATTTTATCTATAATTGACCAGAACTATTTTGTAACCCTTATCTACAATAAAATGTAATATACTTATTTGCTATGCATACAACACCACCTATAACACCTCCTTTTAGGATTTTTCTCTCCTTTTGGGAATAAATTTGTAAGTAAATAGATGTCCTAGAGATCTAAGTGGAAAATATCATTCCAAAATTGAAAAAATAACTACTCCTCGATCCCAAAATATTACTAGACTCTACAGGAACATACTTTGGATCTATATATAACAACTCCTTAAGATATTTAGGATCCCATAATTATAATATGCTTCAAGGATTGGCTCAGCAATGCAGCGATATTAGACATCTCATTCTCACTCTCTCTTTCCACTCTATCATCTAGATTGGTCCTACAAAATTCAACAAATGAAGATACATCAATTTTTAGTGATGAATTTTTTCATTTCCCTTGTTTAAGGCTCATTCATGATTGTTCTTAGAAACATGTGTATCTAATTGTAATTTTCCTATGTAATAGTGATGGCTAAGCTACCTAGACATGACTAGTGGATGTTGAACCATAGGTGTGCATTCATAGGCCAAACAAGATTCAACACTTAACTAATCATGCATGAAATCAACACCTAAATTGAAGAGTATGGGATGAAGACATACCTAGTCAACAAAAATGAAAAAAAACTAATTAAATCTCTCATAATCTACATTAGAAGTTTGAGGAGTTAAATAAAATTTTCATCACAAGATTAATTGTTCAAAGTTAAATGGTAAAAATGATGGTATTTCCATTAAAAAAACATGTTTTTTGACCCTATGTGGATCTAAAACATCATTTTATGACCTTTGTCATTCTTAAAGCCCTTTATGACCTTAATTATGCATTTAAATGAATATGTGAACTATTTTTGTTTTTAACTATTGGATTGGGTGTCTTTTGGTGACGTTTCTAGGACTATGTAACATAACATTGGCATCTTATGTTTGTATTTCTATGAATTTTATGACAAATGTTTTAAATTGGCATATAGTGATAGGTATTCTGATTATATCTTACATCATTAACATTAAATTGTGTTGACATTGTACCTTAGGGTCGATCCTATTAAGTTATGACATCTCCCCTTCCTATATGTTGTAAGTTCATAACTTGTTTGATAGTGCCTACCCTCTACAACTACTACAATTAGCATTTATTTGTCATTCAACACACATATTGAGTTTTATTTATAGTATTGGGATTTTTACTATTCTCTCCATGACTTAATATTTAATACCACATACTTTTTTGTCACATTTTTTAGGTTGTGTCATTACGAGATCCCTTTATTTTTTTGTCAATTTATAATAATTGTATTTTCTTTTGGTCACTTGTGCATTTGTGATTACTTCTACATGAACATTTTCTTGTTTATTCTTATTTCCATTGAAGTCACTTTTGATATTCTTCATTTGCATCAATTGCCTTTATCTTTTAACTATTATCCCTAAAGAAGACATCTTTATGAGTATACACAACTTGCCTAGCACCTTTTTTTCATTTGTTTTACATAGATTTGTTCCATGTGCTTGGCATGTAGTTTCATGTTCTTTACAAACTATTATTATCCACTCTACTTTAGCATACTTTTATTCTTCTTCATGCCCTGAAAAACAAGAAAAAAGATAAAAACATCAAAAATTTCGAAAAAAGAAAAGAATAAGGGGGAGAATAATTTTTATATTTTTTATTGATTTAGATGAAGTGGTGGTCATTAATAATTGTCTTTCTTGAACATAGAACATGTCTGTGTCAATATATTACAACAAAGATTTAGTATTTCCTTGGTAGTTGTACCATGATAGTGATTTTTTTACGTAACTTATCTATTATTCTTAAAATCGTTATGGAGAATGATTCAATGCCTCATGCTTGGTCACCTTATATCATTAGTGTTTTTGGCATCAATTGATACTTAATTCCTCATTATATCATGCTAATGCTTAAGGGGAATTTGGCCTTGGCTAGCATTATTGCATATTTGTTGATGTTAGGATATTTATACACTTAGGATTTAGTTAAGTTCAACTTGGTATAATATTTTTATTATGTAGAAGTATGTTTCTATGTGTGTTTCTTTATTATGCAATTGTTGCATTCTAATCCAATGGTCACGATATGTTATAGGAATAAATTGATCCAACATCTCATATTCTCCTCGATACTAATGATTATTGATCTATGACTTGACACCTTATTTGTCCATGATCTCTATTTAAAGAGCATGGAGGGTCATGGATGATGATCACATATGAGAATTCTCATATGTAAAATATTTTCTTTGGCATTAATAAAATTGCCTCAAGAGGTTGCATTGGTTGGTGCCATGGACTATATATCTCTCAGAGGGTTTTATCCACATAAAATTATAGGCATTTGGATATTTGATCTAGTTATGTGAGTGGTTATTGATTTCTTTCATTTTGTATGGAATACCATTTTTACCCAAATATGGTATCAAAGCTCATTTGAAGAATTTCTCCGATTGGTGATCAAGATGTTAAATCCCATGTCACTGCATTTCTGATATTTGTGATTATATATCATATTGTCTTGAATAAATTGTTCCTTTTTTTCTTCTGAAATGTTGTTTTCAATTATGAACACCTTTTGTTTAATCCAAAAATGTGTTTATTTTCCTGATATACAGCATTTTTCATTAGATTGGGAGGTCAACAATGCAAATGCGCCATTTCTTTAATTTTATTTTACAAAGTCATATTACCATTTCCTATTTATATTCTTGATTTTCTATTCTTTCCAATCTGCATATGTTCTTTTCCCTATGCTCTATGTGGTCTTCGAACATAACAAATAGAGAAGAAAATATTTTCTTATTTACATATGCTCTTTGTTGTCCACTACGTGCGATCTAGAAAAATCAGAGACAATGAGAAAAATTGCATTTCTTGGGCAAGATAATTAAGATATAACCACATTGTTGTTGATTATTTTGGATTTTTTTTCGAATAATTTTTTCTTTTTCGATGACCACATTTTTTTATAATAAGCGTGCAGGTCAAGTTAGAGCTCGAAAATTAACAACAACATCCCCACCCTCCTTCGCTACTATTCTTATGTCTTTTGCACTATCTCACTTGATTAAAAGTCACTTTATTTTGTAAAGGGTTTTGAGTTCAAATCACTTTTTTCTAAGTTTCTTTTTCATGCAAACTTAAGTTATTTCATAACTTTATTGTAAAGCGTATTTCACTTGTAATATAAAAGTGAATCCTTATTATTTTTTTTAGTTATTTACTTGCATGCGACTTTCGTTTATAAAGTATCTTCATTGTAAAAGTGATTCTCACTTGCTTTATAAAAGTGGGACATTTCATAAAGTAATTTATTTGTAAATGTGAGCTTATAAAAAAGCTAGTGAGGAGAAAAAAAAAAAAAAATATATATATATATATATATATATATGATTTTTATCAGCATCCATCACCATGTGGGCCAAGTTATACCTTCCATGTGGCTCTCTGCTACAATTAATTCCTTTTAAAAAGGGAATAACTTTCACATCCAAAGTTCATTTTTCAGTGTTGTTTTTTTTACGCAACTGATATTTTGGAGAGCTTTCCATATAGACAATCAATTCTAGCTTTTGAAACCATATTATCTACATATTTTAATAAGGCCACTCCAAGTGAACTTTTTCTTACTAGTACCAACTACTTCTCAAGGAAATTCCACATGGAGGATGTGTTAAGAAGTAAAGGATTGAACTAGAATACCTTGGGACAAGAAATTGCCCCCCACTGATTATGATAAGAGAACCAAATGGGATAGTAAAAATGAATAAGGATGTTGTGTTTTATAGTTTAAAAGACACCCTGAAGGTCTAAGAGAAAATAACAACCCTTGCCAAGTCAAAGGGTCAAAAACTGCTTAGTGGAAGGCTCCAAGAAAGTGGTTTTTAAGGCTTCAACACCCTTTCACAGTGTTAGGAGGGAAACGATGGGCCTAAAAATTCCTATTTCCATTGTAAAGGGTGAAACAATAACCAAAAAACCCCTTTTTCCAGAAAAAGGAGAAATAAAGAAATATTGCTAGATAGATTAACTTGATTCGGTCAAGTTTGATAAGGTCATTTTTAATCATAACATATTATATGGTCAAGAATGTGTCTAGGTTCCATGTGGAGAATCATAAGGAAAATCTATGTAACAAACCTCTCCTTTAGTCACAGGAGGAGAAGGATAATTTATGCCAAAATGTTGTCAGAGTGATCTTCCGATAAGCTTGTATTTATAAGCCTTGATACTAGTGAGTGCAAGTGAGAGAGTCACTCGGATAAAGTTTGCAACAACCTTAGCTATGTACATTCTCCAGTGATATTAATGAAAAGTGAAGAAACTTTCCCCATATTTCCATTGTGTAATTTCATTATATATTGCATGTTGGATTTCATTTTGTGCACTAATATTGTGATTGTAGTGAAGTAGCAGGTTTTTCTCTCTCTTGTGTGTAGGTTTCGGGAAAGGAGTAGGAGCCAAGATCTCTTAAAGATCTTCTTTCAAGATGGTTGCATCAAAAGATAAGGATCTCATGATGGAACATGCAACTTCTATCGCATTCCTTTTTCAATTCTTGTGTGCATGGTTGGAGTGTTTCTATTTGTATTGCTTCACTTTATACAAACACCTACTGGGTAGACTCTAGGAAAAGTCTACATGGTTAAAAGAAGCTTATTAATTTAAGCCAAATTTTCTTGCACCAGAAATAGTGACTCCACTAGAGAGATCCCAGTGCAATAATTTCTATAGCTTTTGCTACTTACCTTTTGTGGGGCTTTTCTACTCGTTTTGTCATTTACAGTAGTTCTTAGATCATTACTCAACTTAAATACAAAACCTAGATGATAAAAAAATATGAGTGTAAGTTTCTCCCCTCTATTTCTCTCCCACGATTCTAACTAGGGCATTAAAGGCCCTCTATTTTGACAGTTACTCTACAATAGAGCATTGATAGACCCTTTGTTTCTGAGTTTCTTCATAGATAGAGAAATGCCTATTTTTGAAGATTCTATGGGTTTTCACTCATAATTTCTCTCGTTTTTTTCATCTTTATAACACAATCAGATTGTATATTTACATATTTAGTTGTTGAGTGTGATCGCTATATTTTTTTCCAAATTTGCATGAATTCTTGTAATTTTGGCAATCTAATTAGGGTTTGAATATGTCTCTTGGGTTTGATTCCTATCAGTGACATTGGTGGCCAGATACCATTCTAGCATCATTTTCCTGACAGCCCAACTTAATTTGTCTACTTGTGTGTTTTTTCTTTTTGAATTCACTAATATTAGTGCATACTTTCTTGTAGAGTTAGGGTTTTGGATTTTGTGTAGATTTCTTTACTTGTTTCGTTATTTTTCTTTTATTGTACATTTACAACAAGTTATTTTATTTTTCTTATGTATATGTGTGTTCAATGATAGAGAGTAATGACTATTTGCATGGTTTCATTTAAAAAAGAAAATATTCTCTCATTTCCTTAGATAGAATTCATTGAAATCTGTAGGAATTTACAGGGTAAGTTCCTCAGATAGAACACCAAAGGACACTGCTCACAAACAGATCATAGATCAATACACCAGTATCCTTGATGTGGTTAAAACCCCCAAAGAAGGAAACATTCCATGGCCTGAGCCAATGTGGCCACTTCAGGGAATTTATTAATAAAAGAAGTAAAATTTACATAAGATTCTCTCATGAACGGTCACCTTACAAATGACCCTCCATGCTCCTTAAATAGAGATCATGGACCAATCGGGTGTTAATACATGGATCAAGTATCAATAATTCTGAGAAGAGAATGAACTGTCAGATCACTTCATGTCTAGAACATATCATGACCATCAAATTGTAAGTTACAAAAGTACATAGTAAAGAAAGACACTTTACCTAACTCTATACTAGACCAAGTTATACTTAACTATTTCCTATGTGTCGGAATATCCTAACACCCCCCCTAAAAACAACTTGGGATAGGATTGAAGGATGTACAAATATGACATAATAGGAGAAGGAAGGAGGAATTAGAGCCTATCCCCCCCTAGTGACAGCTTCCTAAACTCCAACCATAAATCGAATTTTAGCAAACTTTGCCTCTGTGAGAGCCTCTATAAAGATGTCTGCAACTTGATCATTAGTTGAACAATATCGCACTTCAAGAACATGGTCATGAATGATCTTTTTGATGAAGTGCATGTGTAGTTCAATATGTTTGTTGCACTGATGTTGGAATGGATATTTGCATAGTTGAATGGCACTTTGATTATCACACCAAAGTGTAGTCGGATGTTGTTGCTGAAAGCCAAACTCTGAGAGGATCTGACGAAGCCACATGGCTTCCTTACTATCTTCTATGGTGCCACAATACCCTACTTCTACTGAAGAAAGAAAAAATGGCACTTTGTTTCCTGCAAGCCCATGTAATAGGTCCAGAACCAAGAGTGAAAACATAACCTATAGTAGACTTCCAATCATTAAGGTCACCAACCCAATCGGAATTAGTGAAACCAACCAATAGAGGAGATTCTTCTACACTGTAATGAATCACAAATTGAACTGTACCTCGAACATAACAAAGTATTATTTTAGCTTCTTTCTAATGAATTTCATGTGGGTTTTGCATAAACCGAGCAATAAGTCCAACAACAAAGGAAAGGTCAAGACGAGTGCGAGTCAGATACAAAAGTTTTCCTACAAGCTAATGGTATAAGGTAGCATCAACTTCAGGGGAAGTACATGTGACTGAAAGTTTGGCTCTAGACTGAAAGGGAGAAGGGGTTGGTTTACAGTCTTTCATGTGAAAGTGGTGTAGAATATCACAGGAATACTTGGATTGGGAAAGGGAAATGCCTTCCTTGGATTGCAAGACTTGAAGACCAAGAAAATAATGCAAGTGTCCTAAGTCTGTCATTTCAAACTTCTTTTTAAGGTTGGACTTCACATGGGTTATAAGGTTGGGATCACTACTAGTAAGTATAAGATCATCAACATAAATAACAAGAATAATAAGAGACTTACCCACTTTCTTGGTGTAGACAATATTGTCAAAATGACACCTAGAAAAGCCAGTATCTAAAAGAAAGCTATCCATTTTGGCATACGAAGTCTGAGGGGCTTGCTTGAGACCATAAAGGGATTTCTTAAGCTGACATACAAGGCTGGAGTCTGTTTGTATAAATCCAGGAGGTTATTCCATATATATTTCTTCATGGAAGTCCCCATGCAAGAAGGAAAATTTAACATCCATCTGATGGACTTCCCATTTGAAAGAGGCAGCAAGGGAAAGAACAAGGTGGATAGAGTTCATTTTCGCAATAGGGGAGAAGGTTTCAGTATATTCAATGCCTTCAACTTGTGAAAAACCCTTAGCAACAAGATGAGCATTATGTTTATCAACTTTTCCATCTGGTCCAAACTTGGTTCTGTACAACCGTTTGCATCAAACAACTCTTCGTCCCTTTGGAAGAGGAACAAGATCCCATGTATCATTTGACAATAATGAATGATATTCTTCATTCATAGCTGCATCCCAATTTGGATGGCGTAAAGCTTCTGTAAAGGTGTGAGGATCACAATTCATTGAAGCTTGAGCCAGTAAAGAAGAGGCTCTATCGAACTGAGAACGTGTATGTCGTTGATCTGTAGGATCACCTACAAGAGCACCTGTTACATCCTGAGTAGCAGGAACCCATTTTGGAAGCTGAGAAGCTAAAGGAGGATCCTGAGAAGGTGGGGGAGGATTGTCATCCTCATTGTCATCATCTGAAGAAGAAATATTTTCAAAGGTAGAAGGGACAGAGAGAGGTGGCACATCCGCCGAACTAGGCTTGTAGGTCGATATATTTTTAGCAAACTTTGCATCTCTTCTAATGATAACATTTTTGTACTTAAGTGCTATAATTCTATATCCTTTGACATCCTCACAATATAAAAAAAAATACATTTTTCAGTCTTAGGTTCTAAAGCTTTATGTTTCTCATCTAGAATATGGGCCCATGCTTCACTTACAAAAATAAGAAAGCGACTTACATTTGTTTTAATTGAGCTCCATGCTTCTTCTGGAGTTATATTCTTTAAAACCTTAGTAGGAGTGCGATTTACTATGTAATTTGCACAATTAGTTTCTTCTGCCCAAAAATTAAGACTAAGTCCTCTAGATTGAAGCAAATAATTGTCCATTTCCTTTAAGGTGTGATTCTTCCTTTCAGCTACACCATTTTGTTGTGGTATATGGAACAATATGTTGCATTTGAATTCCATGCTCATTGCAAAAGTTGATAAATTTGTTGTTAACATATTCTCTGCCATTAGCCGATCTTAGCTTAAGAATTTAATGTCCAGATTGTTTTTCAACAAAGGCCTTAAAGGCCAAGAACATGTTAAATACTTCACTCTTGAGTTTTAAGAAGTGTACCCAAGTGCATCTGGAGAAATCATCAATGAAAGTTAAGACATACTTGTAGCCAGAGAATGAAACAACTGGAAGTGGACCACATAAATCATTATGCACAAGCTGTAAATGGGTCGAGGCATGCCAAGAGGCACATTTTTCAAAACTATCTCGATGATGTTTTTCGAGTACACATCCAAAACAAACATTGTCTCTACAGGATACCATAGGAAGACTTGTCACCATATTTTCTTTACATAGATTTTGAAGGGAGCGATAGTTCAAGTGAACAAATTGCTCATGCCAAAGTTTGCTCACTTCATCATTATGAGCAACAAATACCGAGGGAAGAGTTGATGAACTAAAGTTGTTAAACTTATACAACCTCCTAGAATCATCAGAAATTCCAGTAGCCAAAATCTATTTAGGATCTCTTAGTTCCTTAATTACAACATCGTGAGGTGAAAATTCAACGATTTTACCTTCACCTGCATGAGTTATCTGATATACAAATAGAAGGTTGCAGGATAAGGTTGGAACACATAATACATCATTAAATTGACCATTGTCTAGATGAACAATTCCAGTCCCTACAACACTAAGAGATCTATCATCACCAACATATATATTTTTGGTGTTACAATCATATAAAGAAGAAAACATGGCTTTGCTTTTTGCCATGTGATAAGAAGCACCAGAGTCAATGAGCCACTCATGAGAATGAGAAGAAGAAGATACATTTACTACATAACCAGACTGAGATGCTTGACAACCATATGTAGAAAGTGCTATTCCTGAAGATGAAGTTGAAGTTGAAGAGTGCTTAAAATGGATGTTATGCTTCTTCATTACTGCTTCCAAGGCTTCCATCTTCTTAAAGCATTTGGATTCTAAGTGGCCATCTCAACTACAAAAGTAGAAATTTCTATCGGTCTTCTTCCCTTTTTCCTTATTTGCCTTATCATCATCTTTAGGTTTAGTTTCTTGGCCTGAGGCCATTCTGTAAAGACATTTACTTCTAAGTAAATCCACATTGTAGGACCACCATTGGAAGTAGTTGGCACTGTCAAGAATAAATTGGCATGGAATTTCCATTTTAACAGAAACTGAAGTTGTAGATGATGAAACTAAGTGTTCTAATGGAAATATCTCAAAAAATTAGGCTGATAAAACTAAAGTTGTAGATGATAAAACTAAGTGTTCTAATGGAAATATCTCGAAAAATTAGGCTGATTAAAAAAAATGGCTCTGAAAACGGCTTCCAGATGAAGAAATTATGACTTTTTGAAGAAAAGTTGTTAAAGATGCCGATGAAGTGCATGAATGTTTGGAAGTGAATGATAATGTTATATTTAAAAAAAAAAATCCCCCCTTTCCAAACTTAATCTAATTAGCTCACTTTAAGAAAAAATTATGTGACCCACTTTTATAATAAGTGAAAGCCACTTTTACCATGGTACTTTATGCGCTACCCACTAAATTGTAACTTAAATAAAAGATAAAGAGACTTTAGAATTATAAGTGACTCACTTTTTATAATGGGTGAGAACACTTTTACATAAAGTAACTTTAAAACATAAGTTACATGTGCTTTTTGAAAATTTAACTCAACAAAAACAAAGACTTGAAATCAAGACCTCTATTCTCATAAGGTAACTTTGGACCAAGTGAGCTAGTTTAAAAGGTTAGTAATTTTTGAAAAGAGGAAGGGCCTTTTTTTTTTTTAGTTACTGAAGCTTTGGGGTGCATGCTTGCTTGAAAAAACTCTTTTTCTCCTACAAGACAAAAAACCACACAATCCAACATGGACATACAAAAAAAAACCAAACCTTATGGCTTGAAGTTAGCATTCGCTAGAACCTAAATATTTTCCTCAATGTTTCTGATTTTCCGAGATCACACTATGGTGCGGCGAAAAAGAGCATACACATGAGAAAAATATTTCCTTTCTGTTTCTAATTTTCCCAGATCACACAGAGTTGCATGGAAAAGAGCATACACAGAAATGAAAGGTATAGATCTGGTAATAAAAAAATAGAGAGGTAAATAAATCGAAATAAACAGAGAGATGAATAACTAAAACTATAGATAAAGATTGTATGCCTCCAAATCTTAAAAATGACATAGCTAGGGCTACCAGAAATCTTTTTGTGTGAAATGAAAGGGGTTCATCACTAGAACAAATGCTCCTAACACAATAAAGCAGTCCTCTCAGCCTGAAAGTGGTTAGAAACAATAGATCTAGGACACGACAATCAGATGCAGTTGTACCGGCTTCAGATTTGGATCACCAATGGATGCGGCCCTCAAATAGATATGATACCATGTAGGAATTTACAAGGTAAGTTCCTCAGATAGAACATCAAAGAAAATTGCTCACAAACAGATCACGGATCAATACACCAGTATTCTTAACGTGGTTAAAACCCCCAAAGAGAGAATCTGTCCACGGCCTGAGCCAATGCGGCCACTTTAGGCAATTTATTAATAAAAGAAATAAAATTTACATAAGCTTCTCTCATGAACGGTCACCTTACAAATGAACCTCCATGCTCTTTAAATAGAAATCATGGACCAATCGGGTGTTAAGCCATGGATCAAGTATCAGTAATACCAAGGAGAGAATGAACTGTCAGATCACCTCATGTCTAGAACATATCGTGATTGTCGGATTGTAAGTTACAAAAGTACATAGTTAAGAAACACACTTTACCTAACTCTATACTAGACCAAGTTATACTTAACTATTTCCTATGTGTCAGAATATCCTAACAAAATCAAAACTTGAATTTTCATCATTTTGCATGGTTTCCTTAAAGATATGAGTCCTCACATCACATAGTTTCATCTACCATTCCCTTTGACTTAACAAAAAACATTAAAAAGTATTGAATTAATTAAAATTAACCTAGGATATTCTATTTCTCTGGTAGGAAATACACATAGATAGGCTAGGATATTAGAATAGGAGTAAAAGGTAAGATTTCCAAGATCATAAAACACACCTAGAATCTTATGATAGGGAGTGTAAATCCACTCTTAGTGGAAGAAATTTGGGAATCCCCTCTCACACAAGGGCCAAGCACTAGGTTACATCGGGGATGACATGGTGATCCACCCTTCTCTGTTCAGTTTTGGTGGTGATTATATTCAAGAGTTATACATACTCAGGGGGTCTCTCTAGGGAGGCTTCAAGCTTGATACCCTACCCTTGTGTGTAGTTCTAGCTAACAGCTATTCCCCTAGGATGTGTTTTTGTTAGTGGTATGCTTAGTGGAATGTCTTAGGTAACTATCATAGACAATGGTGTGGGAGGCGTCCTTGTTGTACCTGGGGCATTGTCAGGTCCCTATAATACTAGTGATTCCCACATTACTATTGTCATTGTAGCCCTTATTGTTATTGTTGTGCCCCTATTGTCCCCATATTTTTATTATTGTGCCCCATAAAAGCCCACTATTTTTATTGTTGTGCCCTTATATTATTATTGTTATGTCGGCTTTGATTATATTATGACCCCTTAGACTCCTATATATAGAAAGGAGGTTTTGTCATTTGTATCATCAAAGAATTGTTCATTTATGTAATGTAAAGGAGGTTTCCCCCTCGAAGAGGATGGGTTTGAATTCATTGATCTATCCTTTCTTCTATTTTTTGAGCTGGTTACATAACATTTGGTATCGAAGCTTTGGATTCTAGGGTTTCGTAGTGCCAAACAAGTCATCGTGGAATTTTCTATATAACGTTTATTCAATGATGTTTCAAAAGCTAAAATTAAAACCCATTTTAGATGAAAGCTCGATGAACCTCAGATATGAATTTTAGATATTATCTCACTATATTTTCAGAGATAGGATCCAAAGAAGTTAGGGTTTTGTCAGGCTCCTGAATTATATCTCAAACAAGTGACTTGGGGAAAATTGTCATAACTTTCTCTCTGAGCATTAGATTGAAATTTCGTAAAAGGTTATAGAAATAGGATGACATGTAGTTATTGTATATTGGTTTCAAGTCCTAAGGTCGAAATAGTGACACGTGGCACTTCGTACATGTTCGATCTATTGAACTAGTCTATAATTAGGGCATCATGGGATATTTGACATAACTCTTCCTTAGAGAATCCAATATTGATCAAACTTGCAGATTTGGAAAGAAGACGTAGAGGGCTATCGAAGAATGTAATTTCAGATCTTGGAGATCTGAAATTACAAAGATACAATAGATTCAATGTTGAGCTCCTACAAAGTGAAAAAAGTGTGTAGTTTTTTTAAAAGTGTGCATAAGTTTGGTTGAAAAATTAGTTTGAAGGAATTCAAAGGGCATAGTGAAGAATTATTATCATTAATTGATGCCTCGAAGAAAGAAAATGGAAACACCTAGTAGGAAACCTAAAATCTCTAGCATGAGTCATGAATAAGAGGAAGAAATGCAACATGATATATCAAAATTACAAGACCAAGTGCAACAAAATTCACTCTCACAAAAAGTAACAGAAGCTAAGATGGATGGCATGGAAGCTAAGATGGATGGTTTAAATAAGGGAATGGAAGCTAAGATGGATGGTTTAAATAAAGGCATGGAAGCTAAGATGGATGGTATAGAAGAAAAACTTAAAGGAAACATGGAATATTTGAAGATAGATTTGACAAAGTTGCTACAAGAAATTCTTACTAATGGCGAAAGGGTAGTAAAGGAAAATCATGATGAGAATAAAAGAAATGTTAATCAAGATTTCATAGACTCTAACATTGGATTGAAGAGCCACCATGTTCCAAAGATCGATATGAGGAAGTTTGATGGAATGGATATCGTAACAAGGATACTACATGTTGTAGCTTATATTGTGGTTTAAGCTTTATTTTTAGTTTTATCACGAAATGAAAGAAAAATCAAAAGAAATGAAAATCAAACCATTGTTTAAAGGCCATGTAGGTTTAAGGGGCATGGTCAAGTGATAGCTTGATGAGTATGATAAGGTGTGCTGCGGGAAAACAATAAGCCCGAGGGTTAATTAAGGCTCAACCCCCGCAGTTGACCATAATGTGAGCATGGTTGACCACAACGTGTGGCCTAGAATCATTACGAGGGTTCATTCTCAATATAGTTCCCTTATATGTTTTAGCCTCGCAAAATCTAAAAGAAATAACCTAAATAAATTATTTTATTTGATTAACAGGATGGATTTGAATGTAAACCTGTGAGAAGATCTGGGCTGTTGATTGACAAGCCACAGATCCAACGGTAATCACACAAGTTAGCTTGAATGGGTTTGTTTTAAAAATTCGATGCAATGGTATACTTGCGATAAGATCTGGGTCGTTGATCGAAAAGCCATAGATCCAACGGTAATCGAGCGACAACTTATCAGACACAACAGTATATCAAATGTAGTTCAAGCTTGTTGAAGTCCAGGTGAATCTCAGCCGTGCATCCAAAAAGACGAGATCCAACAAATATTAGGAAAAGTGCTAAAGTTGGATCCGATAGATTATTAACTGGTGATATATATTTCCCATCGGGTCCTTATGGGAGTCAACCGAGTGTTGAATAGGTAGACTCGATAGGAGTTATTTCAGATGATTTTAAAATCTCGTGGGTTCCGGAGGATCATACCATTGATTGAATGAATGATCGGATGGCTCACGTACAACAAAGGCAGACCCAACAGGTTTATGAATCAAAATGTTAATCTTTTTAGTTCCGTGGAAAATTAATGTTTCACGTAAAATAGTCAATTTCGTTGTTTAAGTGAGATAATCAAAATTAGTGGTGAATGACTAGAACTTCAAAGGAAGGTTATTGGTTGGGTTTTCATGTGTTTTGGCCAATCAAAACGCGCCAGATACATACGTAAGCTCAGGTTCACGCAGAGGGTTTTGTCAAAGTTTATTATAATCAAAATGGTTTAATCATTATTAAAGCTTCTATAGAGAAACTCAGTAGCCAAACAATAGAGCTGAAAAGCTAGCAGTTATCATTATTGTCTAACTTCCGTTACTTCCTATTATTCTATATTCTTTAGAAGGAGGTGTCTTTTAACTTCTGTGTAATGTTTTGTAATAATTTTTACTCTAGATAGTTAAGAAAATAATTAAGAAGTTTGACAGTTTTGGTGATCACCGACTATCTTATAATGTATAAAAAGAGGTAAATTTAGAAAGAAGGGGTTCGAATTTTAGAGAACCTAGAGACTAAGCTTCTGAATTCCTAATACAACTGTTGATTAATGAAGAATTAGAAGTTTTCCATATGTTGTTGGGTATGATTTTGTGTCCTCTCTGATTATGTGTCATCTTATGCTTTCTTCCTTTGAGTATAGTAATTGAAGCTACAAGTCTTTATTTGTCTATGTAAATAAAGTTAAATTCCTTAAAAAGTGCTCCTATACTTAAAGTTTCCATATCTGCAATTCTTCTAAGTTATAGATAGTAGTTTCTATATAAAAAAACATATTATTTATAACTTCTCCCAGTGTCATAGATAGTAGATCCTGTGTTAAACAACATATTGTCTATGACTAATTCAATCTTCCTTCATTCATCATTTATATTCAACAATCAAAAGTCATTTTGATGTTATCATGTCACCTAAGTATTGAGGATTAAGAACCAGATTTCCCTGGTCCTTCATTTGAGAATATATTATATAATTGAGTGACAAACATGTGACAATGTTTGTAACCATTAATGTCTTAAGAAAAATTTCTATATATCTAGGAAATTGGTTTCATAAGGTACAACATTACAAATGGAGCAATATTTTGATCTGCATAATGTGCAAAACACACAAAAGGTATGCATTGCAACTTTATATTTAAAACCAAATCAATTTCTATGGTATCAATGGATTTGATATCGTAAAAAAATTTCACTTGGGAAATTTTTATGGAAGAAAAGATAGCACATTATGAGGATACAAAAAGAAGCACCATTTTTAACCAATTGATAAATCTCAAAAAAAAGGGTTCAATGATGGAGCACATTGAGGACTTCCAAAAACTGAATATAAGGGTAAAATATATTCCAGAGGAGCATAGGATTGATGTGTTGATAGGTACTTTAAATGATAACGTCCAACATGAGGTTCACTTTTGGGAACCTGATTCATTGGAGAAGGAATTTAGGTTGGCAAGAAAAATGGAAAGAAAAATTATGGAAACAAGGAAGCCTACCACTCACAACTATAAATATGGAAGTGTTTTTTCCCCTAGCGTTCCACAAACTATAAGGTTGACACCAAAACAATTAGAATAAAAAAGAGAAAAAAGGATTTGTTACAGTTGCGATAGAAAATACACTAAAGGTCATAAGTGTGCTAAGAAGAAATTATTTTACATAGATTTTGAAGAGGAGGAAGAAAAGGAACAATAAATGTCAAAAGAAGAGGATATACTAGGAGAAAACCCTAGAGAAATAAGAAATGAATTCGACCATATCTCATAATGCATTGGCTGGAATTACCACTCCTTAAACTATCAAGATAGAAGGACATATCAAGAAGAAAAAGGTAATAGTGTTGATTGATTCAGAAAGTACCCATAATATTATTCATTGTAAGATAGCTAAGGAATTGAATTTCTTGCTATATCCAACACTAGAGTGTCAAGTGATGGTTGTAAGTGGAGGAACCATAAATTTCTCTAGAAAGTTCCATATTATCAAGCTATCCATGGGAGAATATGTATTGAATAACCCAATTCTTTCCATTCCAATGGGTGGTGTTGATGTTGTACTAGGAGTCCAATGGCTACAATCCTTGGGTACAATAACTTTTAATTTTCAAGAACTTTTCATGAAATTTATTTTGGATGGAAAGGAAGTTGAATTAAGATGTATCATGGGGAAGCCAGGAAAGATAATCAGCTCTAGTGGAATGAAAAAGCTTCTAAGGAAAGAACAACGAGGTGTGATTGCACAATTATGTTCGCTAGAGATTACCACATTGAAATCATCTATTTCTCCAGATCTCCAAAAAGTCTTGGACAATCATTCCAAGGTATTTAAGACTCCTAAAGGACTCCCACCTATTCGTGATCATCATGCTATTCATTTGATTACAGGGAGTGTTCCTCCAAACATCAAGCCTTACATATATCCCTATTCCCAAAAGAGTGAAATTGATCGTATGGTTGCAAAAATTCTAGAGTTTGGTATAATTCAACCTAGTCAAAGTTATTTCTTTGCTCCAGTAGTATTGGTGCATAAGAAGGATGGATCATGGTGCATGTCTTCGGATTATAGGGAGCTCAACAAGCTCACTATTAAAGATAAATTTCCCATTCTTGTCATTGATGAATTATTGGATGAATTGCATGGATCAATTTACTTCACCAAGTTGGATCTTCGTTCATGATATAACCAAATCAGAATGAAGAATGGAGACATTCAGAAAAAAACATTTAGAACTCATGAGGGTCATTATGAATTTTTGGTCATGCCTTTTAGCCTTACCAATACGCCTTCTACATTTCAAGGTTTGATGAATTCCATTTTCAAACCCTTCCTTAGAAAATTTGTCTTAGTATTTATTGATGATATACTAATCTACAACAAGTCTTGGAAGGATCACATTCAACATGTTGAGAGGGTGTTCAAACTAGTGGAGGAGAAATAATTATATGTAAAACTATCCGAATGATTCTTTGGAGTACAAGAGGTGGAATATCTAGGTCATATTGTATCTCATGAAGGTGTTAAGGTAGACCCTAGCAAAATTTAAGACACTAAGGAATGGAAAATCCCCACACCCATAAAGCATCCGCAAGGATTTCTTGGATTGACAGGGTATTATTGCATGTTTGTTAAGAATTATGGGAGAATAGGAGCACCTATAACAACATTATTGAAGAACGATGAATTTTCATGGACTTTAGAAACAACGAAGGCCTTTGAACATCTTAAAGAGGTAATGTGCCAAGCACCGGTCTTATTTATGTCGGACTTCACAAAAACATTTATTATGGAATGTGATGCCTTATGAAATGGAATAGGTGTTGTTTTAATGCAATAAGAAAGACCCATTGGTTTTTAAAGTCATCCAATCAAAGGAAAGTATTTACACAAAGCTATTTATGAGAAGGAAATGTTGGCAATACTACATGCACTTAAGAAATGGAGACCCTACCTAATGGGAAGACACTTCAAGGTAAAAACGGATCATGATTGATATGATAATCACCCTATCAGTGACCTCAGTTAAAGATTTATTGAATAAAGGTATTAGAAACTCATATGTTGGTGTGTGTGTCTATGTTATTTAAGCAACGGATCAATCAGATTGCAAATACACAGACACTTCAAATGGAAAGACAGCAAAGAAATACAGTAAGCAAATACAAGAACACAAGAAATTAATAAGGAGTTTACCCTCTCCTCTAAGGCTACATTTCCGGTCCAGCTCTCAATGGTGGCCTTATTTTATTGTGTCTTAAGTAGAGAATTACAATGTAGGGACTCAATATGAGTCTCTTGAAATAGGTTTGATTGGCAGGGTGGTTCTTAGATTCCCCAAGCCACTGGAGTGCACAGACTCTTTTGCCTACCAGCTCTTTGACCTCTCTGGTATGACAGATCCTCTTAGGGATGGATTGAATCTCTCAAGCTCTCTAGTGCTCAACACTATCTTTGGTCACCTTAGCCCTCTGTCTTCTTACTCCTTTTGCTTCACTGTCTTCTTTGCTTCTTTTCTTCTATCTTCCTCTCTCTGTTTCGTCCTCCTCTTGGGGTTCTGGTGTCTTTCTGCTTTATCTGTGCTTGGCTTTAAGGCCATTCGTTCTCATGTCTATTCAGTTCCTCTTCCTCCTCCATTGAATCACCTACTGCAGCTACGCTTGGAGTTCCCTGTTCAGCATCATCATCAGGTTCACAGGGAGTGGCCACATGTCCTCCTGTAACTGCGCCATCCTACTTCGTCGGTTCAGTTCTTCGGTTACGTCGTGGAATGAGTCTTCCTCCACTGTGGCGGTCAAAGAAGACCTCAAATCCTTCTAAATCACGGCTTATTACCTCGTTAAATCAGGTCATGTCATCAAGCGTGATGTCAACCGTTAGATCTAGATCCCCTAGATCCAACGCCGTCTGCTCATTTTGCACGGTTGACTTGCTCGACCATTAGCGCACGATGAGTGGCGGTTTTCTCTCTCCTCCACTCGCCACGTGTCAAGTGCTGAGTGGGATCGCTCCAATTTCACCAATTCTTCTTACCACTCAAGGATCTCCCGATCAATACCACCAGTTTTGTAGAGCAGGTCCCGCCTTTTAGCTTTTATCCTTTTCGCCTTTTGTCCTTCGGTTCTCCGGCTCTCCATGCAACCATGCGCTCGGGGCTTCTCCATTTCGAGGGTTTTCACCCAACGATGTACGATTAGCACTAAGCGCATCAAAAACCTCCTCTGTTTCCCGATCTGGGCCTCCCAGGGTTACTTTCACCTCCAACGCAGTCTCCATGGCCTCGGTCAGTGCGCTTTGACTGAGGTCCTCATCGTCCCACGCTAGCTGCCAACAACCACTCATTTAGAGGTGTTTTTTATTGATGTTCTGAATTCTTTGATGTTTGTCCCAACCTGGCACAGTCATGGTTCTATTGATTCTTCTTCATGGATCCAATTTGGATCACGACCTTCCCACTAAAAATCTTTTGGACCACCAAAAGTTGGTTTTCAAGCATCAACTAAGTGAGGGTATTTTTTTCTCACTTGCCCAATCTCAATCCACTTTGCACTACTTGGCTTTGAACCTTTGAGCCTGTTAGCCTCCTATACCAATAGGTTTCATATTTCATGATTGACAGTGGAAGTGCCAAAAATTTTCATCTTTTCCATGCTGCAAAAGTTCCATTTTGAAGGATTTCACAATTAAGGGAAGGCCAAACAGCTTAATCTTGGCTTCCCTAGGCTTAAATTTCTTGTTTTAGAATATAGAGATGAATATCTGTCCAAACTGCCTAATCTTGGCTGATTGGTAGATAGGTAGAGAAACAAGGGTGCTCAACAGCTTAATCTGAGCCCCGGCAGAAATAAGGATTGATTTAGATAGGAGGGCAGTCAAAAGAAAAGAAGATAATCAGGGTCTACAAGTCTAAGTGCACCCAAACCAAAAAGAAGAGAAAATGCTAGGCAAGTAGGCTGGGTAGGTAGTTTTGTGGTTGCAAAATCAAGCTATGTGATCCATTTCATGTTTTCAAGTGTTATATCCATTCAGATCACAAGTATGAGGCAATTTTCCCTTGGAGCAGCTCAAGTGTGGCATGTCTAACTTCCCCTCTTCCTTCCCCTCAAAATCTCTCTCTAACATCCCCTTGAGGACCTTGGTATCTGCCCAACAAGTCCTGTTTTCACTTCATTTTTTGTAAAAATATCAAGTCAAGTTTTGACTTCCTTCAATGAAAAGAAGCCACATTTCTTGTGTAAAAATCACTCTTCTACATTTCATTCATTTCTTCTATCTAAGTTTCAGTCCATAAACTTAACTTCTGCCCTACTCCTTCACCTCACAAATTCATATTAACCTCTAATTCTATTATATAGCTCCCTAGCTACTTTCCCATCCCTAATTGCTACAAAAAACTATATAAAATCCCAAAAATATTACATATCCCACCCTATAGCACTATAGCTATGTACATACAATTCTGGGAAATAATAGTCCACCTGGGACCATTACCAACCCATCCGCGTCCTGAACTCTAGAATTGATCCAACCTCTGGTTGAGTTAATAACCTATATCTACTCCTCTACTCACCAAAACCCTATAATTTTACCTCGCCGCAGTCATTTTCCCAATGTTTAATGTTTAATAGTTTTGGTTGAACATTAAAATTATTTCATACCTGCATAGCACTCCATAAAACCCCCAAACCCGCATTAACCTAAGGTTTTATACCCCCTTCGGCACGCAATTATTTTAATATAGCGCATGGGCCCCGCTCCAAAGTTGCACGCCACCCCACTTAACCCGCAAGTCGTCTGATGCCCAGCACTTCAGATCCAACGGTGGGCGGTTATTCTCAGCCCCCAATCCGCCGGAGGTTAACGTCTGGGGGATGGGCGGTTTCCCTGCCGTACCCCCGCCACGTGTCACCTTCCCGGCTGTTCGGAGCCCTCTCCCCTCTCCCCCAATACCGCCCATGTTCAAAGGTGGTGTGGGAGAAAACTGGACACCGCTCCCCGCCTGTGACGTCACCGCCACGTCACCTCTGCGTCGACCCCCCCACTATTACGTCACCCTACCACGTCACCCTGTCACGTCACCCTGCCATGTCACCATGCCGTACCAGGACCCACCGCTGACGTCATGCTGACATCATCACCAAAAAGGGCGCGAAGCGCAAAATTTACAACGAAGGATGCCCGGAATGAAAAACTGAGGCAGTTTTCGATGCGCAATTAGCGCTTAATCGCACATCGCTAAGAAAAATTGACCAAAATGGAAGCCCTCTCATGGCTCGGCTACCAGTAGGCCCAAAATTCACAATTTGACAGGAATTTCTTCACGGAGGTTCACAAAAGGGGCGATTTTACAGTTTCAAGCATATCAGAGGAAGGATGAAGCCCGGGTTAAATTGAAGAGTATCAGTGGAGCGGAAAAGGGTATTAGATCGGCAATACCAAAGCAGGAGAACATTAAAGGCCCCCAAGCAAAGTCAAAGAAAGCGGTGAAGCCATTTAAGGCTCTCAAATCACAGTTAATGCACACCAAAACCACTCAAGAGCAGGGGATCAAAACCCAATGCACAGTTATGGCTAAATGAACAGCACAGAGCCATAAGGACACCATATTAACTCATTTTGATACAGCTACCTCCAGCGCAGCTCAAAGATATTTTCTTGCATTAATTTCAAGACAAGATTAAGTTAAAAAACTCATTTCCCTCAGACCTGTTTAAGGTCTGCTGTAATAGATATTTTTGGAAATTTTTTCTATATAAACCACCCTAAGTTACTATTTAGAGGGTTGGTTGGTTGATTCACTCCACTAGAGACTCGCTCTGTATGTTTGATGATTTCTTTAATCAAAGACTGCTAAAAGTTTGGAAGATGGACTGTCTGCTATGTTATAATGTTTTGAAGAGTGACTTATGGAATTCTTGTGCTGCAACATGACTCAATAAGTGTTTTCTACCTCTGTTTTCCATTGATATATGCTCATGTCATACATATGTCACCATCTAAAATAGCAGGAAAGATGAATAGCTTAGACGTTGTTTAACCGCACTCTATGCTCAATTTCTGCTATTTCTTTATGTTTTCATTTGAATTGGTCATGAATATGAATTCCCTTTGGCTCATATTTCCCCTAATTCACCCATGTTTGACAGTTATCTAGGGATTCTTTACTTCTCCTAGATAGAGCTCATTCACCTTCCCTCTATTAAGCTGAACGAGAGATTCTTAATTGCCTCTCATTCCTTAGCCGTCAATCCATCTCCATTTAGCTTGAATGTTGTTCCATGTGTAGCTATCTTGCTCCATATTCCTCTTGTGACCAAGAAAACGCACCAACAGTCCTACTCCTTGACTCCATGCCCAATGGTTTGAAATTCTCATACTATACCTACCTCTCTACTTGAAAGCATCATCCTTCCCACCAAAACTTAAACAAAACCCCTTGAACTCAATAACTAGCCTAAAATCATCATCAACAAAGCTAAATCATTAAGAGAGAGCCCTCTCTCATTGCAGGCGGGCTAGCACCTGCAATCCAAAGATTGGTTAGTGGTTACCTCGGTCGTATCCCTTAAGGAGTCAAGGGACAACCTGAGTGATAACATATTGGTGACTCCACTGGGGAAGAATCATTTGTTTATTGCTATAAATCCCCATTTTTTTATCAGTTTTCCTTTCAAATAAATCTTAAACTTGTTTTGAAAAATCCCAAAAAATAAAAAATTCTCATAAAATCTCAAAATATTTTGTTTCCTGAAGAAAATTCCCCTTTTTAGTTTATTCCATACTTAGCTCTGGTCTGTGTTGGTGGACAGAGATCAGACCCTTCAAAGTTATTTTATCCACCTGGCGACTCCACATCATCCTCATAATAAAGACTCCACTGGAGAAATGAACCCAAAAGAAATATATGAGCAGATCAGGCTGTTGACCCGGATTATTATCCAAGAGCTCATGTTCTTTCTCTTCCATAAAATTTTGCTGTGTATATTGTATTTTAAGTGCGAGTTTAAATTTTATTTTTATGATTTTCCTTTTGAAAATGTTGAGGAAGGCCCTCCTTGCACATTAGAATAGCAGCCTTTAAATGCTGCTGAAGATCATCATATAGCCAAGGAGGAAACAAGTATCAAAGCAAATCATCCTATCCCTGTTCATATCAAGCCCAGCCATTCAATCCCTGTACATACTCCCGTGCCTCATAAAGTTCTTGATAGATATAAACCTCTCATTTTGCCTCCCATGCTCAACCCTTTGCCTAAAAATCATCTTGAGTATCTCCCAAGATTTGATGGAGAGAATGGAGTTACTGCTTAGAAGCATGTCCAAGTTTTTGAAGATTATCTTAACTTATTTGAAGTGGATGTTGAGAATGTTAGTATTAGGCTTTTCACTCTTTCTTTGCAAGGCAAAGTCAGGAGTGGGTTCAAAACTTTGCCTCACGCAAGCATCTCAAATCTTGAGCAATTTCTCAAACTCTTCCTTGATAGATGGATAATCAAAGTCAATCTCCTCATGATCATAGAAGAATATAATTAGTTAAAAAGACATCCAGATGAGACAGTACAACAATTTTCAGACAGATTCAACAAATTTATCATTCAGTGCCATTGAATATAAAACCTCCCCCTGATTTGGCTCTACTGCATTATCCAACAGCATTTGATCCAGAGATAGAATTTCATCTGAGAGAGAGAAACCCCTCCATTATGAAACAGATGCAGAACATGGCATTAGATGTAGAGGTTAATCTGAAAGTTAGGCAGAGGAAGCTGAAAGCAGAAAAAGAGGAAGAACTTGATATCTTGATAAAGAAAGCAGAGGAATTAAAGCAGAAGGTTACAATGAAAGTTGAATGTTTAGATCACCATGACACTTTTGCTCCACAAGAAGAAAGGTTTGACATTTCTGAATAGATTTTTACCAATTCAACCAACCATAGATCATAATCCAGATTCACAGAACAATGTGTGGAGGACCAATCCCCCAATTTACTATGTGCATTCAATAATATGGCTTCTTTTAATAATGTGCCCAAATATGATCAGTATGATGATGACTATGTTTTTCAGATCCAAATTAGCCTTGCAGACAAATCAGAAGATAATTTGGGCAAAGACAAAGAGATTCAGGTTCAACAGCTTCAAGGTACTAATCAATTCGTTCACTTCAGCAATAAGAATGAGGAGGAAAGTACAGAAAATTTTGAAATAAGTGAAGGAACTTTACCATTTTGTTTTGAGTCTTTTCAGTTTATCAGAGATAACTATCATGCTACAAAAAATCAAATATCAACAAGCCTTGGTATTGACCATCTGGAAAGCAATCAAATCTTTGTTCAAAATTGGTCATATCTAAATTTGCAGTCCCAGAATCCCATTGAACATCAGATATCAGAAAAAGGCGTGGAAGCAGCAACATATGATCAAAAAATCCAAACCTTCCAAACTCTCTATGATCCAACAGCTGACAGGTCGAATGAGGAAAGAAATCAGCATTCTTCTCCATTAACAAACCATGAAGGTCCAAATCAAGATGATAATGGTTGTAGTAGACAGGCCCTACAGTCAGTTAAAATATCATCACAAACAGCAGTTGAAAGCATGAAGGGTGGTGAAGACAAGGATGATATTTCAGGTTCATGGCATGAAGGCTATCCAGAACATTTGCACAGTTGTTTGATTCAGCTCAGGAGTAGTGTATATATTTTGCAAGATCCTTTTGTACAGTTTCTAGATTCAGCAAAGGAGATCAGGAGTTTCCTTATCTTCTCAAAGTTTAACAAAGCCAGATTTGATTGTAAGATCTCAGTCTTAAGCACCATCAAATACAGGCAGCACAGAGCACTGATTTTTATAATGCTTAAGTGGCTGCATTGGCTATTTCATTTCACCTAACCAGCAAAGAAAGTGCTGATTAGAGTAGGTAGGTAGGATTTCAGTTTTCTGTCTGGATAGCAGCTTCCTGTAGTTGAAGCCCGAAGTGAAGGCCCTAAGCTCTTCAAGTCTGCTGTCATATATATAAATAAAGCAGCCAAAAAAGGGAGGTTCTCAGAGTACAACAACAATTGAATATCAAGGCAATCTGACCTGCTGTTCTTGACTTTTCACAAGGAAAAGCCATCCCCAAGTGGAGCTGCTGTTAGCCTCCTATACCAATAGGTTTCATATTTCATGATTGATAGTGGAAGTGCCAAAAAATTTTATCTTTTCCATGCTGCAAAAGTTCCATTTTTGAAGGATTTCACAGTTAAGGGAACGCCAAACAGCTTAATCTTGGCTTCCCTAGGCTTAAATTTCTTGTTTTAGAATATAGAGATGAATATCTGTCCAAACTGCCTAATCTTGGCAGATTGGTAGATAGGTAGAGAAACAAGGGTGCTCAACAGCTTAATCTGAGCCCCGACAGAAATAAGGATTGATTTAGATAGGAGGGCAGTCAAAAGAAAAGAAGATAATCAGGGTCTGCAAGTCTAAGTGCACCCAAACCAAAAAGAAGAGAAAATGATAGGAAAGTAGGCTGGGTAAGTAGTTTTGTGGTTGCAGAATCAAGCTATGTGATCCATTTCATGTTTTCAAGTGTTATATCCATTCAGATCACAAGTATGAGGCAATTTTCCCTCGAAGCAGCTCAAGTGAGGCATGTCTAACTTCCCCTCTTCCTTCCCCTCAAAATCTCTCTCTAACATCCCCTTGAGGACCTTGGGATCTACCCAACAAGTCCTGTTTTCACTTCATTTTTTGTAAAAATATCAAGTCAAGTTTTGACTTCCTTCAATGAAAAGAAGCCACATTTCTTGTGTAAAAATCACTCTTCTACATTTCATTCATTTCTTCTGTCTAAGTTTCAGTCCATAAACTTAACTTCTGCCCTACTCCTTCACCTCACAAATTCATATTAACCTCTAATTCTATTATATAGTTCCCTAGCTACTTTCCCATCCCTAATTGCTACAAAAAACTATATAAAATCCCAAAAATATTACATATCCCACCCTATAGCACTATAGCTATGTACATATAGTTCTGGGAAATAATAGTCCACCTGGGACCATTATCAACCCATCCGCGTCCTGAACTCTGGAATTGATCCAACCTCTGGTTGAGTTAATAGCCTATATCTACTCCTCTACTCACCAAAACCCTATAATTTTACCCCGCCGCAGTCATTTTCCCAATGTTTAATGTTTAATAGTTTTGGTTGAACATTAAAATTAATTCATACCCGCATAGCACTCCATAAAACCCCCAAACCCGCATTAACCTAAGGTTTTATACCCCCTTCGGCACGCAATTATTTTAATATAGGCCGCGGGCCCCGCTCCAAATTTGCACACCACCCCAATTAACCCGCCAGCCATCCGATGCCTAGCACTTCAGATCCAACGATGGGCGGTTATTCTCAGCCCCTGATCTGCCGGAGGTTAACGTCCAGGGGATGGGCGGTTTCCCTGTCGTACCCCTGCCACGTGTCGCCTTCTCGGCGTGTTCGAAGCCCTCTCCCCCAATACCGCCCATGCTCAAAGATGGTGCGGGAGAAAACCAGATACTGCTCCCCGCCTGTGACGTCACCGCCACGTCACCTCTGCGTCGACCCCCCCCACTGTTACGTCACCCTACCATGCCACCCTGCCATGTCACCATGCCATACCGGGACCCACCGCTGACGTCATGCTGACATCATCACCAAAACGGGCGCGAAGCGCAAAATTTGCAACGAATGATGCCCGAAATGAAAAACTGAGGTAGTTTTCGATGCGCAATTAGCGCTTAATTGCGCATCGCTAAGAAAAATTGGCCAAAATGGAAGCCCTCTCATGGCTCAGCTACCAGCAGGCCCGAAATTCACAATTTGACAGGAATTTCTTCACGCAGGTTCAGAAAGGGGCGATTTTACAGTTTCAAGTGTATCAGAGGAACGATGAAGCCCGGGTTAAATTGAAGAGTATCAGTGAAGCGGCAAAGGGTATCAGATCGGCAATACTAAAGTAGGAGAACATTAAAGGCCCCCAAGCAAAGTCAAAGAAAGCGGTGAAGCCATTTAAGGCTCTCAAATCACAGTTAATGCACATCAAAACCACTCAAGAGCAGGGGATCAAAACCCAATGCACAGTTATGGCTAAATGAATAGCACAGAGCCATAAGGACACCATATTAACTCATTTTGATACAGTTGCCTCCAGCGCAGCTCAAAGATATTTTCTTGCATTAATTTCAGGACAAGATTAAGTTAAAAAACTCATTTCCCTCAGACCTGTTTAAGGTCTGCTGTAATAGATATTTTTGGAAATTTTCTCTATATAAACCTCCCTAAGTTACTGTTTAGAGGGTTGGTTGGTTGATTCACTCCACTAGAGACTTGCTCTGTATGTTTGATGATTTCTTTAATCAAAGACTGCTAAAAGTTTGGAAGATGGACTGTCTGCTGTGTTATAATGTTTTGAAGAGTGAATTATGGAATTCTTGTGCTGCAACATGACTCAATAAGTGTTTTCTACCTCTGTTTTCCATTGATATATGCTCATGTCATACATATGTCACCGTCTAAAATAGCAGGAAAGATGAATAGCTTAGACATTGTTTAACCGCACTCTATGCTCAATTTCTGCTATTTCTTTATGTTTTCATTTGAATTGGTCATGAATATGAATTCCCTTTGGCTCATATTTCCCCTAATTCACCCATGTTTGACAGTTATCTAGGGATTCTTTACTGCTCCTAGATAGAGCTCATTCACCTTCCCTATGTTAAGCTGAACGAGAGATTCTTAATGGCCTCTCATTCCTTAGCCGTCAATCCATCTCCATTTAGCTTGAATGTTGTTCCATGTGTAGCTATCTTGCTCCATATTCCTCTTGTGACCAAGAAAACGCACCAGCAGTCCTACTCCTTGACTCCATGCCCAATGGTTTGAAATTTTCATACTATACCTACCTCTCTACTTGAAAGCATCATCCTTCCCACCAAAACTTAAACAAAACCCCTTGAACTCAATAACTAGCCTAAAATCATCATCAACAAAGCTAAATCATTAAGAGAGAGCCCTCTCTCATTGCAGGCGGGCTAGCACCTGCAATCCAAATAATTGTTAGTGGTTACCTCGGCCGTATCCCTTAAGGAGTCAAGGGACAACCTGAGTGATAACAGAGCCCAATCTTGAGGTACTCCACATCTCCCCTGCACGTTGTCCTTACCTTCTTGTCCAGTACGGTGTCTTCCTGTAATTCATTAAGATATTCAGGTAGCAAGTCATCGATAGAAGGCAATTGACTCTACTCTTCAGGGTCCTCAATCATTGAAGGTTCAAACAATCTCAAGCAATCTGCATTTATCGCTGAGTAGATGTGCATGTAAACTGGTAAATCAAGGCGAAAAGTATTTTCACCAATCTTCCCAAGTATCCTAAAGGGTCCATACCTGATAGGCTTTAGCTTTTTACCTTCACCTTGCATCCTGTCCTTGCTGATATACAGCCAGACTTGGTCACCAACTTGAAAACTATGCTCCATCCAATGCTTGTCATGCCTAGCCTTGTATTTGGCTTGGCTATTTTCCAGTTGTTCTTGTACTTCCTGATGGATCTCCTGGATCTATTCAATGAACCTAGTTGCCCTGTCCACATCACTGTGTCCATCAACCATGGTATCTTTGCCAAAGACAAAATCCAGAGGAGACCTTGGTTCTTGGTGTGAAACCAAAACATGTCTCAAAAGGAGATCTCTATGTAGAAGAATGCTTTTCTCTGTTGTAAACATGCTGCACATAACACACATGTTCATCCCAAAGCTTAGGATGTTTGATGCAATATCCTCTCAATAAATTTATCACTGTCCTGTTAACTACTTCTATCTGGCCATCAGTTTGTGGATGAAAAGCTATGCTTTTCTTTAGTTTGGTGTCCATTAGTTCCCACAGACTTGACTAAAACTTCCCCACAAATCGGGTGTCTCGATCAGATATAATAGAAGTGGGTAATCCAAAATGAACCCATACATGTTCAAAGAATAATTTTGTAGTCTGTTCAGCTGTAATCTATTTGTTACAAGGTATCAAAATACACATTTTGCTAAACCTATCCACAACAACATATAGATAATCATGACCTTTCCTAGATTTAGGTAGTCCTCCAACAAAATCCATGGAAATACTCTCCCAAGGGTGAGAATGAACTGGCAATGGAGTGTACAAGCCTACCTTTCTGTTACTGGACTTGCTTCTAGCACACATAGTACATCCTCTCACATATCTAGAAACTGTCTCATTCATTTTCTGCCAATAAAAAAACCTTTGCAGCTATGTAACTATTTTACTTACCCCAAAATGACCTGATATCAGAGAAGTGTGTGCTTCCCTAATTATCTTTACTCCCTCAGTTTGTGGAATGAAACGTTTCCCATAATGGTATAAGAGTTGGTCCTTCACATGATAATCCAATTCTTCTACTCTTTTGCCTTGACTCAAAGTTGCATATACATCTTTAAAGTCCATATCCTGAGCATATTTTTCAATGTAGCTTTCATGTAGTAAAGAATTATGCTTAAGTATGGTGGATGCATTTATAATGGGTCTAGATAACATGTCTACAACTTTGTTATGTATGCCCTTTTTATATCTGATGACTAAATGAAACTGTTTTAGAAAACCCATCCATCTGTAATGTCTTGATTGCTGCAACTTAGTTTGGGAGTGCAAATATTGAAGTGGTTGATGATCAATATGTGTTACTATCTCTTTGCCCATTAAGAAATGTTTCCACTTTTTCACACTCTGAACTAATGCATACAATTCTTTATCATATGTAGCATAGTTAACTACTGTAGGATTAAAAGTCTCAGAATGATAACATATGGGTTTACCGTGCTATGTCAACACTGCTCCGATAGCATAATCACTGGCATCAGTTTGGATCTCAAATGGTCTTTGTAGATCAGGCAGTGCTAGTACAGGTGCTGTACTAATCTTTTCTTTCGAGGTGTCGAAGGCTTTCTGATGTTTGCCTCCCCACTGAAACACCTTGTTCAATCCTTTTAAAGCATGTAAGGGAGCTGCAATTGAGGAGAAGTTAGAAATGAACTTCCTCCGATATTGTGCTACTCCTAAGAAGCTTCTCACTTCTGCAGCAGACTTGGGTTAGTTTACAACAACTGCCACTTTAGAGAGATCTATTTTCAATTCACCACCCCCTACTATATGACCCAAGTAGTTTAGAGATGTCTTGCCAAATTCACATTTTGAGAGTTTAGCATAAATTTTTTCTCTTTTGAAAACATCTAGTGTCTGCTTAACATGCTTTAAATGATCTTTCCATGTTTTACTAAAAATCAGAATGTCATCCAGACACACAATAAAAAAATCATCAAGAAAAGGTCTGAGTACATCATTCATTAATCTCATGAAAGTAGCAGGAGCATTAGTTAAGCCAAAAGGCATAACCAACCATTCATACAATCCCTGCTTTGTTTTAAAAGCAGTCTTCCATGCATCTTGCTCTGCAACCCTGACCTGATGATATCCACTGTGCAAATCTAGCTTGGTGAAATAAACAGCTTCCTTCAATTGATCTAAAAGATCATCTATGCGAGGAAGGGGATAACGATTTTTTATGGTTATCTTATTTAGTGCTCAGTAGTCAATGCACATTCTCCATGAGCCATCCTTCTTTCTCACAAAAATGATTGATGACCTACATGGTGATGTGCTAGGCCTCATGAATCCCTTCTCGAGCAACTCCTGCACCTGCTTCTTGATTTCAGCATTCTCTAAAGCAGACAACCTATACATTCCAATGTTAGGCAATGGAACTTCTTGCTGCAAAATAATATCATGTACTATTCCCTTTTTGGGTGGCAGAACTTTAGGTTCTTGAAATAAGACATCATACTCTGAAACAACCTTTTCTATATCAGCTTGCTGTTCAGCATTACAGCCCTCAAATACATTGGTTTTATCAGGTTTCTTTTCCTTCACAACCATCAGTAAGAATTGTTTGCATGAATTTATCATTCTTTTCATCTGCCCTGAGTTTATGAGAGTATAATTATTCTTAAGCTTGTGAGCTCTTACAAATTATTCGATTCCATCTTTAACAAGTAGATACTTGTTCTCATCTTTACAGAAGATAGCCTTTCTATCATACAAGTAAGGACCTCCTAAAAAAATTCCACATATATCCAAAGGAATTATGTGTAACTCAACCTCATCTACAAATGTTGACCCAAAATAAAACTTGAGTTTGCACTGTCTAGTCACTTGTAGTTTTGCTTTATCATTCAACCATCCTAATGGGTATGGTTTCTTATGAGGTGTAGTTCCTAATCCCAATTTCTTTACAATTGCTTCAGAAATTAGATTTACTTGTGAGCCACTATAAAAAAAAAAAGTATCAATCTTTTGATATTTGGAAACAACTCAAATATGGAAAAGCTCATGTCTTTTTCTCTCATTTTCTTCATCAATATCAGATTGAGCAGAATTACTAGTAGATGCTTCAGAATTATTACCTTTTATACCTGTGGCTGCAATAGTTATTTAATCTCCCAAGTCTGACCCCAAATATTTTTGAATAGTTGCAGCAGTCTTCTTCTTCTTTCCCTCGGACTTCTTAGGTCTCAGCTCTGGATGAAGAATCCAACAATGCTCATCATCATGCCCATCCTTTTTACAGTGAGTGCATGAAGCTTTGCTTTTCTATGTAGTTTTAGCCTTCCTTGCTTTCCACTTCTGCTTTCTTTTCTCCTTTCTCTTGCTTGCAATGGGTTGGGATGGTCCCCCAACTTTTGAATTTCCATTCTTTCCTCTAGCTTCTAGATGAGTAGCTTGTACAGATACCTCATCTATACTAGTGGGATTAAACATGAGGATGGTATGCCTCATGTAGCTGCGTAGACTGCCAATGTACCTCAAAAGAGTTTCTGGTGAGTCTAATGAGATCACTAGAATCAATGCTCTCTTTCTAAATTCTTGAGTGTGTTAACACTCAGGTTTTTCCCTTTGACTCCCAAGGGAATATGGCCGAGGTAACCACAAACCAGTCTTTGGACTACAGGTTCTAGCCCACTTGCAATCAGAGAGGGCTCTCTCTTTATGATTTAGCTTTTTTGATGATGATTTTAGGCTAGTTATTGAGTTCAAGGGGTTTTGTTTAAGTTTTGGTGGGAAGGATGATGCTTTCAAGTAGAGAGGTAGGTATAGTGTGAGAGTTTCAAACCATTGGGCATGGAGTCAAGGATTAGGACTGCTGGTGCGTTTTCTTGGTCACAAGAGCGAAATATGGAGCAAGCTAGCTGCACATGAAACAATGATTCAAGCTAAAAGGATGGAATGAGGGCTAAGGAATGAGAGGCAGTTAAGAATCTCTCTTTTAGCTTAACAGAGGGAAGGTGAATGAGCTCTATCTAGGAGAAGTCAAGAATCCCTAGATAACTGTCAAACATGGGTGAATTAGAGAAAATATGAGCCAAAGGGAATTCATATTCATTACCAATTCAGATGAAAACATAAAGAAACAATAGAAATTGAGCGTAGAGTGTAGCCAAGCAAGTTCTAAGATAATCTTTCTTTCTACTATTTAGATGGTGATACATGTATAATATGAGCATATATCAATGAAAACAGAGGTAAGAGGCACTTATTGAGTCATGTTGCAGCACAAGAATTCCATAGTTCATTCTTCAAACATTAATACATAGCACACAATCCATTTTCCAAGCTTTCAGCAGTCTTTGATCAAAGAAAACATATCAGATATACAGAGCGAGTCTCTCTTGGAGTGCATTAACCAACCAACCCCCTAAACAATAAATTAGGGTGGTTTTATAAGAAAAATATCTACAAGAATCAGATCTGAGACAGATCTGATGTAATAAGTGTCTATATGCCTGAAATAAATGCAATAAAATATCTTCGAGCTGCGCAGGGGGCAGCTGTATCAAAAAAAGTTAATGTGTTGTCTTTATGGCTCTGTGTTGATCACTTAGCCATAACTGTGCTTTGGGTTTTGATCCCCTGCTCTTGAGTGGTTCTGAGGTGCATTAACGATGATTTGAGAGTTTTGAAATAGCTTCACCGCTTTCTTTGACTTTGCTTGGGGTCTTCAATGTTCTCCTGCTTTGGAAATACGGATTTCCACCAAAAACACTAACTGATAATCTTCGCCGCTTCCTCTAATACACTTTCACTGAACCTGGGCTCCTTGTTGTCTTCTGACTGCTTTAAACTATCCCATTGACATTTTAAGGCTGCTGCTCGGCCCTCTGTTTTCCTTTAGAACTGTCTTTGCCGCTTTTCCGAACCTATGTGAAGAAATTCCTGTGAATTTGCGAATTTCGGGCCCTGCTGGTAGCCGTGCCATGAGAGGGCTTCCATTTTGGCCTATTTGCAGTAATCGCGCATCAAAAACTGCCTCAGTTTTTAATTCCGGGCATCCGTTGGTGCAGATTTCACGCTTCGCGCCCTTTTTGATGATGACGTCAGCATGACATCAGCGGTGGGTCCCAGTACGGCGGTGACGTGGCAGGGTGACGTCAGCAGTACGACCAGGTGATGTGGCAGTACGGTAGGGGTGATGACGTGGCAGTACGGTGGCAGCAACGTGGCAATGATGTGGCAAGGACACGGTGGCAGGAGGCCGACGCAAGATGATGACGTCATGATGATGTGGTGCTCACGTAGGAGGGCAGAAGGCGGTATCTGGTTTTCCCCACACTACCTTTCGGCACAGGCGGTATTGGGGAGGGGCCTCCGAACACACCGGGAGGCTGACACGTGGCGGGGGTACGACGTGGAAACTGCCCATCCCCCGGACGTTAACCTCCAGCAGATCGGGGCACAGGAATAACTGCCCACCGTTGATCTCGGGCGCTGTCCATCGGACGGCTGGCGGTAAAGGTGAGGTGATAGGGGGTTAGGGACGGGACCCGCCCGACATATTTAAATAAAAACGCGCCGAGGGGGTCAAAAAACTTGGTTAATGTGGGTCGCGGGTTAATTTTAATGTTTAACCAAAACTATTAAACATTAGACATTGGGGAAATGACTGCGAAGGTAGAATTATAAGGTTTTTGAGGATAAAGGGGTGGATATAGGTTATTGGCCTAACCAGAGGTTTAGACCAGTCCCAGAGTTTATGACACGGATGGGTTCATAATAGTCCTAGGTGGACTATTATATCCCAAACTGTATGTACATAGCTATAGTGCTATAGGGTGGGATATGTAATATTTTTGGGGTTTTATATAGTTTTTTGTGTAATAGGGGATAATGAGATGATCTAGGGAGCTAGATAGTAGAGTTAGGAGTTAATATGAGTTTGTGAAATGGAAATGTAAGGGGAATGATGCCAAGTTTATGATCTGAAACTTAGACATGAGATTTGAATGGGATATGGAGAAATGAGTTTACACAAGAAATGTGGCTTCTTTTCACTGAAGAAAGTCAAAGCTTGACTTGGTATTTTACAAAAATGAAGTAATAACAGGACTGGTTGGGGAGATCTGAAGGTCCTCAAGGGGATATTAGTGAGTGATTTGGGGAATGAGAAGAAGGGGGGAGTTAGACATGCCTCGCTTGAGCTCCTCCAAAGGGGAATTGCCTTGCACTTGTGATTTGAATAGATATAACACTTGAAAATATGAAATGGATCACACAGCTTGATTCTGCAACCACAAAACTACTTACCCAGCCTACTTACCTAGCATTTTTTCTTCTTTTTGCATGGGTGCACTTGGACTTGTAGACCCTGATTATCCTTTTTTCTTTTTTCTGTCCTCCTATCTAAATCTACACTTATTTCTTCCAAGGGCCCAGATTAAGCAGTTAGGCTCCTTTGTTTCTCTACCTACCTACAAATTTGCCAAGATTAAACTGTTTGGACATATTTTCATTCTCTACATTCTAGAACAAGAAATTGAAACCTAGGGAAGCCAAGATTAAGTTGTTTGGCCTTCCCTTAACAGAAAAATTCTTCAAAAAGGAATAACTCATCAAAATTGGAATACAACAGTGGCAATTAGACTGGCACACTTTCATGGCCTCTTCTTTGGCCTCTTTTGGAAATATGGAGCATTGCAGCATGCAAAGTATGACATATTTGGCACTTTCAACTGTCAATCATGAAAGATGAACACCTGTTGCAACAGGAGGCTAACAGTGGCTCCACTTGGGGATGGCTTTTCCTTGTGAAAAGCCAAGAACAGCAGGTCAGACTGCCTTGATCTTCTTTTGTTGCTGTAGGCTGAAACTTCCCTTGTGCTGGCTGTCAAATGATTGAAACTTTGAAACCTGAACACAGCATTCTCATCAACTGAATTTTTATACCATAGCAGCATCGCCTGCTTTCTTCTGCGTGCTCTATTATTACATGCACCTGTGCCTGAGAACCTGCCTTTGAAATAAACACAACATAGGGGAACAACTGGAGCACTTCTCTTGATTCTGTCTTGAAAAAGGGTGCTGATGTAAACTGAAAATCCTCTTTTCTTTTAATACCATTGTCGGAAAGAACTGCCTACTCTTTTGCTGTGATTAATGTAATGACAGAGATCTGAATGGAGGACTTGCTTTGGTTCTGCCTTTAAAAAACTCTGCTGCACTATTCCATTATTCGGCCTGCTAAAAAAAAACAAAGTGATGAAAATACAAGTATTTATGTACAAATATAATACAGCTGTGTTGTGTTTAACAACAGGGATCATAATAATGCTTTAGCATTCGGCCATTGACAGGGCCTTCTTCAGTTATGCCATCCTCTATAGATTTGAGGAAATATGTGTTGTTGCCCTGCACAGCGCTGATAACAAACGGACCTTTCCATAAAAAATCAAATTTTGCATGTTTGCCCTTGTCTTCTCTCCGTGAGTCCCACCTTAGAACTTTGTTGCCAACACAGAAATCTTCAGCCTTAGCTCTCTTATCAAACATCTTTATTAGCTTCTCTTGCAAAATTTGAGCTCTGTTATAAACCTGTTCTCTTGTTTGCTGAAGATGAATAGTCTGGTTGATTCTTCTTTGAACATCATTTGGTTCAGCTTGGATCTCTTGTAACAGCTTGATGATAGGAATGCCCAAGGAAGATGGAAATATGGCCTCCATGCCATATACCAGCTCATAAGGGCTCATCCCAATGGATTTCTTTGTTGAAAGTCGGTCTGCCCATAGGGCATTTGTGAGCTTTTTATGCCAGTTCTTCTTGTTTTCTTCTAGCACTTTCTTTATGATGTTGATGAGGCTTTTGTTGGATGATTCGGCCAAGCCATTACCTTGAGGGTAATAGGCTGTGGAATGGTCCAAGGTAATGTGAAATTTATGGCAAAAATTGATCATCTTTTTGGATTTGAAGGCAACGGCGTTATCAATAATGATCTTCTCAGGGCAGCCAAATCTAGAAAGGATATTGCACTCAAGGAATTGGATAATGATGGAGTCATTGGCCTGTCTACATGGGATGGCTTCAATCCATTTAGTGAAATAGTCGGTGGCTGTTAGAATCCACTTATGCTGGCTTGAGGAAGAGGGGTGGATTTCTCCAATGAAGTCAAGACCCCATTGTTGAAAAGGCTTCTCAGTTGAGATGGGCTTAAGAGGCAAAGGTAACAGCTTTCTTTTGCCCTCAAAGATTTGGCATTTATGACATGAGATAGCAAACTTCTTTACATCTGCAAACAAAGAGGGCCAATAGAAACCAGCCCTTAAAATTTTATCAGCAGTGGACTTCCAATATAGATGTCCTCCATAGTCCCCTGCATGGAATTCTTTCATGACATTGTTAGTTTCATTCATGATTAAACAATTAAGCAGTATGCCTTCATGATTTTTCCAAAATAAAGCACCATCTATGACACAAAACTTTGAAGCTTTCATCTTTAAAAATCTTTTCTTGGTTCTGGACAATCTTGGGGGAGCAAACAGGTTTAACAATACAAAGCATATATCAGCATACCATGGGGATTGCAAAAAGGTTTCACTTATTTGTGGAGTCGTCAGCTCCTGTTCATTTTCCAGTTGGTTAATGTCTAAGGCTTGAAAGTTTGTTTCGGACATCAGTTTGGCTAAACCTTGTCCCTTTATGAGCTTGGTTGGTTTTATTTCTATGTCATACTCAAGGATGTTAGCAATCCACTTGCCTCTTTTGCCCTCTAATCCCTCTTGGGTTAATATGTCTTTTACGACAGCATTTGGGACATAGGCAATCACATGTGAATATAAAATGTAAACTCGGAAATCTTTGATTGCTTTAACAAGGGCATAGGCCTGCTTCTCCATGATTTGGTACTTCAGAGGGGCATCTCTTAAGGCTCTGTTGAAAAATACAATTGGCTTTTCAGCTCCTTGATCATCCTTTTGCAAAAGGACAGCATCTATGGTGTGCTCAGATGCAAATGAGAATATGATGAAGTCCCTATCAAATTGTGGACTTGTGAGGACTGGAGCTTGGGTTAAGGTAGATTTTATATTCTCAAAGGCTTGTTTAGTTTCAAGAGACCATTTTACCTTGGCATCCTTTTCTAACATGTTGCTTAACAGTCTTATCAGTTCAGTTAGATTTGGGATAAATCTCTTTAGGAAATTGATCTTCCCAAGGAATGCTTGCAATTCTTTTATATTTCTTGGATATGGGATTTGCAAAATGGCTTGGATCCTTTCCAGATCTATTCTAATCCCGTCCTTTGATATGATATGGCCAAGAAGTTTGCCTTCTTCATGGCCAAAGAGAGACTTCTTGGGGTTCAAGGAAATGCCATATTTCCTACAGGTCATGAATATTTGCCTCAAATGGTTTAGGTGCTCTTGATCAGATTTGGAGAAAGGGGTTAAGTCATCGAGGTAAACAACTAGGAAATCATGTATTTCCTTGGCAAATGCAATATCCATTGCCCTTTGAAAGGTAGCACCAGTGTTTTTAAGTCCGAAAGGCATCTTCACATATTTAAATGTTCCCCACGGCGTGGTAAAGGCTGTCTTGTCTTGGTCATCCGGGTGAACCAGTATTTGATTGAAACCTGAAAAGCCATCTAGCGAAGATATTCTAGATGACCCCACTACTCTTTGTAGGATGTGGTCCATTTTTGGCAATGGGTAGTGGTCTTTTAGGGAGACTTGGTTTAAATTTCTTAGATCTACACATAGCCTAATCTCACCTGTCTTCTTTCTTGTGGGAACAAGATTAGATACCCATTCAGAAAATCTGATGGGTGCTATGATACCTAATTCAAACATTCTTTTCACTTCCTTTTCAATCAACGGGAGAAGCACAGGATTGATTCTCCTTAGTTTCTGTTTGAAGGGCTTTTGATTTGGTTTTAAGGGAATGGTGTGTTGGATCACTGAGGTGTCATAGGACTTCAAGTCCTCATAACTCCAAGCAAATACATCTTGGAATTCTTTAAACAAATCAACATATTTGGGCTTTTGATCATGTGGCAAAGATTGAGATAGTTTGACCATTTTGGGCTTCTCTACTGTCCCAATGTTGTGTTCTTCTATAGCAGCGTTTAAGGGTTGCATTTTTGGTTTTTTGGGCACATCATTTGCATCAAACATATCTTCTAACGGAGTGAGGCTAGCAGGGAGAAATTTATCTTTTAGATCAACGATCTCGGCCTCTGTTTCGGCTATTTCCTCGAAATGCATATGTTTCAGCTCTTCTATGTTTGCATTGTCAAAAACAGTTGGGTTTAACATTTGTTTGGCTATTACAGCTGTTACAGCCTGCTGATTTTCATTTGTTTGCTGTTGTTCATCCGTCATAGCATCCATGTCAATGTTAATATTTGAAAACTCATGCTCAAGAGTGAGGAAATTGTTAATCTGGGTATCATTTTCAAACACTTGCCAATCCTTAACGTTATTTGGGATAGCAGGCCTATGTTTTATCTCGGCAGTGAAATGGTGATTTGGCTCAAAAGGAAGCTTGCATGTACTAGCAAAAGTGGCTAGGCTGTGTGCATGAATGTTATGATTTCTTGAGATCATGGCAAGCTTGGATTCAGTGAATGCATTGAGTATATTAGTGGCAGCAGTCCTATAGACCCTCATTCTATTGTCATTAGTAACAAAGTTGCCTTTCATTTGCTGTATGACTAAATCTGAGTCACCTAGAATGGATACTTTCGCAGCTCCTAGAACTTTAAGCAGTTTAAGGCCTAAAGGAGAGCCTCATACTCTGCCATGTTATTGGTGCATTTGAAATTCAATCTGTAGGCATGGCCTTCTGCATGATTGTTATGTGTATTTTGAATCCATTCACCTGCCCCTGCTCCTAACTTGTTGACAGAGCCATCAAACTCTAAATACCATGTGATTTCTTGCTTGTGGTTAGTATTAAGAGTTTCAGTCATTCTTGCAGTGGGCAGATTTGAATTTTCTATTTGGGGAATTTATTCTTGTATGCAGGTTGCCTTGATTGTTTTGACAATTTCATCAGTATGGGCAACCGATTCTTCATTGATGTGTGTGTCCAGTTCTAAAGCCAATGGCTTATCATCAGTGGGAGGACTTGTTTCATCATTAAATAAAATAAAAGAATCCATATCAGAATGGATTGAATAAATAGGAAAATTTTGGGGCTTGCCATTACTAGTTACCACATATTTCATCAGTGTTTCTCTATACAGTCTCTTTGGTTGCCCAAAGACAGATATAGTGGCATAAGAGAGGTCTAGTTGGAGAGATCCTTGGAGTTTTGCTCCCCAAGATCTTGACAATAGCATGCCATACTTTGGTGGAATGTCAGCAACCACCACATCCATGAGGATTGTCTTGTTTGGGTATTGGACTAAGGAGACACATAAGTCTTTGATTAAGCCTAAACACTTGACCTGACTTGAGTCAAAGGAAAATAAGTCTTTGTAGGGTCTTGTAACATCAAGGTTTAGCTTCTCCATTACAGCTTTGGGCATAAGGTTGTGTGAGGCACCTGAGTCAAACATAGCATTATGCAATATTTTATCATGAATGTGCAAACTGACATAGAATGGTAACACAGCTCCATGTCCCATTTTACCATTGACTTTAGGACCAAAAAGGAGCTCAAGTTGATCATCTAATACATTCACATCATCCCTATTTTCTGGCATTTGCAGCGATCTTTTGATTTGCTGCCTATAGATATCATGTTTGGTAAGTTCAGATAAAGGGATGGATATCTTCAGTTTACCTATTTCTGCCTCTAAATCAAAAGGTTTTTCTGACTGTGATTTAGTATTGTGACTGGCAGATTTTCCCTTTTCAATTGCACTTTCAGCGGTTTTTTCTTGTTCTTCGTTGATTTCTTGAACTATTTCTGATTTGGAAAGTTTTTTAGGATAGTTGTTCAAATCTTCTTTTGAGGAAGAAGGTGGCAGAGAGTGATCATTAGAGGGCTGCGTGTCTGTGACATCCTCTATGGTGACATCCTTTGGATTTGGAATTGTTTTATCAACAGTTTCTATGAGGGCAGCCTTTTCTTTGATCTTCTTAGGCTGTTTGGTATCACTTGGTTTAACCTTTTCGGGCACATCTATGGTTCTTGTCCTCAGCTTATACTATTTGTGGACCTCATAAACAGCTGAATCATAACCCTGTTTAAAGTCAAAAGACTCACCAGACTTAGTTTGAAATTGATTAAAGTCATGCTCATCTTGGTCTGCTTGGGTTAGGAAAATTTGTTGCTCAGCCTTCAAATCCATCAAGTTCATGTGAGTGTCCTCTGTGGGCTCACTAGATGTAGATGCTTCAGCATAATTTTCATGAAAAGGAGGCCTTACATCATGGTCTGGGCTAGACCTACCAGCATTTGTGTTTTGATTTTTCCGGAAATTTGGGTTCCTTATGGTATTAGGTTGTTGTCCTTACCATGATGATTTCCTCTCAATGCTTTCCACTCTATCTCCCAGCCTGTGCATTCCAGTGATAATAGCATCCAGCTTTTGGTCTAAGGCTGAGGGTTCTTCCTTAAAGGTGGTTCTTCTCTTAGTTCTATCTCTGTTTCTTTTGGCAATTAGATTTGCCTCTACGCTAACAGAAACATTTTGCATGTCTACAAGGGTTTGAGGGGCTCTTTCCCTTAACTGATAAGCCATGTCAGTATCAAAACCATCAGGGAATTTATACAAAGCAAGATCAGGTGGAGGTCTTAAGTTTTGTGGTATTGCATTATAAACATTATTGAATCTTGCACAATAATCCAAGACAAACTCTTGAGGGCCTCTTTTGATGGTGTCATATTCAGATAATATATGCAAGGGGTATTTATTTTTCTCCCATCTGTTGATAAATGACTGGTATAAGGCTTCTGGGTCTGCTATGGAATTGGCTGTGAGTGCTCTAAACCAAGTCCTGACATCACCTGTCAAACTTTGGACAAAAATCTTCATTCTCATGCTATCATCATCTATCTCGTAGTTCTCAAAATAGTCTTGCATCTTCTTGGTATGTTGAAGGGTTGTGCAAGAACCAGTTCCATCAAAATATGTGATTTTAGTTTGATAATCCTGAGGCATAGCCCCAGGATTTCCAGGTAATTGCAGGGGTGCATACCTATTGGCCATGTTTACAGGGATAAGTGGAACAACAGGAACAGCCGGAACAGCTGTAACAATAGTGGTGGTAATGGTAGTATGTGCAGTGAATGGGGGTGCGGAAGGAGTGCTTTGAGAGGTGGATGATGAGCAAGGGGAAGTAGGGGTTGAACGAAATAAAACTTTGACAGGGGTTGGAACACAGCTTGGCTGAACTGTTTCAGGGCTAGAATCAAAAAAATCTTCTCTTCACTCTAGCTTCCTGAGGTTCCTTGGGATTAAATTTAGATTTTCAAAAGCAGCTGGGGGGTTTGGGTCTGGATTTGACCTTGTATATCATGAGTTCCTTTTGGGAGCCAGATTCTGAACTTGTTTTGGTATTTTCTGTGAATGTTTTTAGAATTAGCAAGGAACTGATCAAATTTTGGAATAGCTATCTACAGCTTAAAACTAGCATGGAGATTGACTGAAGCAGATTTTATTTACTCCTGTAAATGCAAAGCAAGAACAGTTTCAAAGGCTCCCTGGCTGACATACAGGCTTCATCTGTAGTTTTAAGGAATATACAGCAATTAGAAAATTCATTGGTCCCCAGCAGAGTCGCCATTATGTTATCACTCAGGTTGTTCCCTTTGACTCCCAAGGGAATACGGCCGAAGTAACCACAAACCAGTCTTTGGACTGCAGGTTCTAGCCCACCTGCAATCAGAGAGGGCTCTCTCTTTATGATTTAGCTTTGTTGATGATGATTTTAGGCTAGTTATTGAGTTCAAGGGGTTTTGTTTATGTTTTGGTGGGAAGGATGATGCTTTCAAGTAGAGAGGTAGGTATAGTGTGAGAGTTTCAAACCATTGGGCATGGAGTCAAGGATTAGGACTGCTGGTGCGTTTTCTTGGTCACAAGAGTGAAATATGGAGCAAGCTAGCTGCACATGAAACAATGATTCAAGCTAAAAGGATGGAATGAGGGCTAAGGAATGAGAGGCAGTTAAGAATCTCTCTTTCAGCTTAACAGAGGGAAGGTGAATGAGCTCTATCTAGGAGCAGTCAAGAATCCATAGATAACTATCAAACATGGGTGAATTAGAGAAAATATGAGCCAAAGGGAATTCATATTCATTACCAATTCAAATGAAAACATAAAGAAACAGCAGAAATTGAGCGTAGAGTGTAGCCAAGCAAGTTCTAAGCTAATCTTTCTTTCTGCTATTTAGATGGTGATACATGTATAATATGAGCATATATCAATGAAAATAGAGGTAAGAGGCACTTATTGAGTCATGTTGCAGCACAAGAATTCCATAATTCATTCTTCAAACATTAATACACAGCACACAGTCCATTTTCCAAGCTTTCAACAGTCTTTGATTAAAGAAAACATATCAAATATACAGAGCGAGTCTCTCTTGGAGTGCATTAACCAACCAACCCCCTAAACAGTAAATTAAGGAGGTTTTATAAGCAAAATATCTACAAGAATCAGATCTGAGATAGATCTGATGTAATAAGTATCTATATGCCTGAAATAAATGCAAGAAAATATCTTCGAGCTCCGCTGGGGGCAGCTGTATCAAAAAAAGTTAATGTGTTGTCTTTATGGCTCTGTGCTGATCACTTAGCCATAACTGTGCTTTGGGTTTTGATCCCCTGCTCTTGAGTGGTTCTGAGGTGCATTAACGGTGATTTGAGAGTTTTGAAATAGCTTCACCGCTTTCTTTGACTTTGCTTGGGGCCTTCAATGTTCTCCTGCTTTGGAAATACAGATTTCCACCAAAAACACTAACTGATAATCTTCGCCGCTTCCTCTGATACACTTTCACTAAACCTGGGCTCCTTGTTGTCTTCTGACTGCTTTAAACTATCCCATCGACATTTTATGGCTACTACTCGGCCCTCTGTTTGCCTTTAGAATTGTCTTTGCCGCTTTTCCGAACCTATGTGAAGAAATTCTTGTGAATTTGCGAATTTCAGGCCCTGCTGGTAGCCACGCCATGAGAGGGCTTCCATTTTGGCCTATTTGCGCTAATCGCGCATCAAAAACTGCCTCGATTTTTCATTCCGGGCATCCGTTGGTGCAGATTTCGCGCTTCGTGCCCTTTTTGATGATGACGTCAGCGGTGGGTCCCAGTACGGTGGTGACGTGGCAGGGTGATGTCAGTAGGGTGACATCAGCAGTACGGCCGAGTGACGTGGTGGTACGGTATGGGTGATGACGTGGCAGTACGGTGGCAGCGACGTGGCAATGATGTGGCAAGGACACGGTGGCAGGAGGCCGACGCATGATGATGACATCATGATGACATGGTGCTGACATAGGAGGGTGGAAGGTGGTATCTGGTTTTCCCCGCACCACCTTTCGGCACAGGCGGTATTGGGGAAGGGGTCTCCGAACACACCGGGAGGCTGACACGTGGCGGGGGTACTGTTAACACCCAGGTTGTTCCCTATGACTCCCAAGGGAATACGGCCAGGGTAACCACTAACCAATCTTTGGATTGCGGTTTCTAGCCAAACTGCAATCAGAGAGGGCTCTCTCTTTATGATTTGTCTCTGTTTTGATAGTATTTTAGGCTAGCTATTATGCTCAGGGTTCTGTTTTATGTTTTGGTTGAGGGATGTCTTCTGCATCAAAGGTGCAAGTTTTTTAAAGAGTATTAGTCCATTGGGCAATGGAGTCTATAGCTAAATGTTGTCTGGAGTATTGTGTAGGTTTGCTGATATTGCAGGGCCATTTAAATATCTCAAGGAACAGTTCTGAAATTGTGATTATGAGGTGTGTTCAACCAGTGAAAAGCAGTTAAGAATTCTCCACTAAGCTGAGATGTAAGAAAGGGATATGTTGTATAGGAGCAAACTCGAATTCCTGAAACAACGATCACTGAGAAAGCTATAGTTTGAAAGTGCAGCATTTAAGAATTACACCTTATGTCTACAACTGAAGAAAACATTCATAACAACATAGATTGAGTTCAGGGTATCCTGTGAATAAATCCTGAAACTATTCTTTTTCTCTGCTATTAAACTATAGAAAATGGAAGCATGAATGAGCCATGAAAAGGTAACAAAAACACATAACGAAAGTTTATAGAGGACTTATTATGCCATGAAAATACGCAGGAATCCTGTAACATTCAGCAACACTCCACAAAACTCAAGGAACACAGTGCTTTGGAAATTCCATCAGCCTTTGTATTAACAGTCTGGAAACTTACAGCATAAGAAACTCTTGAAGAGGAATCAACAACAACCCCTACAAACTTATGCGAGGGGAAATATATACAAACGATCATACAAAATATCTAAGGCGTTGAGTCATCTGAGAAATAAATGTTTTCACCAACTTGTACAGAACAGTAGATAAGAAATTACTACTGCTTTTAATACAACATAAATGCTCTTTGTGTCTGTCAGAAGATATTTTGGCCTTTGGAGGCCACTGAGTCGGTCTGACCTTTCTGCTTTAATGCTGGAAAATGCGTCTTTATGGTTGTCGTGCTGTAACTTTCGGCCCTGCTACCTGTTAGCTGTCAATTGTGCTTTGTTGGCCAAATAGTTCTGCTGAGTTGGCTCAGCCCTTCCCTTTTCATGCATGCTGATCTTTCCAAGTTTTCCTGTGCATGATCACTTGTAAATTTGAATAACAAATAACAAAACTTGATTTACAGGCTCTGGCTTATAATATCAGCTGTATCATTTTGGTCCAGTATTCCTGTGTGGGCAATTGGTGTCTCAGAATTGCCTCTAGTGTCTCATCTGCCTCTGTGTATTTATAGAAATTGGGAGGCACTTCAAACAGATGTTTGATTTCATTCATTATAAAGAATAAATTCTCTACCTTGTTGTAAAGAGTTTGTCCTGTAACTGGCCCTGTTTCCTCTGAGGTGCTGGCCTTCTCTGTGATCTGATTTGTGGCAAAGGTGTTCACCCTCTTGGCATAGTTTTCATGGGAAAGTAGTTTTCCTGCGCTATTCAGTAAGCTTGGAAGACCTCTGTTTTGTAATGCCACAAACTTTTCCATGAATCTATTGACCTCGGTCTGCATGTCCTGGGTCCTTCTTTCTAATGTTTGCACCAGGTTTCTCAGTGTTAGGACCCTCTTTATTAGCTGGATGGTCTCAGTTCTGTTGGAGATTCCCATAGTTGCTAACTGAGCACTTGTTCTATTATTAAGCACATTGATCATCCTGTTGGCAACTTCAGGCATATTGCCTAGAGAGGCCCTTGATCTCTGGATTTCTCTGTGTGCTTTTCCTATGAGCTCTATTTGCTCATGAATTGTCTCAATGTATTGCCATTGGTCAGTGATGGATTGGCCAATGTTGGCCCATAGCACAGTCTTGAGCTCAGCTGTCACTTTATCCAATGTGAGCTCCTTCTCCAGCTCCTTTATCCTGTCCTTAAGGGACTTTATTTCCCTGCCCTTTTCTACTGCAGTCTGCTTGGATTTGTCATATCTTTCATTCAACTTGACCAAATTTTCCCTGGACTCTTTTAACTCTGAAATTTGGGCTTCCAAGGCTTGGATTTCACTCTTGAGCTTCTGCATATCTAGGCTTGGAGCCTTCTCTGTTGTCGGTGCTGGTGCTGAGGTAGAAGGTGCTGCCTGTTCTGTTTGCTGTATGGGAGGGGCAGCAGCTTGAGGAGGCTCCTCAAGATTAATTATTTCTGGAGGAGGCTGAGATGTTTGACCTCCTTCCCTTTGCTCTAAAGCTGCCTACAATGCTGCCTGTGCAGCCTCTGATTCTCCCAGCTTCTCTTGTGTTTGGATGAGCTGTTTGTATAAAGATACCAGCAAGGCTGCAGCATCTTGATCATGTCTTTGCTGGGCAACTTCATCTGTTTGAGGGTGAATTGTTGCTGGGATTTTGATCTTTCTCCTCAAAGCTGCCATGTCTGCATCCCTTAATTTCAATATTTCTTGTATGCCCTTGATGTCCTTGGGGTCATGCCCAATCTCTATGATTATATCTTCTAAGGACCTGATTCTGTTGTCCTTTGCTTGAGAGGATGCCCTCTCCAACTCAAGTTGAGCAGCTGTATTATTTAGGCTATTTACTAGCCTGTAGTTATCCAGTGTCTTGTCTGCCAAGGATGCATACACCATCTCACCCGTTTGCTTATGCAATTCGATTTTGTCCATTGGGTGGATGTCCTTGGCAAGGACCTCAAGATTGGTCCTCAAGTAGTCTGAAGGAGACTGTGGTTGCAATGTAGTTGGCATGAAGTGACTCATGATCATCTTGCCCTCATTTACATCATATGCAGACATGAGTCTTTGCTGGTTAGTAGGAGCCATCTTCAACAAATGATTATATAGTTGTATTTTTATTGGCTCACTTCTCCTCTTTATGTCAATGAACTGCTGTTTGATGCCCAGTTCACCTTCTCTTTGGTGGCTTGAGGAGCTGACTTCTCCTCCCACTGTTCTGTCTTGTCCCTGCTGGAAGGAACTTGCAGAGGCCTCCCTGCTAGGTGGGCCCATGCCCAGAGACTGTCCTATTGGCATTTCCTCCTCTGATAGGGGATTTATTCTGTGTCTTTTTTCTCCCTGATTGGTGGACTCTGTGAGGGGAGTCTCTCTGTCCCTTTTCCTGCTTATATCCTCCTTTTGTGGAGTTTGGAGGACTGAGGCTTCAATAGTAGTTTCTTGCCTGGGAGGCACCATGTCTTGAGCCTGCTGCTTAGTGAGAATTGGGGCCTCAGCTGCCTTTTCTTGCCGTAAGGGCTACTCTTTCTCTTGATGCCCCTCTTCTTGCTGCTGTCCCTGTTGTTGTTGCTGCTGTGGCTGTTGTTGTTGCTGCTGTACCTCCACATGAGGTGGCTGCTCTGGTTCCATTTCTTTTTCCTTGCCTTTGCTAGATGTTTGCTCAGTGGCTTTGGCTGCTTGCTGATTTGCTGTCGAAGATGAGGCAGCTACTTCCAGATGCCTTTGATATGAGAAGGAAACCTGTTCACAAGTTTCCAAGTTAGCCTCTTTTCGAATATTCCTAGCCTCTTTCTCTAGCATCTGCTCTCTAGTAATTGGCTCTTCTAGAGTGCCTTCTTTCCAGTTCAAGGAATTGGCATACTTTTCAACCTCAGGCATCCTTACATGTGCATAATTACCCAATTTGTATCTTATCCTCCTGAGGGAAATAAAGTGATTAGGGTCATAAGGTATCCATTTGAAACTGGTTTCCAATTTGAGGCCCTCTAGGATCATATCTGCTTCCTTCCATCCCTCCTCTCTTTTATTGTATAGAAAAGGGCCTAGCTGATTCCTTACCTTCAGCTGCACCTTCTTGTTCTTACTTTGGAAATGGAAGCAGTCGGCATTTCCAAACTGCCTGAAGTATTCTAAGGCAAAAAGTCTCATAGGGACATATCTTGGCAGCCTATAAGGGGTCAACTCACAGCCATATATTCTGATTACTGTGTGGTGTTGGTAAAAGTACCAATCACCAATGCTGTAGAGCTTGGAGAGATGGAGAATTCTTTGCATGTCATCAGTCAACCTTGGAGGAGGCACACCATACAGCAATGTCATAGCTGGGTGAATGAACAGGTCTATGAATTCACAGTATGTGTATGGTGATTCAGAAGCATAGTGAAAAACTGAAGACCAGAACACAACCGACCATGGATTTCCCTGGACATTAAGTTTCCTGAGGGGAACGGAGAAGCTGTCTGGTTGATAAAATAAGAACAGATGGTAGATGTAGGAGGTGTATCTGAACACCCTTTTCCTTTGTAGATTCATTAGCTGTTCATGAATTTTTTCTGCAATATATGTGGCATAGTCATAGTGTACAGCTGGAGGCATCCCAGGAGAAAATATGGACAGCATTGCCATGATGGTGTTATCAACATCTTCAACTCCCCTGTACCCCAGGACATAGCTGATCAAATCCACCAGCATTCTGCCCAAGTCATTCAGGTAAGGATATCCAATAGGAGGAGTTCTTATAGTTTCAGAGCTTGGCTGTATGAATAACTGATTGATTTTGGTGATCTGGGCATTTGACAAATTACTCCCCTTCTTGACCAAGTCGATCATGGAGAGAGGGGCCAATGGTCTTGCAGTGTGAAAATGCAGCATCTCATTTATGGCTTCTGGGGTGATATGGAACAAGACTGAGCCTGTAGGACTGAGAATAGCTCTCTGGCATGGATCATAGCACTCCTAGCACCTATGGATCAAGTCTGGAAGGGCATTGACTTGAGGGAGGTTGTAAATGGGCAAATTTGAGTCCCAAATCCCTAATATATCAGCTCCACTAAGGTGTTGGGCTTTCAACTCATTTAGCATGTGAATATTAAATTTAGATTTCATTGGGAAGCAGTCTATCATCTGATAATCTAAATCTCCCAGGGCTTTCCATTCTAACTCCCTTTGAGGGGCATTCAGAGGCTGAATATTCAGGGCTATTGGTGTTTCCATGGCTAGTAAGGCTTCTGACTTGTATGTAAACTATTTTGAGTGAGCTGAACAACGCAGAGGAGTTTCTTTACAATGTAAATGTGAATTGTAGGGAACAGAGGGCGAATTGAGCAAACAGCAATTGAAATACTGTTTATAGGACTGATTAAAACAGTAGCAGGACTGACAAGAGTGTTTCTATGGTGAATTTATGTAATTGAGGTTTCTAGTTCACGACTGCGCGAACTACCTGTGAATTCAGGTCAATTTTGTCAAATGCAGGCTTGGCAGAAGGTTTATTGCCTCACCAGTCGGAAATGGGTGCAGGTCACCGGATGCTTGATGGTGATTTCAGTGCTTTACACTCTCTTAAACAGATTGCTTGTAGAAATATGGATAAAACCAGGTGCAGGGAACAATTTTGAGAAATACCTTACGAATCGCCGATAACAGTTGCAAATGCAGGTACGACGGAGGCGCCCACGGTCTCAGAGTCGAGTTGTGCAGGTTGGCGCTGATTTGGTGGTGAAATGCATGCAGGAATAACAATAGTTGCTTTGGCAAAAAGTGGGAAAAACATGAATTTTTGGCTAAAATATGGATTTTTGGCATATTGGCGCGTTTTTGGGATGATGTCAGAATGACGTCATCAGGTGGGGTCAAGGTCGGATGACGTCAGCATGATGTCACCGGGTGATGTGGCAAGCTGTGATTGGTCCACGGGGATAATGAGGTGGCAGACATATCAGCGCAGGGGCGGACAAGAGTGCTGACGCGACGGCGGGGTGGCACTGACGTGGGTCTGACGTGGTGATGACGCAGGCATAGCAGAACCGGCGGTAAATCATAAGCGGTAATGGTTTTTTCTCGGACCGCCTTAGATACGGTCGCGGTTTTGTCAGAGGGCGACCCGAGAAATTGTGAGGGCGACGCGTGGTAGAGGCCTGACGTCACCCTCTGACAGTTTCTCGGGTGCTAATTTTCGGACATCGGGCCCAACCCGATATGCATAATGGCCGTCCGATCAAAGGCGCTTGATCGGACGGTTGACGGACTAGTGAGGTGATCAGACAATACGGAAGGGGGGCGGGATTTAAAATAATATATCTTTTGGGACTGGTGCTCAGTGGAAACCTTTGGGATGTGGCGGATTTTGATGGTTTTTCAATGTATTTTCAAATAAAAATAATATCGTGCCGATACTTTGGATAAAATGGAAAAAGTGGGTTTTTTCATAAGGTTTTTCTTAGCAAATGAAGGTTTTAATGGGGCAAATGGCTTTAAGAGGGGAAAAAAGGGGTAAGGCTTAGGGTTCTCAAACTGACCAGCTGTCAATTTGATCCCTGATAGAGAACATATGGCTATAATGCCAAGGGAAGGGATATTTATACAATGCTTGGGGGTTTATACAGCATAGTGTTATAATAGTAGGGAAAGGGTGACATAGGGGAATTACATAATAGATGTTAGGGGTTAATATAGATGAAAAGGGTGGATGGGGAGTGATATCACTAAGTTTATTTGAAAATCACTTATCTTAGGGAGTAGATCAAAATGAAAAGAATTTTAGACAAGAAATGTGGCTTTTAAAGGACTAAGAACCACCATAAAACCACCAATTCTTCCATGAATCTCAACTGATGAGGGGATGTTAGTAATGAATGGAAAAGGGGAAAATTGGGAAGTTAGACATGCTTCTTTGCTTTGCTGCAACCTGATAGAGAAGAAGACCTTCTCAATCCATTGATTTTGCTTTGTGAAATAGGTTAGCACACCTTCAATTGTAAGGAATGACATTTCTGCAACCCCTATCTGCCTACCCATCTACTTGCCTAGCATTTTTTGTTTCTTCTTGGAGGGTGCACTTAGACTTGCAGACCCTTATTTGCCTTTTCTTTTATTTTGGCCTTTTCTTTTGATTTCCTATCTAGAACTACCCTTATCACTTCCAAGGTCCCAGATTAAGCAGTTGGGAACCTTAATTCTCTACCTAAGCTACTTGTCTGCCAAGATTAAACAGTTTGGACATACTTCTTTCTCTATTCTACAATTGAAAATTTAAAACATGCCATGATCCAGCTTAAGCTGTTGGACCATCCATCAAAATTGAGTACCCATCAAGCTATATACACACCTTGTCTTCTCTTGGAAATATGGGATCTTTGCATCATCAAAGCAGAGCATATTTGGAACTTTCTTGGCCAATCATGAAATATGAAACCTATTGGTATAGCTAGCTAACAGGTACGACGGGGAAACCGCCCATCCACCGGACGTTAACCTCTGGCGGATCGAGATGTAGGAATAACCGCCCACCGTTGATCTCGGGCACTGTCCATCGGACGATTGGTGGTAAAGGTGACGTGATAGGGGGTTAGGGACGGGACCCGCTCGACATATTTAAATAAAAACGCGCCGAGGGGGTCAAAAAACTTGGTCAATGTGGGTCGTGGGTTAATTTTAATGTTTAACCAAAACTATTAAACATTAGACATTGGGGAAATGATTGCGGAGGTAGAATTATAAGGTTTTTAAGGGTAAAGGGGTGGATACAGGTTATTGGCCTAACCAGAGGTTTAGACCAATCCCAGAGTTTATGACACGGATGGGTTCATAATAGTACCAGGTGGACTATTATATCCCAAAACTGTATGTACATAGCTATAGTGCTATAGGGTGGGATATGTAATATTTTTGGGGTTTTATATAGTTTTTTGTGTAATAGGGGATAATGAGATGATCTAGGGAGCTAGATAGTAGAGTTAGGAGTTAATATGAGTTTGTGAAATGGAAATGTAAGGGGAATGATGCAAAGTTTATGATCTGAAACTTAGACATGAGATTTGAATGGGATATGGAGAAATGAGTTTACACAAGAAATGTGGCTTCTTTTCACTAAAGAAAGTCAAAGCTTGACTTGGTATTTTACAAAAATGAAGTAATAACAGGACTGGTTGGGGAGATCCCAAGGTCCTCAAGGGGATGTTAGTGAGTGATTTGGGGAATGAGAAGAAGGGGGGCGTTAGACATGCTTCGCTTGAGCTCCTCCAAAGTGGAATTGCCTTGCACTTGTGATCTAAATAGATATAACAATTGAAAATATGAAATGGATCACACAGCTTGATTCTGCAACCACAAAACTACTTACCCAGCCTACTTACCTAGCATTTTTTCTTCTTTTTGCATGGGTGCACTTGGACTTGCAGACCCTGATTATCCTTTTTTCTTTTTGCTGTCCTCCTATCTAAATCTACACTTATTTCTTCCAAGGGCCCAGATTAAGCAGTTAGGCTCCTTTGTTTCTCTACCTACCTACAAATCTGCCAAGATTAAACTGTTTGGACAGATTTTCATTCTCTACATTCTAGAACAAGAAATTGAAACCTAGGGAAGCCAAGATTAAGTTGTTTGGCCTTCCCTTAACAGAAAAATTCTTCAAAAAGGAATAACTCATCAAAATTGGAATACAGCAGTGGCATTTAGACTGGCACACTTTCATGGCCTCTTCTTTGGCCTCTTTTGGAAATATGGAGCATTGCAGCATGCAAAGTATGACATATTTGGCACTTTCAACTGTCAATCATGAAAGATGAACACATGTTGCAACAGGAGGCTAACAGAGTGTACCCTTGCACACTTTACCCTTTCAACTGTCAAAGGGTTTGCCAACTCATCATGGCTTGTTGCATGTAGGCCAATGGATAGAACTGCTTTTTAATTGCAGAAACAAAGTCACTCCAGATAGAGATAGTATTACCATGTCTTTTCATATTAGCCTGGGTTCTGCCTTCCCACCAAACCAAGGTAGTGCCTCCTAGGCATAGGCTTGTTAGCTAAATCTTGCTCTTGTTTGAGTCTATGTTCTGTACTCGGCAATACAAATCAATTTGTCTAATCTAATTGTCCAACTTTTCAGCGTTTATCTCTCCATCATATATGGGCAAATCAAATTTAATGTCTAGCTTGATCAGAGATGCTTTCTTATTATGCACATGGCTATTAGGAGGTGTGAGAAAGCTTTCCTCTTTCCCTTTTCCCTTGGAGTGGTCATGGGAATGAGACTCATCTTCTTCTTTATCTTGTTTAGAACTTGATGAATCTTCAGCCTTATGCTTTCTAAAGTCCCTATAGATTTCTTCTACCATGGACTTTATAGCTAGGAAACTTTATATGAATTGAGGGTCTGGTCCAGCAGAACCTTCTTCTAACATTGTCTTCCGAGGATAGACTCTCCCAATTTCAGGATTAGTTTCGACCAACTCTCCTTCTCCTAATTTGAGCTTTGATCTAGTGAGCATTCAATAGCTAAACCAACACAAGCTTGTCTAACCTTACAACCTAGAGCTCTGATACCACTTGATCTGACAATCACCCTATGAGTGACCTCAGTTAAAGATTCATTGAATAAAGGTATTACAGACTCATATGTTGGTGTGTGTGTCTATGTTATTTAAGTAACAGATCGATCAGATTGCAAATACACAGACACTTGAAATGGAAGGACAATAGAGAAATATAGTAAGCAAATACAAGAACATAAGAAATTAATAAGGAGTTCACCCTATCCTCCAGGGCTACATCTCCAGTCTAGCTCTCAGTGATGGCCTTATTTTATTGTGTCTTAAGTAGAGAATTACAATGCAGGGACTCAACATGAGTCTCCTAAAACAGGTTTGCTTAGCAGGGTGGTTCTTGGATTCCCCAAGTCACTGGAGTGCACAGACTCTTTTGCCTACCAGCACTTTGACCTCTCTGGTTTAACAGATCCTCTCGGGGATGGCTTGAATCTCTCAAGCTCTTTGGTGCTCAACGCTACCTTTCGTCAGCTTAGCCCTCTGTCTTCTTACTGCTTTTGCTTCACTGTCTTCTTTGCTTCTTGTCTTCTGTCTTCCTCTCTCTGCTTTGTCCTCCTCTCGGGGTTCTGGCGTCTTTCTGCTTTATCTGTGCTTGGCTTTAAGGCCATTCATTTTCATGTCTGTTCAGTTTCTCTTCCTTCTCCATCAAATCGCCTACTACAGTTGTGCGGTTGACTTGCTCGACTGTTGGCATGCGATGAGCGGTGGTTTTCTCTCTCCTCCACTCGCCACGCATTGGGCGCTGAGTGGGATCGCTCCAATTTCACCAATTCTGCTTACCACTCAAGGAGCTCCCGATCAATACCGCCGGTTTTTTGGAGCACATCCCACCTTTTAGCTTTTAGCCTTTTCACCTTTTGTCCTTCAGTTCTCTAGATCTCCATGCAGCCATGCACTCGGGGCTTCTCCATTTTGAGGGTTTTCACCCAATGAATCACGCATCAAAAACCTCCTTTGTTTCCTGATATAGGCCCCCAGGGGCTAATTTCTCCTCCCGCGCAGTCTCCATGGGCCTCGGTCAGCGCACTTTGACCAATGTCCTCGTCGTTCCATGCTAGCTACCAACTGCCACTAGTTCAGAGGTGTTTTTGATCACTGTTATGAATTCTTTGATGTTTGTCTCGACCTGGCATAGTCATGGTTCTTTTGATTCTTCTTCATGGATCCAATTCGGATCAATGATAGTCTTAAATATTTTTTAGAAAAATATTATCTTCAGAAGAGAAGCAAAAATGGGTCACAAAGATGTTGGGTTATGACTTTGAAATCATGTACAAAGAAGGGAAGCAAAATGTTGTGGCAGATGCATTCTCAAGAAAGGATGAGGATGTGGAAGCATTGCTTTGTGCCATTTTTATTATCCAACCAGATTGGATAAACGAAGCAAGGGATGAATGGAAGAATGATGAAGAAGTGTGGTCACTCATTCAAAAGTTACAACAAGATCCCAATATATTTGATACATTTAGCTAGAAAAATGATTCATTATGGTACAAAGATCACTTATACCTGTGTAAGAATTCCCAACTCAAACAAAAGATTCTTATGGAATTGCACACCTCTCCCTTAGGAGGGAACTCAAGATTTTTAAAAACTTACAAGAGGGTTAAGAAGGAATCTTTTTGGGATGGCCTTAAAGCAGATATTCAAAATTTTGTAGCAGAATGTTTGGCTTTCCAAAAAAATAAAGTTGAAATAATTAAGACCCAAGGTCTATTACAACCTTGATTCATTCCAAGCCAACATTGGGAGGATGTTTCAATGGATTTTATCATAAGTTTACCGAAGTTCGAAGGAAATAGTGTCATCATGGTGGTAGTTGATAGACTTACTAAGTATGCAAACTTTTGTGCATTATCTCATCAATTTAAATCTAGTACAATTTCTACTGCATTTATGGAAATAATTCAGAAGCTACATGAAAACCCAAAGATTATTGTAAGTGATAGAGATCCCATTTTCACTGGAAACTTTTGGACAATTATTTTATTGTCTTGGTGCTCAGTTAGCCCATAGCTCATCTTATCATCCTCAATCTGATGGGAAAACTGAGATAGTGAACAAATGATTGGAAGGATATCTTCGTTTCTTTGTATTTGATAAATAGACACAATGGGTCAAATGGTTGCCTCTGGCTAAATGGTGGTATAACACTTCCTTCCATACTGTAGAAAAAATGACCCCATTTATGGCACTTTATGGATATCATCCACCATCCATCACATAATAAATTCTAAGGTTCAAGAAGTGGAAGATCACATCGAGCATCAACAACAAGTTCTCCAACTCTTAAAGGATAACCTCATTTTGGCACAGAATAGAATGAAACAACAGGAATATCAACATTACAGTGAAATAAGTTTTGATGTAGGTGATGGGGTATTCCTATGACTACAACCATATAAATAAATCTTCGTCACGAAATCTAAGAAGGATAATAAATTAACACCAAAGTATTATGGTTCATACAAGGTGTTGCAAAATATTGGTACTATGGCATACAAATTGGAGCTTCATCTAGCTTCCTGAGTGCACCTAGTTTTCCATGTTTCATGCTTAAAGAAGGTTATAGGTGACAAGATCCCAGTTAAAACAATATTTTAAAAACTTGACGAGGAAGGAAAAATCATATTGGAACCTAAAGAAGTCATAGAAACAAGAATTCTACAGCTATGAAATTGATCAATTTTAGAGTATCTCATCATGTGGAAGAACTTACCCACTGAAGATTCTGCATGGGAGGATGAGAATTTTATATAGAAGCATCTAGAACTACTCAAGCATTGAGGATAACACTTTTTTAAAGGAGAGGGGCATGTGAGATCCCTATAATACTAGTGATTCCCCCATTACTATTGCCATTGTAGCCCTTATTGTTATTGTTGTGCCCCTATTGTCCCCATATTGTTATTATTGTGCCCCATAGAAGCCCACTATTGTTTTTTTTTTGTTATACTAGAGGAATCGGCAACAGCGATGGTATCGTACTCGCGTTACACGGGGTCGAATCCCATCGGCTACCTCTATAACCTCTAGGAGGGTCCGCCCAAGCCGCCTTGAACGTCCCTCGGGTATTCTTGGGGTTTGAAATCGTGACCTGCATAGCTGCACGAACGACTTAACAAATCGTTCGCTTGCCACTAGACCAAACCCTCACGGCCAGAAGTCCACTATTTTTATTGTTGTGCTCTTATATTATTATTGTTATGTTGGATTTGATTATATTGTGACCCCTTAGACTCCTGTATAGAGAAAGGAGGTTTTCTTCATTTGTATCATTGAAGAATTTCTCATTTGTGCAATGTAAAGGAGGTTTCCCCCTTAAAGAGGTTCATTTTGAAGTCATTGATCTATCTTTTCTTCTATTTTGTGAGATGGTTACATAACAGGCATATTTTAGCCAAACTCACTCAGTTCGACTCCTATAGGGGTGCTCCACATATGATATTTTAGTGATGAGCACTTGGTCCAAGGAATTAGCTATTACATAGATCGTTGTTATAAATGTCCCAACCATTTTCTCATTGTTGACTTGAGCATTGATTAACTGATCTCCAATGGTAGGAATATCCCTTCAACTCTAGTTTGCTTAGTTTATTGCCTTGCTATTTTTTAGTGCATGTTGTTTGTTCAATTGTATATAGTGGCCTTAGGATTTTCATTTTTTCATGATTGTGTCACCTTGAGTTCCCATTATGGTGTATTTTTATTTGTGCCTCTCTCGTAGACTTGCAACCCTTCCCCCCTACAAGGTGGGTCCACATCCCATAGGTGTAAAATTAACTCCACCACTGGTACATCCTTGTCTTGGGTTATTTTTGGTGACACTAAGAGGCTTGAACCATATTTTCACTAAGTGGTTGACCATATTTTTCCACCTCATCACCATACCTCTATGCCCATCTCATCAGGTGAGGGTGTTGACTTGTCTATATATTTTCATATTCCTTTACTTTATTTTTTCATGGATAATGCTACTACTCTAGGAGGGAACCTATTGTGTTTACACCTATAGTGACTGATGATATTTCACATGCCATGTCTACATTTATACCTATGGCCACAACACCTATCCATAATACATCCTTTGATAACTCTTTCTCCTAATTATGGTAGAATATTCATATGATTCCTTTCCCTCCACTTAGTTCATCCATGGGTACCTCCACATTAGTGACCATCACATCTCCATTCACATTGAGAAGAGGTTATAGTTTAGTTATGTATAGTATTGAAATTTCTAATGTTGGAGGGTTAAACTTCTTATTTACATCTAGTTTCTCAAGCCCCACGATGCGTACTGGTATCTTAGTAGGGGGTACAACTATACCTAATAATGGATTTCCTTATGGTTGGAATCCTATCATTGTGTCCATGTAATCCTCTAGCATTGATGGGGGTACATTCATTTCTAGTGGGTCATCAAATCCTTTTGTAAGCCAATAATTAGGGTGATCTGCATTCCAAGGTCACACATATTTCCCATGGAATTACCAAGGGGGAAATACACATTTTTGTATGTTTAATCAATGGGGTTTTGGTGATGCTGCAATCAACACCCTCCAAAATTTTTCCTACCCTTGAATTTTGGAGCCTACTAAGGATCTTATGATCTGTCGCTCCATAGTAACTTCATGGTCCATTGATGTTTTGGAAAGCACTTAAGTATTCTTTTTAGTTTATAACTTTCAAATTCACTTGATCACACATGCTCAAACCTTGATGAGTTCACAATAACACCCTTCTTCTACAAGCTTAGATCAGCATCGCGTATTCCTTGAGAGTAAGGCTTACATAGTCTCTGGGAATAGATCCTACACAATGTTTAGTTACAGTGCTTGCATAATCACTGCTGATAGTGAATGTATATTTCATAAGGACTGTGAACTGCACAACCTATGTCAACATTTAGTGTGCACTCTCCACTGACAGTCTCCCTCTCACTTTCGTTTGTATTTGTCTCATCATTCTAGTGATTTTTCTCAACTATCCCTTTTGCGCACCTTTTTTTTTACAAGTGTTGCTTTCAATTTCACGATTGTCATTTTTTTCTTGATTTCACTTTAACATGTGTCATTTCCATGTTATATTGGATTTGGCATGTGCTGCTTTCATTTTTTTATCATTTTCAAGTGTCATTTTCACATTTCCTTATTGTCACAAGTGTCGCTCTAACTATTTTCACTCTTGTATATGTCACAACTTTTCACACTACTAGAGGTAGTTCTAGCACAGTCTTATGCATTAGATGGTCCTATATCATAATAATATGAACTACACACATTCTTACAGCTTACTTCACTTTCTGGTCACATTCGACACTTCTGTCGCAACTTGTATTCTAAGTGTTGTAATGCTACATTTCAACTGTCACACTTAGAAATAAGTATAACTTTGTTGTCGTTTCAAGGTGTGATTAATTTTCATGATTCTTATGTATTCCTATGGCTTATATTGATGGAATTCAAGTCTCATTTGGATTCTCCTCCCTCTCTTACTCTGTTGGTCCCACACTTAGCCACTATGGAGCTATTCTTGGTCCTCCTACCTACTGCAAGCTATGAAAGCAACAATATTTCTTCAGGTGATGAGAACTGCCTATCCATGAGCCTGATTGATGCAATATTTCCCTCCTAGACTTTCACACTAAGTATTTCTTAGGGTCATCTCCTATGACTGCACATTGAGAACCTTTCAAGCATGGTCACCTAACCCTTGTTGCTTGTACTAACTCACTACACCAAGCCTTTGATGCAGGAGCATTCAACTTCCAAGGCAAGATGTATTTTGACTAGAATAGGGGTTATTTATTTACCAAGGGAGTTCGTTACCTAAGTGCATGTTTTGTTTAAATTATTTTTATATCCTATTGATCCATGTGGATCTTCAAAAAGTACCAGTGGTATGGTAAAAGGCTCAAAACACAGAGTTGCAAAATTTGGATAAACTTAGTATTGGATTGAAGTGTTTGTCATCCTGATTCCAACAATGTGAACAACACTCAAATCCAAGTTCATGTGAAGAAGTTAGAGCAAGTCAAAGTTTATGTTTGACTTGTCCAGGTGGTAGGAGGAGATGACATGCCAGACACTTTCAGAAAATGGGGAAATGCCATGTGGCAGGCAACCATTAGTTCCACATATCATAGATTGTAGAAGAAAGAGGTAGCGGCTTAAGGAAAATTGAAAATTTTTGTAATGCAATCAAATCGAAATCGCATTTTGAAAGGGTTAAAGAATCGGCCCCAAAAACCAGTCTTGGTTGCGGTGTGATATATCGTAATTGCATAATCATGTTACGATTTGCAATATCACAATCGCATTTCACAAGGGTTAAATAATCAGTCCCCAGAGCAAGCCAAGTTGCAGTGTGATCGTAATCGCAGAATCATGTTGTGATTTTCGATATTGCAATCGCATTTCGCAAGGGGAAGCTGCTCATGTTGAATCAAACTTGGGTTTCTACCGATTGCGATTTGCAATATGGGCTCCTAGATCCAACATATTATACATTGTGGTTTATAGTTTTTCAGGTTTGTGGTTATCGCAGGGTGTTTGATGTATGGGCTTTGGGTTGTTCCCCTATTATAAAGGTCGATGGGGAACCGCCGATAGTGAAAGCCACTGGTTTAAAAATGCATGGTTAAGATTTTTTCCATGTTTATAAGGTTTGTTTCCGCATATCATGTGGGACCCAAGATTCTTGTATTAAGAAACAAACCTGCCTGCTAAACTTGGTCTATTGTTTAGAACTGCCCGGGAGTTTAGGGGTTTACCACCAGCATATATAAAGGACTATCTGTGTCAGAGAAAGGCAGAGAGGATTAGCAGATTAGTTCAGAACCTATTGAGTGCAACAAACCCTAACCTAGCAGCAAGGTGGGACCTCGCATTGAGTAGTAGGGAGGTTCTGAGAAGTTGTTGAAGGCCCAATTATCTGAATTGGGTGTTCGGGTAGGCGTTTTTGCATGATCTTTCCCGAGGATTTCAGTGGTACTATCTGTTTCTAAATATGGGTTCTCTATTCTTCATCCATCTTCCAGCTTGGAGGTATAAGGATTGTAAATAATGTTTCTTGTACTTTTATCTCTTTTTATGCTATGTAATGAAAGAAGGCCTCCCCACTATTGAGCAGGGCTCGTAGACGTAGTCCAAATTGGATGAACTCTGTAATCAAATATTTCTGTCATGGTTTCTTGCTTATCGTGTTATTTTCATGTTGTTTTATGTGCTTTTAATTTACATGGTTTATAAGCTCTGTTTCATGTAATTCTGATGAATCTATAAGTAAAAGATCATGGATCAAGTTTGGTATCAGAGTAGGTCTTTGTTGGTGTAGATTTCATGAGTATATGCTAACCTAGAACAAGTTGTGAAAAGGAAAAGGAACACTCAAGTCCTTTGATCCCAAAGCAGGGCATGCACAATGAAGAAGAAACATGGAAAATGAAGAAGCTCGTTGGGAAGAGGAACAAAATTTATGTAAGGTATTCTATAATATGGCAGAGAAAGTGGACAAACTATTTTCAAAGTATGAGAAGGCACTTGGGCACGAGAAGGAAGGTGCCGATGATAATAGATAAGAAAATCATGAAGGTGGTGGAGAGGAGCCTCCTCCATCTCCTTCTTTAAGTGATAGTTCTCATCACTGTAATCGTGATTCCAAACATACATCTAATAAACCATTCTTTAAGCTAGATGTAAAGTTTGATCTGGCCATGTATAATGGAGAATGTAGTGTATAAAAACTTAATAATTGGATAATACAAATAGAGGTTTATTACCGAATCTAGCAGATTGAAGAAGATGAGGCAAAGGTCCAGTTAGCATCTCTTCCACTGTGTTGCACTACTCTTGTTTGGCGGGAGAGAAAGTTGAATAAGGGAAACAAAAAGTCGGGTAACCTTCTTTCCTCATGGTCTACTTTTATTTCTACATTGAATGACCAATTTTACCCTTAGGGTTGTAAACGAAAGGCACTAATGGAAGGAAAATATCTAAGGAAAGGTAAAGGCCAAAATGTGTAAAGATTTACTGAATAATTTTGGAAATAAGCATTGAATTTGGACATCTCATTAGATTTTTCCAAGACTGTAACTAAGTATGTTGGTGCACTACCTAGTTACATAAGACACTCACTGTTATTGTTCGAGCCTACTATGAATGATGCGGACAACATAAAGGTGATTCATCTTTAAAGTTAAGGTCAGAATGACATATATGACCAAGCTAAAGAAAAACCGTTCAACCCTCACCATGGAAAATTCCAGAGTAAAGGCAAGGGGACGGCTAAGAAGACCGTTGCAGCCAAGAAAGAGGATAAAGAAACACCGTCCTTCACGCATTGCAAGAGAGAAGGTAATGATGAGGACCACTGTTGGAAGTTACATCCAGATCTGAGACCATAGAGATTCAACGAAAAGGGCAAGCAGAAGAAAATGGAAATAACGCAATAGGACCTTCGATCAGATTCCAACAATGAGACATTGATCACAACCGTGGGCACAAAAGGTACTCCTTCTATTAATAATAGTTTTAATGCAATTTCAAGTACTAGTTATTTGAATGAGCTTGTAAGTAATGAGTTATGAGAATTTAATTATTCCACATTAGAGTTATTATAAAACACACAAAGGTGGAAACATTGTTCAATTCAGGTTCCGAGGAAAATTTAATCTCAGAGTCCTTAGTGAAAAAGTTATTCCTCAAAACTAATCCTCATTCAAGTCCATACCCGCTTGGTAGGGTAAGTGATAAAGAAAATTTACAAGTAACCAAGTAGTGTAGGGCCATATTTGTTATTACTTCCAAATTAGTTGATGAGGTAGAGTTAGATGTTGTGCCTTTAGACATATGTGTAATTATCTTGGGAAGTCTGTATCTATATGACAAAAAGGAAATTTTCTTTCAACACAAAAATAAATACAACCTCACAAAGGACGGGGTAGAATATATAGTGAGAACTCATCATATGAAAGTTAATGCTAGCCTTGTAAGTGTAGGACAGATTAAACGACTGGTTAATTCTAGTAAAGGGTGAATTCTCATGGTAGTGAGAGAGAAAGAGGTTGAGATGGCTCTAGCTTTCAAAGGTTGTGATCTTGATCATAAGAAATAATTGTTTGAAGTTATTTCTGACTATGATGGATTATTTCAAGAACCGAGAGGATTTTCCCCAAAACGAAAAATCCAACATGAGAACCATTTATAAGAGGATGCTCCTTTACCAAATATTGGCATGTGCATGATGGTTTCTATCGAGATGGAGGAGATCAAGAAACAGGTGTAGGATTTGCTAAATCAAGGGGTCATCAAACTGAGTTCTTATCCATGAGGTTCATCAATTGTCTTGGTGCCAAAGAAAGATGACACATGGAGAATGTGTGTAGACTAACAGGCATCAAAAAAATTTACTGTTAATAATCGATACCCTCTCCCTCGCACTGATGAATTATTAGATCAGTTGAAAAATGTTGCCTATTTTACAAAACTAGATTTGTGTAGTGGATATCACTATGTTAGAGTTATAGAACAAGACATTTGGAAGACTACATTCAAAACCAAATAGGGGTTGTTCAAATGGATGGTGATTCCATTCAGACTATTCAATTCTCTGGCCACATTTACAAGGGTAATGAATGATTTGTTCAGGCCTTTTCTTGATAATTTTGTGAATGTATATCTGGATGATATTCTTGTTTATAGTAGGACATGGGATGAACATGTATGTCATGCAAAGAAAGTGCCTGATGTTCTGAAAAATGAAAAATTAGATGTGAAACTATGAAAGTGTGAGTTTGGGAAATCCTCTTTAGTTTATTTAGGCCACATAGTCAGTAATGGGCAATTGAGGATAGATCCCTCTAAAGTATACGCGATTATGGAATGGCCTGAGCCCACAAATGTTACAGAAGTCCAAAGATTTTTGGGCGTAGTATAGTATTGGAGAAGGTTCATTGCGAACTTCTCTATTATCACATCTCCCTTACACACATTGGCAAGTGTGAAGCAAACCTTTCAATGGGGAGGAAAACAACAAAAATCCTTCGACATGTTGAAAGAGAAGATTAGCACAACACCAATGCTAGCCTTACCAGACATTCAACAGACTTTTGAGATTGAAACAGATGCTAATGAATATGCCATGGGCACTGTATTGATGCAACAAAGAACGTATGTATGCTACCATTCAAAGACTTTCTCCCAGGCTAGTTTGAATTGTCTCACATACAAGAGGGAGTTGTATGCCTTGGTTCAAAGTGTAAGAAGTGGAAACACTATCTGATCGACAAGGAGACCATCATCCACGTAGATCATCAACCCTTGTAGTACCTTTAGTCACAGACCAAGATTCAACAAGTCCATCATTTCAGATGGATGGGATTCTGTTATAGATCTGGCCTGCAAATATATGAAATGATACCAATATACCCAATAACTATAAATAATCACCAAAAATAACAAGATCTGAATACAGATAGAAATTCTTCTTTATTGATCAAACCCTTGAGGTAGGGAACAACGTACATTCACTCTTTAAGGAAGGAGAACACTCCACAAGCCATATGCTTGTCAATACATTAATCCTTCACCCCTCTCAATGGGGAGTCTCTAGCCTCTATATAGGCCTCATACATACAATACCATGGGTCATTACCATGGTTCCTTCAATACCATCTATCTAATACAATGGGCTTATTACATTATTGCTAACTACTTGTGGTCCCTTACATGATACGGGTTAACCACTTTATTTATTACTATGGCCCATCCCATTATTACATTATTCCCTTGGGTACCTCCCTTTGTACCCCATACTATCCCCCCTAGGTATACTACATTCCACCCCTTTAAACATGTTTCATCCCCGAAACATAAGAAGAACACAAATAATAAGATCTACTCAAAAGAGTAGTCCACTGGTACCATGCACATGCATCTAGCCATCCAAGAGAAAGGTGAGCCCTCAATCTAGCTGGTGCCTCACTCGCTTGAGATGGAAGTTGACCCTGATGGCTCTTCTGTGTTGGTGTGTTGTGGGTGGATCTTCACCCATGTCTATCTATCATGTGGGGGTTGTTGTCCTTGTTGCAGATTTGTTTCCATCTTGTAGGTTGTTTTCTTGTTGGATGATGTGGGTGGTAATATGCTAGAGTTTTAACCAATGGTGTATCTTGCTTCAATTCACCACCTAATTGAGCATGATTGGTATCTATTACATGTTGTAGTGCCTACTATTGCTTCTTATTTTCCAGTATTACTTCAACCACAAATTCATCATCTAATATATCAATACCTGTAACATTTTCTGCTTCAGACTCCTTGGACTCTACCTGTTTTTCTGGTACCTTGTTTGATGTTTGTGTTTGGCTGTCAACCATCAAAGGCTCATCATATGATGTGTTAGTGTCATTAGAGCCTTATGCTTCTTCCTCCCTAGTCTCTGCTTGGGTCTTAATGGAAATATCCTGCAATGTAATTTTCTTCTTTTTATACGAGAGCTTCAAGAATTTCTTTTGCACATTAATATTGAGTATACCCACAGATTCCATCCAAGGATATCCCAAAAAAGCATCCATGTTATCCATATCTGAAGTATAAAAATCACAATGTAACACATACTTATTCATGAAAAGCTTCAAATCTTTATAAACTTGAGCATCCTCATTATCAACTTGTGTGCTTTCAATGTGTTTTGCTGGAACTTGCAATTTTTTTGCCAAATTAACATTGATAAAATTATGTTTGCAGCTAGGATTTATAAACATAATGATCTTCTCCTTCTGAATCAATCCATGAACTTGTAATAAGGATACTTCAGAAAATAACCCTTTAGGTTTCTTGGTTTCCTTCTTTCCTGTAAAAATAAAATCTTTGCTAGATTTTTTGGCTTCCTTATTTTTGGTATGAGACCATTTGTCCAACAATAGTTTTTCAATTTTGTCTGCACGACATAACTTCAGAATCTCACCGTCAAGTGATTTTCACCATATAATAGCCTCATCCTTCAAATAATACTTTATTTTGTCCTTCCAACAACCTGGGAAGTAAAATTTATGAAATGCGATAAAATTTTCAATAGTCGGCCCCCCATTTTTTCCTATAAAAAACATCTTGCTAAATGGCACGAAGAGGGTTTTTGAAAAACACGTCACTTACTTGGCGAAAATTTAAAGTGGCCACAGTTCGGTCAATATTGCTCAAAATCTTTATTATGACCTATTTTTGGAAATGGAATGACCATTTTGCATCTTCCCATCTGATAGAAATCCCAATCTAGGCACTGGAATTTTAGATTCGCACTGCAACTATTTTGTCGTCACAAAACGTTATAAAAAAAAGAGCTTATTTTAAATCAGCAATATCTCCTTCATCCGGACTCCGATTCGACTGATTTTTTTTTTAAATTGAGTAACGTTTCAATTGGATCTTAGATCTAAAATTAGTTTCCCAAAATTCCCCACAAAAACTATAGAAATTTAACTGCAGATTCGCCATCCACACATTTTCGTCAAAAAATTTCTTTAACAAAGCTAATTTTTTTAATCAATGATATCTCCCTCATCCGGACTTCGATTCGGTCGATTGTTTTTTTAAAATTGGGTATTTTTTTGCAAAGAACTCAGACCTGCAATTAGATTCTATAAATTTTGCACCAAAACTTACAGATTTGATCTACAAACTCACCGCCCCAAAAAATTCCTGCAAAAATAAATTAAAAAATCTCCGCTTTGCCCAAGAAAGTGCCTCGATACCACTTGTTATAGATCTTACCTAAAAATATATGAAATGATACCAATAATTATAAATAATTACCAAAAATAAAAAGATCTGAATATGGATAGAAATTCTTCTTTATTGATCAAACCCTTGAGGTTGGGCAACATAAGACATTCACTCCTTAAGGAAGGAGAACACTCCACAAGCCATATGCTTGTCAATACAATAATCCTTCACCCCTCTCAATTGGGAGTCTCTAGCCTCTATATAGGCTTCATACATATAATACCATGGGTCATTACTATGGTTCCCTCAATACCATCTATCTAATACAATGGGCTTATCACATTATTTCTAACTACTTGTGGTCCTTTACATGATACGGGTTAACCACTTTATTTATTACTATGGCCCATCCCATTATTACATTATTCCCTTATGTACCTCCCTCTGTATCCCATACTATACCGCCTAGGTATACTACAAACTCCTCTAATAGTTTCATTTGGTAATAAAATACAAGAAGGGTGACAACAACAAAGTAGTAGATATGCTTTCTCGCTCTCCTATTTCTGCATCTGTAGTTTTTCAAAATGCTTCTTTATCATTGGAAAGTTATGTTGAACAATATGCTAATGATGATGATTTTAAAGAGATTTATGCAAAACTAACTCGTGGATCACAGGTGGACAGTTATTATTTGTAGGGAAAACTATTGTATCACCTTGGCAAACTATGAATAGCCATTGATGAAAGGGTACATGCAATCCAATAGGCTCACGCCTCTCTGGTGTCTGGTCATTTTGGGGTTGAAAAAACTTTATGTCATTTACAGAGGTTTTGGTTTTGGACTCATATGAAAAACGTTGTGACTCGCTTTGTGAAGGGTTGTGTGTTGTGTTCTATTTGAAAGCCCTCTAATAGAAAACTTGGCCTCTACACACCACTCCCTATTCCGATTCGACCATGGGAAAGTGTGTCCATGGACTTTGTAGGTGGTTTTCCAATGTTTAGGGAAGATCACGACTTTTTGTATGTCATCGTGGATCATTTTAGTAAAATGTGTATTTTAATGCCTTGTAAAAAGCAAGTCACTGCTAAGAAAACTGCTTATCTTTTCTTTCAACATGTTTGGGTCCTTTTTGGGTTTCCCACATCTATTGTCTCAGATCGAGACTCTCATTTTCTTAGAGAGTTCTAGACGAGCTTGTGGAGAATGATGGGCATGAATATGAAAAGAGGTATGGAATTTCATCCATAGATCGATGAGAAGACAGAGGTTGTCAAGCACACCGTGTTACACTTGCTACGAGGCTATTTCAGAAAACATCCCAAGTTGTGGGATGAACAACTTCCTTATGTGCATAATACATACAATCGAGTAGTGAATTCATCCACACAGAGCTCACCATTCGAGACATGTTTTGATTAACTACCAAGGGATCCCTTAGACATGGTCTTTGGGAAAGATGAGGATGGCAATGGACGAGATGCTAGGGACAAAAAATGAAAGTTTATTCAGTGGATACAGGTGATTCATCAGGCAGTACAAGAGAATTTGGAGAAGAGTCAGGCTTGGTATAAAGCTCGATATGATAATCACCGAGTTGACCATCAGTTTCAAGTTGGGGATAAGGTATGGCTCCAGATCAGCAAGGATAGAATGAAGGGAGAAGGGAAAAAATTGAGACCCATTCAATATGGTCCCTACAACATATTGGCAAAGATTGGAGACAATTATCTCGTCTTTACTTTCCTTCTTATATGAAAATGTACTCAGTGGTAAATGTTGAAAACCCGAAGCTTTATGAACTTCCAATGATTATGGATACCTAAGAGGTTGCACAGATTCCTACAGTGGATTATTTTGCACCAAAGTATATAGATAAGTTTCCTGAAGATATCATACATGACAGGAAAAAAAGAACTTCATGATGGGGAGATGTGGAGTACATTCGTGTTGGCTTCAAAGGAATGCATCCGAGTAAATATCGATGGATGGAGAAAGAGAAAGTGAGGAAGAAATTTCCTTACTTTCCAATTGAATGAAAATGCTTTTGGCGGTCCAAAATATCTTAGTGGGGAGGATTGATCCAGGTGGATCTTCAAAAGGTACCAGTGGCATGGTAAGAGGCTCAAAAGATTAGAGTGGCATAATTTGGATAAATTAGCATCGAATCAAAGTGTTTGTCATCCTGATTCCAATGGTGTGAATGACACTCAAATCTGAATTCATATGAAAACATTATTGCAAGTCAAAGTTTATGTTTGACTTGTCCAGGTGGCAGGAGGAGATGACGTGGTAAACACTCTCAGTGAATGGGAAAACACCAAGTGGCATGCTTCCATTGAACCCGCATATCGCAGATCACAGAAGAAAGAGGTCATACCTTAAGGAAAATCATCCATTGTTCTGATGTGGTCAAATCACAATAGCATTTCGTAAGGGTTAAAGAATCGACCCCCAGAACTAGTCCTAGTTGTAGTGAGATATATCGCAATCACATAATCATCTTGCAATTTGCAATATGTAAGGGTTAAAGAATCAACCCCCAGAGCAAGCCAAGTTGCAATGCGATCGCAATCATAGAATCATGTTGCGATTTGTGATATTGCAACCACATTTTGCAACGGGAAGTAGTCGCACATTTAATGAAACTTGGGTTTCCATCGATTGCGATTTTCAATATGGGCTCCTAGATTCAACATATTATATATTGTGTTTTATAGTTCATCAAGTCCGTGGTTATTGTAGGGCACTTGATGTATGGGATTTAGGTTGTCTGTCGATCGGAAATGCTGATGGGGAACTGCCAATAGTGAAAACTGTCTATTTAAAAATGCATGGTTAACATTTTTTCCATATTTGTAAGGTCTATTTTTGCATATCATGTGGGAACCAAGATTCTCGTATTAAGAAACAAACCTGCCTATTAAACTTGATCTATTATGTTGAATTTCCCGAGAGTTTAGATGTTTATCACCAACACATATAAAGGGCTATCCATGTCGGAGAAGGGCAGAGAGGACTAAATTAAAGATTAGTTGAGAAGATATTGAGTGCAATAGACCCTCACTTGGAAGCAAGCCCAGACCTCGCCTTGAGCAGCAGGGAGGTTCCGAGAAGTTGCAGAAGGCCCAATTATCTGAATTGGGTGTTCGGATAGGAATTTTTCCACTTTTTTTCGCCAAGATTTTAGTGATACTATCTGTTTCTAAAGATGAACTCTCCATTATTTGTCCATGTTCCACCTTGGAGGTATAGGGATTGTAAAGAATGTTGCTTGTACCTTTATCTCTTTTTATGCCACGTAATGAAAGAAGGCCTCCCTATTATTGAGTAAGGCCCGAAGACGTGGTCCAAATTGGACGAACTTCGTAATCAAATCTTTGTGTCATGGTTTCTTTCTTATCATGTTATTTTCGCATTGTTTTATGTTCTTTTAAGTTCCATGATTTATAAGCTATGTTTCATGTAATTCTAATGCATTTATAAGTAAAAGATTTTTGATCACTTATGTATTTAAAGATTTGTAGAAGAATATGTAATTAAAGAAAGAAATTGTAATCCTATCTATTCCTTAGGATGGATCTAGAGAATATTTGAGTGAGTTTGAGATATTTGAGGGTAGTTAGATTCCTTGAAATATTTGGGAATCTAGAGAATCCTAAAGTATAGGTTTAGGTGAGAATTCTGTGGAGGTGAACTGAATTAGTTTGGAATCCTCTTTTAATAATGTAAATGAAATCAGTGTGTGGAGAGGATATAAAAGTAGAAGTATGAAAAGAGGAGAGTAGAGATTATAGGAGTTAGGCCAAAAGGGTAAAGAGGGAAAATTTTATGTAAATCAGGCCAAGGAGAGGACCTTTCTGTAATTTTGTGCAGAGAATTAATTTAATATAAGAATTAGTTTGTTCGAGTATTCTGGATTGGTATATGAGGAAATCCTTTTTTGGTTGTGTATAAAAGAGCCTTAAAGGTTATATTGAGTGTATATGTATTGCAAATAAGCTTAGGTAAGCGCACAGGATTATGCAAAAAGCCATAGAATTGAGCTTAGGAGGGAGAAAGTAGATCATATTAGAGTCCCTTTTTAGTGGTTGAAGTCCTTAATTGATCGATTGATAAACATAGTGGATCAATGATCTATTTTAATTAGAGTGGCACAATAGAAGCCATAGAATTTAAACTCTTCAAATAGAGGAGCGAAAGATAGGAAAAGGAGCACAACACTTAGTTTATTTTAAAGGTCGATGGAAGTCCATAACATAATAGTGTCAGGAGGTGGGACTTGAAAAAAAGGGAGACGAAATTCATCACATCGAGATGGGGATTCCATCTTGACAATCAAAGGCATAGAGCGAAAAAGGAGCACCAATATTAAAAAGTCCAAGCTTATGTGATGAACTGGAGGTTTTAGCCAGAGATTACACCCTAGAAGTTTAAAAGGAGAAGGGTTTAAGGAGTAAAGTGGGATGGAGTTATGAAGAAGAGGAGTAATGGGTCCTGCTCAGAGGTATTACCCTAGTGGATTAATAAAAGAACTTCCCAACAATGCTAGGCTTGAAATGGAGTAGGCTATGTGAAGCAGGCTCACAAGGTAGTGTGGGACTGCCGAGAATTATAATAAGAGGAATAAAGGTTTATGAGTGGCCTTTAGTTGAGTAGTGGATCCTTCCCACAGGCTTAAGCCTAAAATTTTCTTTCGTGGCCCTTTTATTCATCAACCAGGTTTTTAAGAGTGGGTTTGCATGGCCAGTGGGCCACCCGGAAGGAATTTAGCCCAGAAGTTTGAAGAACAAACAGTTAAGAAAAGGCTGACATTGGGTGTTTCAACATTTTTATAAACTTGGTTATGTGGAAGGTTTCAAGGGCCAGAGCTCAAAGGACCCAAAATAGCAAATGATTTTTGAAGAATTAGAAAAGGGACGCGCTTGTGTATTGTGACTGTGGTGGTTCTTGGGTTTGGCTTAATGCATTCTCTTTGGTTTATGTATATAAACTGAATTGGTCATGGTGGTTCTACTGTTAATCATATCATGCATTTGTATGCATATTTTGGATACGATGCTATATGAAAGGAACTTCGATCTGGTGATTTTGAGAAGGGGTTGAATCACTCTTGCAAATCCTCCCACTTAACTTTTAAAAAGAGATTTATCTCCCTAATTTTGGGATTGAAGGAAGCTCCTTTTAAGAGAAGAATGGGAACTATGAGTTTATAAGCAGGCTAGAAATTAGGTCTGCATCATGTGGTAACTACAAGAAAAAGACCCTTTAATGGAGATTTTTATGGAAGCCCCTATAAAAATATCCCAAAAATCCATTTTTAGTGGAGGTCACTAGTGGAGATGGGAGAGCAGATGTCTTTTTAATGGTGTGTCTATAAAACACAAGCGCACTAGTGATTTACTATACACATAAGCATTAGTGCCTAATAGAACATGGTGCACCATGGAAAATTTATTTAAAAAAAAATAAAAATAAATTGGTATTCTAAATAAAAAAGATAACTAGTGCATATACCACTCGATAGCACTAGAAAAGGGTTAAATTTACAAAAATGCCTGTTGTAAAATTCATTTTTCCTAGTTTCGTGCTATACTGTGATGACAACCTAGTGCTAAACCAATAATCTAACACCCTGGTGCATACACAATATAGTGCACCACTGAAGCATTATTTAAAACAATGGTGCACCACCTATATATAACTCATCGATGCTTACACTACTCGATAACACTAGATAAAGGATAAATTTTAAAAAAATTGTCCTAAAATTATTTTCATAATATTGGTGCTATATCCACTCGAAGAATCAATTTTGTTCTTGTATTAAAATTCCCTAGTGAGTACTTAAAAAGTGAACCATTAGAGGGTTTTTAATTTAAAAAAAAAAGTGGTGCTATATTCCAATTAAGCACCAGTGTTGTTCACGTATTAAAATGCCCTGGTTCGTCTTAGAAAAAGCACCGCTAGGGGATTTTTAATTTAAAAAAATGTGGTACTATATTCCCATGAAGCACCAATGTGGTTCATGTATTAAAATGTCCTAGTCCATCTTAAAAAGAGCATAGCCATAGGGTTTTTAACTTTTAAAAAAATGTGGTGCTATCTTCCCACGAAGTAAAATTATTGTCCTTGTATTAAAACACCCCGATGTGTCTTCGAAAGAGAACCACTAGTGATCAGTAATTTTTTGTGGATATTCCACTGGACAATTTATCACAACAAATCTGATAATAATATATTAAAATACTGAATTTTTACACTATTACAGTTTTATTAAAATTCTATATCTATGGATTTAACTGTAATTAGTGCATGCATGCGAATGGAAATTATGCAGAAAATTAGAGAATGAAAAAATAAGCTCAGACACAAATAAGACATAAGATATTCTCTCTAGGAAACCCTTTTAGGAGAAAACCTTGCTATAAGGTGAGGCCGCTTCCCTCCCTTTCTCTCTCTGGAGATATGGCTACATGTACAAAGAAGTAATTCTTGTGGCCCATGGGATGCTACAGTGCAAATATCCTCTATGTTTCCTCTACCTCCTATCTCTCTTGGTTATATTTTCTCAACTATGGAACAAAATTCTCTCGAAAGAATGGAATTCTTCTTGACGTGCTTCTTCATCCGTTGGAAAGATCTTTATGTGTATAATATCACGAAAATGTGCTTCTCTAAACCAACAAAATTTTACCCACAAAAAACATAAAAAAAACACTCCTGGAAGGTTTCAAACCTCGTTTCTCCCAGTTGGGTCCCGCCGGTAAAAATGGTCCCTTGAATTGATTCCTCCACTTTTTCTACTCCATATGAATTGAGATGGATGAAAAACAATATAATGATCCAATCCATATCAACTAGGCATTTTTTAATTTTTAAAAAATGCGGTGATATATTCCCATGAAGCATTGGTGTTGTTCATGTATTCAAACAACCTGGTGTGCCTTAACAAGAGCACTGTTATAGGGTTTTTAATTAAAAGGAACTAGTGCTCTTGGAGATAGTTCGCATCGGTGTGGTTACAATAACGCATCGAAAGAGGGTTAAATAAAAAAGAACCTACCAACCGTAAATTTCATTTTTTCAATCTACGATGCTATAGAGCTATGAAGCACCAATTCCACTCTTGCCTCACACAAGATCCCTTTTGTCATTGTTTCTCTTGCTCACCATCCTTTTGTACCATTCTCAGTTCGTGGCTTTCCAATTTTCTCAAATGGTGGTGAAATTTATTTTTCTCAATTACGTGTCAACTCTGCCTCCCTAATGACCAAATGTCTAGGTAATGTCTATGTTTCTCTCTAATGTAGATTTTTAGAAGATTAGAATTGAAAAATAGGTAAAAAAATCTATTATTTTTTATTTTATTTTTCCTACACTGTTATGTCCCTATAATGTTAGTTTATTCATGTTATTGTTATTATTAATATATCCCCCTATTTTTATTTTTGTGTCCATGCATTCCCCATGTTGTTATTGTTGTGCCCCATAGAATCCTACTATTGTTATTGTTGTGCCCTTACATTATTATTGTTATGTAGGCTCTGATTATATCGTCACCCCTTAGAATCCTATATATACCAGCAAGGTATTATCATTTGTGTCATCCAAGAATTGTTAATTTATGTGATATAAAGGAAGTTTACCCCTTGAAGAGGCTAATTATCAAGTCATTGATCTATCTTTTCTTCTATTTTGTGAGTTGGTTGCATAACATTTGGTATCAGAGCTTTGAATTCTAGGGTTTCCCTGCTTCAAACTGGTCATATTAGAATTTTCTCTATAATGTTTTTCCTATGAGGCTTCAGAAGATGAAATTTTTACCATGTGGAGTCTAAATCTTGGGGAACATTGTGTAAAAATGTCAAATATTTTCTTGCTATATTTTTTGAGATGTGATCTGGGGAAATTATGGGTTTTGTAGGCTCTAGAATTTAGTCTCAAATAGGTGACCTAGGAAAAATCATCATAACTTTATTTTTAGGCATAATATTTGAATTATGTAAAAAGTGGCTGAAAGTGAACAAACTTTAGTTTTTCATATATAAAGTTCAGGTTCAGAGGTTGAAACAGTGGAACATGACATCTCATACAACTTCGCTCTATTGGACCATTCCATAACCAGGTCATCGTGGGAGATTTGACATAACTTTATATTTAAGAATCCAATATTGTTCTGATTTGTGGAATTGGAAAGAAGAATGATATCTCAACAACAAGAAAACATTTTAGACCTTGGAGATCCGATATTATAGATTTACAACAACTTCAATATCGATTTCTTAAAAAGAAAGAAAAAAGTGTGTATTTTTTTAATTTTGCATAAAGTTTGTTTAAAAAATCAGTTTAAAGTGATTCAAAGGACATATTTAAGCATATATGCCAGTATTTGGTTCTAAAATGCCTCCTAAAAAAAATTTCTACATCCATTAATCCCTCGGAAATCTCTACTATGAATCATAAAGAAGAATAATTGCAACATGATATATCAAAATTACGAGACCAAGTGCAACAAATTTCGCTCTCACAAAGAGAAACCAAATATGAACTAAAAGGGGACATGGATGGATTCAAATTGGACATGGATGGCTTAAAAGGTGACATGGATGGCTTAAAATGGGACATGGATGGCTTAAAAGGCATCATGGATGGTTTAAAAGCATAAATAAAAGGTGACATGAATGGCTTAAAAGCAAAAATAAAAGCATACATGAAAGGTTTAAAGGAAGGTTTGACAAAGATACTACAAGAAATGCTTCCTAATGGCAAAAAGGTATTCCATGAAACTCACGAGGAGAAGAAAAGGAATATGAATTATTATTTTAGAGACTCCAATGTTAGGTTTAAGACCCATCACATTCAAAAGATCGATATGAGTAAGTTTGATTGCAAGGATCCAGTAACATGGATACTACAAATGGAGCCATATTTTGATCTCCATGATGTGCAACACACACAAAAAGTAAAAATGATATCTTTATTTTTAGAACCCAATTTGTTTGTATGGTATTGATGGATTTGTTCTCATAAACCACTTGTGACTTGGTTAATCTTTACGGAGTAATGATAGCACATTATGAGGATACAAAGAGCGAATCCTTCTTTATCTAATAGATAAATGTCAATCAGAGGGATTCAATGGTGGAGCACATTGAGGACTTCCAAAAATTGAATATCGAGGTAACTGATATTCTATAAGAGCATATGATTGATATCTTCATAGGTACTTTGAAGGATAACATCCAACTTGAGGTTTGCCTTTGGGAACATGATTAATTGGAGAAGGCATTCAGGTTGGAAAGAAAAGTTGAAAGAAAAATTATGGAAACAAGGAAGTCTACTACTTACAACTATAAAGATGGAAGTGTTGTTGCTCCTACCCTTCCATAACCCACAAGTTTGACACCACAAAAATTCGAGGAAAAAAGAGAAAAAGGGATTTGTTATTGTTATGATAATAAATACAATAATGGTCATAAGTGTGTAGAGAAGAAATTATTATACATATATTGTGAATAGGAGGAATAAAAGAAACAAGAAACATCAAAAGTGGAGGATATACACCAGGAACTAACCCCACAGAAATAAGAAATGAATTCGACCATATCTTGTAATGCATTGGAAGGAATTACCACTCCTCAAACTATCAAGATAGAAGGATATATCAATAAGAAAAAGGTAATGGTGCCTATTGATTCAATAAGTACCCATAATTTTATTCATTGTAAGATAGCCAAGGAATTGAATTGCTTCCTATATCTAGGACCATATTGTCAAGTGATGCTTGCAAATGGAGGAACTATAAATTCCTCTTGAAAGTTCCAAAATATGAAACTAATGATGGGGGAATATGTATTGAATATTCCAATGGTTTCCATTCCAATGGGTGGTGTTGATTTTGTACAAGGAGTCGAATGGTTACAATCTTCGGGGACAATAAATTTTATTTTTCAAGAACTTTTCTTGATTTTTTTTGGGAAGGAAAGGAAGTTGAATTAAGGGGTATCGCATAGGAACCATAAAATATAGTCAACTCTAATGGCATCACAGACCTTCTGAAAAAATAAAAATAGGGAATAATTGCACAATTATGCTCACTCGAGGTTCAAACATCGAAATCATCTATTTATCTAGATCTCCAAAAAGTATTGGACAATCATTCCAAGGTATTTGAGAGTCCCAAAGGCCTCCCACCTATTCATGATCATGATCATGCTATTCATTTGATTCCAAGAAGTGTTCCTCCAAACATCAAACCTTACATATAACCCTATTTCCAAAAGAGTGAAATTGAATGTATGGTTGCAAAAATGTTAGAGGTTGGTATAGTTAAACCTAGTGAAAGTTCTTTCTCTTCTCCAGTAGTGTTGGTGCACAATAAGGATTGATCATGGTATATGTGTCCAAATTATAAGGAGCTCAATAAGCTCACTATTAAATATAAATTTCCCATTCCTGTCATTGATGAATTATATGGCGAAATTTACTTCACTATGCTAGATCTTCGTTCAGGATATCATCAAATTAGGATGAGGACTGAAGACATTTAGAAAAAAACATTCAAAACTCATGAAGGTCATTATGAATTTTTGGTCATGCCTTTTGGCCTTACTAATGCACCTTCCACATTTCAAGGTTTGATGAATCCCATTTTCAAACCCTTCCTTAGAAAATTTGTGTTAGTATTTTTTGATGATATATTAATCTACAACAAGTCTTGGAAGGATCATATTCAACGTGTTGACTGGGTGCTCAAACCATTGGAGGAGAAACAATTATATGGAAAAACCTCTAAATGTTTATTTGGAGTACAAGAGGTGAAATATTTGGGTCATATTGTATCCAATGAGGGTGTTAAGGTAGACCCTAACATAATTAAAGACATTAAGGAATGGAAAATCCCCACAACCATAAATAATATTCAAGTATTTCTTAGGTTGACAGGGTATTATCACAAGTTTGTTAAGAATTATGGGAGAATAGCAGCAACTCTAACAACATTACTAAAGAAAGATGCATTTTCTTGGACTCGAGAAGAAACTAAGGCCTTTGAACATCTTCAAGAGGAAATGTGCTAAGCACTATCTTAGCTATTCCAGACTTCAAAATAACCTTTATTGTGGAATGTGATTCCTCGAGAAATGGAATTGATGTTGTTTTAATGCAAGAAGGAAGATCCGTTTCTTTCGAAATTCATCCAATCATAGGAAAAATATTTACACAAAACCATTTATGAGAAGGAAATGTTGGAAATACTACATGAACTAAAGAAATGACAACCTTACCTAATGGGAAGAAAATTCAAGGTAAAAACAGATCATGATAGCCTTAAATAATTTTTGGAACAAAGATTATCTTCGGAAGAGTAGAAAAAATGGGTCACAAAGATGTTGGGTTATGAATTTGAAATCATCTACAAAAAAGGGAATGAAAATATTATTAAAGATTTAGTGCCAAGAAATGAAAGGATGTGGAAGCATCGATTTTTTCCATTTATATTATCCAACCTGATTGGAAAACTGAAGCAAGAGATGAACGGAAGAATGATGAAGAAGTGTGGGAACTCTTTCAAAATTTGCAGAAAAATCCCAGTACATTTGATACATTTAGCTAGAAAAATGATTCATTATGTTACAAAGATATTTTATATATTTTTAAGAATTCCCAACTCAAGCAAAAGATTCTTTTGGAATTGCACACCTCCCCCTTAGGAGGGCACTCAATATTTTTAAAAATTTCCCATAGGGTGAAGCAATTTTTTTTTTGAGATGGCATTAAATCTAATATTCATAATTTTGTTGCTAAATGTTTGGCTTTCCAAAAAAATAAAGATGAGACAATTAAAACCCCAGGTTTGTTACAACCTTTAGCCATTCCAAGTCGACGTTGGGAAGAGGTATCAATGGATTTTATGATGGATTTACCCAATTATAAAGGAAAGAGTGTCATCATGGTGGTAGTTGATAGAGTTACCAAGTATGTACACTTTTGTGTATTATCTCATCCTTTTAAAGCCAATATAGTTTCTATTGCGTTTATGGAAACAATTCAAAATATACATTGAAAACCAAAGATTATTCTAAGTGACAAAGATCCAATTTTCACTAGAAAATTTTGGACAAAATTATTTTCTTGTCTTGGTACTCAATTAGCACATAGCTCCTCTTTATCATCTTCAATCTGACGGGAAAACTAAGATAGTAAACAATATTTTGGAAGGATATCTTCGTTTCTTTGTATCTGATAAACAAAGACAATGGTTCAAGTGATTACCTCTAGCTAAATAGTGGTGTAACACTTCCTTCCATACTGCAATAAAAATGACCCCACTTATGGAACTTCATGGATATCATCCACCATCCATCACATCACATTTAAGAGAAAATTATAAGGTTCAATTAGTGGGAGATCACATCGAGCATCAACAACAATCTCTCCAACTCTTAAAGGATAACCTCACTCTAGCACAAAATCAAATGAAACAATAGATAGATCAACATCACAGTGAAATAAGTTTTGATATGGGTGACTAGATGTTTTTACGGATAAAACCATACAAGCAAATGTCCCTTAAACAATCTAAGAAGGATAATAAATTATCACCTGATTACTATGGTCATTAAAAGGTGTTGCAAACAATTGGTATTATGGCATACAAATTGGAGCTTTGTACATCTTCTTGACTACACCTAGTTTTCCATGTTTCATGCTTAAAGAAGGTTATCAATGACAAGATACCAGTTCAAATAGTGTTTCGAAAACTTGACAAAGAAGGAAAAATCATTTTTGAGCTTGAAGCAATCATAGAAACAAGAACCCGACAACTACGGAATTGATTAATTTTAGAGTATCACATTAAATGGAAGAACTTACCCATTGAAGCTTCCACATGTGAGGATGCGCATATTATACAAAAGAATCCAAAAGGAGAGGGGCATGTTAGGTTCCTATAATATTTGTGTATTCCCCTTATTTTTATTGTTAGTATAGCCCCCTATTGTTATTGTTGTCTCCATACATTCCCCATGTCGTTATTGTTGTGCTACATAGAATCCCACTATTGTTATTGTTGTGCCCTTACATTATTATTGTTATGTAGGCTCTGATTATATTGTGACCCCTTAGACTCCTACATATACCAAGGAGATCTTATCATTTGCATCATCCAATAATTATACAGAAGCATCCAAAAGGAGAGGGGCATGCTAGGTTCCTATAATATTAGTATAGCCCCCTATTGTTATTGTTGTGTCCATGTATTCCCCATGTTGTTATTGTTTTGCTCCATAGAATCCCACTATTGTTATTGTTGTGCCATTACATTATTATTGTTATGTAGGCTATGATTATATTGTGACCCCTTAGACTCCTATATATACCAAGGAGATCTTATCATTTGCATCATCCAAGAATTATTTATTTACGTGATATAAAGGAGGTTTCCCCCTCGAAGAGGTTATTTCTAAAGTCACTAATTTATATTTTATTTTATTTTGTGAGATGGTTGCATAAAATGCTCGATGTGTTCGACAGGTTTGATTCACACTGATAGAGATGCACCCTGTAAATTTACAGGGTGCACCATAGTCCAATGCATGAACCTAACACACCATGGTTTTTGCAATGCATTTTATAAATTACAATGCACTGGGAAAAACTATAAATTGTATGTCGATGTGTACATTTTTAGGTTGCACTGGTGAGTTTATATTTACCAAACACATTACACACATAATATTAAAAATATATAGCTCAATGTGTTCGATAACATAAATGTTCCATACCGGTGCAAAATGGTATGTATGCAAACTAAAGGCAGTTCATCATATGTATGTATGCACTGTTTCTAGTGCTGTCAGGTTTGATAGTGCACTGGATCCGATGCATTATTGTCTTTTGGGTGCTACAAGGATATATTTTTTTTAATTGAAAGTTATGTTTCCATATTTATAAATACTTTTTTCATTTAATAAAAAAAATTATGTTTTATATATGAGGTTGATGTATTTTATATGTCAATCATGTAGTAGAGACATCAAAAAAGGGAGCAACAGTAGGAGTAGGAGAAAATGGTGGACCAATACAATGTGGTTCGACCATCAGAGGCATGAGAGAGGGAGAAGGATTTATGCTTGTTAACACCCCAATAAACTCTCCTAGGTCGCATCTCAGAGATGCTCGGGAACATTACAAACTCAACAAAAATGTTGGAAATAAGTGGATGAATGGAAGGAATGATGCATATTCAAGCCAGATAACCACTTCTACTATGCTTGACCCCAGACATGGGTGAAGACCCCCAGACTACAAGGATTTAGAGCACCAATTACTCACAGTTTGAGGATTAAGTGAAAATGGAGAATACTGACTACACCAACAGATGCACAAGACCATGTGATGGCCAGCTGCAACCAGTAAAAGAGGTCTACAAATCTATTTCCTAATGCATATACAGGATGACAGCTCTCTGGCACTAAGATAACGAAAACCTGCATACATATTCAATGATACATACTAGATTCTAACACAAAGGTGGGATGACAGCCCCTCTAATGCTAAATATCAAGAGCACATGAACAAATGCATAACAGGCACAACCTAGAACAGAATAGAAGTGGAAAGTGAGAAATTAACAACAAAAGAAGCTTGTATTAGCTGAGAATGAAGACCAGACGCTGCAGGTATCACAGTAGTTACAGTCTCCAGAAGTTGAATCTTACATCAAAATAACATCTCTGAGATACAACCTAGGAGAGTTTCTTGGGGTGTTAACAATGCTCTCGCCCTATTAGTGTAGCGACCCAAGTTCTCTTAAGGAATGTAGGCCTCCATAAGCACTATGATTAGGCTACATCCCTGAAGCCACACGC